>CP144694.1:15863081-16495581 GCA_036885675.1 Vigna mungo | reverse complement strand
TACAACCCTTGTTTTAACAAAAAAAAGGTATATATAATGATTAACATTTTCTTTGCCCTATTTATTGCCTCTTGGTATATCATAAAAGCGAAAGTATTGATTATATATTTATTTAGCTGTAACATACCTCTTATGCTAAGGTCCCTTATCAGCTTAAGCATGAATACTATGGCCTAACTTATGTTATACAAAAGTTGAATTTATAGTTAAAGGAATGTTTGCATCCGTTAGGACTGATAGTCAAGGAAGTTTTAGGATAGAAGGGGAAATAGTGTAAAATACAAACTAACTGAGAAACAAGTGTGATTCAAATTGAAATCTGAAAAGAACTATCAATTCATCTGCATATTTGCATTACTGTTAAACACTCCCTCATTCACGAAGAAAATCAGTTAAACATGTCTTCATCACAATGAAGTCTGTCTTGAATTTTTCGATCCTTCAACAAACTATTCTTCTAATAAGTAAAAAATCTTCAAATTAACTTTATCTCAAACCAATCTCAAAATTATAATCTCGATCTGAATTTCTATCATCTTTTTTTTATCAAACGCTTTAAGGCTTTATGAAATCCATCAATTTCTTCATAGTAGACACAATTTAGTGTTGCTAGTCCACTGAAAAATGTCATCATTATAAGGATAAATGTAACTAAACTATAATTGTTCTTTGAAACATTCAAGTAGAACGAATGTACATTACTTGCATTTATCCTGATAACTAAGAAACCTATCATTGGACCCATCGAGTATGAAGTGCTAACTTACGTCTAAACTTTCTATTATTTCAAAGTGCATCTGCATACTTGGAGGCATATCAGCAAAATAATACCTTGATAATACTTTTATTTTTCCCAAACTCTTAGGCACTTCAGATTCAAGAAGATGCAGCATTTTATCTTTTTCATTCCGTATCCAATCACGCCGCTTGTCACTCCATTGTCTCGGTGTTCCATGAAGGATAAAACGGAGTTGAGGAGCTCCTTGCACGAGCCTTTTGGAGATTCTCTCAAACACGTCATGGTTAGTTAGGTATGCCCCAGCAGTGTTCAGACCAACATCAACATAATGAATATCGCTGATGCTGTTCAGTAAGTCTTCCTTTGTTTTGGGAACAATGTAAACATCCTCAGATCCCACATCGGGTGAATTCACGTTAGAACCAATATCTGAGAATCCCAGTTCAGTAATTATCTGGTTCAGCACAGTTCCACCTTTGCTAAATCCAAGGATGAATGTCTCGGGCTGAGAGAAAGAACAGGCAGAAGTGCAGCCAGACTTTGAATCTACTTGCGTTCCTAAGATGACTTTTCTTGCCTGCATTACAAGAAATTCAAAACATTGAAAGGAAAACATTTGTAAAAAGAAGCTGCAGACATGAACGGGGACCTTTTTTTTCAGTTTAAATATTACAATCACATAACTCCAGTCATGTAGCACATTGGTGTTATGCCTTTTATATAGGATCATTAATTTAGATAAGTTAAGGAGCAAGAACATGATTAGGATATGTGATAACCTTGCTAAAGATGCTTGTTTTGCCTCAAATGGTTAGTAAGGTTAGAAGATGAGTATAACTACAACAATCAATATGGAAATTTAAGTTTCAATAGTTAGCATGCCTTCCTGGCACTTAAGATGGGAACAGATCATACTTCTTCCAGGCAATTAGATAAGAGCGACACAGTTGATGTAGATGCAGGGAAACCAATTGGATTATATGAACTTGGTTCTCCATATTGATTCATGGACAGTATGAAGTCCTTGTAGACAGCAAAAGGTCCACTAAAAACAGAAGCCTCAATAACCCAAGCATTGATCGAAGAACCAAATTTGGTCACAACAATTTCAGATAGATTTTGTAAATTTGATATCCTCTCAATCACTGGGTTACCTGACCCTTCCACCCGGTCACCACAAAAAAATATAGCATTGGCGATAGGAACCTGTAACAAATCAGAAAAACATTTGGTATGCAGAAGGGAAGGTGGTTAACCATACAAGTTCGAAAGCATCTTTATCCAAGATAATGAAACAGGGAATTCTGAATTTTAAGGTTCAATCACGTTGAAATTATCTATTTTACATTTTCCAAATAGTATTAACCTTTATGCATAAATCCCTAACTTCACATAATTCAACTACATTTCAGGTAATAACCAAAAGATGTCAATCTGCTGAACAAAATAGCTTACCATTGAGTACTTTCAACAAGTAGAGTCAAATGATTAACTGATTTCTACTAATGCACACATAAAAAGCATTTAGTAAGTCCCATGCCAAAAGAAACTCAAATAACTTGCATTGATTATATTGCATGGACTTCGACTTTGTTAAGAAAGAATGCTAAGCTAAATTCCTAAGCTACATAATTAAAAGACTGACATATAGTAAGCAACTGACTCAGTTTTTGTTGATCTGAACTAAAAGTTAATTGTTATCTATAAACAATATGATTCTAGTTCAATGAATTACTTACACAAAGTGTTTTGGTTTCCGGAGAAAGGCAGAGAGACACACCAACCCTATGGAATCTCCTGCTATTAGGATGCAGAGGGACTCTCAAAACTCCACTCCAACGTTCCATCTAGAAATCTTCAGAATATTTGATGGTGTCATGCACAGTGAATATTGGAAGTTGAGTGTATTGCATAAAGGGGCATCAAACTAACAAGTTCAGATATTCAGTATGAAACTCAAGATAAGACAAGAAAAAGTGGCATATAGCGATAAGAAAATAGTATTTTTACCAAAAAAATATCTATAAATTTAAATGATAATTACCTACCTGGTTCAAAAAGAATAAAAACCTAACAGCAACTATGAGTCTTAACAATGCGGTAGTGATGTACAAGAGAAAAATAGGTTATGCACTTGCAAAGCAGTTTTATACTTTTCATTCAATCAGAAACCTCCATGTATAGTAAGTTGTTGATTTTAACATCACTATCCTAAAAGGCATTTCGTAATTTCTAATTGAATAACAGTATCATGAATCGATCATATATTCGCAATGCATTAAACTCTTGTGTGTACAACGTCAACAGCCCTAGATTTTGTTTTTTAAACTAATTATTATAAAAATAAGCTTTTTGTGCATAAGAATTTATGATCAGATAAGGGTATAAAAAAAATTATGATAACCTTAAAGTTGGTTCAGATTATTCATAAACGATTGGTTGTCATGAAACTATGAAAACTTGTAGAGAATGAATTAATGTAGCAAACAACCAAAAAAGCACAGAAACAGAAGCACATCAAAATATAGACAGAGCGCCAAAAGACAAAACCGGAAAAATACTCTGAAATTTTAACAAAAACTTGAAGACAAAACAGTTGGAGTTATTTACATGTTCTTCTTCATTATCTGATTCTCATGATGGCGTTTCTTCCTCTGCTCGGGATAGCGGGTTTCAGTTGCGGTGGATTTTGGAGCATTCAAAGAAAATAAAGGACCGGTGAAATGGGGAAATTTAGAGAATTTCTTGGTAAATATAATGTTTTGTTTTACATAAGATTTAAAATTTTAAATTGATAAAAAAAAAAAACACTATACACAAGCATATCCAATGATAATATATTGTGTATAAAATGTTTTAGAAAGTATATTACATTTTGATGTGATTAAATGAAAATATAAAACTTAATGACTGCTAATAGACATTGAGAGTTTGAAATATGGTTATTATAAATTAAATAATGATAATAAAATAGATTTTTATTATGTGATATGTTCTTGCTAAAAACTAGTCTTAAATGAATAAAATTAACAATTAACAAAAATGTTAATATAATTCGTTTTAATGGGAAAATAAGAGTATTAAACATATGCTATTTAAGAGACTATGTAGAACATACAAATTATCAAATGTAAGGCTTGTGAAATTTTGTGATTTTAATAGATTACAAACAGTAAGAAAGGGTAGGGAGAGTTCAAAAGGGTTCGCTAGGGGATTTATTCATAATATTTTTTAAGGATGACAAGGGATTTAAGTGGATCCGTCGGACACGGATAATGCCTATCCGCAATCCAATTTGTCGGATAAAAATGTATTCATTACTCGATCCGCTACCTGTTGGGTATCCGTTTAGAAAATACTTGTAGGTATTTTAAAATCCGTGAGTACCCACAGATACCCGCAAAAAATAAAAAATAATATATTTTATACATTTTAAAATAAAATTACAAAAAATATATAATATAATATAAATTAAATTAAATATAAATTAAATTTTAATTTTAATTAAATTTAACCTAATAAAATATAATTTTATTTTATTTTAATTAAATTTAATTAAAAAATATATAAATTCATTTTTTTATTATTTTTTGCGGGTAATGGGTACCCGCGGGTCGGGTAATATACTACCCTACCTAACCCGTTTAGAAACGGATATTAAAATACCTGCTACCTGTTCGTGTCCGCAAATTTTTTTGTCATCCTAAGTGTAACATTTGGAAATGTAAACGAATCTTCCGACATAAAATAAGAGAGTAAAATTAAATAATATTTTTTTAATAAGTTTTAAAGAAATATAGTATGAAGAAAATAGAAGGTTACTTTCTACATCACCCTACATTACTTCCTATACCACCACATTTTAAAAAAATTCTAAAACTATCTTTTATATTTTAAGAAAGGATAATGGTACTTTGACAACATTCTTTTAACAACATTTTAACACTATCTAAAATATTTTCAAAGTAACATTATTCTTTAAGAAATCCTACACTCTCACTTTTTTCTTGATTTCGAAATTCATTAAAACAAATTCTTCAACCAATTTCAATATCGGTTGAAAGATTTTAAGTATTTCAAAATCCGTTAAAATTAAAAAAAAAAAATATCTGTTATAGAAATTTTTCTTTAATAAATGTCAATATCCGTTAAAGAATTTTTCAAAAACGGATTTTAAAATTCATTTAAAAAGTTTTCAAAATCTTAACAAATATCGAAATTTTTAACAAATATAGAAATCTGTTTAAATATGATATTTTTAATATGTGATGATGCAAAGAAGAATATGAAATAGTGTAAGAAGTAATCCTCAAGAAAATATAAAGATGAAAACTGGCTCAAATAACATGGTAGTATCACTAAAACAGCTAGCCCAAACACCACAGTGATACCTCCCACCCACTCCACTATTATATCAACAACTAAACCACTACTCATTTTTATTTACATATCACATACTTTATTATAATTGGTAATAAAATACTTCTAAAATAAATTAATATTTTATAAAAATATACATTCCACTATATTTTCCTGATTATACTTTTAAGTTTAGACTCTCACAGTTCCTGTTTTGCATATGCTAAACAAGAACATTAGCAAGGTATTCTTATCCTAAATTTGTATTTAATAGAGACAAGAAAAATAGGATAAATAAAAAGAAAAATAAATAAATTTATTAGTTTGTTTCGGAACAGATAAAATTGAGATTCGAAGGAAATGAATAAAATAAAATAAAAATCTTATATGTTCATCCTCTTCTCTACAAAACAAAAAATAAGACTGATTTGAATAAAAAAAAAAACCAATTTAATCATTTTATACATAAAAAGGTGAAAATTTTGACCTCGCAAAAACAGGATCTGATTTAATTAATAATATATAAATAATATAGATTTATTCCTGAAGTTTACCTTTTATGTCAAATTAACCCTGAAAAGTACAAAATATAATTTCATCCTCTCATCTCCCTTCAATTTCTTAACCAAAAAAATCATAAGCACCAGCAGTAGATTCATACGATGGAGGCCAACCACCCAAAAAATAAAAGTATAGCAATGCAATTGAAGCAGCATATATGAAGCATAATACAAAAGAAAAGAGTAGCGTATAAATTCAGCAACCCAAAAAATAAATAGCCGCACCACCATCTCAGCTTGTTCTTGCCAACTCAGTATTAGATTAAAATGGTTCGAGAAACACCATCAATTTCCTAAGTGCAACCTCGAAGAAATTAACAGGCTTCCCCCTTTTTTTCTCCTTGTTCCTATCTTGCTTTGTGGTGTGACAGACGAGTAATATCGATGAGATATACTTGTCTGCAAAAGCTGATTCCCCTCTGTGGACGCATGCCATGAATAAAAGTCAGGCAAGCAACTAAAGAACTCATCCAATGAGCTCCTTTATCTACTACAATCTTCAAGATATTGGATGCCGCCTCCTGCAAATTTTTCAACCTATAATAAGTCTTATGATAGAATATATGGAAATCATAAACTAAATACACATGTTTGTAGAGTTTTGCATATCTGATACATCAGGCGGTTGTATGTGGTGAGTCTGTTATTTATATTGCTCTGGTTTGCTCAAATGGACAAATCTTGTTCTCTAAACTTGGAATTTGGTTTAATAATATTCTTTAACTTTTTCAAAAAGCAAAAATGACAACTCAATCGTATTCTACATTAAACTAGACGCCTACAGAACAATACATTTACAATGCCATATCTAATCTATATTCCTATTGCTAATAATGAATACACTTCAATATGCAGACACATTTAAGGTATAGACAGATAAACAAAAGAGCCAGTCATATCCATGTCAAACTTGTAGTTCAAGAACATTGATGGTCAACTTAGAAAATCAATTTTTTATTAGGGCATCTGATCAAATACTTGGTTGTATCACGGTTTTTTCAAATTACCTCTTTGGTCGGCTTCGATCTTCTTCATAATCCATCACTCCACCAGATTCAGAGCAGATCTCCTCATGGCCTCTGAAGTCGATGTCGGCCTGCTTACAGTGTGTAACTTCTGCCACGAAGTAAGTAAGACACGTCGACCAATATATTCCAACCATAAAGAACAGCAGGCAATTATGTATATAATTAAGGCAGATACTTCTACACTATCTAATACAACTCCAAAACCAAACATAAGATCAATGCAGCACACAGCAGCACCTATACATGGCTAAACACATAAAATGTTGTTTGATGAAAAGATTAATGGATAAGCAGTTATGGAAGCGTTGATAGGATTAATGAGAAAACAGGTCACAGAGGATGGTACCACTCTCCTATCCTTCTAGAAAATGGATTTTAATCAAACTTAACCCCACAAATTCAGCATGTAAAGTGAAGTTTACACTCACTTATTTACTATATACTTTAATCATATCTCCAGTCAATGACATGTGTTCAATAGGAATATTAGAAATACAATTATTAGATACAAGATAAAATAGTAAGGTCTCATCATAAGTAATTTAAGCATGTATGAAGAAAGCCCATAGAAGCATAAAATAAAGAGTGTAATGACGATGAGATGAAGGATGGTAAAAAAAAATAGAGATAAAGGAGACAAGGAAAATTTATCAGCTAAACCTCAGATTTAGAGGTAAAAGGCCTATATTAGAATTTAATACAAGACAGGAAGCCATGGTTGTGTGTGATCCATAAGCTAACCCCAAAACGTTGTAGCTTGATTATTAAAGAATAATGAATTCTGTTTGTGCAACACAATGGCACCTCAAAGTTTTAGTCATGAATACATTTAAATGGGAATTACTTTATTGACAAAAAATTTTGTTTCCCTCTGTCATAATAACCTCGGATAGAGCAGTGTTGGCAATTTAGAAAATAGCGTAGGGAATGGAGTTCCAGCTTGCATTATATATCAGTGAATAATCAAACACCAATTCATAACACACAGATACACTATTACAATTATACAAATAAGGAACTGATTCTATATAATCAAGAATATCTATGTGTATTATTAGAAACATTTCTATTTGTTCATTCCAATGTCATATCTTAGTTATTAGAAGGTATTACATCTCCTCTATTGTATTAATTACTTTTTTCTCAATATAAATAAAACATCCCTACTGTCTTAAAAACACACAGTTTCAGTTAAATGTTTCTCTCCTTCCAAGAGTTTAATATCTATAAGGATAAACGAATTTTTCAACACATTCGGTACAAGAATGAAATTATATGCAAACAATTTTCTCTCAGAAATTTTCTCATCTGTAAAAATGTTAAAAGGCATAAAAATAAATCCAACCCACCTTGAAAATAGACTTCTTTACTTCTTCCACCTTCTCTTCCACATCCTTCCTGTGCTTCTTGTCAATTTCACTCATAGCATCTGCCCATTTGATCTTCTCTTGGATTGAAACAAGCAGACTTTCTGAGGTAGACAACCTATGTTTCCCATTCATATTTAATTTTAGTATTTCAAAGATAAACATTAAACATTACATCCCAAAAACTAGCACTGTGTATAAAATACCAAATTGAGATATTCTGAACGAAAGAAACAAGAAATAGAATATTCAAACACAAATTTCAGTATCAAAAAATGTATATAAAATACAAAATTAAATTTGTGACAAGTAGACAATAGGAACTTTAAACCAACTTTCAACTAAAGATTAGATGCTAAACAGACTTGGATATTTTCATACAGTGATCATAGTCCAAAAATTCAAAGCTTTAAGTGTTGATCAATTTCTATTGATATTCAAGTCATCCAGCATAAAAAACAAGCTTAATATCAAACATAGAAATTTAAAATTTCACATGATTTTTCCAAGAATTGGTAATTGACTTAATAAATAACATCCACATGATTACAAATTATTCAGGCCCCCACTTGAAAAAGAGAGATTACCAGTTAGAGAGAGTCTGGATCATATTCCCAAGTTGATCAGGCCTCAAGTCCCTCCCTGCTGCAAATTGGACCTGAAATCACAATTAAATCAGGTAAACTTCTAATAGGCATTAAATGGAAAAATAGAAATGGATCAAAATACAATTAAATACAATAACAGATGATGAAGATGAGCAAGGACCTCAAAGCACCGACGCAATTGATCCAACTTTCCTCGGACTATTCCCTGATGAGAGCAACAAAATTAGAAATATTGTCTGTCATTCATCAAATATCGTTTCAAGCAACCAATTTATTAACATATATCAATCATTGTAGAAAAAGACAAGATAAAAATTAAACAGTGGTAATAATGATTGTGTGGATAGCAGGAAAGCATTAAATACTCTCTGGTAGGGAATGATGCCTACCGCATACATGCATTCATTAATTAGAAAATCTTCAAGTTCACGAACATTTGTTACATCTAACTCCTGCATCAATTGGTCATAGGGTAATACCTGAAAAACAATTGATTTTGTAAGAGCTGATTCGAAGACAAGGACACTAGAAACAGAAAAAATGGAGAAAGAAACTTTTGGGTGTTAATCAAGCACTTAGTTCTATGAAAGTATAACATATATTTAAATTGATAAATTAGATGAAACTATCCTCTACATAAAACTCAAGGAGTTAAACCTTTAAACAACAGTGGGCATTGGGCAAAACACCACATAGAGACCACAAACAACATAATCACGCAATACATCTAGGGGCAAAGTGGGCACCATAAAGGTGCAAGAGTTGCAAACTGTATCAAAGTAAATGCACAATGCTAACACAACTGACTAAGAAAGGGCTGCCTAGTAGTGAAACATATAAAATATATGAATTCGAGTATGATGGATTCCAAAGCAAATTTATCACTGAGTAAAAAACACAGGATGCTGGTAAATAACATATACAGCACATAAATTAAAAATAAGATGGTGCCACAAGCAAATCTATGAAAAATTCAGGACACCTTAAACTGATGTTCAACTCTCGTGAGAATATTTCCCTTTTTCTAAAGCAAAAAAAAAAAAAAACATCAAACAGAAAAGAACGAAGGACATATAGGGTGCGAGCAAAACAAGCACAAAGGAGAGTAAAGAATCCTACAGGTTTCCCAATGTCTCCACATATTAAAGATTTCTGAAACAACCATGGGATCCCAAACCAACATGGATACCTCTTCTTTCTAAATAAAACTATAAATATTTAACAATGAGAAAGCATAATCTAAACAGTTAAGACCAGAAGAAGAATATAGCCATCTCAATTTAGGTCTTTGAACCACTCTATTAGCCAACAAGAGAATTCATCTTTCAACAGAAGTCCCAAGCTAAAACAAGTAATTGAGACAAACCTATGAAATAGAAATCAACTTCCACTTATAACAAAACTAGTTCGAAAAATAAATAAATATGCAAGTTATCTAAACTAGCATGGGCCAGTTGTTAGTGACTATGGGATTCAAATGGATCAGTTAACAACCCTAGGTAAACAAGTCAAGCAAAAACTGCAAAACAAGATAACCAATAACTGTGTTATCAAGGCACCTTGTGTGTTTCAGCAAGCGTAAGAACGGTAAGTTGCTTAAGCTTGAGGATCTGATCAGGTATCAATTGTGGTAAACGGTCAGCATTACCTGCAAGTCATGTAAACCTTTCAATACACATTTTATTTCTATTTACATACACAGACTGGCAACGCAAAGATAAGGATACATTTACAAACTTCCCAAATGATATTATTTAAATTGGCAACCAACGTGAAAAACTTATATATCACAATTAGTGGCGTTCAGAATTAGAATGATCTAACTGTTATAAATCATAAATTGCAAAATATGCCACCAACCAGGCTTCCATACCTTTTATAAGACTTAAGACTGAACATATGAGAAAAAGAGCTCAAGAGATTTATTATCTCTCAGCTGATTTTTGTTATTTACAGACGAAAATTACATTAGAGTATCTAGACAATTAATGCTAAGTAAATAGCTAATAGGTACAGCATATAGCAATCTTCTAATGCAATTGCTAACTGCCTATATTTAATACCTATTTTAACAATAGTCCACATGTACATAAATTCCTTTACAATGAAAATAGCATGAGGTGCTTTAAGGATGTCAAGGTTCAAAAAGAACAGTAAGCGGTCATTATTTCAGAAACAATATCGGTTTTATGGGATCTCAAAAATAGTAATCGAAGGTGCGTTAATCCACCATATCAAGAATCACAATGAAAGAACAACCACAACCACAATTTCAAACCTGAAGGCATCAGATTTAGCTTCTGTAAAGTGAAAGGGACATGACATAAAAAGAAATTACGAATGACAAGAATTGAGGATGCAGACTTAATTATTACTTAATTAAATTATTATGTAAGTACATCCTCTTCAATTGTCACATTCTAACATATTACAACTTTTATTTCATGACAATAATCGAGGAAAATACCCATCAAAAAATAGTGAAGTGAGGAAACCTAAAAATAACAGAAAGACGAATTCATAGGCTTACTCTTGTAATCACCCCACGTTCCGTGAGCAAACAACCGAAGCATATCAAGGAAAGCAGAATTCTCGGTTGCTTCAAGCTGCAACAAATCACAATTAAAAAAAATTGAGCAGACATATTGGAACTAGTTCAGAAAAACAAAACAGAAAAAGCATAGTATATTAGTATCCATGTTACTCAGAACGATCTTTCTTATTCACCCAATTTCATTTCGCAGCCGAATGCGCCTTAATAAAATGAAAAATTTACAATATATAATCAAAAAAATTAATGGCATCCACAAACATTAACATTAATACAGTACCCAAAAACTATAATATATTCATTTCGCAGCCAAAACCGTTTTAACAAATAAGACCTTGACAATATAAAATTAAAAGAAAAAAATCTACCACGAACATGAAAATTTCACAGCACTCAAAAATAATCACAGGGAAGGAAAATGGCAAAAAATATTTAAAAAAAATATATAATTATGAAGAAATCAATACTTTTTCATTTTCCTGCACAATAAACAGTCACCTTGGATAGTAAACAAGACAATTCGTGAATAAAATACAAAATAAAACCAACAACAAAAGTGTGGAAAACGAGAAGAAACGCCAAGAGAGTGAGACAGGAGGAACCTGAAGAACATTGGGAAGAGCAAGAATCTCGGAGAAAGCAAATAGCGAAGGGTGAGAAGTGGCTTCGACGAGGACGGAGGCGAGTGCAGCGGCGTCGGAGACCGCGGAAGCACGCTTGACGAAGTGGTCGATGAGCTCTGATTGCCTCTGCTCGATGTCCATCTCTAAGAGCGAGGAACAAACTAGGGTTTTTTCGAAAGGGCAAAAACGATGGAATTGAGGGAAAAATCGAAGGTTTCGGGATTAGGGTTTCGACTGAGGATTGGAGGATTAGAAGACTTTTGTAAATTAGAGAGTTTTTCGGAAAGTGAGAGAGACCTTAGTGAGTGATGCGTCTCCGAAGAGAAACTACTATGTTTCTGTGACAGGGCAGGCTCTTATATAACAGGTAAAATTAAATTAATATTATTAACTTTGATTAAACAGAATTATTTTTTAGTTATGAAGTTAAATAAATAAATAGTTGGGAAATAATTAAATTAATACAGTTATTTTGGACGAGACTGAATTATTTTTTATTAATTAAGTTAAATAATAACTAAATGAAAAAATAAGGAGAAATGTGATCAAAGTTTCACTTGAATTTTATAAAGGCTACTTTTTGTTTAGTTTAAATTAAATTTGAAGATAATATAGAATAGGTTTAATATTTCTTATGGTTCTTATTTTCGTTAGGTGTATTCGATTTGGTCCTAGTTTTTTTGTTCTGTTTAATGTTGTTCTAAAGAATGTAATTTTTGTTCAATTTAATCATTTTTGCAAACGGCATTTAAATCGTTAACGATCATTCCTTCAGCTCCAAATGAGTTGGTATTTAACTATTGCCACGTCAAAACTAGAGTCTTCGTGGTAGCCCCAGTACCACCCCAAAATTAGGGTTCTGCATTTGGGAGAAACCTTCTTGCGCCTGCGCCACGAGAAGAAGGAAAACGTTGCTCGCGATTTTTCTTCAATGGAGGATGACTTCGCGAATTGTGCGGCTCATGGTGCCCGGTGGAGGCAAGCAGCGGTGCGATTCTAGGTTTCTATGATTTGGGATTTTTTTGGATTTCATTATGGTTCTCTGCAAGTTGGAGAAGATGATGGCCTTGGAGCATTGCACGACGGCGACAAGGATTGACGCGCTGACGATGAAGCTCTCGATTTAGATGATTCATGACTGATGCACGAGAATGAATATCCGAATGGAGTTCGAGATTGGGGTGGTTTGCGACATTATTGACGGTGAAGACTTAGCGGTTTGGGTGGTGCATTCAGCTTTCTCTGTTTATGGGTGCTTGTGTTTGATTTGAAGGTAGATGCTGGCAGTGGCAGCTTGAGAAAATCCTGTGATGGCGGAGATGCGGAGGTGATCTAAGTAGCGCGATGACCTGAGGAGAGTTTCGTGATTTGGGGGAGATCGCAACTTTGATGGTGGTGGCCATGGAGGTTGTACGTGATGGCTGTCATGGTTCTCTGCAGGAGCGGCTTCACAACATCATGGTGACTTCAGACACTTTCTGCGGCGGCGATGGCGTTAGGGTTCAGTGGCGGCGCTAGGGTTAGGTGACTAGAGAGAAAGTAGGGTTTCAGTTTCTATTTGGGCGGAAGGTTGAAGAAGATGGTGACGTGACAGTAGTTAAATGTCATCTCATTTGGGGTTTGCACAGCTTGAGCAATGGTCGTTACCGATTTAAACGCTGTTTGCAAAAATGACTAAATTGAAAAATAGTTACGTTCTTTAAGACAACATTGAACAAAAAAAAAACTGGGACCAAATCGAACACACCTGAAGAAAATAGGGACCATCAAGGATATTAAACCTATATAATATTGTATTTATAATAGTAATAATAAATATTTTCTCTTCCACTTGTACATAAATAAAATTTAATTAATATTTTATGTGTGTATTAAATGGTTTTAGTAGTTTTTTATCCTAACTTTTGTTAAAATTATTTAATATCTCTCAATTTCTTATGTTTGTATGTAGTTTTTGTTTTTATTATAAAATTTAATATAGTTTTTTACGTGTAAAAGGTGATAACAAGATAATGAAAATAGCATATCATGAAATAATATAAGGCCATGTATCACTTGTATTATTTTGTTCACTCTTTAAACAATGTTAATAATAATATAAGAAAGTTAATAATATTTAGGCAGCCGAACACCCAAGTCACAAAAAAAGGTAGAATACGTGTAGAAATAGTTAGTCGCATAACCCTTCCTTTCATGGCAAACATGTTCATTTCTTTTGCAAATTGTCAACTTAAAGCAAGCAGAATCATCATCCCTCACCATCAGGTATACTCGGTCCTTGAACTCCTCTAAAGATAAACCGGTACAATAGTTGAGAGGATAAAGTCCTACTTCATGAGGAGCCTAATTATAACCTGGCATGAGTGGGGTGAGGCCAGTACTCCATTCCATTCCCTAATCATGTCAATTTCTATGATAGCCTCTACCTCCCCCTTGGTCGAATCTGCATCTTCTGCTGAAGTACTTGAAAAACAATAGAAGGGGCAAGGGTTAAATAGTGTTAATGAAAAACTTTTCGCAATTCTTTTGATATAGCATGTTATCGAGCTTTGAAATTTTCTTTTAAAAGCTTATATGCTCGACTTGATGAATATGAATAAACGATAATAGTTTTTGATGTGTGATTCACAATATATCTTGTAGTGTTTTGTAAGAGCTTCCTTTATGAAAAATAATCGTTTAGCTTGGAAGATTATTGTGTTTTGAAAGTAAAGCACAATTGATGGTTTTTGTAAGAGGATCGTTTAGACAAGAGAAGAGATTGCACAGGTATTTTATATTGGTTCGCTCTAACTAAGCTACGTCCAGTCTCCTCCGTAGAGGGTTCCACTATAATCTTCACACGATTGCTTACAAGTTCTTCAAACTATTTTTCTTGTAGAGAGGATGTGATTACAATAAAAAGTATTCCAAACACTCCCAAGTGCTTCTCTCTTTTCTCTTACAACATCAAGCAATACAACAATAAAGCTTGAGAGTATTTCTTTTCTCTTTTGTTCTTCTCTTCTCTTCTTTTTTTTTTCTTTTCTTCAGCTCAAATGTATCTTTTTTTCTTGAGCTCTTTCTCTTCTTTTTCTCTTGAATGCTTGTATGATCAATGTTTGGTTGTGAGCTTTTTGCTTGACTATCATCTTAAGTTATCCTCTTCATTATTTATGTGCATGGCCACTCTGTCGTCAACCGAAGACTCTTCCCGCTTGGTTGACCCTTGAATAAAAGAACCAACTGACGATGACGACTTCGTCGTGTCATCAACATACGCCTAAACTTCCCTCCCTAAGGATTCCTCAGGCGACAAGGGTTCGGTGGATGACATTATTACCTTTGAAAGAAAAGAATGAATCAAACGCTCACCGCATAAGAGAGAAAAAGTGCAGGCGTGAAAATGACAACAACCTCATCCTCTATTTATAGTAGGAAAAAAAGGTTTTCGAAGGGCGATCGCGACCGTTGATAATAACTTAACCGAAGAGAACGCTTGGGCTTGGGGGGTTGTGTATTGTAAAACTGCTCGGTCAGTCAACGAACTGGATGATCGATTAGCCAACAACCCAACAATTGATCGACAGGGACAATACTTAAGGTAATTAAAGGGTTAATAATTAAGGCAATAAAAGTCATTGATTGGTGATTAATGAGAATAATAACAACTATTAACGGACATTTAATGGGTTTGATTTGATTAGAAGATCATTACACGGTTTATAAATATAGGTTTGACATTAAGGTAAATGACATTTTTTTATAACTCAATTTTATTAGACTCATTAAGAAAAATAGTTGACTTGAGCGTCATAGTACTTTCTGCAGATAACCCCCGAGCAGATCGAACGACTTAAAAGTAACAACAAATTTAATGATCAAGACTCAAAAGTACATAACAAATGAAGCAAGAGAGAAATCATCCACCCTTAAACCGAAACAAAAAGATTGCAAAACTACTCAAATAAAATATATTTATATACAATGGATTTCAAAAAGTGAATTAAATCTTTTTCAAACTAAATGTACGTGCAAATTAATATATAAAATATCAATTACAATTACGTAAAGATTCATATAGGGTTATAAATATAAATAAAAATAGATAAATGATTTCGTTTTCTTTCCTTATCAAATATGCCTAAAAAACAAATTCAAATACTTTTACCAAATTATATTGAGTATGAATATATGAGATTAATATCTTCTAGGAAGTTGTACAAGAAAGACATCGTCCTCAAAATGTTCATATAAAAGTCCTTACTTTTATTATCTTAATTCAATCCATATAGTATACTTAATCATCATATTAGTCACAGGAAAATACTCTAACCTTTTGGTCCTATTTTGATTCATATACATCTAATATATGTTAGGATGACTCTTACAAACCTATTTTTAAAGAGGTAGTGTGAACAGTTATCAATTTTTCATAATTTGTTTTAGACTATTAATGAAATTTGAATATCTCATCTATAATACTATATATAACTGAATATTTAATCTATACTTTAATAACATATGATTTTGTTCTTGTTAACTATTAACTCAAAACATGATATCTCATTTCATAATTATACATTTATCCATGACAAACTTTGAATACATAAATATATAAATCATTTTCATTATATCTCACTAAACCTGTATTAATCTCATATTAAATTAATTCAATAGTTAATATATAGATAATGTAAGTGAAACAAGCGCTATAATTATATGAAGAAAATCTGGATGATGAAGATGATGATATGCATGCACACATGGTTGAACCAATAAGTGATAACGGGTTGAAACACCGTTATTTGCTATGTGATTTTGATACTAAAAGCACCTTTTTTTCACTTAGAAACTTGCTTGGACTCATGTGTTTTCAATAAATTGTGTGAATAAGAGAGTTGAGGTTGATTTCAATAGTTTTCTAACAAATTCTCCTTGTTTTGACAGAGATTGAAGCAATACTGGAAGAAGAAGTGAAAAGTCAAGAAGATGGAGCTCAAAAAGGGTAAAAAAGGCACCAAGAAGAGGGAAAACCCGAAGCCCAGGCGACAGGAACGAGAAAACAGCGCGGAGCAGATCACTGCTGGTCACCCGGGCGACGGCCCCGACGCCCGGGCGACGGACGCTCGAAGCCTGCGCGTCCAAAACTGACGCCCAAGCCCAACATGAACCCCAATTCACGCTTGGGCGAGCTCCCTGCGACGTTTGAGCATGATTTCACGTGGATCGGGCCCTGATTCTGCTCTGATTTGATTCTTTTGGACCGGGCCGCACTTTGGGACGCGTTTGACACTATTTAAAGGACCCTGGGACTCTAGGTTTTGCATCCCTGGCAGAAGAGAGTATAGCAATACACTCCTAGCCAATTCTTAGTCTTCCATTATTCTTTCTTTTCTTCCATTGTTCATAGGTTCCCCCATGTCTATGGGGAACTGATTTCTATTTGTTGTTGGGGAATGATGTAACCTTGTCAACTCTCATGTATTTAAATTGATTCTTAATTCTATATGCTTTTTTTCATTATTTGTTAGAGTAATTCATCTGTTTTATTCTTGCTTATACAATAGCATTATCTGTGAGTTGCATGAGTGCCGGGAGGTTCCTTTCAATTCAGTTCCTTGTTGAATTACTCCTAAGGGTTATATTGCTTAGGGATGAGGGTATGGGTCTTAGTCATCTTAACCTCTTTATATTCACATTTTTTCTCAAGAATGCTAGGAATTGTATGAACTGGTAATTAGGGACATGCTTATTTACCGGGATCGAGTTTAAGTGATTTAGTGAGGGGCGTTGGCATTAATGAATAAAGAAGAATTCTTATATACATGAGAGGGAACTTGGTGAAATCTAACCCCAACAACATACTCATCTCATATAAATCAACCTCCATTCATCTCTGTGCTCTTTTGCCATTGATCAAGTTTATTTTGCTTTATTTTATTCTTTTTGCAATACAATCCATGATCTCTTTTATTTTAAGTCTTAATTAATCTTGTTTTCACACAACTGTTCAGCGTCGAGAGTCCTCTGGGATACGATACTTGGTCTTACCATTTTATATTACTTGTGTGACTCGGTACACTTGCCGATTTGCCCCAACAGTAAGAGTTGTTGCTCCTTCTGATGTTGGTGCCTCTCAAATGCCTTCATCATCTACCCCATTCATGGAAGAATATTTTGCAAATCTATCTAAACAGCTGGAGGACATGAGTTTAGCTCATCAAGCACGTTTTGATGAACTCATTGAGATGCAACAAACTCATGAGGAATATCTGATTGAGAAGTTTGAAGATTTTGACACCCGTCTTGGCAACATTGAAAATCGCCTAAATCTTCAACCTCCGGAAAAATCACCTTGTCCAGAATTCTATATTAGGATGCTTGTTTATTTTATTTTTGGCTTGTTTCTATGCTTCCCCTCTATTGTACTGTCAACTTTCTAAATTAATAAAATCCTTTTATTGTTCTAATATAGTGCATATATTGTTTTATTGAGAGGGAGAACATTTTGAGGGGGAGTATGTTTGATCTTTTTGCTTATGATAAAAAATGGGGAGAAGAACAAACTTCTAGTGCAATTACTGCTAACTTGTTTATATGTTTGTAGATACACAAAGATGCTTTTAAACAAAGGATTTTTTATCATCATCAAAAAGGGGGAGATTGTTACCAATAAGGAGCATTGGTGTCTGTTAAGACTCTGACAAGTGTACCGAATCGTATCAAGTAATAATAAGTGGTAAGACTAAGTATCATTTTCCCTAGAGACTCATTGACCTAGACTTTCATGTGATTTGATGATTATTTAAGACTTGAGAAACGAAAATTGGTGTTTTAGAATGCAAAAAACAAAATTAAACATGCATGCAAATGTTGATCAATTGACCTAGAAAATACGCAGTTGAATGATATGGATGAATTGTGTTGTTGGGGTTTCCGACTTATCCTAATCCACTCTCATATATTTACGAATTCTAATTTCTCATTAATGTCAATGCCACTTTCTAATTTACCCTAATCCCAATGTCTTGGTGAAGAGAGCTTACTCATAATTACTAGTTTATAATGTCATGTCTCCCTAGCAATTGTTTATGCATTACATTTGCACAGAAGCTTAAAGGCAATCGGTCCTCCTATCCCTATGTCTAGGTAATATTGCTCCCGAGAGAATTCCCCCATGTCTAGATTTATCCATATGTGTCGATAAAGATAAAATCAAATATCACGCTATTGAATGAGTTAAACAAAGCATGCATAGAGAATAGAGGAAAAACTCTAACAATTAATGAAATAAAGGATATGGATAAAGGTATCAATTCAATATATGAGAGTTTCAAAGGATTACATCGTTTCCCCAACAACAATGGAGGATTAGTTCACCACGGACATGGTGAAACTAGATGAAAACAATGAAAAGAATGAAAAGATAAACCCTATAATTTGTAGATTGGAGCTCCCGCATCCAAAATCCGCCTCCAAGGGGTGAAGAGTGTGTTTTTGCATCTCCTTCTGCCAAAAGATAGACTTTCTGGTTTTTGAAAATCAATATACAGTCCATTAAAATCAGCAGAAACTAGCACAGGCCCACAAAAATGGCGCTCAGCGGTAGGTGCGACACTCAAGATGAACGCTCAGCGTTGATGCCCAGGCATTTGATACTGGATTAACTGAAGAGGCCACCGCTCAGCGGCAAAGTAGCGCTCAACGGTGGGCGCGATACTCAAATTCTCCCCTCAGCGTTGGCGCTTGAGTGTTCGATAGAGATCTCCACAGCGATTTATCAGGAATTGAATAAAGGAAGTTGAAGAAGATAGGAGTTGGACTTAAGAGAAGGAGAAAAAATGAAGAAAAGAATAGTCGCAGTTACCGCCGGGCGGTGATACCATCGCCGGGCGGTGTACTCCTTAAGGAATTCTCTGTCAGACGCTTAAAGGGCATTGCTGGGGGTGAGTCAAAGTGCTGCGCCCATCGCCGGGCAGTGATAACACCGCCGAGCGGTGGAAGCTTCAGAAGAACTCTCTGGACAATGCTGGGCGGCAACGCTGAGGGGTGAGGACAAGTGCCGTACAAACCGTTAGGCGGTGAACCCACCGTTGGGCGGTGGACTATTGGGCCTGGGCCAAATTTCTGTTATTTTTCTGAGTTATAAATAGAATTTCACGACCAAGAAGGGGTATCTTTTGGCAGAAAGGACGTAGAAGCACTCTCTTCACTCCTTGAAGGCAAATTTTGGATGCGGAAGCTCCAGCTTATCAATTCTAGGGTTATCTTTTCATACTTTTTATTCTTTCCATCTAGTTTCACCATGACTATGGTGAACTAAACCCCTTTGTTGTTGGGGGAATGATGTAATCATATTGAAACTCTCATGTATTGAAATTGTTACTTTAATTCATATGCTTTCTTTTATCAATTGTTAGAGTTTTTCTCCATTATATTTGTATGCTTTGCTTAAGACATTAGTCAATAGCATGATTTTTTATTCTATCTATATGGACACGTATAGTTAGGTCTAGACATGAGGGAATTCTCTTGGTAGCAATATTGCCTAGACATACGGATAGGAGGACCAATTGCCTTAAGCTTCTGTGCGAATTATGTAATGCATGATCAATTGCTAGGGAAAATAGACATAGTAAACTAGTAATTAGGATTAGACTCTAATCACCAAGATATTGGAATTAGGGGAATTTAGAAAGTGGCACTAACATTGATAAAGAAGTAGAATTAAGTGGAATTTGTAAATTTATGAGAGTGGATTATGATGAAATCATAAACCCCCAACAACATCATTCATCCATATATTCCAACTGTCAATTGATCAATCTTTGCATGCATGTTTAATTTCTGTTTTGCATTCAAAACCCTAATTTTCGTTACATCAAGTCTTAAGAAATCAACTCACATGAACGTTTAGGCCTAAGAGTTCTTTGGGAAATGATACTCGGACTTACCGTTTTATTATTACTTGATACGATTCAGTACACTTACCGGAGTGTTAACAAGTTTTTGGCGCCGTTGCCGGGGACTCGGGGATTAACTATTCTTGTAGTGTGATTATTGATTGAATTTGACTTGATTTTTGTTTTTGTTTTGTTTTCGTTTTATTTTTATATGAAAGTGCTTTTTAGGGTTTTGTTTCTTGTGTATGCAGGATACAATTCATAGTAGGAGCAAGAAAAATCAACAACCTCTTCTTGAAGGATTGAGTGCAACTCGAAGGAGAAGGAAGGTTCGGAGATCATCTAAAGAATTATTCCCCTCTCCTGAGAGACTATTGCAACCCTCACCAGAAACATCCAACCAGAGCACAGAAGAGATGGCTAAGGAGGAAGCTCCTCCTGTTAGACGCACTCTGGCGGATGCATCCAATGTGGTTGGCTCTCAACACTTTAACAACATTGCAAGGCCAAGGGTCAATGCATTGAACATGGAAGTTAAACCAGCATTGATACATTTGGTGCAAAGCAACCAGTTTATTGAGTTGTCACACAAAAGTCCATATGATCATCTCACCACATTTACTGAGATCTGTAACATGGTGAAGATCAATGGTGTGCCGGATGAAGTGATTAAACTTAGCTTGTTTCCTTTTTCATTGGGAGGCAATGCTAAACTGTGGCTAAACTCTTTTCCGGAGGACAGCTTTACAACCTTTGACTTAGGGTTTCAAGTAAGCTACCCGGAGAAGATGACCAACGAGCAAAAGGACGCTGACCGGAGCTGCCACGTGGAGGGCAGAGATTGAAGCGTCCAAGTGAAGCAAGGTTCCCCCCTTCCATTGATTTTCATTTTCGTTCTCTAACCCTATAAAAGGGGTTTTCCTTGTAAACAGTGGGTAACACGGGGGTTGAAAGGTTCCGTGACAAACTTCGCTCGAGAGTTCTTTGTGAGAGATTTTGATTTTCTTAGGGTTTTTACTCGCTTTTCGTAGTATAGATTCTGGATTTGGATTGACCACTCGCGGTGGTGACAGCCCGCGGTGGCTTTGATCGCGCCTCTTTTGGAGTTTGTTCTTGTAATCTTTGTTTTCTTTACCATACAATTTCATTTACGTTGATTGTCTCTATTTCATGTACATTTTATGATTCTGAATTTGATTCAACGCAGTTTACTTGTTTTTATTTTATTCAATTGTAATGTTTTTAGCTTTCAATTGCTTTCTGATGATATCTCGATTAGGATCGATTTAATTGTTGGTGATGGTTTACTTTCTCTACAAGTGTAAAATCTGCATTATAATTACTATTGTGATTGTACTTAGGTTTTGGATTTCGACACTAGTATTTTGCGGTTTTACTTTAGGTTTGATGAAATTTTAAAGTTTTCTTTTCATTCATTCGAGATTTGAACTTGTTAATTGTTTCGGATAGGTTAGTTGAAGTTTATTTCAATTTGTAATGCTTTAGAGATTTGAATTGATGCAATTTACAGTTCTTTGCTATCTTTATCTGTTGTTTCCATTCTATTTTTGGATTTGATTCTTTTGGTTATTCATTACCGATTTTATGCATTTAGTAATTAGGATGCTTTGGTTTTATTTTTCAGATACAATCCTTTGTTTTCTTTTGCATAATACATCAAGTTGAGGTCCTGTTTTTGGTATAAATAGATTCTAGCTCTTCCATACTTTAATCTAGGTCTTAGTTATTTTAATTTCTCTTTTGCACTCCATTTTCTTATTTTTTTTTAAACAGATTTTAGCTTAGACTAGATTTTTCCTTTTTAGTTCCATTTTTTTAATGTCCCCAACTAGTTTAGTAGTAAATAATTAGTAAATAATAAGACTTTAACTCTACATTTTAAAACTTAATTTTGCCAAGTCCACGGATTGATATCTTGGTCATCCCTTTACTACATCAATGGGGACCATATTTTGTTCTGCTTTAGGCGACTAAAAAGCAGTTTAACAAATGGCGCCGTTGTCGGGGACTTGGCGAATTGAGTTTTAGAGTGTTAGGTTAATCTTGTTAGTTCTGTTTTAGTAGTCTGTGTATTTAGCTTGTGTTTTTGAAAATTTTGAAACCTGTAAATAGTAAGTTTCTTCCATGATATGCTTCAGTGTGTTTGGTATAATCCTCTTTTGAAGTGAGATCCAGGTTGAGAATAGGTTCAGTACTAGGAGATGGCCAATTCACAAGAATGGCTATATAAGCTGATCAAGAGGCTGCCCAAGTATCATGGAGTGACTGGAGAAGATCCACACCTACATTTGAAGGAGTTTCAATTGGTTTGCCTCATGTTTAAACCAGCAGAAGTCCCTGAAGAGTGGGCCAAGTTGAAGGCATTCCCCTTCTCTCTTCAAGATGCAGCCAAGGACTGGTTGTTTTACAAGACTTCTTCAGAGCCATTCACTGCTTGGGCTGAGATGCAGAGAAGTTTTTTGGAAAAGTTCTTCCCAGCCTCAACAAAAGTCCCCAGCAAAGGGAAATCAGCTTCATTATGCAGCTGCAAGGAGAGACATTGAAGGATTACTGGAATAGATTCAACCAGTTGTGTGCTTCATGTCCAGATCATCAAATCAGTGAGCACCTCCTCATCCTGTACTTCTATGATGGACTGAGCATGAAAGATAGATTCTGTGTTGATGCTGCTGCTGGAGGGTCTATTATGGATAAGACAGTTTCTGCAGCCAGGACTTTAATAGCCAAGTTGAGTGTGTTTCATGAGGAAGCTAGTGAATCTGTTGAGAGCACAGGTTCTGAGTTACAACCAGTACAAGTTTTCTCTAAACTTTGCATTCCTGTTAATTTGTCTGAAAATCAAACTGGTTTTGATGCTTTTGAAATGCTAAAGATTGATTCCATAAAGCCTGCTGTGAGCACTGATACTCTGATGCCTGTGCATTCTTATATTCTTGATTCAGCTTTTGAAATTGAGCATATTGATATATCTCTTGATGTTTCAGATTCATGCCATGACTTTGACATTGTTTCATTTGAAGACAACTTTTCAGAGTATGTTGATGCATCTACTAAATTCTTGGGAATTGGTGAGGTTGTTTTGATGAAACAGTTTAGGTTGAATCTAAACTTGAATTAACCACTGATTCTTTTGAAATTCTCACTGCTATCAATACCTTGCATGCATTGCCTAGAGGGCCTGATATCTCTTATAATTTTGAAATGCTGGATGAAATTTCTGTTGTGCATTGTTTAGAGATACCTACTGATGGGTACTCTGATTATAAGGCAATGTTTCATGATCACTTGCTTGAGGATATGATGATGGATTCTGATATAACTGCATATGTCATTATGGAGACACATGCTAAACTGGAATTTAATGATTGTGCAGTAGGAATTAATGAAGCTGCAGGCACTAAGGTGGCCTTGGTGGAGCCAAGGGATGGTCTCAATGAGACTCAAAGAACCTGGACCACACAGATTGAACAGAAAAGGCAAGAGGAGTTTTGGTTGCTGCAGAAAAGTGATTGGAAAATGCAGAACAAGGAGAGCTAAGTTTGCTGCAGTGGAGAACTGAGAAGGAGCAACTTAATGCAACCTTGGAGGCACTGCAAAAAGTGGATGAGCTAAATGGAGAAAAACCAATAAGCCAATTCCTCACTTTTCTCTTTAATTGTAGTTTTAGATTTTTTTTAGTAATGTACATAGTCTTAACTAGTACAGTAAATAATAGGATAGAAAATATGTTGTTCTACATAAAAATTAAGAAAATTAATTTTGATCTTTGGCCAATTTGAGATTTTATTTTTCTTGTATTTTTGTAGTTTTAGTTTTCTTTTTCTATTTTTGTTTCTGTACATGTGTTCTATTGTATTTTCTCTTCTAGTCATATACAGTTTGTGCTCTTTAGATATAGTTTTCGTAGTTCTATTTTGTTATGTATATATTTTTGCTAAATTTTAGCTTTTTCAATTTTGATTTGTATAATTTTGATGCTCTTTTTCCTGTTGATATGTAAATATGTATGATATGTGCTGTTTAGGAACCTTACCCACTCACACATTGAGGGCAATGTGCCTCTTCAGTGTGGGGGTGGGAAGGTATAGGTTTAAAATTTTGGTTTTGATGTAAATATAGCTTACTTTGGCATCTGTTTTGTAGTAAAGTAGGGATAATTTTTTTTTCTTTGAATTGCTTTCCCTTTAGTTTTAGGACTGTTTGAAGTTGGTAAATAGCTAGCTCATAGGTGTAAATAGCCATTCTAGTTTTAGTTTGTAAATACTTCATTCTAGCTTGTAAATACCTAGTTGTTTTGTTGTTTTTAGGATTCTTAGGTAGTTTATAGGAATAGTTTAGGTTCTTTGTGAATATTTTCTTTTCGTTTAGAACTCATTGTAGGCTTCTTTGATATCTTTCGTTTCTATTTTTCTTATTCTATCGTTAGTTTCTATTCTTACCTTTGCTTCCTTGCTTTAGTTTTCATATATTAGATTTTGTTTGAGTCTTTAGTTAGCATCCCCTATTAGGTTCTTTTCATCTTAAATACTCTTTTAGTTTTCTTTTCTTTCTTACAATATGTCTTGATAGGTACAGGTTTTGTTTAGGTCTTTTATTAGGAATTGTATAGATTCTATGTTTTAGGTTCCTTTCTTTTCTTTTGTTGTTTTCTTTCTAGATTTGAAATTAGGATTTGTTAGCTTAATATCATTCTGTTTTAGGTATCTCTTTTGTTGTTTTACTTTGTAGAGCTTTGTTTTAGATTCTTTTTGGTTACATACTGTCTGAGTTTGTCTAGGTTGTAAATAACTTTAGGTAATTTTGTTTAGGTATTTTTAGATTCTTTCTAGATTCTGTTTCACAATTTACTTAACTCTTGGCTGATCTACGTAACTTCTTAGCTTTGTTTCTCCAAGATAGACTACCAATAGGTCTTTAGCTCTAGATTTAAGTAGATGTAGCTCTAGCAGTAATTTTTGCAGTTATTCAATTCAAGTGAGTAGTTTTAGCATGATAGAGAGTAGCAATCCCATTTTTGACAAATTTTAACCCTGGAGAGTTTTGGGCCAATTTTTTTCTTTCTAAGTGGGATTGCATGTATGTATAGCCACAGTTTTGGTTTTGTATTGATGCTCTTTCAGTGTGCTTGATCTTGGCAAAACTGTAGAGATGATCTAGGCCTTCTTTCTTCTTCCCATTCACATACATTTCTTTCCATTGCACCCTGATTTGAGCCTTAACTTTTTCTTTGCTTTCCATCCATTATAAACCATTTTTCCCATCAATAAACAACCTTGAGAGAATTGTGAGAAGCATAGATGATTTGGAACTCTAAAAGCAGAAAAAGAGTGAGGCCAGAGGTGATGTTGAGAGGAAAAAGAGCTCTAAAAAGAGAAAATCTGACTTGAAAAGAGAAGTTTGGAAAAAGAGAAAATGAGAAAAATAGAAAGAAAGAACTGAAGAAAGAAAGAAAAGATTAAGATTTTGGCCAAGCTAAAAGACAATACCTGCAGTGAGTTTCAAATTCTCCCTTCTTTCTTACACATTCTCTAATCCATTCCAGCTCCTATTTCCCATCCATCTGGCTTTTTCCATTCTCCATTCATTACAAGCCATGAAAGTCCTAGTGATCTAGAGTTACCATGATTCAAGCAGTGTCAACTAGAGTTTTTCCAAAGTTAAGAATTGTGGTTCATCATGACATGTGGAGTGAAACAGGCTGACCTTAAACAGTGGAGTGAATCTGAGTGTAAACACTTTGCCCTGTGAGGTTGAAATTTGGGCTGCTACTTCTCTGAAATGTTTTCTCCTGCTTGTTTTGATTGAATTTGATTGTTCATTTCTTGCTAGAGTTGCTGAAACTTTGGTTTGGAGTGAATGATTCTGATTGTGCACTTCTGATTAGAGAAACTAGCTAGTTGTTGTGTAAATTAGCAGTGTTGAGTTAATTGTGATAGAGTCTTGTGTACCTTGTGTTCTTTTGCGTCTTGTCCTTTGTAGATTAAGTCTTTTGTTTTTTTCTTTTGCTTTTTAGTTTGTCCCTGCCTAGGAGGGCAGTTCTTTAAGTGTGGGGGTGTGATAACTCTCAATATTTTCATATTTTTCTTTCATTAGAAGCTTTTGTTAGTGTATTTTAGTTTTGTATTTTCTAGAATTAGGATAATTTTAGAGTTTTCTTTAAATTCTTTAATTTTGTATAAATTTAGTTAAAAATGAGGTTTTTAGGAGTAATTTTTAGTGTTTGTAAATAATTAGGATTTTAGTAATTTTTTTCTTAGAGTAAATCTTTTAATAAAAATAAATCTTTCTTTTAATTGTAAAATTTTCTTTTCTTTAATTTTAGATTGATTTCTTTTTTCTCTCTTTGCTGCAGAATAGGCCATTATAAATTTGGGAGAAACATAATTGGGCCTGGGATTTGAGAACTGGGCTACTCTGAAGCTATTGGAATGGTTGATTTGGGCCTTTGATCTTAAGTGAAGAAGAGTTGAAGCTGCTGTGGCCAATTCTTCGCTGGAACATTGCTGGAATTCCTGTGTTGCAGATATGATTGGGCTTCGCTGATTGTAAGTAAATTAGAGCTTGATTTACTGCATTGGGCTTTGACTTAGTAAAAGAGAAGCAAATAAACTGAAGTGATTGAACTTGAGCAGCAGCATTGGGTCATTGAATTGAGCCACTGGACATGAGCTGATTTAGTAGAACGACGCCGTTTAGGTGCAGCTACCTTGGGGTATTCACCTTGCGCTTTCAGTTGGCAGAAAGGGAGAAAAGCACTCTTGATGCTAGGTTCGAGCAAGAGAGCATTTCTTGAGAAAAAGAGAACCCTTGACTTAGGGTTTCAAGTAAGCTGCCATTGAGAAGATGACCAACGAGCAAAAGTACTCTGATCGGAGCTGCCACGTGGAGGGCGGAGATTGAAGCGTCCAAGTGAAGCAAGGTTCCCCCCTTCCATTGATTTTCATTTTCGTTCTCTGACCCTATAAAAGGGGTTTTCCTTGTAAACAGTGGGTAACACGGGGGGTGAGAGGTTCCGTGACAGACTTCGCTCGAGAGTTCTTTGTGAGAGATTTTGATTTTCTTAGGGTTTTTACTCGCTTTTCGTAGTATAGATTCTGGATTTGGATTGACCACTCACGGTGGTGACAGCCCGCAGTGGCTTTGATCGCGCCTCGTTTGGAGTTTGTTCTCGTAATCTTTGTTTTCTTTACCATACAATTTCATTTACGTTGATTGTCTCTATTTCATGTACATTTTATGATTCTGAATTTGATTCAACGCAGTTTACTTGTTTTTATTTTATTCAATTGCAATGTTTTTAGCTTTCAATTGCTTTCTGATGATATCTGGATTAGGATCGATTTAATTGTTGGTGATGGTTTACTTTCTCTGCAAGTGTAAAATCTGCATTATAATTACTGTTGTGATTGTACTTAGGTTTTGGATTTCGACACTAGTATTTTGTGGTTTTACTTTAGGTTTGATGAAATTTTAAAGTTTTCTTTTGATTCATTCGAGATTTGAACTTGTTAATTGTTTCGGATAGGTTAGTTGAAGTTTATTTCAATTTGTAATGCTTTAGAGATTTGAATTGATGCAATTTACAGTTCTTTGCTATCTTTATCTGTTGTTTCCATTCTATTTTTGGATTTGATTCTTTTGGTTATTCATTACCGATTTTATGCATTTAGTAATTAGGATGCTTTGGTTTTATTTTTCAGATACAATCCTTTGTTTTCTTTTGCATAATACATCAAGTTGAGGTCCTGTTTTAGATATAAATATATTCTAGCTCTTCCATACTTTAATCTAGGTCTTAGTTATTTTAATTTCTCTTCTGCACTCCATTTTCTTATTTTTTTTAAACAGATTTTAGCTTAGACTAGATTTTTCCTTTTTAGTGGGGACCAAATTTTGTTCTGCTTTAGGCGACTAAAAAGCAGTTTAACATGGTGACCATATCAATGGTCAATGTGCTTTTCCAAAAGAGGCCCAAGAAGAAGAAGCAAATTACATGGGCAATCAGTTTCAATACCGCTAGGGTAATTTCAATCAAGGTAATTACAACCAAGGTTGGAATAATCACCCAAGCATTGGGCAAAATTAGACTGATCAAACTGGACAAACTGAAGGCCAATTTAACAGACCACAATAACCACCACTATAGCAATAGGTATCTGTTTTGACTGAAAAATTGAATAATCTTGATGAGAAGTTCGAGAAATATTTGAAGGTGTATGACTTCAATAGCAAGGGCTATGACACTACCTTCTTGAGTTTGGAGTTGCAAATTGGTCAATTATCAAAAGGGTGGAGGTCACAGAGAAAAATCAATTTGGGGCTAATACTGAAGTTAACCCTAAAGAAGATTGTAAAGTTTGGTAAGTATGGTTGAGGAAAGAGTGGAAAAAGAAAGTGTTGAATTAGAAAAGAGCGAAGAAAAAGAAGAAATATGTGAGGAAGAGATTAGAGAAGAAAAAGAGAAGAGGGGAGAGAAAAAAATAGAAAAAAAAGATAAAATTGAGAAAGAAAAGATAGTTCTTCCTTACCCAAAGGGGCAACGAAGAGAAGAGAGTAAGTGTGAGCGCTTTAGAGAAATCTTCAATCAAATGGAGATTACTACACCATTGACCGAAGCACTTCAACAAATTCCTGTTTATGCAAGGCGTATAAAGCAATATCTTGGAGAAAAGATAGATTTTGAGGAGAAAGCTACTGAGGAACAGGAAGGTTACAATGATCTTTTGAAGAAGAAACACCCTCCAAAAAGGAAGGATCCAGGAAGTTTTGCAATTCCTTGCGCCATTAGGAGTGTGAAGATAGGAAAGGCTTTACTTAATTTAGGGTCAAGTATTAACTTGATGCCTTTATCTATGCTAAAGAAGATTGGTGGTCTTACATTGAAGCCAACAAATATTTCCTTGATCATGGCAGATGGATCATTAAAGGAACCCTATGGTTTGGTGGAGGATGTTGTGATTCGAATTAAAAGTCTTGAATTCTTGGTTGACTTTGTGGTGATAAAGATGAAGGAGGATGATGAGATCCCGGTTATTCTTGGAAGGCCATTCATGAAGATGGCTAGAGTAATCATCAATGTTTATGATGGGGTACTTATGCTTAAAGACCAAGAAGAAAATGTGATCTATAATGTCTTCAAAGAATAGTAGATTCAAGTAAAAAAGAGAGGTCGTAAAGCTCCAAGGAAGGATGCACCAGTGGCTAAACCTAAATCTGCTAAAGCGGTCAACAAAGGTAGTAACTGTGTTTTAATGTAGGTGAAGGAAGAAGAGAAAGTTGACAAAGGAGGGACAATTCACTTTGACTTGAAGGATGCACCATTCAAGCCTGGTACTCTTGTGAGATACAAGAAGAAGCTGTGGGTGGTGAAAGGTTTTAAAGAGAATGAAGGGATAGAGATTGAGGCTCCATATTCTAAGCGAGTCAAAAAGGTGGACAGAAAACAGTTGATGAGTTGGTGTGATGAAGTTAAAGAAGACACCAACATGAAGAATGGAACTTGAGCTTCATTAGGTCAAGCTAGTGACATTAAAAGAGCGCTTGCTAGGAGGCACCCAATGATTTATGAACATTATTTTCTTTTATTGCTTATGTAATTGTGGATTTTATTAAACATTGTTTATTGGGTAACATCTACTGAGGGATGCTAGAAAAGGTTTATGTATCCATTGAAGGGTACAGGAAGACACACCTACTGATGGGTGTTGGTAAGTTTGGCACTTGCTGATGAGTGCTAGAAAGGTTTGGGTCAGGCTCGTGACGTTAAACAAGCGCTACCTGGGAGGCAACCTAGTTGATTGATTTTTGTTGCATGTTAATTCTGTTTTAGTTGCATTTAGGGTTTAATTGTTGCATAAGAGAGTAAAGTGAGTGGGAATTGCATAAAAATAAAAATTTGAAAGTTGAAATTGAAGGTTACAGGGCTTAAGACGCTTAAGGCAAAGCAAGAAGGGGAAAAAGCAAAATCGCGTCCACCGTCAGGCAGTGAACTCACCGTCGGGTGGTGGCGTCGCTGGGGGCAAAACTGATTTTTTAAGTCGGGCTTAGTGTTTTTGGCCCATTGCACGATTTTTATACCCCTTAGGGCTCACCCAAGCGGTCTCCCTCAGATCCTTAGCCTTTTTTTCACTTTCAAACACTCTTTTGAGATCTCCCATCACTTCTCCTATCATCTCACTTCTTGAAAACCCATTCTTCATCAATTTTGAACCCATTCCACCATCAAAGTTTGGGGTTTTCGTGAGGGCAATGCATTGGGGCTTCATTCATCATTAAATTTCAAGCATCTTGCACTTAATTAAGGTTTGTCCACCCAAGTAAGTCATACATGTTGAGATTGTTGACAACACAATATCTATATCACTCTAGTTTTTTATGATGACAACACATTGCATAATAACACACATATGTTGTTGTTGTGTTACATGTTCTTATGATGACTGTTTGATATATCTGTTGAACATGTTTATGTGCTATATTGCTATGTGAATGCATACATATTAAGCTTGTACTTGTTACATCATTTATGGACGCATTGCACATGTTTTAATACATGAAAACCACAAGCACTTTTGTGAACTTATAACTGTGTGACAAAGCCGTAGTAAAGTCAACTCCAACATTAATTGATTCGATTATACTAAAATCTTTGTACAGATTTTGAGAATCAGTGCCGTGTGAGATTTTGAGAAGAAAAGAATTTCAAAATGTTCTTACATGTCGAAGTCGACTATGGGCGCCACATATTCGGCTGTATTAGTTGTTTGATGTGAAATTCTGTTATGGTCATATACAGTAACAACTATATTTTCAAAAGTTAGTTGAGCATTGAATAGTAGGTCAACTGTATTAAATGAGTTTTTAATTTGTTTGACTGAATGTTACCAGTTTGACTGAGCTGTTATAACTGTCATAACATAGTCGACTGTATTAGTAGCTTATTTAACTCAGAGAATGTCTGTTAAACAGAAATCTATAAATTGACAGAACACGAAGTTGTTCTAAGACTTTTGATGATCTAACATTTTCATATCTTGTTTCAGATTGATATCTCTGGATTATAGAGCTCCAAGAATTCTCCAAGAAGACCGTGGTGATCGTTCTTGAAAGAGATTCAAAGGGAGATTGTTTGCGCGGTCATTGCTTGATCACATTCTACATATTGAAGGTGTTTATGGTTTGATCAAGAATCTGTTTGGCATCTGTGGTGTTGTTGTGTGTACCTGTTGTGACTACAGGGGATAGACTCGTGGAGTATGGTTCACTTTGAGGATTGTTCAAAGTGGTGTTTTGCATATTCCAGGAGAGGGGACATCTTGCTGCAAGTCTTGATGTGTTGTATGCCTATATTTTGGTTAGAGGGTTAGAGAGGAGATTTATATTTTTGACGTGGAGGTCTTCTATAAATTCCTTGTTGTAAAAACCTTGACCATTATAGTGCATTTGCTTCCTAGGTTGGAAGGACACTGGATGTAGGCATTGTTGGCCGAGCCAGTATAAAAACCAGTGTTTGATTTCTCTATCCCTGCTCTTTTATATTCAGTCGACTTTATTATCTGCGTAGTCAACTACGACTTTCCGCTCCACACAATTTTCATTACTTGCGATTCAAGAAAGACTTGTAAAGTTTTCAACTTTCTTTTAAAGATTTCAAAAAGACTTTGATTTTGAAAACTCACAAATTCACCCCCCTTGGTGTAAAACGAAGCTTACCTGTTTTCCAACAATTGGTACTAGAGCTAGTTTTCATAAAATATTTGAAAAACTAGTTGACTCTGTTTTTCATTGATTCGACTATAAACCTGGGGATGGCTTCTGTTTCACAATCTAAAAGGATTTATGAATTCAAAATTAATTTCATATTTGCACCCTGTAATAAGAAGTCAAAGTCTGTTATTAATGGGTTATATGAATCTTTTGAAATAGGAAACTTGAAACACAAGGCAGTTCAAGACAGAGAACCTCATTCTAAAACGCAAAGATCAAGTTTGATTGATCATAGATTTACAAGGTTTTTGAGCAAAAAGGGGAAACAGACACATCAAGATGACACCAAGAAGGTCAAAGATGGAAAAGAACTGATAATGATGGCAAAATCAAAAGTGGTCAAGACTAATCCGAAACAGTAGGAGAAAAGCTCTAAATGGTATCTTGACAGTGGCTGCTCGAGACACATAATGATGGCAAAATCAAAAGTGGTCACGTTACATATGGTGATAATAAGAAAGGGAAGATCATCGACATAGGTAAAACAAAAACTCCTTCATCTTATGAAATCAAGAATGTTTTTCTTGTTGAAGAGTTAAAGCATAATTTGCTCAGCATCAGTCAGCTATGCGACAAAGGTCTAAAGATCACATTTGAGCCCAAATACCGTCTTATCAGCAACGGGACAACATATGAGTTACTACTGGTGGGAAAAAGATTTAACAACATCTATGTAATCGACTTCACATACAACTCATTCGACTCTGTTGTGTGTCTGATGACTAAAGAAGAAGATGCTTGGTTATGGCACAAGAGACTTGCTCACATAAGTATGAATAAACTAAATAAACTGGTCTCCAAGAACCTGGTGAATGGATTGCCCAAAATTCGATATACTACAGACAAATTGTGTGATGTGTGCCAAAATGGGAAGCAGACCAAACAATCATTCAAAAGTAAAAGAGAAATGTCAACCAGAAAACCTCTACAATTACTCCACATGGACCTGTTTGGACCTTTAATAACAAAAAGCCTAGGAGGAAATCCATATGGACTAGTCATTGTTGATGACTACTCACGGTATACATGGACTTACTTCATTGCAACCAAAAATGACACTCTCAAAGTTTTCAAACGCTTTGCTGCTACTGTTCAAAATGAAATGGACCTCAAGATTAAGGCTATCAGAAGTGACCATGGAGGAGAATTCCAAAATAAGGATTTTGATGATTATCTAGCTGAAATGGGAATTACTCATAACTTCTCAGCACCTAGAACTCCACACCAAAATGGAGTTCTTGAAAGGAAAAACAGAGCTCTTGAGGAACTTGCAAGATCAATGCTAAATGACAGAGATATGCCAAAATATTTATGGGCAGACGCTGTTAGTATTGCCTGTTATGTACTAAACAAAACCATCTTAAGATCACTACTGAAGGTGGCCCCTTATGAGTTGTTGAAGGGACAAAAACCAAACATTTCGCATTTGAGAATTTTTGGAAGAAAATGTTTTGTGTTAAATAACGGCAAGAAAATCTCAACAAGTTTGATTCCAAAGCAGATGAAGCTATCTTCACAGGGTATTCACTAAACAATAAGGCTTATCGAGTGTACAACAAAAGGACTATGAATGTCGAGGAATCTATTCATGTTGCATTTGATGAGTATATCATAGCTCCTAGAATTTCATATCTTGTCAAGAACTTCACTGAAGAAGATGAAAATTCAGATGGAGATGAGGAAGAGCCTGAAGAAACCACTGACAAGGAGAACAGTAATGAACAAGTCGACTTTCCCAGAACGGAATCGACTAAAGAGTGGAGAGTACCAAAGAATGTCTCTACTGACAACATAATTGGGGTCATTTCAAGAGGAGTATCCACAAGAAGGCAAGTAATTCAATTATGCATGAACGTTGCCTATCTATCCAAAATCGAGCCTAAGAAAATAGAGGAGGCACTAAATGATGAAAACTATATGATGGCTATGCAAGAAGAGTTGAACCAATTCAGAAGAAATAATGTATGGGAACTTACACGTAGAACACTTGACCTACAAGTTATAGGTACAAAATGGGTTTTTCAGAACAAAATGGATGACTCTGGTGAGATCTAAAGAACAAGGCATGATTAGTTGCAAAAGGCTACTGCCAGGAAGAAGGAATCGACTATGATGAAACATATGCTCCTATAGCTAGACTAGAAGCTATAAGAATACTTTTTGCTATTGCATCTACAATGAAATTCAAGTTATATCAGATGGATGTCAAAAGCACATTCTTGAATGGATACATTAAGGAAGAGGTTTATGTAGAACAACCATTGGGATTTGAAGACTTTGAACATCCTGACCATGTTTACAAACATAGAAAAGCTCTATATGGCTTGAAGCAAGCTCCAAGATCATGGTATGAACGACTAAGTGAATTTCTCATAGAGAAAGGATTCTCAAGAGGGAAAGTTGATTCAACATTGTTCATCAAAAGTTCAAACAAGGATAAACTATATGTTCAAATTTATGTTGATGATATCATTTTTTGTTTAACTAACTCTATGCTTTGCAAAGAATTTTCAACCATTATGCAGGAAGAATTTGAAATGTCCATGATGGGAGAACTGACATACTTCCTTGGTCTGCAAATAAGGCAAACAAAAGATGAAATTTTCATACAACAGTCCAAGTACTGAATGCAATGATCTATAAAAGAAATTTAAAATGCTAGACTGCAAAGAGGCTGCAACTCCTATGGCAACCAACTGTTACTTGGATCTTGATGAAGTTGGAAAATGTGTTGACCAAAAGATGTATTGAGGTATGATTGGACCCCTACTTTATCTTACTGCTAGTAGGCCATACATAATGCACAATGTATGTCTCTGTGCTAGATTTCAATCTTGTCCTAAAGAATCACATCTAACAGCTGTCCCAAAGGTATAGGACTATGGTATCCTATTGGTACAAATATTTTTCTTGATGGTTATAGTGATTCTGATTTTGGAGATTGTAAACTAGACAAAAACAACACCAGTGGCACATGTCATTTACTTGGATCGTCCTTGATCTCTTGGGATTCAAAGAAACAAGCTTGTGTAGCCTTATCCACCACAAAAGTCGAGTACATAGCAGTTGGGAGTTGTTGTGCACAATCTCTTTGGATGAAGAGTTAACTAGAGGATTATGGTATAAAACTTGAGAATATTCCTCTGACATGTGATAACACTAGAGCCATAAATCTGAAAAAGAATCCTTTGTTACATTCGAAAGCTAAACATATTGAAATAAGACATCACTTCATTCGAGATCACATCCTTAAGGGTGAAATCAAGATTGAGTATGTAAATACCTTACATCAATGGGCTGATATTTTTACAAAACCATTGAACAAGGATAGATTTTTCACAATTCGGAATGAATTAGGAATTTTGAATGATAGTAGCATAAAATGATTATTCATTCTACTGTGATTTGTTAGAAGTCGATTATGGCTAATATTGACTTCTTTTTTATTATATTTCTTGCATAACTAAAAAGCTTGATCTGCAGAAGATCTTTGAAAGGTTTTGCAGGAAAAACATTGCTTTGGAAACTACAAGTGGAATTCAACATTTTTGGCAAGCAATGTATTCGACTAGGAAATTAATTCAATCGACTGTACAATAACAGGGTTATAAATTCCAATTCTGGAATTTGGTTATCTTTCATTGATTGATTATCTTATCTTGTTTATCTGCAATTATCTCTAATCTAATCTGATTATGCATATCTTGATTGAGATAATATTGTGAGATTGTGGAAGTGTGTATCATTGCATGACTGAATTGTTTGAGATCTTTACTTTGATACAACTTTGTGGTATACTGTTTGTATACTCTGATTATCTGTACTGCATTGTGCATCTGATCTGGTTTTGATATCTATGCATAATGACAGGGGGAGTATTACATTCATACACATGTTCATTGTTAACGGAATGGCAAGTGTACCATATCGTTTCAAGTAATATAATTGGTAAAACCCAATATCGTTCTTCCCATGAGACTCGAAAGGCCTTATCGTTCGTGTGAATTAAAATCGTAAGACTTGTGATTAAAAATTGATGGTGGTGGATGCAAAGAAACAAAATAAACATGCAATGCGTGATTCAGTTGACAAGATTAAGACGATGGATGAATGGAGTTGTTGGGGGTTTACAATTTCATCTAATCCACTCTCTCTTATTTACTCCTCTTGTTTACATTGCTTTATTATCTAATTGTTATGCAAACTTTCTTGGCCTACCCTTAACCCGATCCCTCGGAGAAAAGAGCCTATTACTAATTACCGACTTGCTATCCCTAGCCTCACCTAGTAACTAGCAATGCATTACCGAACAGAAGCAAAAACAATTGATCGTCCTACCCCCTATCCTTAGGTGGTATTTCTTAACCAAGGAATTACTCACCAGTTCATCACATTACTGTATGTCCCTGTATCAATAAAGGCAAACAACAGTTATCGAATGAGTTAAACGATAAAAGCTTTAAGCACAGATGAGAACCCAACAATTGATAATAAACACATATGACAATCATATAATTAAACAAGAGTTTCAATAAAAGAGAGTATCAAAAGATTACATTGTTCCCCTAACAACAAAAGGGTTTAGTTCACCATTGTCATGGTGAACCAAGATGAAAATAATGGAAGATATGGAACACAAACCCTAGATAAGATGAAAAGGAACCTTAGCATCCAAGAAATCCTCTCCAGAGAGTGAAAATTAGGTCTGGCCGCCCTCTTCTGTCAAAAGAATGAATAGGAAATCGCAACAGGGCTATTTATAACTGAGGAGCGCAACAGAAAACAGGCCCAAGCCTATCTGACAACCGCCTGACGGTAAAGTTGCACCGTGATGAGTCGATATTTTATTGATTTCACTTAGTTTATTGTGCTAGAATTAATCAGGGAATTGTGCTTAATTGTCCGGTATATTTCCGTTTTTGCTAATTGTGCTTAATTTGACCGGAAAGTTTAATTTTAATTAATTTGAATTTTCTGAGTTAATTATTTGCATTATTATTTTTAGGAAAAATTTTGGAAATATAAATTGGAACATTTGGAGATTAAATGTGGGCACAATTGTGATTAAAGAAAAGTGGGGTGTTGATTCAGTAAAAAGAAGGGTGACATCCAGAAAAAGCATGCTGCTCACGTTTTGGATTGAAATCTTCCAGCAATTGACGAGAGCAACATGGGAATTAGTATGATTTTTCTTCATCACGGTGCAGCAAGCAAAGTAGAGGGGGGCCCATGAGAATTAAAAAAATATGTCCAACTTTTATATTTTTGGAGAGAAATGGGCAGCAACGTTTTTTTTGCATGTCCAGCAAAAGAAAAGGACTCCACCTGACAGCAAATTAAATTGGAAAGCTTATAGGAGGTGCAGCTGATTTCCTCGTGGACATTCACTTGGGCCTTTGTCAACCGGGCAGCAGCATCCACACAGCAACAGCACGTCCCAGATTGATTCAAATTACTTCGTACAGCACATGTCCAACATGGGCAGCGAAGCCCAATGATAATTTGAAGAGGAGTTAGTCCAGCAGCTGGCAGACAGAAGAGCCTTGACACGTAAACCTAAGAGATATTCCTAGGACACTAAGCAACAGCCGCCACCTAGAGTCACCTACCACACATTATTCCTTGTAGAAAAGCACGTACATGAACTAAGATGGAGGGCTATAGTTGAAGGTTATTTACAAAGAGTGAACGTTGCTTCCTCAGGGCTACGGCTGAAGCATATTATTTTGCTACATTAAAATGCTGATTGTAGAAATTCAAGCCACTCATTTGACTTTGCTTTTTTTTTAAACATTCTTGGATGTTGAGCTTTTGAAAGTTTATTTACCTTGTTGCATTGTGTTGAAGCGTTCCAGTTTTTATTTTTGCTAGCGAGAGGAGGAAACATTTAATTTTAGCCTTTCATTGCTGAAGAAGAGAAAGACGTTGACTTTAAATTGGTTGTAGCACATCTCTTTTTGTTGATTTAGAAAGTAAATGGTGAAGGGGGAGCTGTGGCCGCCACCTATTTTTAGGATTAGATTTTCTTTTGCTATGAATGGGATGAAGCCTAGTTCTTTTGCTTTGAAATCCAACTTCATGCTTTCTTTTATTATTATTTTTTTTTGCTGCACGGTGCTTTCAAAAGGCCACACACTTTAACATTATTAAAGGGGGCCATAGTTCAGAATTGCTTTTTTTTTTCTTTCTTTCATTCATATGATATGCCTTGATTTCAATTGAAAAGGTGATTTAGATTAGGTGCTTACGGATCATGGTTGCCACGTCCAGCATTCTTTTAAGAGCATGGTGATTGATTTCTTTGGAGGAAGCTGCACAATTTTGTCCAAGAGAAAGGAAGGAGCACGGTATTTGATTTTTATTTGGAAAGAAATGCTGAATTCGTTTTGCTGGAACGGTGAAGGTTTAGTATATATAAAAAAAGGGTTTTTCAATTTTAGGGAAGCACAGCTGAATTTTTTTGAGAAGTTTCTACTTTTTCTTCTAGAATGAAGTAGTTTAGTCTTAGATTTTATTTTCAATGTCATGCGTTATTTTTAATTTGTTGCTTGTTTTATTTTTGTTTTATGGTGTTTTACTTGATTTAACTTTAAGTTTGCACTGATAATTTTAATGCATTAATGGATGCACCTTGCTCATTTATCTTGTTTTACTGTTAGGATTTTCTTTTCAACTGTTGATTCCGAATAGCATTTTATTTCTTTAGCTTAAGTGTTGCATTAGGATAACATGCCAAATATTTCTTTATTATCTATTACATTTTAATTAGTTTACTAATCTTGTTTTAGAGATAGTTCGGTCTCAATGTAGAACCGTTCGGTCATCTGTAGGACCGTTCGATCTTCATTCTTGTTCATTTATTTCGATGTTTTCAATTATGTTTGGTTGTATTTAATTTCCAATTTTAATTTAGTGAATTTCTAATCGCAAAAACACTTTCAAACCCCCCCACTTCGTGTTTGACCTAATCCTAGAACCATATTTGGTCCTTGAGAGACGACCTAGGAGTCACTGCCTAGTCTATACTGCATTTCTCATATGCAATCAAATTTGTATGGGCCGCGACACCCATCACACCACCCGGCGGTTTACCCTAAATCGTGCCACCGCCCGGCGGCAGGGGTCTACCGCCCGGCGTCTTCTGCTGGGTGTCTTCTCCTCGTATCGGACCGCCCGACGGTGGATCCTTGCCGCCGGGCGGTTCCTAGACTTTTCTTTTCTTCAATTTTCTTCATTTTCCTTGAGTCTAAGACCTTCATTTTCATCTCCAATCTTCACTTTCATCAGATTTGCTGCAAAACAATGCAAAACAAGCATAATATCGCTAAAAACAGCTTTTGACTCTCAACTGACTCATTTATTGAGTTTTATTTGATTCTAAGCTCATTCTAAGCAGTAAAGGGTCTAATTTAGTCCAAAATGGCATATGAAAATAATGGTTTTTCAACCGTTATCATTCATTCACATGCCTGCATTTCAGAGGGAGTTATTTTTTTTTACATGTGAGTAAATGTGATTGGGAGAGCATAATTGCATTTCATATACTTGCACATTTTTACTGATGCATCTCTGTTTGGAATATCAACATATAATATCTAGAGCATTCCTTTTTTGTTAATGCACAAAGGGGGAGAGGATTTATGAAAGCTTTATGAAATGGGGAGAATGTTTTTCTGTCTCATATTTGCTTGATATTTTGCTGATTGGTTATGCTACATGCCGAGTATTTGAACTGTGTTATATCATTTGTTACTCTGTTTTGTATTTGGTTGTACAAACATGGTTGGTTATTAATCATGGTTGTGCATCATCAAAAAAGGGGGAGATTGTTGAGATTGTTGACAACACAATATCTATATCACTCTAGTTTTTTATGATGACAACACATTGCTTAATAACACACATATGTTGTTGTTGTGTTACATGTTCTTATGCTGACTGTTTGATATATCTGTTGAAAATGTTTATGTGCTATATTGCTATGTGAATACATACATATTAAGCTTGTACTTGTTACATCATTTCTGGATGCACTACACATGTTTTAATACATGAAAACCACAAGCACTTTTGTGAACTTATAACTGTGTGACAAAGCTGCAGTAAAGTTAACTCCAGTATTAATTGATTCGACTATACTAAAATCTTTGTACAGATTTTGAGAATCAGTGATGCGTGAGATTTTGAGAAGAAAGGAATTTCAAAATGTTCTTACATGTCGAAGTCGACTATGTGCGCCACATATTCGACTGTATTAGTTGTTTGAGGCAGCAACTCAACCAGCACATCAAAGACGTTCTCAGAGGAGAGTTCCACCACCACATGATTGTTAACTCTCTGGCAAGCGTACCAGATCGTTCGAAGTAATATAATTGGTAAAACCCAATATCGTTCTTCCCAAGAGACTCGAAAGGCCTTATCGTTCGTGTGAATTAAAATCGAAAGACTTGTAAAGAAAAATTAATTGTTGCGGATGCAAGAACACAAAATAAACATGCAATGCGTTTGATTCAATTGACGAAAAAGACTATGGATGAATGGAGTTGTTGGGGGTTTACAATTTCATCTTATCTGACCTCTCTTATCTACTCCTCTTGTTTAAATTGCTTTGTTATCTAACTGTTATGCAAACTTTCTTGGCCTACCCTTAGCCCGATCCCTGGGTGAAAAGAGCCTATTACTAATTACCGGCTTGCTATCCCTAGCCTCCCCTAGCAACTAGCAATGCATTACTGAATAGAAACAAAACAATTGATCGTCCTACCTCCCTATCCCTAGGTGGTATTTCATTAATCAAGGAATTTCTCACCAGTTCATGACAGTACTGTACGTTCCCGTATCAATAGAGACAAACAACAATTATCGAATGAGTTAAACGATAAAAGCCTTAAGCGCAGATGAGAACCCAACAATTGATAATCAAAGCATATGACAATCATATAAATAAACAAGAGTTTCAATAAAAGAGAGTTTCAAAAGATTACATTGTTTCCCCCAACAACAAAAAGGGTTTAGTTCACCATTGTCATGGTGAACCTAGATGAAAATAATGGAAGAATGGAAGAGCAAACCCTAGATAGGATGAAAAGGAGCCTAAGCATCCAAGAGATATTCTCTAGAGAGTGAAAATTAGGTATGGCCGCCCTCTTCTGTCAAAAGAATGCATCTAAACTCGCACTAGGGCTATTTATAACCAATAAAAGTAACAAAATTCAAGCCTAGGCCCATCAGAGAACCGCCCGGCGCCAAAAATGGCCGCCGGACGCCAAAAATGGCCGCCCGGCGGTTTGGTCAACCGCCCAGCGCTCCGGTCAACTTTTCTGGTTGACTAGTTGACTTTTCTGCATTCTGGTTGACTTTTCTGCACTGTAACCGTTTGATCTTCAACCTTTCTTTCCATTCATCTCCAATTCTCATGAAAACCCTCCAAAACAATGCAAAACAAGCATAATATCTCTAAAAACAACTTTTGACTCTCAAATGGCTCAACTTAAGAGTTTTACTTGATTCTAAGCCAAAAGGGTGTGTTTTGATATCAAATTTGTGCATGAAAATAACGGTTTTTCAATCGTTATCAATGATCAGGGAGATGCACATGATGTTGAGCCATTCCAGATGAGGGACATGTATATGTCCCTTGTAGAGTCCAAACTAGAGTCTATTCGCAGGGGACAAATTGCTACAGCTGAGATGATTATGGGCTTGTATGACATTCCTCCTGCACATAGGTGGACTATGGACGAGTTCAAAAATGTAACGGCTTGGCCAGAATAGGTGCAGGGTAGTAGATCTGGAGCAGCTGAAGCTCTAGCCATGGATGAGGATGTTGAGGATGATGATGATTTTGAGGATGCTGAGGATGGAGAAGAGGACTCCGATGATAGCATGGGTTGAGGAGTTTACATAGCATTTACTAATGGACGCTGTCTGCACTAGAATAGGGTTTTTCTTATCTTTTGTTTTTGGTTTAGTGGTGTAGGTTTTGCTTCTGTTGAGTTGTATAGGGTTAATGTACTTGGTCTAAAACTCTTCTGATATGATGATTTGACTGTTTGATGATTTCATGAGATGAGTTGCTTGATAATGCTTGATATTGAATGATGATTGAGATTGGCATATGCTGATATACAGGTGGAGTGTTCACTAGCTATGTGAACAGATGCGTGATGATATTATGATTGTGATTTTGATGCTAAGCAGGGTGTGATTTTGAGATATGTGGAATGTTGAGAGAAGCTTATATGTGAGGTTTTGAGCTCTAGAGTTTTTGATGATGTGATTGCTTTCAAATTGAAAGCATGAATGATATTACCCAAGTTTTATGATTGGTTAAATTGCTTGTATGTGTCATATGATTAAGGCCATTTTTGAATAAACCCTTTCTTAGCCAAAAGCAAAAGTTTTTGTCCCAACCAAGAAGAGCACAATGTGTTCTACCCTTTTTGAACCTAAGCCTTAAACAATATGTGAAACCCTTTTTTAAAAAATCTTTACCTTGAGTTAAGTTGAGAATTATTGTGTGTATTGATAAAGGTTCAAGTTTGGGGTTGTTGGGAAACTGAAAAAGAAAGATAAGCATTGAGCTAATGTGTTGAGTAAAGCATGAAAAAAAGATAGAAAAGATAGAAAGGATGGCATGAAAAGAAAAGCTCAATGCAAAAGAAAAGGGAAAGTTGGGAATGAGCGAGATTGACAAAAAGAGAGTTTGTGATCTAGAAAAACATATCTTTCTTGTTAGCCCAAGCCACATTATAAGCCTTGAAAAAGTCCTTGTGATGACATGTGTGTGTGATGATGATTGATTGTGGTAAATGAAAGGCAATTTTATTCTATGTGACGTGTGGATAGTGGAGAGAAGGAGCGAACCTTTGAAACACTTGAGTGATTGAGTAAAACACCGTATCTGGTGAAGAATGATTCCATGAATCTTCGATTTTATCTGTGCTTAGCTGATTAATCATTCATGAGAATAACATCTGTCTGAGATTATATGATTGAGAGAACACTGTGATGAGTTGATATAAAGCATGTGTGCATCTTGATTAAATTCTATTGATAAGCTGAGTTGAGTAATGACTTGTCTTGGAGCATTGGTTTTGGAATGAGTTAAACCATTGTGATGATTTGTGGAGGACTAAGTTACATTTTGTTTGCTTGAAGACAAGCAAAGTTCTAAGTTTGGGATTGTGATAATGGTTCAAAAACCCTTTTTTTTCATACTTAAATTTGACATCAAACACACCCTTTATGACTTAGAATTAGCTTGAAATCATGCAATTTGGTTAAGTTAGAGAACAAGAGAGTCAAAGTTGGTTTTCTTGGTTTTATGCTTGGTTTTACCATGATTTGGCAGGATTTATCAAGAATTGAATGAAGGAAGTTGAAGAAGATAGGAGTTGGACTTAAGAGAAGGAGAAGAAGTGAAGAGAAAAAGAGTCGTAGTTACCGCTGGGCGGTGTACTCCTTAAAGAATTCTCTGCCAGACACTTAAAGGGCACCGTTGGGGGGTGATTCAAAGTGTCGTGCCCACCGTCGGGTAGTGATAGCATCGCCGAGCGATGGAACCTTCAGAAGAACTCTCTGGACAACGCTGGGCAGCAGCGCTGAGGGGTGAGGACAAGTGCCGTACAGACCGTCGGGCGGTGAACCCACCGTCGGGCGGTGGACTATTGGGCCTGGGCCAAATTTATGTTATTTTTCTGAGTTATAAATAGAATTGCACGACCCAGAAGGGGTATCTTTTGGCAGAAAGGACACAGAAACACTCTCTTCACTCCTTGGAGGCAGATTTTGGATGCGGAAGCTCCAATTTATCAATTCTAGGGTTATCTTTTCATACATTTCAATCTTTCCATCTAGTTTCACCATGACTATGGTGAACTAAACCCTATTTTTGTTGGGGAATAATGTAATCCTATTGAAACTCTCATGTATTGAAATTCTTACTTTAATTCATATGCTTTCTTTTATCAATTGTTAGAGTTTTTCCTCCATTATATTTGTATGCTTTGCTTAAAACATTAGTCAATAGCATGATTTTTTATTCTATCTATATGGACACGTATAGTTAGGTTTAGACATGAGGGAGTTCTCTTGGTAGAAATATTGCCTAGACATAGGGATAGGAGGACCAATTGCCTTAAGCTTCTGTGCGAATTATGTAATGCACGATCAATTGCTAGGGAGACTAGACATAGTAAACTAGTAATTAGGATTAAACTCTAATAACCAAGATATTGGAATTAGGGGAATTTAGAAAGTGGCACTAACATTGACAAAGAAGTAGAATTAAGTGGAATTTATAAATTTATCAGAGGATTAGGATGAAATCATAAACCCCCAACAACACCATTCATCCATATATTCCAACTGTCAATTGATCAATCTTTCCATGCATGCTTAATTTCTGTTTTGCATTCAAAACCCTAATTTTCGTTACATCAAGTCTTAAGAAATCAAGTCACATGAACGTTTAGGCCTAAGAGTCCTTTGGGAAATGATACTTGGACTTATCATTTTATTATTACTTGATACGATTCGGTACACTTGCCGGAGTGTTAACATTTCTAAGTCGTAAAGGGTGCGTTTTGTATCAAATTTAAGTATAAAAATAACGGTTTTTGAACTGTTATCTGTTAACAAAATTGCAAGCGTATCATATCCTATCAAGTAATATAATTGGTGAAACCCAATATCGTTCTTCCCAAGAGACTCGAAGGCCTTATCGTTTGTGCGAATTGAAATCGTAAGACTTGTAGAGGAAAAGTGACTGTGGTTTGTATGCAAAAACAAAAAGTAAACATGCAAAAGCAATTGATTCAATTGACGAGAAAAAGACTATGGATGAATGGAGTTGTTGGAGTTTACAATTTCATCTTATCCACTCTCTCTTATCTACTCCTCTTATTTAGTTCGCTTTGTTATCTAATTGTCATGCAAACTTTCTTAGTCTACCCTTAACCTGATCCCTCGGCAAAAAGAGCCTATTACTAATTACTGGCTTGCTATCCCTAGCCTCCCATAGTAATTAATAATGCATTATAAACGGAAGCGAAAACAATTGATTGTCCTACCCCCCTATCCCTAGGTGGTATTTCTTAATCAAGGAATTTCCCCCAGTTCATGACAGTACCGTACGTTCCCGTATCAATAAAGACAAACAACGATTATCGAATGAGTTAAACGATAAAAGCTTTAAGCGCAGAAGAGAAACCCAACAATTGATAATCAAATCATATAGATAAATAAGAGTTTCAATAAAAGACAGTTTCAAAAGATTACATTGTTCCCCAACAACAAAAGGGTTTAGCTCACCATTGTCATGGTGAAACTAGATGAATAATGATGGAAGAATGGAAAAACAAACCCTAGATTGGATAAAAAGGAGCCTAAGCATCCAAGAGATCTTCTCCAAGGAGTGAAATTAGGTATGGCCGCCCTCTTCTGTCAAAAGAATGAGAGTGAAATTGCAATAGGGCTATTTAAAGCTGAGGAGCGTCACCGAAAATAGGCCCAAGCCCAGCAGACAACCACCCGACATCACACTTATGCCACCCGGCGTCACACTTATGCTGCCCGGTGGTTTCCCCTAAATCGCGCCACCGCTCGGCGGTAGGGGTCCACCGTCCAGCGGTTTGCCTTTAATCGCAAATCCGCCCGACGTCCACGCCTTGGTGTCAGACAGTGCCTTCTCCTCGCATTTGGCCGCCTAGTGGTGAAATTTACCGCTGGGCGGTTCCTAGACTCTTCTTTTCTTCATTTTTCTTCCTCTGTCTTGAGTCTAAGACCTTCACCTTCAACTACATTCTTCACCTTCATCAAAAATGCTGCAAAACAAGCATAATATCGCTAAAAACAACTTTTGACTCTCTACTGACTCATTTTATGTGTTTTGCTTTATTCTAAGCTCGTTCTAAGCTGCAAAGGGAGTAATTTGGACTAAAATGACATATGAAAATAACTGTTTTTCAACCGTTATCACAACCCCAAACTTAGAACTTTGCTTGTCCTCAAGCAAACAAAACAGAGCTTGGTTTTCTACTATTTCATCCAATGGTTCAACACTCCTAAATTACATGACAAGAGCTACTCAATTTCAGACCTTCAGTGAATTCAAATCGAGATTCATGCATGCTTTCAATTCAGTTCAGTTCACAGATTTCTCAACATTATGAATGACCAATCCACTAAGCAAAGATGCACTCATGAAATTTAGCAATTCTATGAAGCAAGTGTTTCACTCAAATCACTTAAGTGTTTAGGGTGACACTCCAACTCTCTATCATTCACAAGTCACATGAATCAAAATTGCCATTCATCTCAAAATCCTCACATGCAAATGCCATCAAAAGGATTTTTCCAAGGCTTGTAATGAGGCTGGGTTAACAAGGAAAATTGGTTTTTCTGGAAAGCAAAATCCTTGAGTTAAGAGAGCTACCATAGTATTCAACATTTAAGCACAACTCTCTTCCTCACCAATCTCACTTATTTCCCAACTTCTTCCCTTTTCTTTTGCATTTAGCCCATCTTCATGCTTTTTTTTTTTCTTTTCTATTTCTCCTGCATTTTTCTTTTTCAACATTTGAGCTCAATGCTTTTCAACTGCTTTTCAATTTCCCCCATGCAACCACAAACTTGAACCTTTTCAACACATACAGTTAAGCTCAACCCAACTCAAGGTAAAGAATTTCAAGACAAGGGTTCATATCCTGTTTAAGGCTAAGGGTCAAAAAGGGTATAATATTTTAAGCATGTGGGTGAAAATTTGGCTAGAGAAGGGTTTTTTTAAAAATGGCCTTGATCATATGACATTCACATGAAATTCAATCAATAATCAAGATTCAGGCAATATCATTCATGTTTTCCTGTGAACAATACATGCAACAATGAAAACTCTGGAGCTCAATACCTCACACAACATGCTTTCTCACACAATATTCATTTATACACCCTGCTTAGCATCATAACCAAAATCATAATTCATCACACATCTGTTTCACTGGATATCAACACGCAACACAACTCAATTATCATCCACATCAAATCATCATCAAACAGGCTCATCATACAAATTATTCAGTCAAACATCTTCCGAAAAGTAGTCAAGCCAAGCATACACACTGGAAATAAAAATTCAACCTATTCTAAGAATTCAAAATGCAAAAGTGAAAGAGAAAATCTAGGTTGCCTCCTAGTAGCGCTAGTTTAACGTCACGAGCCTGACCCAAACCTGTTTAGCACTTGTCAGTAAGTGCAAATCCTTCCAACACCTATCAGTAGGTGTGCCTTCCTGGTATCCTTCAGTGGATTCCTAAAATTTAGCATCCCTAAGTAGATGCTACCCAGAAATTGTTTAAAAATTCAAAAATTACATGTCCAACAGAAAATTAAAATAAATAAAATGTTTAAAAATACACAAAGTGCTCTCCAACAAATCAACTCTTCTTCTTTACATTGGGATCTTCATCGTCCCACCTGCTCAACTATCTTCTGTCCACTTTTCGAATTGCTGTGAGTACGGCCTTCTGATCTCCATCATTCCTTCCTCCTTAAGCTTCCTATTCACGATCCACTTCCTGTTTTTAAATCGCACTGACATGCCACGCAGGAATGGTGTGTCCTCTGAGTGGGTTGATTCCTCTTTGCATACCTTCTTCTCCTCAAGTATCTGCGAAACATTACAATTGTTAAGACAATCAATACCTGTGGTGTTTTCTTCTTTTGCAGCTTCTCTTCTGGCCCTTTTGTATTTGGATCTTCTTCTCATTCTCATTTTAGTTTCTTCAGAGCCATAAATTAGCATTTGGTCATGATCTCTTAACTTTATTCCTCCATCATGGACACATATAACCATCTTAGAAGTCCTCATGAAAGGTCTTCCCAAGATTAATGGAATTCTTCCCTCATTGGCCATGTCCACGACTATAAAGTCAATCAAAAATTCTAACTCTTCAATTCGAACAATTGCATCTTCCACCATACCAACTGGCTTCTTAATAGATCCATCCGTAACTGTCAAGGTAGTGTTGGCTGGTTTTAATTTTAGCCCTCCGATCTTCTTGAAATCACTAAAGGGCATCAAATTAACACTTGATCCTAAATCGATCATAGCTCTCCCTATATCTACATCATTGATCACGCAAGGAAGAGTCAAAGTCCTTGAATCCTTCATTTTTTGTGGATGGTCCTTCTTTCTAGGATTAGCCAACCTTTCCTGATCTTCTTCATCATCAAGATCAATTACCTCTCCAAGATAGTATTTAATCATCTTGTCATACTCAGGAATTTGTGGAAATGCTCCAGGAGTAACGGTTACCCAATTAAAGATTTCTCGGAATGGCTTTCGGTGACTCTCTTGTTCTCTTTCTTTTTCCTCTTCTTTTTCTTCTCTTTTCTCTTCACAGCTCTTCTGCTCATTAAATTTATCATTATGAATCATCTCCTCATCTTCATCTTCACTACTCCCAATCTCAATTATTTCCCCTCCTGGCTTCCTTTTACTTCTTGTCATAACAACTTTGCACTCATCTTTGGGGTTAACATCAGTGTTAGCCCGAAACTGATTCTTCTCGGTGGTTTCAACCCTTTTAGACAGCTGCCCAATCTGTGTCTCTAATGCTCTAAAGCTGGCTTGGTCACTAGCTTGTTGAAACTCAGACTTTCAAACATTTATCAAATCGGTCATTTAATTCTCTGACCGTCTCTGTCAAGCTGCTCACCTACTGCCATAAAGGGGATGGTTGTTGCTGCCGGAAGCTTCCTCCTTGCCCAGAAGAAGTGTTCTGATTTTGTCCAATACTGGGGTGGTTCTTCCAACCTTGGCTAGAATTGCCTTGGTTAAAATTACCTTGCTTGTACTGGAATTGGTTTCCCATGTAGTTGACATCCTGCTACATTTCTTTAGTGAAAGCACATTGACCATTGATATGATCACCACCGCATAAATCGCAAAGCTGTTGAGTTTGAGAGATATTCCTTATTCCCTTTGGAAGTTCAGAAAGGACCTTTGTTAACTTGTCCAGTTTTTGTGTAAGGAGATGATTTTGTGCAGCCATAGCATCGTCAGTAGGGAGATGCAAGAGTCCTCCTTTCTGTACACCCCTTTCACTTTGCGTCACTTCATTCATAGTCATTTCTTCAATCAATTCGTAAACCTCATCTTCAGTCTTCCTGTTTATACTGCCTCCAACTGAAGCATCTAACATCATCTTTGGTTGAGTGCGTAGGCCTCCAAGGAAAGCAAGTAAATATGAGGTCTTGTCAAACCCATGGACTGGGGTCTTCCTCAACAGGCCTTTAAATTTTTCCCAAGCCTGTCCAAGAGTTTCTTCCATTCCTTGCTTGAATGAAGAGATGTCCAACTTCCCTTGATTAATCTTTGTCAGCGGAAAGAATTTAGTGACAAATTGCTTTGCCACAGCCTCCCAATTTCTGAAAGTACCTTCTGGGAATGAATGCAACCAATCTTTAGCGTTTCCTCCAAGAGAGAAAGGAAATAAGCTAAGTCTGACCATGTCATCCGAAACTCCGTTTATCTTGACGGTATTGCAAATTTCACCAAATATGGTCAAATGATTATAGGGATTCTCATTTGACAACCCGTGAAATTGGTTGCTCTGAACTAACTGGTTGAGTGCAGGGCTCATCACCATGTTTGTTGCATTATCAGCTGGCAAGGTAATACTGTTGAAGTGTGCGTCTTGGAGGAGGTTGGTCCGTCATCTCCTCTATATCTTGTGCAGAAGCGTCTGGTGAAGATTGCAAAAGTATTTCAGGAGAAGGAAAGTTTTCACGTGCAGGATGTCTAACTTTCCTCCTTCTCCTGTATGATAACCCCTCGAGAAGAGGTTGCTGATCTTTGTTGCTCCTAGTGTGTATTCCTTCCTGCATACACAAGAAACAACACCCCTAAAAGCACTTTTAAAGAAAAATAAAATAAACTTAAACAAAACAAAAAAAAAATATACAAAATAATTACAAGCAAGTCAAATTTCAATCAATTCACACTACTTGAAAAAGTTAAACCTCGAGTCCCCGGCAGCGGCGCCAAAAACTTGTTAACAAAATGGCAAGCTACCATATCGTATCAAGTAATATAATTGGTGAAACCCAATATTGTTCTTCCCAAGAGACTCGAAGGCCTTATCATTTGTGCGAATTGAAATCGTAAGACTTGTAGAGAAAAAGTGATTGTGGTTTGTATGCAAAAACAAAAAGTAAACATGCAAATGCAATTGATTCAATCGGCGAGAAAAAGACTATGGATGAATGGAGTTGTTGGGGTTTAGAATTTCATCTTATCCACTCTCATTTATTCACTCCTCTTATTTAATTCGCTTTGTTATCTAATTGTCATGCAAACTTTCTTAGTCTACCCTTAACCCTATCCTCGGCGAAAATAGCCTATAACTAATTACTGGCTTGTTATCCCTAGCCTCCCCTAGTAATTAATAATGCATTATAAACGGAAGCGAAAACAATTGATCGTCCTACCCCCCCTATCCCTAGGTGGTATTGCTTAATCAAGGAATTTCCCCCAGTTCATGACAGTACCGTACGTTCCCGTATCAATAAAGACAAACAACGATTATCGAATGAGTTAAACGATAAAAGCTTTAAGCGAAGAAGAGAAACCCAACAATTGATAATCAAAGCATACGACAAGCATATAGATAAATAAGAGTTTCAATAAAAGAGAGTTTCAAAAGATTACATTGTTCCCCAACAACAAAAGGGTTTAGTTCACCATTGTCATGGTGAAACTAGATGAATAATGATGAAAGAATGGAAAAGCAAACCCTAGATTGGATAGAAAGGAGCCTAAGCATCCAAAAGATCTTCTCCAAGGAGTGAAAATTAGGTCTGGGCGCCCTCTTCTGTCAAAAGAATGAGAGTGAAATCACAATAGGGCTATTTATAGCTGGGGAGTTTCACAGAAAATAGGCCCAAGCCCAGCAGACAACCGCCTGGCGGTTTCCCCTAAATCGCGCCACTGCCCGGCGGCAGGGGTCCACCGCCCCGTAGTTTGCCTCTAATCGCAAATCCGCCCGGCGTCCACGCCTGGGTGTCAGACAATGCCTTTTCCTCGCATTTGCCGCCCAGCGGTGAAATTTACCGCTGGGCGGTTCCTAGACTCTTCTTTTCTTCATTTTTCTTCCTCTGTCTTGAGTGTAAGACCTTCACCTTCAACTCCATTCTTCACCTTCATCAAAAATGCTGCAAAACAATGCAAAACAAGCATAATATCGCTAAAAACAGCTTTTAACTCTCTACTGACTCATTTTATGTGTTTTGCTTGAGTCTAAGTTCGTTCTAAGCTGTAAAGGGAGTAATTTGGTATAAATTGACATATGAAAATTACTGTTTTTCAACCGTTATCATTATCACAACCCCAAACTTAGAACTTTGCTTGTCCTCAAGCAAACAAGATGCAACTCAGTCTTCTAGAAATCATCACAATGGTTCAATTACATTCAAAAGCTCTTTCTTTCAAGACAAGTAATCACTCAAATATGCTCATCAATAGAATTTAGTCAAGACGAACACATGCCTTGATTCTTAATGCTCATCATGGTGTTCACACAATCACATAATACCCAACAGATGTTATTCTCATGAATGATCAATTAGCTAAGCACAGATATAATCATAGATTCATGGAATCATTCGTCACCAGACAAAGTGTTTCACTCAATCAGTCAAGTGTTTCTAAAGGTCACTCCTTCCCTTTACTATCCACATGTCACATTGAACAAAATTGCCTTTCATTTACCACAATCAATCATCATCACACACACATGTCATCACAAGGACTTTTTTAAGGCTTATAATGTGGCTTGGGCTAACAAGAAAAATTGGTTTTTCTAGATCACAAAATCCTTGAGTTAAGAGAGACATTCAAACATTCATAATTCAAGCACAAACTCTCTTTTTACCAATCTCGCTCATTCCCAACTTTCCCTTTTCTTTACACTGCGCTTATCTTTTTCATTCTATCTTTTTCACCTTTTCATGCTTTGCTCAACACCTTAGCTCAATGCTTATTTTTTTTCTCTTTTTTCAATTCTCCCAACAACCCCAAACTTGAACCTTTATCAACACCACACAATAATTCTCAACTTAACTCAAGGTAAAGATTTTCAAAAATGGTTTCACATATTGTTTAAGGCTTAGGTTCAAAAAGTGTAGAACACATAATGTTCCTTTTCATGGGACAAACTTTTTTATTTGCATTGGATAAGAAAGGGCTAATTAAAAATGGCCTTGATCATATGACACATACATGCAATTCAGTCAATCATAGAAACCTGGGCAAAATCATTCATGCTTTCAAGTAGAGAGCGGTCATTCAATCAAAAACTCTAGAGCTCAAAGCCTCACATATAAGTTCACTCACTATTCCAAACATCCCAAGTAAACACCCTGCTTAGCATCATAATCACAATCACAACATTATCATGCATCTGTTCACATAACTTGTGAACCACCACCTGTATATCAGCATATTATGCAATCTCAACATCATCAATGACAAGCATCATCAATTAACACTCATCATGCAAAATCGATCAATCAAACCATCATATCAGATAAGGTGTGAAACCAAGTACATTAAAACCTACACTACTTAACAAAAGCAAATAAGTGTAAAGTACAAAACCAAAAAGATAAGAAAAAAAATCATGTTCTAATCACTATAACATCTATTAGTCGATGCTATATCAACCCATACTATCATCGGAATCCTCATCCTCTCCATCCTCAGCGTCCTCAAAGTCATCATCCTCCTCCTCATCATCCTTGCCCATGGTTGGAGGTTCAGCTGCTCCAGCTCCACTGCCCTGTGCCTGTTCCTATGGCCATGCTACCTCGTTGTTGAATTTATCCGTCATCCACTGGTGTGCAGGAGGTGTATCATACATGCCTATAATCATCTCCGTTGTGGCCACATGCCTCCCATGGATGGACTCTAGTCTGGCTTCCATCATGGATATATACATGTCCCTCATCTGGAAGGGCTCTGCATAATGTGTTGGGCCATGATCCTGTGGTGTTCTCCTCCTGGGACGTCTCTGAGGCATTGGCTGGGCTGCCTCCTCTCCTCCACAGTACTGTCTGTAATAGGCCTCGTCAATGGCCTTCCTGGGTCTCTCAAATGGTGGAGTAGAAATGTCCACGCTAGCTTGCTGGCATAGGTGCGTGATCAAAGAGGGATGACCTAGAAGTGCTTTGTTGCTCACAGTGGTGGAACAACTCTGGATCTCATTTGCAATGATTTGGCCTATGTTCACATTCAATCCTCTCAGCACGCAATAGATGAACATAACCCTGTGAATAGTAATGTCTGAGACATGGGAGCATGGTTGGATGTTGGCATGAGAAAATGTCATCCAATACTTTGCCAATGGTGTTAGATCAGCTCTCTTGATGTGAATAACTACACCACTTTGATTCCTGTGAAAGTGCCCTCCAGGCACACAAAGCATGCTCTCTATATCATCAAAATCAGTGCCCTCCTTCACGGTCAATGAATAATGGCACTGCACACCTGTCCACTCTGTATTCATAAATCTATTAATTGTCTTAGGATCATACCTAATAATCTTCCCCCGCACATAGCTCATGTTGTGCTGAGTATGAACCCCTAGTGGCTTAGCATTGATGTAAAACTCTTTCACCACTGCTATATTGGCAGACACAGGGTATGTGGTCAATTTCTCCCAGGTAAAACTCTTTCACCACCGAGGTACTGCTTTATATGTCTTGCATAGACAGAAATTTGTTGAAGTGCTTCAGTTAACGGTATAGTAATCTCCAATTGATTGAAGATTTCTCTAAAATGCTCACATCTTCTCTCTACTCTCTCACACCCTTTTGGGTAAGGAATAATTCTCTCATCTTTTTCACTTTTTTCCACTTTTTTAATTTTTTTCTCTCCCCTCTTCTCTTCTTCTTTTTCCAACCCACCCTCACATATTTTCTCTTCTTTTTCTTCTTCCCTCACTAACTCAACACTCTCATTTTTTTGTTCCATTCTCTCCTAAAAAACACTCACTACAACCTTACACTCCTCTTTAGGGTTAACCTCAGTATTATTCCCAAATTGATTCTCTGGTCTGTCCTCCAACCTTTTGGCTAATTGACTGATCTGCATCTCCAAATTTCTGAAGTTAGTGTCATTGCTCTTTAAGGTGGTTAATAATTAGAAAATTTATATTTTTTTAAGAAAATCTTTAATAAAAATTTTTCTTTTTAATTGTTAGATTTCTTTTTCTTTTCTTTAAGTTTAGATTGATTTTCTTTCTTTGATGCATATTTGGTTTATTTGGAAAAAAACATTGGGCTAGTGTGCACAATTGGGCAGAAAAAGAGTTGTTGTTATTGGGTTGCACATCACCAGAAGAAGCACGTCACGTTGCAATTGGCATTGCACTGATGTTGATGCTGCCATTGGAATTAAATGAAATGTTGGGTGCTGTTTGGGCCAAGAATAGGCCGTTGAAGGCTGTTGGCTGATTACTTGGGCTGGCCTTTCTACACTGCTACTGCTGCCACGCTTGGACAAATTTCATTCACACTGCTGATTGATTAAATTTGGGCTGTTGGAGCAAGCATGGATGGAAATTGGGTTGTTGCGTATTGGGCTTGCTGAATTGCGTAACTACGCCATTTTGGAACGCTTGGTAGCTGCTGCCTTAGGGGTCTCTATCTCATTTTAAATTGAGACAAACAATCTGCACGTGTATTCATTTTGGAGAAGAGAGAAAAAACATCCAAGAAGTTAGGGCTTTGAATGAGACGAAAGAAGGAGAGCTTCAGTGGGCATCACTTATCGGAGGTGCGGAGAAGATGATCGGAGCACTTGAAGCTGAACTAAAGGGGCACATGTTGAAAAGGCTGAAGGGTTCAGAAAGGAGGCGTCTATGAGAAGATAGAAGCGTCCAAGCTAAGCTGTGAAGGTTCCTTTTCCCTTTTTCCCTCTTTCATTTCATTCTTTCTTCAGACCCTATATAAAAGGGGCTTTTGTCTTGTAAATAGGAGGGGGACAAACACATTTTACAGAGAGACTCATACGCACTTTACTTTACTCTACAGTTTATGTTCCTTATATTAGGGTTTTACTCGCTTTTGTAGAGTAGGGATTTTGTTACTGGATTTCACGGAGGAATTCACGAGAGTGACATAAGTGAGTTTTCTCTATGGATTCTGGTATGATTGTAATGTTAGCTTTCGGTTCTAATAAATCATATATATTGTTTTTGATTCTTTGTTTTATTTTCTGTGTTTCTTGTGTGTTGATTTGAGGAAAATCGAGTTGAGCTCGTAACTCTGACATTGTAATTCCTTTTTGGAATTAAACGACTCCACAGTGAGCTCATCAATGAAAAGAACTATTTCATCAATGAAAAGGTTCAAGTTTAAACTCTCTCTTGTTACCAATTTCACTCATTCCCAACTTCTTCCCTTTTTCTTTTTCATTGAGCTCATCTTCATGCTTTTATTCTTTTCTTTTCTTTTTCTCTATTCACGTATTTTGCTTTTCAACACTTGAGCTCAATGCTTTTCTTTTGCCTTTCCAATTTTCCCATGCAATCCCAAACTTGAACCTTTTCATTCCATACAATTATTCTCAACCCAACTCAAGATAAATAATTTCAAATCAAAGGGTTTCATCCTGTTTCAGGCTAAGGTTCAAAAAGGGTATAATCTTTAAAGCTTTTTGGATGGAAATTTGGCTAGAAAAGGGTTTTCAAACATGGCCTTATCATTTGACATTCACATAAAAATCAATCAATCATCAAGATTAAGGCAATAAAATTTATGCTTCAATGTGAACAATACATACAACAATAAAAACTTTGGGGCTCAATACCTCACACAACATGCTTTCTCACGCACAGTCATTCATACATCCTATTTAGCATCATGACCACAATCCTACTTCATCACACAACTGTTTCAAAGGATGTTAACATGCATACAACTCAATAATCATTCACATCATATCATCATCAAATAGACTCATCATGCAAAGTAGTCAGTCAAACATCTTCAGAAAAAGTGTTCAAGTCAAGCATACACACTGAAAAATAAAATTCAAAAATTTAAAATGCAAGAGTAAAGAAGAAATCCTAGGTTTCCTCCTAGTAGCGCTTGTTTAACGTCGCGAGCCTGACCCAAACCTATTTAGCATTTGTCAGTAAATGCTAGCCGTCCAACACCCTTCAGTAGGTGTACCTTCCGGGTATCCTTCAGTGGATATCAAAAGTTTAGCATCCCTCAGTGGATACCAAAAATTAGCATCCCTCAGTAGATGCTACCCAAAAATTGTTCCAAAATATACAAGTTCAAAAGAAAAATAAATCACAAAAAAATAAAAATTGTCTTAAAGTACAAAAAGTTCTTCTCAGCAATCAACTCTTCTTCCTCACACTGGAATCTTCATCATCCCACCTTCGCAGCTTTTGTCTTTCAACTTGGCGAATAGCAGAGGAATATGGCCTTCTGATTTCCACCATTCCCTCCCCTTTAAGCTCCCTGTTGACAATCCATTTCTTGTTTTTGTATATAACAGGTACACCCCGTGGAAATAGTTTGTCCTCTAAGTGGGGTGACTCTCCTTTATCTGTCTTTTCCTGTACCTGCAAAATAGGATAGCTGTTAAGATGATCATTACCTGTGATGTTTTCTCCTCTTTCAGCTTCTCTTCTAGCCTTTTTATATCTAGATTTGTTATTATCCTTTTTTTTTCTCCTTCAAATCCCTTATAGGCTAGCACTTGGTCCTGATCTCTTAACATTATTTTCTCATCATAAACACATATCATCATCTGAGAAGTCCTCATAAAAGGCCTTCCCAAAATTAATGGAATTCTTCCGTCATTGACCATATCCACTGCCATGAAATCAACCAAGAATTCCAACTCTTCAATTCGAACAATTGCGTCTTCCACCATACCTAAAGGTTTTTTTATGGATCCATCTGCAACTGTTAAGGAAGTGTATGCTGGTTTCAATTTTAGCCCCCTAATCTTCTTGAAATCACTGAAGGACATTAAGTTCACACTAGATCCTGAATCGATCATAGCTCTCCCTATATCCACATCATTGATCACACACGGGAGAGTCAAACTTCCTAAATCTTTCAATTTTTGGGGATGGTCTTTCTTCCTTGGTTTAACGATCCGTGCTTGAGATTCTTCCTCCTTATCAAGATCAAATATCTTGCGAGGATGATATTCATTCAGTTTCTCATCTTTAGGCACTTGCGGAAACGCTCCAGGCATGATAGTTACCTGATTAAAAATTTCACGGAATAACTCATAAGGACTCTTCAGCTTCCTTTCCTTTTTCTCTTCCTCTTTGCAATTTTTCTGCTTATTGCACTTACTCTTACCAACCATTTTTTCCTCTTCATCTTCACTGCTCCCAATTTCAATTATTTCTTCTACTGGCTTCCTTTTATTTCTCGTCATCACCATTTTGCATTCATCTTTGGGGTTAACCTCAGTGTTAGCCCGGAACTGGTTTCTTTCTGCGGTGTCAACTCTTTTTGACAGCTGCCCAATTTGTGTCTCTATGCTCTAAAACTAGCTTGGTCACTTGCTTGTTGAGACTCATAGACTTTCAGGAATTTGTCAAACCAGTCATTTAATTCCCTGACAGTCTCCGTCAAGCTGTTCACCTGCTGCCATAAAGGTGATGGTTCCTGCTGCCGGAAGCCTCCTACTTGCCCAGAAGAAGTGTTCTGATTTTGTCCAATGTTGGGGTGGTTCTTCCAACCTTGGCTAGAGTTACCTTGGTTAGAACTACCTTGCTTATGTGGGAATTGATTTCCCATGTAGTTGACATCCTACTGCATTTTTTCAGTGAAAGCACATTGACCATTAATGTGGTCACCACCGCATAAGTTGCAAAGTTGTTGAGTTTGAGAAATATTTCTTAACCCTGTTGGAAATTCATAAAGGACCTTTGTCAGTTTGTCCAATTTCTGGTTAAGAAGATGATTATGCGCAGCCATTGCATCATTAGCAGGAAGATGCAATATTCCTCCTTTTTGTGCGCCCCTCTCACTTTGGGAAGCTTCATTCAGAGCCATGTCTTCAATTAAATCATAGGCTTCATCCTCAGTTTTTCTATTTATACTGCCTCCAGCTGAGGCATCCAACATCATTTTTGACTGAGTGTTAAGCCCTCCTAGAAAAGCAAGCAAATAAGCAGTCTTATCAAATCCGTGGACTGGAGTCTTTCTCAACAGGCCTTTGAATCTGTCCCACGTCTGTCCGAGAGTTTACTCCATCCCTTGCTTGAATGAGGAGATTTCAAGCTTCCCTTGATGAATCTTGGTTTGTGGAAAAAATCTGGTGACAAACTGTTTGGCCAACGCATCCTAGTTTCTGAACGTCCCTTCAGCAAACAAGTGCAACCAATCCTTGGCGTTTCCTCCCAAAGAGAACGGGAATAGGCTAAGTCTGATCCTTTCATCTGAGACTCCGGCCACCTTAACAGTATTGCAAATTTCGCCAAAGATAGTCAAATGTTTGTAGGGATTCTCACTTGACAATCCATGAAACTGTTTGCTCTGGACCAACTGAATAAGTGCAGGGCTCATCACCAAATTTGTTGCATTGTCTGCAGGAATGACAATGCTGTTGAAATTCAAGGGACCCACAGTGTTGGCTGAGTTCCCCAGTGTACGTCTCTGAGGAGGAGGTTGTTCCGCCATCTCCTCCAAGTCCTGTGCAAAAGGTTGCAAAAGTGGTTCAGGAGAAGGAAAGTTTTCACGTTCAGAATGATTAACTCTCCTCCCTCTCCTGTCTGGTAGCCCCTCGAGAAGAGGTTGTTGATCTTTTCTGCTCCTAGTGTGTACTCCTTCCTGCATACACGAGAAAATACCCCTAAAAGCACTTTTACAAAAAAAATAAAATAAAACAAAACAAAAGAAAAATATAAACAAATAATTACACACAAGTCAAATTCAGTCAATTCACACTACTTGATAAGTAAAACCTCGAGTCCCCGGCAACGACGCCAAAAACTTGTTAGCGGATTGGCAAGTGTACCAAATCGTATCAAGTAATAAAAATGGTAAATCCCATTATCGTTCTTTTTATGTAGCGGTTGTCAACAATCTCAACAATCTCCCCCTTTTTTTATGATGCACAACCATGATTAATAACTCAACTATGTTTGTACAGTTCCACATTTGACAGAGTAAATACAACAAAAATATCATCAAGCGGATAAAGTATGATGCAACAATTCTCCCCATATAGACTTGCTTTCATACACTCATGAATATCTCTCCCCCTTTGTGCATTAACAAAAAAGGAATGCTTTAGATATTTATGCAGTTTTGAAAAAAAACAGAGATGCATCATAAAGATATGCAGCTGTAAAACACAATGATGCTCTCATAGATCACAAGTTCATCACTAAACATTTTAAACTCCCCCTGAAATATAGGTGTGTGATGAAACATGTGTGGAATGCAGTGATACTCCCCCTGTCATTATGCATGAATTTCAAAAACAGTTTGAGTGCACAATGCAAAATATCACAGATTAAGAAATATTTTAAGCACAGATTTGTATCATAGTCATAATATCAATCCACATGTAGATGCAATGATACAAATATCAACAATCTCACAATATTATCTCAATGCATATATAGAATCATGTAAAGAACAAAGATAATATAAAATCATCAATGATTTAAGCAGTCAGTAAGGATAGAATCAAATTCCAAAATTGGAATTGTTAACCAGTTTAGACATAGTCGAATGCTTTAAATCATCAGTTGAATGCATTGATTTTCCAAATGTTGAAATCCAAATGTAGATGTCCAAAGCAATGACCTTCCTACAAAACCTTTCAACAACCTTTTCTAGATCAAGCATAGTGGTTAAGCAAGAATATAATCATATCATAACAGAAGTTAATATATAAGAATGCATGACAGTGTAAGCATAGTTGACTTCAAACAGAGTATAGTCGAATCAATCAAACAGAGTATCAAATTTTATTCAACAGATTAAGTAAATGGATTGATTCAAACACCTAATTTGATTTCATTGGGTAAATGATATTACATTTTGGTCCAAGAACAAGGAAATAAAGACAAAACATGGAAACACACAAAAGATGGCTTTATATGCCATTATACAAAGTTTAAAATCTCTAATCTAGGACACAGCATTGCTACATGTACTGGCATATTTCAGCTGATAGTCCTTAGTCCAAGTCAGAAGATTCAGTGGAGTATTTGTCAGGTGTACTGCATTCCTCTTGAGATCACTCTTGATCATTCAGGTTTCCACTGATGGTCTTCAATTGATCAACCACGAATATCTCAAATTTTTCCACAGGTGAAAAATTTGTTTCATCTTTAAAGAACCATCCTATTGAGGTCTTTTTCATTCCCATTTCTTCCAGGGTACTCTTGTTTATTTCATTAGAGTAATCATAACAGCAGGATTTTTCATCACTTAATCTTACACCTTGTACCAAAAGAATCCTGCTGATGAGAACAGCATATGGCAAATAAGGTGAATTCTTGAAAGCTGCCAACCTCATGTGATTTTTTATTACTTTTATCCAGTTTGTGGGGATTTTATTAATGATAGTATGCATCAAATATATGTCTTCAGTGGTCAGACGATTCTGAAGGATTCTCCTAGGTACTATGATCCATGAAAGAATATGAGCAATAATCCTTTTTTAAGTGTACATCTTCTCCAATTTGCGTACAATTCCTTTTTCTTTAAGTGTACATTCAGTTCAGAGTTAGGCAAGTGTGAGAGTGCACTTTTTGCTTCAAGTCCAGTGAATAATGTCCATATGAAATCATCTATCTCAATGTTTACTCCCTTTACTCTGGACTTCATGACTCCATTTTCAAATTTGAGATTGCGGTAAAATACTTCCACCAAGTCTGGATACCATGCACCTTTCATTTGGACGAGACTTGACAAATCTTGAAGCTCTAGTAATTCTAGAAAGTTGAATCCCTCTTTTCTGAATTTTCTGAACTTGATGTAGTATGGATAAGCTATCGTTTTGGATAGATTCATCAGAAACCTGTTTTTGGACTCATCATCATTAATCCATCCTAAAGGATCAGGATTTCTTGACACAACTCCTTCCTTCCCTTTTCTCGTGTTTGAGCTTTGGTTTGAAGAAGCCATTGTGAGATCACGATTCTTTAGAATACACCTTCTTGGTCTAAGGATTATCAAAGAAATTTGCTTGTACAGTAACATGCACAGTGCAGGGTTTTGAGCAATGTGTGTATTTAAGGTGTTTCATAAGACTCCTGATTTAAAAATTCTAACGTTTAAAAACAAATTGCAATTAATGGACTTAGTTGATTGAATTAATTTTAGAGTCGACTGTGACTCATAAAAATTATTTCAGCCAAATTCAATCAATCAAACAGTTAATCACACAACACAAACAATCATACATCAACAAACAATCAGTATATGCATGATGCAATAGATAGATACAGGTTTACCAATTGTAGACATTCAAGGTGTATGATATAATCCATTGTTATTTCATCCTTGAGAGCAGTTTTGTATCAGCTGCATAACCTGCAAAACAATTAAGTTTTGGTTGCTGGTACCTATTTAATTTTGGGTCCTTGATTGTTAGTTCTTGTTACATGTTCCTTTGGTATCCATACACATACTCCTTGAGGAACAACAACATGTTTATAATAACAGTTTCTAACAGTATGATCAACACATCTGCAGTAAAAACATGCATTTCTAGCAAGTTTTCTTAATTCAATAAAATTTCTGGTATTGGTTCTGTTAGAGTGAGCTTTGTATCCAATTCCTTGTCTATTATTAATTCTGCTAGATGAATTTAATTCAACATCCAAATTGTTTCTACCTTGAGTAAACTTAGCTAGCGTGCTAGTCAAGTAATCTATCTTTTTAATGTGTGTAAGACAATTTTCACAAGCTTTTTCAACAGTAACAATTTTAACTTCCATATTCCTAGCAGATAACAAAGCTTCATTCAATTCTTTTTCTAATTTTTCATTTTTTGCAACAAGGTTGTTAATTCTATATTCATAATCTCTTTTCTCAGAGTTCAGTCGATTAACCTTGTATTGCAGTCGCATGGCTTCAGCATGTAACTCTTTGAATGCATCTTGAAGCAGATCATATTTGACTTCTACTGGTTCATTTGATATGTCTGCATCACTATCATAATAGTCCCATGTTACACCTGTCATATAGCACAAATTTGATTCCTCCATTTGATCAGAATCTTCATCACTTGAATTCTCAGAATCAAAGTTATCCCAAGCAATGTAGGCTCCTTTTCTTCTCATATTTCTACCTTGAGGGAATCTTTTCTTCCCTTTTTGCTTTGGCTGTAATTCAGGACAGTCAGGTTTGATGTGACCTTCTTTTCCACATTCATAGCACTGGACAACATTCGTGCTGAACCTTTTCCTTTTGCTTTGACCTGCATGGTTAGACAGTAGACTATCATTTTGCATAAGACGACTAAACTTTCTTACCATCAGATTCATCAGCTCTTTGTCGTCCATCTATGTTTCTGTGATCTTCTTGTTTGTAGCCTTCAGAGCAATGGACTTATTTTCTACAATCTCCTCTTCATCCTTCAGTCTACCAAGTTCTAACTCATATTCCCATAACTTGCCAAACAAGGTAGCCATATTCATAGTTGTAAGATCTTTGGATTTAGAGATTGTAGTGACTTTTGGTTGCCAATTCCTATTTAGGCCTTTCAGAATCTTGATATTGATCTCTTCTTTGTCAAAGACTTTGCTAAGAGCCATCAGGTGATTTATAATATGAGTGAATCGTTTCTGGACATCATAGATGCTTTCACCAGCTTTCATTCTGAACAATTCATACTCTTGTATCAAAGAATTCTTCCTGGCTCTCTTGACTTCATCCGTGCCTTCATGTGTTACCTCTAGAACATCCCACATTTCCTTTGCAGACTTGCATTGGGATATCCTGAAAAATTCATCAATTGTTAGTGTAGAGGCAATAATATTTCTAGCTTTAACATCATACTGAGCTTTTCTATTTTCATCAGCAGTCCACTCAGCAAAAGGTTTCAAAACAGTTTTACTATCAACAGTTTTTGTAGGCACATATGGACCATTTAAAGTGGCATCCAAAATTCCTTTATCTTGCAATTCAAGAAAGATCTGCATGCGAATTTTCCAAAAAGGATAATTTTCACCAACAAACAAAGGTGGTCATTTTGTTGAAGCACCTTCACCAAAAGTTTGAAAATTTGAAGTCATCCCCAGGTTTTACAGTCGAATAGAATAAAAACACAGTCGACTGAATTTTCAAATATCTTATGAAAACCAGCTCTGGTGCCAATTGTTAGGAAACAGGTTGGCTTCATTTTACACCAAGAGGGGTGGGGGTAAATTGGTGTTAGTTCAAAATCAAATTCTTTTCGCAATCTTGGTATGAAAATTCAAAGCTTTTGATCTTTCCTTGAAATGCAAGTAATGAAAATTCAATGCAGCGGAAAAATGTAGTTGACTGCTAAACAATTAAAGTCGACTGAAAATAAAGAGTGCAGGGATAAAGAAAATCAAACACTGGTTTTTATATTTGTTCGGACAACAATGCCTACATCTAGTGTCCTTCCAATCTTGGAAGCAAATGCACTATAATGGTTGCAGTTTTTACAACAAGGAATTTATAGAAGCACCACGCAAAAATATAAATCTCCTCTCTAACCCAAAACCAAATATAGTTGCACACACAAAACCAGAATTGCAGCAAGAATCCCCTCTTCTGCAATCTGCACCCACGTTGAACAATCGTCAACTTGTAACCAGCACTCTTCACAGGATGCCAAGCCTATCACAGCACGCTTCACAGGTTGCCAAGCCTATCACAACAGACTTCACAGGTTGGCAAGCCTTCAGTCAAATACAACAGTCTTCACAGGATGCCAAGCCTCTCAAGATCAAACTAGAAGCACCTTCTTTGTGCAGATGTTGATCAAACAATATGCGCGAAAGACTCCTCCCTTTGAATCTCTCTCAAGAAAGATCACCACCGTCTTCTTGGAGAATTCTTGGAGCTTCTAAGACAGAGAATTCAATCTGAAACAGGACAATGAAAATGTTAGATCACAAAAGTCTTATAGAACAATTCGTGTTCTGACTATTTATAGTTTTCTGTTATTTCATATTACATCTCAGTCGAATAGCCTACTAATACAGTCGACTGTATTAAGACAGTTATAACAGACAGTCAACATAAGGCTCCTCAGTCAGCCAAATCAATTACCCATTTAAGACAGTTGACCAAGTCAGTCAATCTTAACTAACTTTTGAAAATATAGTCGTTGGAGCGTGTAGGCATAACAAAATTCCAAATGAAATAGTAATACAGTCGAATGTGTGATCCACACTGTCGACTAACACATGAGAAAACACTTTGAAATTCTTTTCAACTCAAAATCTCACACAGCACAGTTTCACAAAGTTTGTGCCAAGGTTTTAGCATAGTCGAATCCATTATGAGTGTACTCGACTGAACTAGAACTTTGTCACAACAAATATAAGTTCATAAAGGTGCTTGTGATCTTTTTCTTTTCTGAAATGTGCAGTAATCAAAAATATTTTATTTCACATTTCAAGACAAGCATGTTCCACAATAATATCACATAGTCAAGCATAGGAACATACATTACAATTCACCAAAACATGTTCAACAGATATGTCAAACAATAAAATACACGAACATATTATACTGGAACATATGTACTGTTATTAAGCAATGTGTTGTCATCATCAAAAACAAGTTTGATATAGAGCTTGTGTTGTCAACAATCTCAACACTATCTTCGCCGAGGAATCGGGTTTAGAATAAATTAGAAAGTTGCATGAACATTGATAACAAAGTTGAATTTAATAAGAATAGTAGATATAGGAGGGTGGATTAGGATGAAACCGTAAACCCCAGCAACACCGTTCATCCATATCTTTATCTGTCAATTGATCACGTTTTTGCATATATGTTTATTTTCGTCTTTGCATTACAAAATCAAATTATTATTCATTCAAGTCTTATGAAATCAATTCACATGAACGTCTAGGCCTAAGAGTCCCTTGGGAAACGATATTTGGACTTACCGTATATTTATTACTTGATACGATCTAGTACACTTGCCAGGTTGTTAACAAGTTTTTGGCGCTGTTGCCGAGGACTCATTGGTTTAACTATTCTAGTAGTGTGATATTGATTGATTTTGACTTGATTTTTTGTTTTTGTTTTTGTTTTTATTCTTTTTATAAAAGTGCTTTTTAGGGTTTTTGTTTCTTGTGTATGCATGAGGCAATTCACACTAGAAGCAAGAAAAATCAACCTCTTCTTGAAGGATTGAGTGGCAGGAGGGGGAAGAAAGTCAGAAGACCATCCAGAGAACTATTCCCCTCTCCTGAAAGACTATTACAACCCTCATCAGAGGAATCTACTCAAAGCATAGAAGAAATGGCAGAATGAGCTCCTAGACACACTTTAGCAGACGCATCTAATGTGGTTGACCCTCTCCATTTTAATAGTATTGCCATGCCGAGGGATAACAGATGGAACATGGTGATGAATCCTGCGTTGATAAACCTGGTGCAGAGCAACCAGTTTCATGGACTATCACATGAGAGTCCATACGATCATCTCACAACATTCAATGAGATATGCAACACAGTGAAGATGAATGGAGTGTCAGATGATAAGATCAAACTTAGCTTGTTTCCTTTTTCATTGGGAGGCAATGCTAAGTTGTGGTTGAATTCTTTTCCAGAAGGAAGCTTTACAAAGTGGGAGGCTGTGGCGTCTAAATTCCTGAGTAAATACTTTCCACAGTAAAAAATCAACCAAGGAAAGTTGGAGATTTCTTCCTTCAGACAGGGCATGGAGGAAACCCTAGGGCAGGCATGGGACAGATTCAAAGGATTGATGAGAAAGACGCCTGTACATGGGTTTGATAAAACAACTTTGGTTCTTGCGTTCCTTGGAGGTCTTAGTACACAGTCCAAGCTTATGTCGGATGCCTCAGCTGGAGGCAATATAAGGATGAAGAGTGATGACGAGGCCTATGATTTGATTGAAAGCATGGCTGTGAACGAGAATGAGTCTCATAATGAAAGAGGCGTGACAGTTCAAAAGAGGGGAGTTCTCGACTTGCCCATTGAAGATGCACTACTAGCTCAAAATAAACTCCTCACTCAACAACTGGATTACTTGTCAAAGATTATTGCTCAACTTTTGAAGGAGATAAGTGATAACGGTTGAAAAACCGTTATTTTCGTGCATAAATTTGATATCAAAACACACCCTTTTGGCTTAGAATAAGCTTAGAATCAAGTAAAACTCTTAAGTTGAGTCATTTGAGAGTCAAAAGTTGCTTTTAGAGATATTATGCTTGTTTTGCATTGTTTTTTGGAGGGTTTTGATGAGAATTGGAGATCAATGGAAAGAAAGGTTTAAGAACAAACGGTTGCAGTGCAGAAAAGTCAACCAAAATGCAGAAAAGTCAACCAGTCAACCAGAAAAGTTGACCAGAACGTTGGGCATTTGACCGGAGCGCCGAGCGGCTGTTTTTGGCGCCGGGCGGCCATTTTTGGTGCCGGGCGGTTCTCTGATGGGCCTGGGCTTGAATTTTGTTACTTTTCTTGGTTATAAATAGCCCTAGTGCGAGTTTAGATGCATTCTTTTGACAGAAGAGGGTGGCCAGACCTAATTTTCACTCTCTAGAGAAGATCTCTTGGATGCTTAGGCTCCTTTTCATCCTATGTAGGGTTTGCTCTTCCATTCTTCCATTATTTTCATCTAGGTTCACCATGACAATGGTGAACTAAACCCTTTTGTTGTTGGGGGAAACAATGTAATCTTTTGAAACTCTCTTTTATTGAAACTCTTGTTTATTTATATGATTGTCATATGCTTTGATTATCAATTGTTGGGTTCTCATCTGCGCTTAAGGTTTTTATCATTTAACTCATTCAATAATTGTTGTTTGGCTCTATTGATACGAGAACGTACAGTACTGTCATGAACTGGTGAGAAATTCCTTGATTAATGAAATACCACCTAGGGATAGGGAGGTAGGACGATCAATTGTTTTTGCTTCTGTTTAGTAATGCATTGCTAGTTGCTAGGGGAGGCTAGGGATAGCAAGCCGGTAATTAGTAATAGGCTCTTTTCGCCGAGGGATCGAGCTAAGGGTAGGCCAAGAAAGTTTGCATAACAATTAGATACCAAAGCAATTTAAACAAGAGGAGTAGATAAGAGAGGGCAGATACATGAAATTGTAAACCCCCAACAACTCCATTCATCCATAGTTTTTTTTCGTCAACTGAATCAACGCATTGCATGTTTATTTTGTGTTTTTGCATTCCACACAATTAATTTTTCTTTACAAGTCTTACGATTTCAATTCGCACAAACGATAAGGCCTTCGAGTCTCTTGGGAAGAACGATATTGGGTTTTACCAATTATATTACTTGAAATGATCTGGTACGCTTGCCAGTGAGTCAACAATAAGGAATGTTTCACAAGTACAACAACTATGTGATTTTTGTGGTGGTGACCATATTAATGGTCAATGTGTCGTCCCTGAAGAGGCACAGAAGAAGCTAATTATATAGGCAATCAGTTCCAGTACCGACAAGGTAACTTTAACCAAGGTAACTATAACCAAGGTTGGAAGAATCACCATAGTATTGGACAAAGCCAGAGTAATCCATCTGGACAAACTGGAGGCCTATTCAACAGACCACAACAATCACCACTATGGCAACAGGTGCCTAGCTTGACTGAACATGTCAGAAGCATGGATGAGAAATTTGAGAAATTCTTCAAGGTGTATGATTCTCATTATACGAGTCATGAAGCTAATTTTAGGACTTTGGAGATGCAAATTGGGCAGCTAGCAAAAAGGGTGGAAGTTACGGAGAAGAATCAATTTAGGGTTAATACTGATGTTAACCCTAAAGAAGATTGTAAAGTTGTTGTGAGCATAAGTGAGAGAGAAGTGGAAAAAGAAATTATTGAGCTAGAGAGTAGTGAGGATGAGGAAGAGAAGATGGAAGAAAAGAATTTTGAAAAAGAAAAAAATAGAGAAAATGAGAGTAATCTTTCTTATTTGAGAGGAGAAGAGAAAAAAAAGAGTCATTGTGGGCATTTTAGAGAAATTTTTAATCAGATGAAGATCATTATGCCTTCAACTGAAGTACTCCACCAACTTCCTGTATATTCCAAGCGTATAAAGTGGTCATAAGTATCCATGATGAGATGGTTATGTTGAAGGACCAAGAAAACAAGTTGATCTATATTAGCTCTGGAGAGAAGCTTACACGAATACAAAAGAGGGCTAAATATAGAGCTTCAAAGATAGATGCTGCAATTGAGGGATTTAAATGTGCTAACAAAGATAATAATTGTAATGTCTTGCAGGTACAAGAAGAGGAAGATGTTGATAAAGGAGGCACCATCCACGTTGACTTAGAGGACGCACCATTCTAGCCTGGTTCATGGGTGAGATATAAGAAGAAGAATTGGATGGTGAAGAGCAATAGAAAGAATGAAGTGATAAAAATTGAAGATCTATACTCCAGAAGAGTCAAGAAGGTGGATAGAAGACAATTGATGAGTTTGTGTGATGAAGACATCAACATGAAAGAGGAGACATGAGCTTTACTAGGTCAAGCTAATGACGTTAAAAGAGCGCCTACTGGGAGGCACCCCAGTGATCCAAGAACAATATTTTTGTACTTTAAATTTTTAAATCTTGGTGATGTAATTATGAAAAATTTTTAAACTTTTGTGTATTGGGTAGCTTTTACTGAGGGAAGCTAAAAATTTTATGTACTCACTGACAGGTACAGGAAGGCACACCTACTGAAAGGTGTTGGAAAGGTTTGCACTTACTGATAAGTGCTAGAAAGGTTTGGGTCAGGCTCGTGACGTTAAACAAGCGCTACCTAGGAGGCAACCCAGTTGATTGTTATTTTATTTTAAACTATGTTTTAGTTGCATTTTAGGAATTGAATGTTGCATAGGTGATGGGAACTGCATAAAAGTTGAGAATTGAGAGTTGAAATCAAGTGGTACAGGTTGAATAACGCTCAAGCAAACCAAAAAGGGAGGATTTTTACAACCGCGCCTACTGCTCAACGGTAACCCAACGCTGAGCGGTGGCGTCGCAGATGCATTTTTCGGTTTTAAAAGGGCTCAGCGTTGGAGGCCCAGTTTCACTTTTTAAAACACCCCTTAGGGTTCGCCCAATCGTTGATTTTCGCCAGCCACAATTCCTTTGCACTCTCAAGAGCTTTCCAAGAGTTTCTCTCCACTTTTCCCATCACCCACTCACTAAAAAACCTTTGTTCATCACTTTTGCACCATTTTTCCATCAAAGTTTCGGGGTTTTGAGTGAGCATTGCATTTGGGGAACATCCATCATCATTCAAGGAGCATTTTGCAAACATTAAAAGTCTCTCCACCCAAGTAAGTCATACAATTTTCATTTTAGGGTTTCTAGAATAGGAATTTGATTAAAGTATGTGTAGAAGCATGAAAAATTAGGGCTTTTGATTTCTATACATGATTTGATGAAATAGAAACGTTTTGCACCAATTAAATTGTGTGATTTTGGTCTGGAACTGAGGAATTTGCATTTGGGTGGAGAATAGAGGGGTTTAAGCTAGGTTTTGCAAAACTGTCGCCGTCACCGCTAAGCGGTGAGCTGCCGCTGAGCGGTGGGCTGGCAGAATGCTTGTTTGCTTGATTTTGGCTATGTAAGTGACGTTGAGGGGCCCTTTTCTGCCCTCAGCACTGGACAATGATGGAGTAACACTTATTTTATGGTTTGCTAACCTTTGTTGATGAATTTCTTGGTCTTTTGAATTGTATTTGATATAGGAATGACATCTTCATCTGGAAAGAGAGTCAAGACTCAAGGGAACAAGAGGAAAGAACTTGAAAGGTTTTACTCCAATAGATTTCTTTCTAGGAGGCATGAGCAACACCATGTAACTGTCCAAGAAAGACGCCTCCTAATGGGATGGAAAGCAGCATTCATCCCAGACTTGGCTCCACAGTTTGGTGAGGAGTTAGAGAGCAAAAACTGGGAGAAATTGGCCACATACCCTGCACCTGCCAATATAGCAGTGGTAAATGAATTTTACACAAATGCTCAGTCAATGGGGTTTAACATGGACAAATATAAAAGTTATGTTCGGGGGAAGGTCATTAGTTATGACCCTAAGACAATTAACAGCTTCCTGGGCACTGAGTGGGTTGGTGAGCAATGTCAATATGCACTGAATGTGAAGGAGGGCACAAATTTTGAAGACATTGAGAGTGTACTTTGTATGCCTGGAGGGCATTTTCAAAGGAACCCAAATGGTGCAGTTATCAACATTAAGAGAGTTGACCTGACACCCCTGGCCAAATATTGGATGGCATTCTCCCATGCTAACGTCCAACCCTACTCCCATGTTTTTGATATTACAATTCACAGAATCATGTTCATATTTATTGCATGCTGAGGGGTCTGAATGTAAACATTGGTGAGGTCATCGCCAATGAGATTCAGAGTTGTGTCACTACTATGAGCAGTAAGGCACCACTTGGTCATCCTTCCTTGATCACGCATTTGTGTCGTCAGGCTGGGGTAGACACCTCTACTCCACCATTTGAGAGGCCTAGGAAGGCCATAGATGCAGCATATTATAGGCAGTACTATGGAGGAGATGAGGCAGCTACCAGTGCCTCAGAGACGCCCCAAGAGAGGAGCAATCCAACAAGATGAACCAACACAGCATGCAGAGCCATTCCAGATGAGGGACATGTATATGTCTATGATGGAGGCTAGACTAGAGTCTCTCTATCGAGGGTAGGTAGCCACTGCTGAGATGATAGTGAGCTTATATGATACACCACCTGCGCACAGGTGGACTATGGATGAGTTCCATAGTGCTATGGCGTGGTCGTAGGAGCAGGCACAAGGTAGCGGAGCTGGAGCAGCTGAAGCTCCAGTCATGGATGATGAGGAGGAGGATGATGATTTCGAGGATGCAGAGGCTGGAGATGATGATGATGACTCTGACGACAACATGGGTTGATATGGCATCTACTAATGGATGCCAATTGCAGTAGAACAGGGTTTTATTTTCTTTATGTTTTCTAATTTGAACTTTTAGAATAGGTTTGTTTCTGTTGAGTAGTGTAGGTTTTATTACACTTGCTTGAACACCTTATCTGATGATGGTTTCACTTGTTGATTGCATGATGAGTGTGCTTGGTGATGCTTGATGTGGATGATGATTGAGACTGCTTTACATGCTTATATACAGGTGAATTGTTCACAAGTTGTGTGAACATGCATGATGAGTTATGATTGTGGTTATGATGCTACGCAAGGTGTATGATTGATATTTGAGTTGTTGAGTGAGCATAGTTGTGTGAGGTTTTTGAGCTCCATAGTGCTTGATTGATATATTTGCTATTCATTTGAGAGCATGAATGATTTTGCCTGAGTCTCTATGATTGATTGAATTACATGTTTGTGTCATATGATCAAGGCCATTTTTGGAAGCCCTTACTTAGCCAAATTTTCGTCCCAAAGTAAAAAGAACCATGTGTTCTATCCTTTTTTAACCTTAGCCTGAAACGCTTTTGAAAACCCGGTTGAGAAAAATCTTTACCTTGAGTTGAGTTGAGAATAATTGAATGGTATTGATAAAGGTTCAAGTTTGGGGTTGTTGGGAGAATTGAAAGGCAAAGAAAAGCATTGAGCTAATGTGTTGAATGAAAAAGCATGAGAAATAGAAAAGATAAGAAAAGAAAAGTAAAGATAAGCTCAATGCAAAAGCAAAAGAAAAAGGGAAAAGTTGCGAATGAGTGAAATTGGTGAGAGAGAGTTGGTGCTTGAACTATGAATGTTGAATAACTCTCTTAACTCAAGGATTTTGTGATCTAGAAAAACCAATTTTTCTTCTTAGCCCAACCTCATTATAAGCCTTAAAATATCCTTGTGATGACATTTATGTGTGAGAATGTTGATTGTAATATATGAAAGGCAATTTTGTTCTATGTGACATGTGGATAGTAGAGGGAAGGAGTGACCTCTCGAGACACTTGAGTGAAACACTTTGCCCGGTAAGGATCTCTGAAATTCATGATTACATCTATGCTTAGTTGACTGATCATTCGTGAGAATAACATCTGTTGAAGATTATATGATTATGTGAACATTATGCTAGTTAGGATGAATTGAAGCATGTGTGCATCTTGATTAGATTCCATTGAAAAGCTGAATTGAGTAATTACTTGTTGTGAAAGAATGAGTTTTGAATGTGTTGAACCATTTTGATGATAGGTGGAAGGCTAAGTTTTGTTTTGTTTCCTTGAGGACAAGCAAAGTTCTAAGTTTGGGGTTGTGATAACAGTCTAAACACCGTTATTTTTATACTTGAAATTGATATCAAAACACACCCTTTATGACTTAGAATGAGCTTAAAATCATGCATATTGCTTTAGTTAGGTTACAAGAGAGTCAAAGGTGGTTTTAGAGATATTATGCTTGGTTTTACATTGTTTTGACAAAATTTAATGAGAATTGGATGATGGAAAGTGAAGTAGGAAGGAGTTGGACTCAAGAAAGGATGAAAAAAAGTGCAAAGGAAGAATCGCAGCTACCACTCAGCGCCAGTTTCAGCGTTGAGCGCCAACTTTGGAGAGGAAGCCATTGTTTGACGCTTAAGCGCCAACACTAAGGGGTACCGCTGAGCGCCAGATTCACCGTTGAGCGCTGGCCTTTTCAGAGACAACATTGTTTAACGCTTGGGCGTGACCGTTGAGCGTCCCACTTGAGTGCTGCACCTACCGCTGAGCGATGTACTTATGGGCCTGAGCCAAAATTCTGTTATTTTTCTGTATTATAAATAGATCCAGAACGCACCAGAGAAGATATCTTTTGGCAGAAAGACGGCAGAGCACTCTCTTCACTCCTTGGAGGCGGATTTTGGATGCGAAAGCTCCAATCTTTCAATTCTAGGGTTATCTTTTTCATATTTTCCATTCAATTCATCTAGTTTCACCATGACAATGGTGAACTAAACCCTTTGTTGTTGGGGAACGATGTAATCCTTTTGAAACTCTCTTATATCGAAGTTCTTATTTTATTCATATACTTTCGTTATTAATATTTGAGTTTTCTTCTCTGAATTGAAAGCTTGCATTGTTTAACTCATTCAATGTCATGATCACTGATTTTGTCGATATGGGAACGTACGGGTAAATCTAGACATGAGGAGAATTCTCTTGATTATGAAATATTACCTAGGAATAGGAATAAGACGGTCAATTGCTTTAAGCTTCTATCATTAATGCGTGACTAATTACTAGGGAGACTAGGAATAGTAAACTAGTAATTGGGAATAGACTCTCTTCGCCGAGGAATCGGATTTAAAGTAAATTACAAAGTTGCATGAACATTGATAAAAAAGTTGAATTTAATAAGAATAGTAGATATAGGAGGGTGGATTAGGATGAAACCGTAAACCCCAGCAACACCATTCATCCATATCTTTATCTGTCAATTGATCACGTTTTTGCATACATGTTTATTTTCGTCTTTGCATTACAAAATCAAATTATTATTCATTCAAGTCTTATGAAATCAATTCACATGAACTTCTAGGCCTAAGAGTCCCTTGGCAAACGATATTCGGACTTACCGTCTATTTATTACTTGATACGATCTGATACACTTGTCAAGGTGTTAACAGGGGGACAATGGTTTCGAGCTGTTGCGTCCAGCGTAGGTGGCATCGTCGGTGATGCTCTTAGCCAACAAAAAAGATGTGTGACGCTGCGAGTGGGGGAGAAGATGGCTTCTCAATTAAAAAACCCAATTTCTGAATAAAATCCTTTCTTATCTAACTAACCACCATGTAAGAACATACACAAAAGAATTTTCTTTTGACAAGTAACAAATAAGTAGTACCACATCATTAATCCATTAACTCCGTTTGGTTATAGTTAAGGAAGAGACTATTTTGACTTAAAAATTTAAAAGTAAGGACCCATCTCAAACACTTTTCTAAAGAGGGATTAAATTGAGATTTGCCAACCAAACTAGGAACAAAGTTGGCTATTAAACCTATTAAAATCTACTTTTTTGTTTAATATAAAAAACATGAATAGGTTGAATGAAAATAAATTATACATTAAAGATATTTGATTGGAGATATGGAAATAAAGAGAAAAAAATTGTGAAAAGAATAAAAATAGATAAAAATGTAATATGTATTTCGTAGTTTCTGAACACATGATATATACTTTTACATATATATTTTTGTTCCGAATAAATGGCTGTATATTTTATTAGTATTTTTTCAATAATACTTTTGCTTTTTCTTTGTCTCGAAAATATTATATAATCTACGTTATATAAATTTCTTTATATGTTAACACTATTTTTCATAATAAATTATGTATGGTTATTTTATTAGTTTATATATTTAAAATGATCGATATTACATATTATGTAAAAAAAATTGTTAAAAAAAGGTTTTCTAAAAAATATTATGTTTTTAATTAAGGACAAACAATAGTAAAATCATTAAGTCATCATTAATATTTGTTTATTTTTCAATCCAGATATCACTTTCTTTTTGCTCATTTTCAGGCATAACCTAAACAGAGATTGGACCTTTGTCAAAGAACTATGACAGACACGGTGGTCGATTCACGCAACAATGCGGCGGTGCAAGCCACCAACGACGACGCATCCGCCAGTAAATTGTAAGGGCACCTACTCAATTAATAATTAGGAATTGGACTTTTTTTCTGGCATTGCATTGCGGGTCAAGTAATTGTTGTTGTTTCCAAATCAACTATGATGTTCTTTTTAGCCTCTTTAGTCCATTGATTTATGATTTGGGAGTTTCATTCTGCACCATTTTAGGGATTAGGGAATAACATTCTTCAGTTGTTGTTTCATGTGTTTGCTTTTTATTACAATACCTTTTTTATTATTTCCGCATTTTAGTAAATTGGGAATAGGGCTGTGTTTTGGATAGACTTTCATTAAACACTACTCAGGAGAAGAAAGTAAGAGAAAAAAAAATCAATCGAGCTTCCTTTACAAGCTAAATAAACTTCACCTCAATTTTTTTGGAGAAGTTGGCGAGAGAACTTCAACAGAAGTTAAGTGTACAGGTTGATATAGCTTATGGGGCTTGCTCATTTCATTCTGTTGTCTTATTTTCTTTTCCTACATGTGCTTGTGTACAATTTATCCAAACAGAGTCTATATCTAGAAGCTGCAGCGTCTGATGCGCTCAGGGTGAATTTATCCAAACAGCGCCTAGGTCTATCCAGAAATTGCAATGTTTGTTTACATGCAACATAGGGAATAGTTAGATAGTGGTTAGAAGTTATACCCCTTTCTTTAAGACTCTGCCCTAAGTATGAATCCGCAAGCCATCTTAAGTAGCTTGCTATAAAGAAAATGTGATATTTCATTTTTTTGTTTTGTGTATGGGAATTGCTTCATTCTTGTAATTGATGAGTTTGTCTTTTTAGGTCGTTTAATCTTTCTAAAATTTTAATGTATACTGATTTACCTTAGTTTTACTTTCTTTGGAGCTTTCTCTCAAAGATTGCATTTGCAATAGAAAAATTGCATTTGCACCTGTGAAAAATGAATATTGCAGGGGGTTAAGTTACATGGTCCCTATGGCATAAGCATTAATGGAGACAATTCTTTGTCTCAGTATCTCTATGTTCATGGGAACTGCTTTGGGTTTTTGATGAAATATAACAATGTATTGCATGTAACAATGTTATATATTCATGACATGGTTTTGATGAAACACTGGATGGATAAATTAAATTTATTGGAGTGAGTCTGAAGTCTTATATTATGAAACAAACACAATGAAACACATATTTTCTCTGTTTATTTTACTTTCAAATGCTATTATGCCAGACCATTTGAATTCTTATTAGTAACAGCTTGGTTTAATTTTAAATAATATATAATACTATGGTTTCCTACAGTTTCATTTATTTATTGTTTTATAATATTGTAGACTTGAAAGTTTAACATTTAGATTTTCTGGGCTGTTCAGACCGGGGAAGAAACTGTAGAGTTTGAAACTATGTATGTAAGAAGTCAGTAATCTAGTTTTAAAAATGTATTATAGAAAAACAATTGAAAATATATGTACCATGGGCTCCAAAATTGAAAACTGGGGTTAAATTTAAATGGACCTTGATCCATAATAGCAATATGGTTAGATCTGTCCATCCTTTCCCTGTACTGTAAAAAGTACGGTCCCACATCGCAAAACATTATAACAAATCATGTAAGATTGGTTTCAATAATGTTGGTATTATTCTCACTCAGTTTTAGTCATAAATTTCATCTTGTATTCAGTTGTCTTCTGAGTTCGGATGATTTATAGTTATTATTATGTAGTGAATGTTTGCTCACTACAAACTGGCTGTAGGTCATGTGTAAAAAAGGGCTACATGAAAGATGATTATGTTCATTTATTTGTGAGAAGACCCGTGAGGAGATCTCCAATTATTAATCGTGGTAGGATTTAGCATCTTTAAGTAATTTACTTGTGTAAGTACCTGTCCTTCTAGTTATTAGTATATTAATTCATTTGAATTGTTTGAGTATGAAGGTTACTTTGCCCGTTGGGCTGCTATTAGGAAACTGCTCTATCAGTTTCTTGACGTTGAGAAGAAGACAGATGGAGATGCCCCAATAAAGAAGCAGATATTATCACTTGGAGCAGGCTTTGATACAACATATTTTCAGTTGCAGGTGCCTGGCTTTCCTTGTGATTTGTACTGGCATGCTGTACTTAAATATTAATCTGGTTCTGACTTTTAAACTATAGGTTACCTATCCTTTTGGTGCCTTGTTGGTTAAATTATGGTTTGGATTGAACTACTATTGATCGAATGCTTTTGCATTTAAATATTGACGAATTTTGTTTATTTTGTGTTTTAAAGGACGTGAAAAACTTTAGATTTATATTCTTGTTGGTGCTCTTGCACTAACTTGCTAGCTTTTAAGGGTGGGTTCCCAAGTGCTTATAATAGCGGTTAAAAAGTGGATTTCAAGCCTAACTCAATCCTACAAAACCGGCTTGTAAGGTGAGGTTTGCACTCACTTATATATTCTAAATTGGTCTTATCTCTAATTGATGTAGAACTTCCAACCTCTCACGCCGAGGTATATACATCTCGAGCATGAGATTAGACATTAATGGGTGGTCCGATAGTGGCCCGATAGCGGGTGGAACAATATGCCCAACAAATTTCGCTAGGATGAACTCTAACCTGGCTTTGATACCATGTTAAGAAGTGAATTTTAAGCTTAACTCTATCCTACAAAACCGAACCTTCTGCTTTTGCAATCTCAATGCATAATACTGGGTGTTGCACTCTACTTACACAGGACATAATTGTTACTTTTAACCTTAAGTCTCATGCACATATTTGTTTTGGCTGAATATATTTTTTTGTTCTTTTTTTTGTGGAATGTATTTTCCTTTCAGGACTCTGTAGGTTAGTTATACTAGTGTATTTAGAGAAAAAATAAATAGACGATGAATGATGAAAAGTACGTGTATGGATGAATAAGTAGTTAAGTTACTAATTACCTGTCAACAAGTTTTGAAGGCCTTTGGACTTATCTTTTCCATATAATTTTACTATGAATTACTGAGTGGTAGAATATTCTAATACAAGAATATGTCTGCAATATTCTATAGTATATCTAGGCCTTGTGAATTCTCCATGTCCATCTCTTATTCTTTTACTTCTATTTCTTTATGCTCTTTGTTTTTTCTAGTTTTGTTCTGATGGCTGCAAAAATGTTTTGGTCAGGTTTGCTGAAGTGCTGCACATATCGTAGAATGATGCCATGCTTCACCTAGATTTAGTGTATGCTTATTTCAATTATGATATAGTAATTTGTCTAAAAAAAATATTTTATTTGTACTTTGTATAAGTATCTTAAAGCTTTTGTCTTTCCTATTATTTTACTTGAGATTGTAACAGTAAAATAATTCTCGAGTGCTTGAAAGATCCTTCTCACTTTCATTCTATATATAAGATAGTTGTTATACAAAGTACTTGATAAATAGAGTAACCCTAGACACAATATAATCATGATAAATAAGGTAACCTTAAACACAATATAATGATGATAAATTAGGTAAATATTCTAACAATTTTAATAACATTGTTGTTTAGATTACAAAGTTATTGTTGTGCGGTAGTGAAGAAGAATGTTTTCTTCTTTCACCCATGCACATCCATGACACAAATTTAGTTGTATGCAACTTCATTGGATGCTTAAGCTGTTTTACTGTGGCCTCCATGTGACTCCGGTTGTGGATGGAAATTGTAAAACGTTGTAGTTTGTTTACTCATTATCATTAATTCCATTTTTTTTCTAGCAACTTGTTTGCTTAGCTTCTCTAAACTAGTATTTTGCTAATGTACAGTCATGTCATAAATTAAAAATTGTTTCATGGCAGGACGAGGGGAAAGCACCAGATTTGTATGTTGAAGTGGATTTTAAGGAGGTAGAAACTTGAATACCTTTCAAATTTTTAGTTTCAATGCAACGGATATTTCTAGTTAATTTTGGGTTTGAGTGGGATTGTTCACATGTATTTTGTCTAGAAACTTGATAACTATACTGTCTGTTTTGACTAAATTTATATCTAATTGTAAAATGAAGAGAGAGTGATTTATATATTTTTTGAATTGTAAGTTTTTAACTGTCACTATTGTATTTTGTAAGCAAGGTACTAGTAAAATGCCAGCTGTTTTTAAATTGATGAGACAGTGATTTATATATTTTTAAATTGTAAGCTTTTAAATGTCACTGTTGTATTTGTAATCAAGGTAACTAGTAAAAAGGCAGCTCTTATCGAGACTAACAGTCAATTGAGGAATAAACTTGGTGAAACAGCAGCCATATCAAGAGGTAAGCTATGCTAAATATGATAATTTATATGGAAGGAACATCTTTGATAACTTTTATTCTCTTATTGTTATGTCCTTGTCTTTTGTGGTAGCCCCTGGTGTTGAAGTGACAATTAAAAGTGTATGTGAGGAGGAATAAAAGGGGAGAAAGTTAGTGGCGGGTAGAGGGGGAAATCTGTTAGAGGAGAGATGGTTAGTTTGTTAGAAGAGAGAGAGGGAATGTAAATAACAAAGAGATTTGAGAGAGAGGGGGAGATAACATTTTGGGTATTGAGACTGGACCTCTTGGCCAGTGGAGGAAGGGAGGCTTCCTTGGGGGAAGATAGTATACTTGTATTTCCTTTTTCTACACATTACCTCAGAAATAGAAATACAGATTCATACCTATTCATCTATACTTGCTTACTGTTGAGTGTGTGTGTGAGCTTGGAATTGATGTTCGGCTCCTTGAACAAAGGAACCTAACAGATTTGGTCCGACCTGCCGGATCTACTCGGAGGGAAGAGGAGTGAGCTATATCGGAGAAGAATGGAGGGACGAATGGGGGCTATGGAATCGACGGTGGAAGAGTTGAAGGCAGAAATGCGAGCAATGACTCTCGAGTTTCGACGAGCCTTCGGACGACGCTTTGGAAATCGAGATAGGAGTTCTAAAGGGAGTCGTAATTCTGTCAATGGAGATCGAGAACGAAGGTCACCGGAGAGTACTGATGATGAATCGGAGGATGACCGAGGCGAAGTACAATGTAACTGGATGAAGCGCGTTGAGCTCCCAACTTTTGAAGGTACTGATCCTACTGGGTGGATAGCGAAGGCTGAGAAGTTTTTTGACATCCAGGGAGTAACGGAGAAAGAGAAGATGAAGTTAGTGTATATTTGTATGGACAGAGGCGCTAATTACTGGTTCCGCTTCTAGCGGAAGAAAACCCGACACCCAACGTGGAAGTTGTTTATGGAGGCATTGACGCGGAGGTTCGGAGGACTGAACCGATGAACTGTTTTTGAGAAGTTGGCCGCTGTGCAACAGCGAGGGGGCGTAGATGAGTATATCCAAGAGTTCGAAGTACTTGTGCCGCAGGCAACCGGAGTAACTGAAGATCAATTACTGGGGTATTTTTTCACGGGTTTGCAAGAGGGATTACGTAACGCCGTGAGACCGCATGACCCACGCGACTTGTTGACGGCGATGGAGCGAGCTCGGGACGTCGAACAAGTGGGGTTGACATCGCGGGGAAGTAGTGGAGCTGGAGGAAAAGGAGGGGCGACGTGGGGGAGATACTCCGCGAGTTCAGGGACGGTGGCGAGGACGAAAACTTTTCGTGGGCCGTCGGAGGGGTCAGTGAATGGTGGCGGAGGGCCAGGGATGAAGAAGGACGTTAGTGCGAATACCATGATTTCAAAGGCTGGTAGTAGTGGAGGAGGAAACACAGGACGGGGCGTCAGGAGTTTGCCATACCCAGAATACATTAAGCGGCATGAAGAAGGACGCTGCTTCCACTGCGGCGGACCCTATAGCCCGGGCCATCGCTGTGCGGAATGAAGCATGCGGGTCATGATTTTGGCGGAGGAGGATGAAGATGAAGAGGCGGAGGAGAATGTCGCAGTAGAACAGATGACGATGGAGTTGTCGGGATTGTCCGCCGGTGTACTCTCGCAATCTAACATGATGAAGCTGCAAGGTTAGGTGCAAGGGAAGAAAGTTCTAGTGCTAATCGATAATGGAGCTACCCATAGTTTTATATCTACCAAACTGGTGAAAGAGTTGGATCTGGAGTGCACCGACACACGCCCTTATAAAGTATGTTTAGGGGATGGACAAAAGAAAGTGACCAGCGGGTATTGCGTAGGAGTCCCTGTGTTATTAGAAGGCTTAGAAGTTAGAGATAAATTTTATCTCTTTGAATTAGGCGGTGTGGACGTAATACTGGGAATTACGTGGTTACATCCCTGGGAGAGATAAAGATGGATTAGGGACAGCTCATCATGAAGGTGGCACATGGAGGGAAAGAAGTGGAGATAAAGGGTGATCCAGCCTTGACACGTAGGGTGGTGACTCCAGAAGCACTTATAAAAGAAAAAGGGATTGAGATTATGACCTTAGTGTGGAGTTTAAGCCAAACATAATTGATGGATGAGGAGATAGAAAAGAGTGGCTTAACGCAGGATGAGGAGGTAGAGTTGGCACAAATTCTGAGTGATTTTGAAGGGATATTCAGAGACCCCCAAGGACTACCACCCGAGAGGAGAGTTGATCACAGAATTCCCTTGAAAGAGGGCAGTGAACCCGTTAATGTGAGGCCATATAGGTACCCCCATGGCATGAAAACAGAGATAGAGCGTCAGGTGGAGGAGATGCTGAATTTGGGCATTATTAGACCCAGTAACAACCCTTATTCTAGTCCTGTAATATTGGTAAAAAAGAAGGATGGAAGTTGGAGATTTTGTGGATTATAGGGCATTGAACAGAGTAACAGTGGCTGATAAATACCCTATTCCAGTCATTGAGGAGCTGTTGGATGAACTTCAAGGAGCATCATATTTTTCAAAAGTTGATTTGAAGGCTGGGTATCATCAGATAAGAATGAAGAGTGAAGACATTCCAAAAACTGCTTTTCGGACACATCAAGGGCATTATGAATTCCTTGTGATGCCCTTTGGGCTAACAAATGTCCCAGCTACATTCCAAGACATGATGAATTCAGTATTAAGGCCGTTGTTGAGGAGGTTCGTGTTTAGTATTTTTTGACGATATACTCGTCTATAGCAAGACTTGGGAGGACCACTCACAACACCTAACGCAAGTCTTAAAAGTCTTGGCTGAACATAAACTTTTTGCAAACAAAAAGAAGTGTGAATTTGGAAGAAGACAAGTGAGGTATTTGGGGCAAAAGATCTCGGCAACAGGGGTGGAAATGGATAAAGAAAAGGTTGCAGCTGTTTTGGAATGGCCAGAGCCCAAAAACATCAAGGAATTGAGAGGATTCCTTGGGTTGACTGGGTATTATCGAAGGTTCATTAGAAACTATGGGAAGATAGCTAAACCCCTGACTGATTTGTTGAAAAAGGGGATGTTTAAATGGTCTACAGAAGGAGTAGTGGCTACGCAAAAGCTTAAAGAATCTGTGACTACAGCTCCAGTATTGATTCTCCCTGATTTTAATCAAACATTTGTTGTAGAGTATGATGCTTCGGGTACCGGAGTTAGGGCAATCTTGTCACAGAAGAACAAACCCATAGCCTTCTTTAGTAAGGCATTATCTGAGTCCTCTTTGACCAAGTCCGTTTATGAGAAGGAATTAATGGCACTTGTGCTTGCTATACAACATTGGAGGCCATACTTATTGGGTCAGAAGTTTATTGTCCTTACGGATCAAAAGAGTTTGCGTTATTTACTGGAACAACGCATTACAACTCAAAGTTAGCAAAATTGGCTAGCTAAGCTTCTGGGGTACGAATTTGAAATCAAATACAGGACAGGTGCATCTAATCATGTGGCTGATGGGCTATCTAGAAAAGGAACAAAAGAGGAGGAAACAGACAAGGTGTGGGAGATGATATCTAGACCATACTGGTCTGAATTTCAAGAAATCATGGAGGAGGTGGAGAAAGATGGGAGTTTAAAGAAGGTGCTGGAGGAAATAATCCTAACTCTCACCCAGCTTACACGTTGGAGCATGGAAGATTACATTACAAGGGGAGACTTGTCTTGTCGGCAAAATCTGTTTGGATACCTAGATTGTTGGCTGAATTCCATAGTAGTGTCACAGGAGGACATTCAGGAGTTTATAGAACCTATGGGAGGGTGGCACAATCTTTGCATTGGATAGGAATGAAGAAGACCGTTACAGATTTTGTGGCTGCATGTCTAGTTTGCCAACAACACAAGTACTTGGCAGCCTCTCCCTAAGGGTTGTTGCAGCCTTTACCTATACCTAAAGCAATCTGGGAGGAGATTAGTATGGATTTTATAGTAAACTTACCCAAATCTCATGGGTTTGATACTATACTAGTGGTGGTGGACAGACTTAGCAAATATGGCCATTTTATCCTTGTTAAACACCCTTATACAGCCAGGTCAATAGCTGAAGTGTTCGTGAAGGAAGTGATTAGGCTTCATGGGATACCTATGACTATTGTCAGTGATCGAGACTCCACATTCTTGAGTGCTTTTTGGTACAACACTAGTTACCAAGGAGCATCCAAATGCACACCTTTTGAAACTGTATATGGACGACCCCCTCCAACTCTTACACGTTTCATTCCCGGAGAAACAGTGGTGGAGGCAGTTGCACAAGACTTACAAACCCGAGATGAAGCTTTGACACAACTGAAATATCATCTGGCCAGAGCTCAGGACCAGATGACACACTATGCCAACAAGAAGCGGATGGAAGCCAAGATCCAAGAAGGAGATTGGGTATTCCTTAAAATCAGGCCTCATAGACAGACCTCTATGCCCACACGGTTACACCCAAAGCTGTCCGCATGGTATTATGGACCATTCTTGGTGGAGAAACAAATAGGACCTGTTGCTTTTCGCTTGCAGTTACCCGAAACATCAAGAATACACCCTTTCCCAATTGAAACTAGCCATAGGAGATCATTCGGTGGAAGGACATCTCCCAACTGAACTGCAAGATAATAGACCTATGTACACTCCTCTGAAAGTGTTACAGCGCAGGAACCAACAGCAGCAAGGAGAGGAGATTCCCCAAGTTTTAATACAATGGCAAGAAGGTGGTTTGGATGGTGCTACTTGGGAGGAGGAACATTACATCCGACAGCAGTTCCCTGACTTCAACCTTGAGGACAAGGTTGATCTTGGGGAGGAGGGTAATGTTAGACAATTAAAAGTGTATGTGATGAGGAATAAAAGGGGAGAAAGTTAGTGGCGGGTAGAGGGGGAAATCTGTTAGAAGAGAGATGGTTAGTTTGTTAGAAGAGAGGGAATATAAATAACAAAGAGATTTGAGAGAGAGGGGGAGATAACATTTTGGGTATTGAGACTGGACCTCTTGGCCAGTGGAGGAAGGGAGGCTTCCTTGGGGGAAGATAGTATACTTGTATTTCCTTTTTATACACATTACATCAGAAATAGGAATACAGATTCATACCTATTCATCTATACTTGCTTACTGTTGAGTGTGTGTGTGAGCTTGGAATTGCTGTTCGGCTCCTTGAACAAAGAAACCTAACAAAAATTCACCAGTTCTTTAAACAAACAAAGGAAAGGATAATGCGTAATATGATACTAAGAGTGTTGGTGAAAGGGATAGTTTAGTTTCTTAAAGAGGGAATGGGACATTTTAAATTCTAAAAGCTTTTTATTTAATGCTTGTTTATTATAATTGAAAATCCCTAAGTGAATTATCTGCAAGGAGAGATGGAGTTGGGATCTAGAGACTAGACCCGTAAAGTAATTTGTCAGATTAAATAATATAAAGATTGAGAAAATAATAAAGTCTATGGCCCTTTAAATCTCTCTGTTAAAATTGCAATAAAAAAGTATTCATGTGTGAACCAAGAGTTCCAATTCAGGAGGTCGAGGAACTTTGATTCTGCCACCAAGCTTAATCTTAGAACTACAAAGTAGAAACATCTAAGAACTGCCTCATCATATTTGAGGATATAATCAACATAGTTTTTCAATTTGATTTTCGGTAACATCAATACTGAAAGTTAAAATTCATGATTACTTCTAATTGGATCTGATGCATGCATGTCTCATTCCTTGCTAGAGAAAGGAGAAGTGGTCAGTGCTCAATATAAACTAGTCCCTGCAGATTTGCGTGATGTAAAACAATTAAATGATATTATATCTGTTGCTGCTATGGATCCAAGGTATGTATTGGGATTCAGCTCCGTCTCTGCCTCTCCATCTGTACAGTTGAGATTCTGCTAGTATTTCAATATAATTTATAATTTGTTTGAAGGCATCAGCCCCTTCTTTGAAAATAGAAAAGGTCCTTAGAATATGAAAAGTTTAAATAAAAAGGGTTATGAAGAGTGTGTATTGCTGATAAAATGTCCAGTTGCTTTCTTTTTCTTCTCTAATGAATGTCTCTGTTATTTTTATAAAAGACAATGCATCTGAATTTAATAATTGGAGAGGAATATGTAGCTTATCATACAACTTTGTGACATTTCTAAATGCTTTTGTCATTGATACCAACAAAAATTTGTTAGTGGTGGCCAGCATCTATGGGTAAGTGATAAATATAAATACAAAGAGCATATATGATCTAAAATTTTAAAAATGAAAATGACTCTGAAGATTATTGTTAGAATCTTACATCTATGTATCATCATTAAGCCTAGGTAGGATGTAGTGTGTTAAACAATTTATTAGCTGTACCTATAGTCATACCTAGTTCTACACCTACATGCCTTCTTCGAGTCCCAACGCCTAAACTAAGGAAGGTCGTGAACTAGTAAAATCATTTGTCATGGTTGCCACATGGAGAAAGAGGACGATGTGACATGAGAGGAGGATGTGGAGGTCGAGGGCATCCTCAATGCATATATTGGAAGACAACCAATGTCTCTTAGGGTGAAACACTGACTCCAAATTAACTGAGGATGAATATGAAGAGTATCTAAGGTTAAAGTCTAACAACTTAGCATAAACATTTGGAACTCCAAGTACATCAACAACTTGCATTTCTGAATTATGGAAGGTTAAAACTCATGGGTAATTGACTCATGCTTCTAATCACATCTCTAGTAATGCTTCCTTCTTCTCATCCCTTTCCTTTCAAAGAAACCATCATTTCATAACCTTGGCAAATGGTTCTAAAACTTCATCAAAGCGAGTTGGTCAAGTGTCACTTTCCCCTTTCCAAAATCTCAAATATGTTCTTTTTGTTCCTAATTGTCCTTTCCATTTGATTTCATTAAGCCAATTAACCAAAACATTAAATTGCTCAATAACCATTGATAAAAAATCTTGTTATATTGGAGTGTGGTTCAGGGAGACAAATTGGAGAAGGATATGAAGCAAGGTTATGCAGTTGGAGTGATTAGTCAATTTATGCAGGCTTCATGTAGTGGCCATTGGAATGCTATCATCCGCATTCTAAGGTATATCAAAAAGGCTCCAAAGCAAGGTTTGTTATATGAAGATAAAGGAAATGTCCAAGTCTCTGAATATTGAGATGCTCATTAGGTAGACTCACCCACTGAAAGACGCTCTATTACAAGATATTGTGTTTTTCTTGGAGGAAATGTTATCTCATGGAAAAGTAAGAAAAATGTATTGGCCTGATCAACTGTTGAAACTGAATATAGGGCAATGGTGTTTCGCACTTGCGAACTTATATAGGTAAAAAATTTCTTCGAGAGCTTAATTTCTAGGAAGTTTAAACCATGAAGATGTATTGTGATAATTAAGCGTTCTCCACATTGCATCAAACCTAGTGTTTCATAAAAGGACTAAACATATAGAAATTGGTTCACTTTTGTTTGGGAAAAATTGTTGTCCAATGAAATTTGTACTAGAGTTTGTTGGATCAAATGACCAACTTCTCACTTGCGAACTTATATGGGAAAAAAATTTCTTCAAGACCATAATTTCTATGAAGTTCAAACCATGAAGGTGTAATGTGATAATCAAGCTCCTCTCCACATTGCATCAAATCTAGTGTTTCATAAGAGGACTAAACACAGAAATTGATTGTCACTTTTGTTTGGGAAAAATTGTTGTCTAAAGAAATTTGTACTGAGTTTGTTGGATCAAATGACCAACTTGCAAATATGTTAATTAAGTCCTTAAGGGGACTTCAGATTAAGTTTATTTGTTCCAAGCTTGGAACGTACAATTTGTATGCTTCAGCTTGAGGAAAGTGTTAGAATCATTATATCTATGTATCATCATTAAGCCTTAGTAGGGTGTAGTGTGTTAAACAATTTATTAGCTTTACCTATAGTCATACCTAGTTCTGTACCTAGGTGTCTAGTGTAGTCTCTTAATCTTCCATATACTCTTGAATCAATTTTTCATTATAAATAAAAGATTATGAGAGGGGTCTCTTAAGCCCTTCAAAATATATAATGCTTTTGAGTTTTATAATTGGAAAGCAATGCTGCGTCCCTTCACACATTTTACAATTATCTATTTGAGAAAATGGGAAAAGACCAGAATGAACGAAGTTCAGCCATAGAAATTCTTAATTTTCCCTTTCTTTCTGTAGTTTTATGCTTTTAACTTGTAATATAAATGTAGGTGCCCTTTTTTATGCCTGGGATTTGATACTAATTTAGTATTGTTGGCTTTTTTAACCTTATGTGGATAGTTGTGTGTATGTGTCTATTTTAGTTTAGTTGTAATTTTGTTAATACTCATTTTTCATGACCAAGGAGTGATAAATTGATTCATTCTGTTATTGTTATCAGTCTGCCAACTTTTATAATTTCAGAATGTGTTCTGATCTACTTGGATCCAGATTCTAGTCGTAGAATTGTTGGTTGGGCTTCTCAAATGTTTTCTACAGCAATATTTTTTCTTTATGAGCAGGTAACAGCCTTCATAGTTTCATATTCTATTATGACTACTACTTTCATGGGAATGAAGTAGGATCTTTTTTGCACACATTCTTAACAGATCCTCCCTGATGATGCTTTTGGGCAGCAGATGATAAGAAATTTGGAGGTATGGATTTGAAAGTTTTGTTCTATACCATGCTTTTCAGGTTAATTCTAACATCCTACTATTTCTATTAATTAATTATTATATATTTATTTATCAAACACAAATATAATAATTAATTAATAAAAATAGTAGGATGTTACATTAACATTGATTAATTTTAGTCTACCCGGATATGTCTCATCCCAATAGTGGAATTCTTTTCCCTATCTAACGGTACACATGTACTTTTCATCTTTCCCCCCTCTAATTGCTGTTGTGCTGCGTTTGTATTTATAAGGGTGCAGTTAGTGGTAGCAAGCTGAGTGTCGTTTTTACAATTTTGGTGCTGTTTTTTTTTGTCTGAAAATATTACTGAAATGGATAGATTTTCAATAAATTGCAGAGTATAGGTAGATTTGAAATAATTTTTGAGCTTGGTTAAATTGTATAATTTTAAAAGACAACTAAAGGAGTCATCGTTTCAAAACACAATTTACTCATACCCTGTAATTTATTTCAAAATCTACCCGTTTTTGCAAATTTTTTAATTTACTGGAAAATGTAAAAATCCCATGCTGGAGTCCTGGACGGATGAGCTATGTCTGTAATGTATGAGATTCAACTACTAAATAGTATTTGTGAGAAGAGATGGCCTATGAACCTGGTGTGAGGTATGAAATAGTGAAGAGATGAGGAGAAATCTCCCTTGTGTGTCTTTGCATACACATAGGATAATGTATTTATAATAATAAGAATGAGGGCTAAGCCCAAATACAAATGAATATGTAAAAAATAAAATAATAAGCATAGAAACTATATTTCCCTAATAAACATATAGGTACTATGTTTCCCTAATTAACATAAACACACAATATCTAACATGAGACTTAGTTGTCTTACCCAAAACAGGATAAGCAATTGCACAATAACATCGGAGTATCCTGTCTCAGACCAATGCATACTTTTAATCAGGTCACATTTTTTGTCCTGATTGTCTCCTTTGACTGAGGATGATAACTATCTTGGTTAATCATGTACTATCCTGTGTAGGGGTAATAACAGCAATATCTTGGGGTAGTTTCATGAGTTTTTTCATCTGAAACACTACAGGGTTTCTGCTGTGATACAAAATACAGTGGCTAATGTTTCTATGTAAAATCTGCTTTAGTTGCTGCCCAGTGACCTGCCGCAGGTCTCTGCTCTTGTCTATTCAGGCATCACAGCTTGATCTCTAATCCTTTGTTTCTGTCCACAAATCACAGATTACATGTTCCTAATCAGTACTCTCCCCTCAGCCCCATCTGTTGTGTTCTTCATTCCAACTTCACAGTTCATATTCTCCTAATTTCTTATCATATTTATTTTGTTTACTTTTCTTTCTGAAATCTTCCTTTTATTAATTTTTTTTCCTATGTTTTCTTAAATTTTCCTATGTACCACGACTGGTCTTCGTTTATGGACATCATTTTTTATTAAGTAAAAACTTGCATTCTATTTGATAGCTTGCAAGGTTTAAATACATTTTAAATTTGATGCTGCATTTTCTCCCTCATTTAAGATTTTTTTGTGATCTTAGGTCGAGATTATGACTTTTGAAATACCTTTGATGTGTATTAAACTAAAACTATTAATTAAAAATGGATGTGTATGAGACTGTAGTTATAAAATAGAATATGTATATATAATGTGTATAAAATTATAATATAATTTGTCTTTCCTGTTTTGCATCAGTCTCGAGGTTGTGCTCTGTTGGGTATTTATGATACACCAACTTTACATGCGAAGGAAAAATTATTTCTGGACCAAGGATGGCAGGTATATTTGTAACTTTTGTTAGAAAATATATATTTGGTGTTTCTTGTACATTTTAAGGGAGTTATTTAGGCATGAATATCCTGAGAACATAGTAGACAAAACTAGAAGCAGTTATTAATTTGCATTTGTTAGGAAACAAGGTATGAAATCCTAACTCTCTTCCTCTCCCACTCTCAAGTAGTAAGAATAGCACGAACAAATGAATCAAGAAACGAATAGTATTCACACCAGAACCAAGAATACACGAATTGTCAGGAGCTTAACCTCCTTACACCAAGTACATAGACCGGTCTGCACAAGTCAAAAGTCTCTAACTAACTCACTTCACAAAAAGAGAGGTCTTTATATAAACCCTCTGCCCGCTCCCTCACTTAACTGTTAGACAGTTAAGTGGTTTTTCTTGTCTTACGCCTCTCATAAACTCTCCACATCCTAACATCCACCCCCCCCCCCCCCCCCCCTTGAAAATTAACCTTGTCCCCAAGGTTGAAATCGGGGAATTGCTCCTGCATCACTATCCTGTCTTCCCAAGTTACCCCATCAGTTCCTCCACCGTGCCACTCGACCAGAACCTGCTCCCGCTGGTCTCCTCCTTGTTGTTGGACCCTTCTATCAATCACACGGGTCGGCCAACACGTTGGTCCACTCATTTGCAAATCTTCCGGAAGCTCTTTTTCCACTTGCTTCGTTCCAATGGCCGGTTTCAACTACGATACGTGAAAAACAGGGTGAATTCTTGCGCCCTCAGGTAGCTGCAGTTTAAACGCCACCTCTCCTATTTTTTGGATCACTTTGAACGGTCCATAGTACCTAGCTGACAGCTTTGGATGTAACTGTCCCGGCATGGAACTTTGTCTGTGTGGCCGTATCTTCAGGAACACCCAATCTTCTTCTTTTATCGTCACCAATCTCCTTTTCCGATTTGCTTGTTTTACCATCATCTCTTGCGCCCTTGACAAGTGGAACTTAAGTTGTCTCAATGCCTCATCGCGTGTCTGCAGCTCCTGTTCCACCGCTTCTACCAATGTTTCTCCCGGAATGAATCTAGACAGCGTAGGCGGTGCTCTCCCATAAACAGCCTCAAATGGTGTGCATTTAGCAGCCCCCTGATAACTGGTATTATACCAGTATTCTGCCCAAGGAAGAATCACGTTCCAACTTCTGGGCTGCTTCGAACAGAAACATCTTAAGTAACCTTCTAACACACGATTCAAGACCTCAGTCTGACCATCGGTTTCTGGATGGTACGCCGTGCTCATTTGGAGATGAGTCCCCTGCATTTTGAACAGTTCTCTCTAAAACGTGCTAAGGAACAGGGGATCACGATCACTCACTATGGTTTTGGGTACCCCGTGCAACTTCACGATTTCCCTTACAAACGCCTCAGCCACCATTCTTGCGGTATACGGATGTTTAAGAGGAATGAAGTGGCCATATTTGCTTAAACGATCCACCACTACGAGTATAGCGTCACACCCTCTGGATTTTGGAAGTCTGACAATGAAATCCATGCTAATGTCTTCCCAAATGGCCTGTGGGATCGGCAACGGCTGCAGCAGACCTTGCGGAGAAGCAGCAAGGTATTTGTGTTGTTGACATATCACGCACCGAGCTACGTAATCTGTCACCGTCTTCATCATCCCAACCCAATACAGCGATTGCGCTATTCTTCGGTACGTGCGATAGACCCCGGAATGCCCTCCGGTTGGGGTCGTATGGAACTCCGCCAATAACTTCGGTACCCACTCAGACTTCAATATAACCAAGCGCCCCTTATAATGCAACCGCCCGTTCTCCATTGTATATGGAGGGTGCCTGTTCGGGTCTTTCGTGATCTTGTCTATGATTTTTCGTAGATCGTCATCTTCCTCTACCTCTTTGATCACCTCCTAGAAATCCCTCCAATATGGCCTCATCATCACTCCTAGTTCGACCTCCAATGTCGGCTCTCCCTCATCCTCCAAACCCCCTGGTTCTCTTCGAGACAGCGCGTCCGCTGCGCGGTTGGTGACCCCTGTTTTGTATGCTATCTCAAAATTGTAGTCAAGAAGCTTGGCTATCCAGTGCTGCTAAGCCTGCGTCGTTATTCGTTGCTCCAACAAAAAACGTAAGCTTTTTTGGTCCGAGTGTACGACGAACTTCTGTCCTAGCAAATACGGACGCCAATGTTGTATCGCCTTCACTACTGCCATGAGCTCTTTCTCGTAGATGGATTTGCCCAAGGTACTGTCGGACAGGGCTTTGCTGAAGTAGGCGATGGGTTTTCGTCCTTGCGTAAGTACTGCTCCGATCCCCACTCCCGACGCATCGCACTCGACATGGAAGGTCTGATTGAAATCCGGTAACGCCAACACCGGCGCCGTGGTCACTGCCTCCTTCAATTTCAACATCGCTGCTCGTGCAGCCTCGGTCCATATGAAACTCCCCTTCTTTAACAGTTCTGTAAGTGGCCTCGCGATTTTCCCATAGTCCCGTACAAACCTTCGATAGTATCCCGTCAATCCCAAAAGCCCCTTAACGCCTTCAGCGTCTTGGGTTCGGACCAAGCCTTGACCGCCTCTACTTTCTCACCGTCCATCTTGACCCCCTCCTTCGAGATAACATGCCCTAGATATCGGATTCATGTCTTTCCGAACTCACTTTTCTTCTCGTTGGCCACCCATTGCTCCTGTTGTAATCGGCTTAACACCTTGTCAACCTGCTGCAAATGCTCTTCCCAGGTTGTGCTGTAAATCAGGATATCGTAAAAAAAAACGAGTACGAACTTTCGTAAGTATGGCCGGAACAGTTCATTCATTGCGTGTTGGAAAGTGGCGGGAGCATTGGTGAGGCCGAACGGCATCACCAAGAACTCATAGTGGCCCAAGTGAGTCCGGAACGCTGTCTTGTGCACGTCTTCTTCACCCATTCGAATCTGGTGGTAGCCGGCCTTCAAATCCACCTTCGAAAAATATCTCGCCCCCCTGAGTTCGTCCAAAAGCTCCTCGATCACCGGTATAGGGAACTTGTTGGGAATGGTTGCTCTGTTGAGAGCTCGGTAATCTATACAAAATCTCCAACTTCCGTCTTTCTTCTTCACGAGTATCACGGGACTGGAGTATGGACTTGTACTGGGCTGAATGATTCCTGCATGTAGCATCTCCGCCACTTGTCTTTCAATTTCCTCTTTCATGACATGTGGATAGCGGTAGGGTCGGACATTAACCGGGTTCTCGCCTTCTTTTAACGTTATCTGGTGCCTTTCTCTTTTATTAGGTGGCAGCCCCTGGGGTTCCTTAAATACCCCTCCATATTGTTTTAATACTCTGCCCATTTCTTCTTTTTGGCACTGCGTTATCTCCTCAGGTTCCTTGGTTTCTCCCTCCAGTCCTCCTCTCTCCAAGCTCCAGACTAGAGCTCCCGCATCTATTCCACGGAGTTTCAACATACTCTCCGGTTCAACCACCCTCTTCTCCAACGTCGGATCTCCTCTGACGACCACTTCCTTGCCTCCATGCTTAAATGACATAGTAGATTTTCCCCAGTCGAGCGTTATCTCCCCCAACTTCGCCAGCCACTCGACCCCAAAGATCATGTCGACACCCCCCAGCTCAAAGAAGTAAAATCTTTCTTCTACCTCAACTCCCCCTATGCCGACCATCACTCTCGGACAACATCCCCTGGTGCGCTTCTTTTGGCCGTCTCCCAGACTTACCCGGTAAGGTAAAGTATCTTCTTGTTCGAGTTTGAGCTCCTCCACGAGCTTCCTGCTGATGAAGTTGTGGCTCGCGCCACTGTCCACCAATATCAACACAACCTTCTCTCCGACTCTCCCCCGCAATTTCAGCGTTTTAGGTTGCGTCAATCCTCCCGCCGAGAACGCCGAGAGCTCCATGCATGGAGGTTCCTCCCCCTCTGTTGCCCCCTCTTCTTCTTCTTCTTCGTCTTCTGCTAAGAGGACCACCCGTATACTTCTCTCGGGACACTGGTGCCCTGGGCTGAAAGGGCCCCCACACCTATAACATCTCCCCTCTTCTCTGCGTTTCAAGAACTCTGGGTAGGGTAAATTTCTCGACATCCTTCCCCTATTCTCACTTCCTCCGTAATTTCCTCCTTTCGCCGGAACGTTTCCCGTCGTTGCATCCCGTCTTACTGACCCGACACTTTCAGTGGGTACGACTCTTCCCGAATTACTTCTCGACGTCTCTGTCTTGACCACCGCCGCTCCCCCGCTTGTCGTCCGACCCCAAGAAGAGGGGTTTTTGACCGCAGTCCACCCTATTAGTCCTAGGCCACGAAGGGCCTCCTCCACATCTCATGCTATCTTCATCGCTGACATCAAGTCGCGAGGGTCATGGGGTCTCATCTGACACCGCAACTCCTCGCGTAACCCCGCTATGAAATAACCCAGCAATTGGTTATCAGAAAATTCCTTGGTCTGCCCCGCCAATGCTTCGAATTCCTTCACATACTCCTCCATGGTGGTCGTCTGCTTGATCGCCGCCAGTCTTTCATAAATTCCCCCACGGTGACGACTCTCGAAACGGATCAGCAGTGCTTCTTTCAACCCCTCCCAGGTTCGATCACTCGCCTTGTCTTTCCAGAACTTGAACCAGTAAGCAGCGCTGCCTTCCATGCTAATATGGGCTAATTCGATTTTCTCCGTTTCCGCTACTCTCTGTATCTCAAAGAACTTCTCCGCCCTGTTAATCCAATACAGAGGATCAGATCCTTCAAAGATGGGTAACTCCACCCTTCGTCTCCAACTTGGTGTGTTCTCCATTCGTTCCCCTCCGTCTTCTCTTCCGGCATCAACGCGTGCGGGACTTCCTTGATGATTGACCGACGCCTGACTCCCACCAGGACTTTCCTCTCCTCGTTTATTGAGTGCCCCCATCATTCGTAGCAATTCTTGAATATCTTTGCGCATCGCAATCGAGTCTTGCCGATTCGTCGCATTTTCCGCCTTCAATCCCTCCACCGCCAACTCAAGGTGTTCCATCTTCCCTTCGATCGCTTTCACTTTCCCCTCCATCGTCATCGCTTTCCTCCGATCAGATCCGGCAGGTCGGACCACTTTGTTAGGAAACAAGGTATGAAATCCTAACTCTCTTCCTCTCCCACTCTCAAGTAGTAAGAATAGCACGAACAAATGAATCAAGAAACGAATAGTATTCACACCAGAACCAAGAATACACGAATTGTCAGGAGCTTAACCTCCTTACACCAGGTACATAGACCGGTCTGCACAAGTCAAAAGTCTCTAACTAACTCACTTCACAAAAAGAGAGGTCTTTATATAGACCCTCTGCCCGCTCCCTCACTTAACTGTTAGACAGTTAAGTGGTTTTTCTTGTCTTACGCCTCTCATAAACTCTCCACATCCTAACAGCATCTCTTCAAAATAGGATGGAAAATTCTCATTTAGAGATCCTTTGTAATTGATATTAAATTGTCATTGTAGCTATTAGTTATCTTAAATTAATAATCATTTTTATCATAGTTGAGGACAATGTATGCACTAGGAGGACCTCTACCTGTGCTAAGAAAATTCTAGTGAATAAACAAAGTACAAGATTATAGAATTTGGAAAGAGAATAATCTCAATGATTTCATTGCCGTTGATTTGTGTTTACAGAAAGGGTAGCTCTAAACTACCTCTGGTCTTACAGACTGACTGCTGTTGCAAGTAACTCAATAGCCGTTATAACTAACAAAAGAGTAGCTCTAAACTAATTGCTTGTCCATACTACTCACAGTTGGACCTATACATGATATACACTATCAGAGAAGTATAGACATATTACTTGCACTTCTATTACGGAATATGTTCTCCGAATTCAATTTTTTTACTTGCAAGGGTTGTGATTTGATTGGGAGAGGGATTGTAGGCTGAAGTGCATAAAATGGGCATAGCAGATATTTGATCCTGGGATCAAGTGGCTCCCAGGGGACTTGATGCCACTTTGCTACCATTTTATTCTCTTGGTGTGATGGACCACATAAACGGTCATATTAGAAGCACATTTTCAGAATTCTTACTGTTCATATATTTCACTTTTTTTTTTTTCCATTTCAAGTCATAATATTGATGCTGTTTTCAATTTTATAAAACATGATGTGGTCTTCATTTGTATTTATAGTATATCATTAACATAATAACATACTTTCTGTTTGTTTTATGTGTGGGCGTCAGAAATCTGTTGCGTGGGACATGCTGAGAGTTTACAATGATTTTATTGATGATCAAGAGAGACGCAGGTACTATGATAGAACCTGGGAGCCTGTGTATTAGATTTACAAAAGCTGTGTTTGCTGGTGTTTTGTTCCTAGAGGCAACTAATAGTTGGTACTTGATACATGGTCCTTTAGTGATATGGACTTTTCACTTGCGTGCTTATACGTATTTATCTATCTTATACAGTGAGCATTAAAATATAAAGTATTGCTAGGAATACATTCTCTAACACATCCTTTTGAACCCTCTCAATGGTTGAAATTTGTTGGAAATTACAAAATTTGGTGGATCCCACAACTTATTGAGTAACCCTCCTGATTTTATAATTTCCAATAAATTTTAGCCTATAAGAGTGTTTCAAACACTCCTCTTGAATATAGGATGCGATTGAGTATGGGGTTCTATTGTGTACGTGGTGTGGTTCCTATCAACTTGGAATTTCCAACTACAACAACTAGCTTTTGTTGTGTTGTGGTTCTCTCTAGGTTCATATAATTTTGTATCGGGCCCTTCTATCACGCCTCTTAGCTTCAAATAAGTAGTGGCAGCGGTAATGTCAGCATTGCAGTGTTTGTCAGCAATCGCACAATGGAAGTATCTTCTAGTGTCGGGATTATAAGGATTTGGACTCTCCCACAATAACAACTAGCTTTTGTGGTGTTCTTTTCCCAAGGTTCTTTTACAAATGATTCCAATGGGTGTGCCTGGAGGCACCAATGAAAAAAGTAACATTAGGATTTTACTGCCATTAATATGTTTTCTGATGAAATTATGGCAACTTAGGTAAAAACAGGAGGTATAAGAGATCGAAGAGACCACCAATAAATAAAATTTCTTATTTATATTGGTGGGATACATTGTGAAACAGATTTAACCTTTATTTTATGTTTGCAAATCATTATATCAATCAAATAACGAAACAATTAAGGACATAATGATATATGAAAACCATTCATAATGATCATCAAAGATACTCTAAACGTTATAAGGTACAAAAAAATAAAAAATAAAAAAATCATGATTTATTTTCTAGATATTGTGACACTTCTCTTCAAATTAAAGCACACTAAGCTTTAAGCTTGTCATTTTTAAGACTACACTTTCACTAAAAAATAAAATAATAATGTAACATGGTGACAGGTGGTAGCATCTTGGACTAAAGTTGTGGCTGGACTGCATCTGAGACTAGGAATGGGGGCAGACGGTCTAGTAGGATAAAAACCTGGGTGTGGAGCAAGCATAAGGGCAAGAATATATCTCTTGGACAAAGATACGGCTGGTGTGAGTGCCCACATAAGTTACTACTAGTACGATTAATGTGGGAAAACAATCACAATTGGAGTGATCATTGGTTGGAGAAGTCTCCAGTCCACTGGTATGACTCCTTATTGCTCAACAAACATTCAAAATTTCTCCCTCAGTTAAAACATTGAAAAACTAGAGACAAAGTAAGAAGTGGTAAGAAACTGCCATAATACATCAATAGATAAACAGAGAAAAATTTGATCACTAAACAAAACAACACACCAGTGGAGCCAACCATGTACAAGTGGTGAACAGAGGAGATAGGGGCTGGGCCTGACCAAACTGGTACTGTAAGGCAAAAGTCAATCAGATGATGTGCATGACTAGCACACGCATCTCCAAAAAAAAGGCATACAATTCAAACCTGAAAACTGCTTGCCATTATCACAAGCTATCTGATCATTGCTGTCTATTCAGGAAAAAATAACACGTTTCCGGCAAGTTTGCATAGCTCCAAGATGGATGAGAGTGGAACTTGTAGGCTTTGTTCACTTGAATGGATTTGTGGGAGAGTGATTGAATGGATTTGAGAGAATTTGAAGATAAATTTTTTTGTTGTTTATTTGAGTGGATTTGGAGGTGAGAGTGGATTTGGAAGTAAATTTTTTTAATCTGTCACATAAATCAAATTCTACACTAATTTTCACAAACTTTATTTCAAAATCCACTCTCACTTACTTCCAAATCCACTTAAATAAATAACAAAAAATTTACCTTCAAATCCATTCAATCACTCTCCCCCAAATTCATTCAAGTAAACAAGGCAGTAGTGTTGATAATGAGGTCAAATGATCATACTACCAATTCAAGGCCAAGCTGACTAATGAGACTAATGTTCTAACAGGAAGAACTAATGATGGAAACGGGGAGGAGCTCCTGATATTTGGGAACTTAGTGGTAGAATAGTGATGAAACAAATCTTAGTGAAGGTATTGCGTATCTAGTTTAAATTATGTGGATTTAGAGTGAGAAAGTAAAGAGAGAATAGAGACAGCAAACAACAACAAATACCCTGACCACTTGGTAAGTCAGTTACATGCAATGCATGATACTGTTGGTCTCTGTTATCGTTTATAATGTTGATGCAAAATACAATACATTCACACTTATTCTAATTATAGACTTCCAATCAAAATAAATCAAATCAGGAAATATAGTGGAATACGGAAATGAGTTCCAATCCTAATAAAATCAAATAAGGAAATAAATCTGGAAATATAATGAAATATGGAAATGACTTTTAAAAGGTAATCTAAGATACTTAAATATTCTAATAAAGTACTGATGTCGTGAGATGCTTCCTTTATATTCTAAATTTACTTTGTATTACACTGTTATTTGGCTTTTGTTTCGCTACTTTACATCCATGTGTAATATATTTCTTTTCCATCACTGCTTTGAATGAGAGTCAAACCAATCAGTCCATGAATTGGGGGCTTGACCAATTTAAGGTCCAATCCAGTTTCTAAAACATTAATTGTGTGAACTCTTCAGTATATGGTTGGTGGGAATAGAGATGGGAACAATGAAGTGGGAGAAGTCAAGATCTTCAGTGGATTCAAACAAATATCTTTTCTTTGACAAATCTCACACTGATTTAGTAATGATGTATATTAATCACACTCTTAAAATTTGTAAATCGTTACAAATAAAAACGATAAAAGTTATACAGTTGAATAAGATTTTCTTTACGTACATGAACAAATAGAGTATTTAATCTTGGTTATATTTGAGTGTCATTTGAGTGACATTTCCAATTTGTAACTCTCTAAGAAATTGTTAACCAAACAAGTTCACAAGTGGCTGAGACCATAGCTCTTTATTATGCTTCTACACTAGATTTTGTCACAATACTTTGTTTCTTGTTCTTCCAAGAGATCAAGTTACCACCAATGGAGACAATACCTGGAAGTAGATCTTCTATCAGAAGAAGATCCTACCCAATTAGCATCTGAGTAGCAACTGACGATAGACTAGGCATAATTAGAGGGTTGTAGACAACAAGAATGTTAATTGTTGTAGATGGAGACACATTAGAAGAAGGGCCCTTAAACATTGAAGGTGACATATGCAGAAATAAAATAGCAATTAAGAGAAGGAGAGAAACAATTATATCCTTTTTGTGATCGATTAAATCCTAAAAAAACACATTTGTGTGATCTAGGAGATAAATTAACAAGACTAGAACCAAAATGATGTTAAAACATGTAGACCCAAAAACTTTAATAGGTAAGGGATATAGAGGTGCATGAGGAAATAAATTAGAATAAGGAATTTTGTTATTTAAAACTGATGATGGCATGCAGTTAATAAGATAACATGCAGTAAGAATAACATCACTCCAAAAATGTTAAGAAACCTCACCATGAATTAAAAAGTGTGCAAGTTGTTTCAACATGATGTCTATTCATGGGCTCAACCAACCAATTTTGTTGAGATGCATAAGAACATGAAGTTTGATGAAGAATACCATCAAAGCCATAAAATGTTTAAAAGAATGACAAAGGTATTCATGGAAATTATCACTTCGTAAAATTAGAATAGAAATCCCAAACTGAGTTTTAATTTCATTATAAAAGGATTGAAATATAAAAAATAACTCAATGATTTTTCATTAAAAATAGCCAAGTGCATTTGGAATCATTATCAATAAAAGTAACAAAATATTGAAAACCTAAATTAGACTTAACACTACTAGCTCTTTAATTGTCAGAGTGAATAATGCAAAAGGTGATGAAGCTTGTGAGACTCTATGAGAAAAGGAATTATGACTTTAAGTGGTTTCCATTTCTTGACTTCTTTTTTATGGGGGCCTTTTGTCTGGCCTTTTATTCCCATTAAGATTTTAACCCTATAATGTTCCACCAGTATCTTATGATGGGACTATTTGATTTCTATCACGTATTAAAGTATATCTTTGTACAGAAGGCAGTTTTTCCCTGATTCCCCATCCCTCTTATGTTTTTTTTTCTACTCTGATTGCTAACTTGTTGTTTTTGTAAGTTATGTCAAAATAAACTAATTTTTCATACTTTACTGTTAGGATCGAACGGCTGGAGTTGTTTGATGAATTTGAAGAGTGGTACATGATGCAGGTGACTCCTTTTTTTATTCCTGCTGTTAGGTGCTATAAAAACTGTCTTATAAATTTTGCTGGGGCTCTGAAGGACGGGACTAGATCAGAGTTGATTTGCTCTCTCTTTTGAATTGGGGGTGAGCTGTGGGTGTCCTCGTGTTTATCTAGGAATAAATTGAATCAGTGGTCATAGTAGAAAAACCTTGTCCACAGTTTCTTCCTCCACCCCTAAAGTTTCTTCTGGTACCCTTATCCATTACCTAAATAGAAAACCTCATTCCTTTCGGAACATGTCAAAGACCTTCCAGATTACATGTTCCGGAACAATCCATCCAAGAAGACATTCTGTTGTTTATGAAAGCTTGTATTATTGTCTTAGTGGTTACGGATCTAGAAATCTGGAATTTCTTTTTTTCAAAACTGTATTCTGGATTAGGCCATCCAGAACATTTCCAGATTATGTGATCTGGAACTATGTTTTGGATTGTGATAAAGGAAAATTGCCTTGATCCGAAGTCAAGGAGCCTCCTACAGAAAAGAGGTGGAGAAATGCTGGAAATATTCTCTTACCTCATTCATTCATTATCAGCAACTATATAACAGAGAAATTGATAACAAACCCACTAAGCTACTGACAGATCATACATAAATGTTTCCTTACCCACACTCCCAATTCTCACAGCTTATAGTCATAATCAGCTAAGTATTTTGGCACCCTAAGAATCTTTGTTGACGTCATTGGGTCATTTACTTCATTAATGCAGGTTCTTTCATTTGGGCCTGAATTAGGGCCCGAATTATTATCAGATTGAGTAATCTTAAATATAGCACAGATTAAGTACATTCCGAATTACTCAATTTTGAAAATATCTTTGAATTACACAATTTGAAATATTTCGGAATTGCTTGATTTGGAATATAGTTTTGAATTCACTCTGGGGTGGGGTGTTATAATATGAACACTTTGATCATTTTCTATATAATGGCACTGGTAGAAGTTTAATGCAAGCAATTGGTGACATGACCCACAACCAACTCATGCTTTGTTATCAAAAGTGAAGAGTTCCTCGTTTATTTCTTCCACTACTATCTGAATTTTCTTTCTGTACTGTTGATTTTCAGGAGCACTACTGTGTGGCATATGCAATCAATGATGGCATGGTATGATCTTGATCATTTGTTCGGCTATATGTGCGACACTAGTAGAGGCTATTTTTTGTAACATTTTTCTCGGATTGAATTTAGAGACCTGATTATTTGTGGGGTAGCATCTTCTGGCTATCTTAGAATATGATGATGAAATGATGTGGAAAAAGTTTATTTTTTCTTTGGGGCCTAATATGAATATATAATATGATGTGATGAGAGTATATTTATTTCATATCTCCTATTTCTTGATTTATTACGGAAGTTTTTGAGGGACCATAGTGGATAAGAATTTATTGTCTGATTTTCTTCCATGATGCAGGGTCTTTTTGGGGATTTTGGTTTCGTTAATGACAGCAGTGAGCTTCCTTCATGATGAGGCACGAGGACACTCTTCATGGCATGTATTTATATTATATTTGTCTTTCCTATTGCCATGTGGATGGAAGTTTTGTAACTGTTAATGCATGAAAGCATGTGCCAGCTCATTCAATTGGGGGATGTCTGGTAAAAAAGGTTCTCAGCAACTTGTTTTGTATCAGAAAATAGCCCAATGATAATACATATTATCCAAGAGATTATTTTATTAATTGAATATAGATTACTTTTTAAAGCTTATAATAATAATGAGTATAGATATAATCAGTTACTGTTATATAATGTTTATATATGTCAAGTGAAAAGTTGTTTTTAAGACAAACTATTGTGTTTGGATTGATTAAAATAATCAATACTTTTATAGTACAATTATAAAAAGAGAGGAAATTGACTTTTTCATTTAAATTAACTGTGGAATAAAAATAGATTAACAAAGGTTAATTACATATATTCTATTAACTTTTAATCATAATTTGTTTTTAATCTTCAAAAGCATTTTTCATTATTAAGATGCATTAAATTACTAAATATGATTGGCTATTAAAGATTATGAGACTTCTATAATTGAGTATGCTCTAATTAGAAAAGCATTATAATATTATAAACATGGCTTTGTAAAAAGAATGATAAGAATGGTTTAAATTTGTGAGAAAATGAGCTCATGTAAACTCGACTTTACACATTTAGATTTATGCTGTGTTCCTTTGGAGTAAGACACTGTAATTAAGGATAAGGAAGAAATGATTTATGCATATTTGAGAGTTAGATGAGAAGAGGATTAATGGGATGTAAGGATTTTCTTTGTGGATTTGAGGATAATAGAGATGAAAATAAAATTATATCCTTGTTACGTGGTTCATGATTAACAACTTTCAATGAAATGGTATTTTGTGTGGTTACATTTTCAGAAAACCATGATGTTTAATTCTGGTTGGAGATAAAAAAAAAAAAAAAAGAGTATTCTATAGAAGAGAGAATCAATTCTCATGCAATCTAGAACTAATTTCGTGATCAATATAAAAGAGTTGGAATCAATTCGTTACTAATTAATTCCATGATATGAAAAAAAAAAGTTGGAATCAATTTTAACGTGCTTTAATGCAAATAATTTTGATTATAATCTTATCAAATAATACATGGAAATTTAATATTTATAAGGGTTAAATATGTTTTTAGTCCCTATACTTTGGGCCGATTTTGGTTTTAGTCCATTTTCAAACTAAGGTACAATTTAGTCGTTGAACTTTAGTTGGTTTTTAGTCTTTTTTACCAAATTTTTTTAACTTTATTTGCTGTTTCAAGCATGTTTCATTATAGCATTTGGATTGTTTACACTATTTGACACATTTTTGCTTCAATGTTAACTGAGAAACGCATTTGAAACAACAAATAAAGTTAAAAAAATTTGGTAAAAAGGACTAAAACCAGAGTTTTCTAAAGTTGAAAGACTAAATTATACCTTAGTTTGAAAATGGACTAAAACCAAAATCGCCCCAAGTATAGGGAGTAAAAACATATTTAACCCTATTTATAATCATTAATGATAATAATAAATAATAATTTATTAATTTTTTTAATTTATTACATTAGTCAAATGATTTATAAATATTCACAAATTTCATTATCAAATCCATTATTTTTACTTCAAATCTTAAAAAAAAAACATTACAAATTTTATCTTTAAATCTATCCTAATCTATTGACAGAGTCTCTCAAATCCATCTTAAAAATGAAGACAAATCCTATTGCTTCTCTTACAATTACTAGTTGTAACTCTACAATAAGAGAAAAAGACTAAAATATTCTTTATTATTGCATCACACCACTACTGCCACAAATGTGGCCGTTACTGTTGTCATCACAGCTGCTGAAAAAAGAGTGGGAGAACATTACACGAAAGAGAATGAGAAAAAATGTGAAAAAAAAGAAAAAAAAAAACTCATTGCGGATATATTTTATGCGTTCTGATAATTCTGTTCTAAGAAATCATATTCCGAAAGTTTTGAAAAACTTTTTTTTCCCTGGAATATGTAATTTGAAAGTGACTTTTTCAAAAGATAAATAGTCATTTTGAATAATTGAGGGGTTCCGGAAGAAATTGGGAGTACATAAAGTAAATCTCTCAGGTCCTCATTTGTTGGATTCGATATCATGACTTAGTTTTCTTAGAATAACTTGTTTGAATTCCTCGATCTTATTTTATATGATTTGTATTTAATTATAAAGTAATATGATAATTGGTGAAAAAGTGTAGTTTATGAAATAATCCTAATTTTGTTATACTAAGTATTACTTTGTTTTTATCCTTTTGACTTTGACGGGATATTAATGTTAAATGAGTTGAATTTGTGATCATCAAAACATTCCATAAGCATCTTCATTGTTTATTGGTTAAAGTTGTCCATGTTTATATAGGTTTTTTCCAGTTCGATCTCGTTTTTTTTTTAAGTTCCAATTGAGTAATAAAGACCATTATACGTGGCATTTGATAAAAAAATATTTTAAAAATTGAGTTTCGAAAAGTCCACCAACAGCGTGCATCTCGAACATCTCTACTGTCATCCCAGCTTTCTCTTCCTCCCTTCCGTCGCTCCCTAGCACAATTTAGGGTTCGTCATGAAAGTCAACACCCCGTCTTCAATCACAGCTTTTATGGAACTAACCATCTTTGATTTTTTCTTCACCCCTTTGGAAAATTGAAGAGAAAACGTAGAATTGAGAAGGTATGCGTCAGTCAACCGGTGATAGTGGCACCGGTGAGTGATGGAGGAGTAGCGATAACAAAGGGAGAAAGAGAAGAAAAGGTGTTTGTGAGGATGAATGGGAGATAGAGTGAGGGGATAATTAAGAAAGCATGGATCTTTGATGTTGACGGAGACTGTAGAAGAAAATGCGAGTGAGTGACCTAATCAGTGGTAGGTGCCGTCCAACATGGGGTGTACCGAAAAACAGATAGGCTTCGCCAAAACAACCTACGGTAACTCGAAAGAGAAGACTTTGCGGCATCTATGATGTCGAGGGCTAATAATGTTTCATTGCGGCTAGTTTGGAAGGTTTGAAACTATATTTTGGCTGTAAGATCTCTAAAGGAAGTTTTGCTGTTTTGGAGAGAATGTAGAATGTCAGTTTAAGTTTTGGAAGGGGAAAGGGAAAGGTGGAGTTGAAATTTTCACATGACTTTATGCAATACAAACTTCAGCTTTCATACGAGAACATTTGGAAGGTTGAGCCCACGTGATAAAACTGCACGTTGTCTCCTTGTTCAAGTAGTCAAATTTATTTTTTATTAGCTTAAGACAGATTTGATTTCCTAGTGAACTTAGCTGTTGAATTGGCCCGATGAAATGGATTTGAGGTTCCTTACGATCAGAGATGGTGGCGTTTCGTAGGTTCCATGGAGATTCGAAAGTTTCGCGTTTTGTGTCTAGCGCGATTTAGAGTTTATGGTTAATTTGGAAGTTTTCAGATTTGTGTTTCAAATAGTTTAATGAAGAAGAAAATATATGATGATGAGTTCGGTTGCGGCGCGAAGAGCTTTAGCACTAATTACGATTGGTCATGGTGGCGATTTGCCCTCGCGGTACTGGATGGAAGGAGATGAATTAAAGCGAACATGACGGTGTCACGATTTTGATTTTGTGATTACTTGATTGCAAGTTGATGGTGCACAAGGAAGATGATGGTGGTTCCGAAATGTGATTGGGTTCTTTGATGATGGTTCTGGGTGATGCTTAACTGTAATGGAAGATGACTTTTTTTAAAAGTTTTTAATCAAAATATTAAAATGTTTTTAAATTCCACGTAGAGCTCTCTGATGCCACGTCTAAAAAATTGTTCAAAGTCAATATCACAGGTCATCAAAAATTTAACTTTCCTTAAATCAATTTAAGGATGGGAACTTAATTGATTCAAATTAGTACTATTTATGACTTATTTATGACTTAATTGGGGATTTTAAAAAACTAGAGATTCAAGTGGGAAAAACCTACGCTAAATAAAAATTACTAAAGGGGTTTAACCTTGTTTATTCCATTACGGAAGTCTCGGTTGTATTTTACCTATTACAAGTTTGGAATGGAATGATTTTCACCCATTTGAATAATAGTCAATGATCACTAGGTAATTTACCTTATATATTCGAAGATGCAAAAGGTTCCAAGTGGAAAATTCTCCCAACAAAATTTTGGAACATACAAAATTTATATATTTCATTATTATCGTTAATATAATAAAAATAAAAAATAATTTAATATAATTATAAATTTTTTCATATAGTTAAAAGATTGAATTTTGTTTCGTCAAATTAATTTTATAGTAGAATTAAAAGTAAAATTTTGAATTATTAATTTTTCAATATAAATAATTATATTGTTAATAAAAAAAATTCATTTTTTTATTTTTTTTAATGTGAATAATCATATTGTCTGCAATAAATTCATTTTCTATTTTTGTTATAATTGTAAATACATAAAGAATTAAAATAAGATGAATTAAGTATCAATCAAGTAAAATGTATTTGATTTTTTTATTTTTATAAAAATTGACCTAATTTAAACATGATTGATAAATTCTTAAAATTTTGAATGATTGAAACTAATACTCTCTTCAATAATGCATACAATACCAAATATTGAGGGATGACTTATGCCAAATAAATTGCTTCAAGTTTGAGAAAAAAAATTAATCTTTTGCTGTTATAGCTAGAAAATTAAGCAGAAAATTTATACAATAAGACTAATGCAGTTAATTTTCTAATCTTTTACAAAAACTAATGCATAATACATAATGATGAAACTATACTCTTTTATGCTAGAAGGAAGAACAATTTATTATTGAGGAACCAAAGTCAAAATGTAATCTTAGATTTAAGACGATAATACCCTAGTTAGGTTTTAAAGTGATTTGAATAAATATTAAGTCTTAGATAACATTAGCATGCATAAGCTTACGTTTCATGCTCATTAAGAAGAAAACTCAAACAATATAACTCACATTAAAGCTATCATATACATGGTAGAATCCTCTAAGAATATTGCAATAAAATCCCATAGATTAGGACCTTCGGCTATTTTTCACCGCATAACACATTCTACTCTATTTAAGTCTGAATGATTATTAGAGTGTGAGAATACCTCCTCACTTGGATCCATACATCAATGCATAAATTAAATGAATGTCACCATAGAATCTCTCCACAAAATTCCTAAAATTATGCTAAACACATAAACGTCACCATAAAATCCCTCCACAATATTCCTAGAATTTCGCCAAACATATACATTCTCATATTTAATAACAAGCTCGTAAAAATACTATGACATCATATATTTTAACCATTAAAACTATGAACACGAATATTATCAACCATCATAACAACTAAAAACAATTATATATATATATATATATATATAATATGAAATGAAAAAATTATTTTCTTTTAATTCTTGTTTGACCACTCACGTGGTTTAACATTCTTTTAAAAATAATTCAAAAGTATACAAATTATAAAAATATAAATATATCAAAATAATAAAGAAAATTGCTTTCTTTTATGTGATCATTTAGTTTTTTGAGTTCTCTTTGTGTGGTTGGCTAAATATTTTTTTTTTATATAAAAACCTTTTCTTTTGGTAATGGTTGGTCCCTGATCTATTAAAGTTATCCAGAAAATATAGTTTTTTTTTGAAAAAATAAAATAAAAATAGTTTTCAACCAAAAAATAAATTCTTTTAAAACTACGTGATCTTTAATTTTCAATTAAGAAGAAATGAGGTCAATTTTTGTCTAATTCATAAAAAAAAAAAATTAAATCATTTTGCCAAATAATTTTTAGAATTATATGATCCTAATTTTTCATTATGAATGAAAATACTTAAAAACGAGGTTAATGATTGTCGGGTCACAAAAGAAAATCTAAATTGTAAATAAAGTGTGATTTCATATTTACTTAAAATCTAAATTCTAAATAAGGTGTGTTTTCATATCTACTTAAAAAAGATAAAGTATGAAACCATGTAAAAATAAATTTATTGTTGTATTGTATAGTTTAGATAGACCTTATGCACTTAGTTTAGAGAAGTGTTCATTACTAAACTTAAAGAGAATTTAATGGTAATATGGAGATATTTATGGAATTACATAAGTCATAAGTGACAATAAAAAAAATACTTATAAACATTTAATAGTTAGTAAAATCATTTAAAATATACAGGTTAAAACATAACCTATATTTTAAGGATAAAATAGTATCAAACTTAAAGTATTTCTTTAATCTTGGGAGATTATAAATAAGGACATCTTTTTCTTATAACATTTTTTTTTGCACACATTCTGATGTAAAATCTTTTTCTTATAACATCCCAATTCCCAATCACATTCGACAGTGGAGAACCACTTCTATGTAATCATTAAAAGTATTTGCCATTCATGAATTTCTACTTGGGATTGAATACAACATATTATATACAACAATTTTTATACAGGCCATGTTTAAATAAATCTTTAAAATATTTATTGAAGAAATTTTTTTAAAAATATGACTTCCTTTTTTTAATTAAAATTAATTTATAAACAAGTTAATGTGCAAAAGAAACCTGTTAGTTTTGTTTTTTCTTTTCAAAATTTGATTTTTAATTTGTATATAAGGTATATTATTAGTTAAGAAAACATTTTATTTTTATTTTCTCATTTCTTATTTTATTCTCGGAAATATTTATAAGAAATTATTCAAACATATGGGTATACTAATTTTATAAATTTAACTGTTAAAAGGGGACAAACAAAATTAATAATTGGCTGAATATATAACATTCCATTTTAATAATATAAAATTATTTACGTAGTTGCTAAAAGAATAACTTGGTAAAACAAACTTTGCACAAATAAGAGATCTATTTCTGTAGATCCATCTAACTATTGATAAAAATAGAGTAGAGTAAAATTTATCTAAACATGTTATATTAACATCACAGTAACACCTTCAGAATAAGAACAACAGAAGCAAGAATGAAGAATAATGTGCGTACCTCCTGCCATTGCAATTTTGTAATCCCAACATAGAAACAACTTTGTTGTGTTTTCTGAATAGAGAGTAACCCATTCCCTATATATATAGAGTCTGGCCATCACAGTTTCAAAAATAATGGGCTGGACTTTACCTTTAAATAATATAATAACTGCTCCATAACCTCTATGCAGTTAAAAAGGATAAAAATATTGGCTTAATGGACCACTTTTGTTCTTTAAAAAAAGAAACTTAAAATGCTATAATATTTATTCTATAATTAAAATAAATGCTAACATTCTCCCACTTGGTCCATTATCCAATTATTAACCACAACAAGTGATAGAATATATACGAGTCATGGCAATAGGTCCTCTGATAGTGAGTGTTATCTTCCATGTACCACAATATATATTTCTCTCAACATTAGCTCTCAACTTAATGCATAAACCATATGTTTATGCTAGATCAAACTTAAATTATATCTTCTCAAAATAAATGTGCACAAAAAACATATGAGAAAAACATCAAACTGAATAAGAGTTTCATTGAAAAATAACAAATGTACTGATAATGAAATTACATCATGGAACTAAGTCTCATTTGTACTACATGATCCTTAAAATTCTTTGGTGGCATGCCTTTAGTTAAAGGATAAAAAATCATCAACTCAATGCTTATGTGTTCAATGTCCACTTTCTTTTCCTTAACATGTTCTCTGATGGCTAAGTATTTGATGTCAATGTGCTTACTTCGACATCCACTTTTATTGTTTTTAGCCATAAACACCGCAGTAGAGTTGTCACAGTGCAACTTTAATGGCCTAGAAATAGAGTCCACAACTCTAAGCCCAGAAATGAAACTCTTCAACCATACACCATGCGAGGTACCCTCAAAACAAGTGGTCAACACCTGGATTACTCTGATATCTTCCCAAAACTCCAACAACATATGCAATGTTAGGTTTAGTGCAAACCTGTGCATACATAAGGCTTCCAATAGCTGAAACATATGGAATATTCTTCATGTGTTCCCGCTCAAAATCATTTTTTCGGACATTGATTCAAATTGAGTTTATCACCCTTCATGATGGGAGCTACACTTGGTGAACAATTCTTCATGTTAAACCTCTCTAAAACTTTGTTGATATAGGTCTCTTAAGACAAACCCAAAATGCCTCGAGATCTTTCCCTATGGATCTTAATGCCAATGACATAAGATGCCTTTCCCATACCCTACAGGTCAAAGTTCTTTGAGAGAAATTGTTTCACTTCATATAGCAAACCCTTATCGTTGATTGCAAGCAAAATATCATCCACGTATAATACAAGGAAACAAATCTTACTCCCACTGACCTTTTGATATATACATTGATCCATGGCACTTTCTTCAAAACCGAATGAAGTGAATCATGAAATTTTAGATACCATTGGCGGGAGGCTTGTTTTAAGTCATAGATGGATTTATTAAGCTTGCAAACTAAATGTTCATTGTCTTTAGAAGAGAATCCTTCAGGCTGTTTCATGTAAATCTCTTCTTCCAGATGACCATTAAGGAATGTTGTTTTCACATCCATTTGATGTAACTCAAAATCAAAATGAGCCACTAATGCCATAATTACTCGGAAGGAATCTTTCTTAGATACAGGAGAAAAAGTCTTTGTGTAGTCAATTCCTTCTCTCTGAGTGAACCCTTTGGCAACAAGTCTTGCCTTATGTCTCTCAATGTTGCCTTTTGAGTCTTTCTTGGTTTTAAAGACCCATCTACATCCAATGGATTTTACACTATTAGGCAACTGAACGAGATCCCAGACTTTGTTGGATGCCATAGAATCCATCTCGTCTTTCATGGAATCATACCATAAGTTTGATTCTTTAGAACTCATGGCTTGTGAAAACGTTTCAGGATCATTTACAGCTCCAATATTGTAGTCAACTTCTTGAAAATACACTATATAATCACTAGGAATTGCTGGCCTTTTAACTCTAGTAGATCTTCTTTATGTTGCCTCATCATTTTCCTGAGGAACTTGTTGCTCAGGCAACTGTTCAGTAGGTTGTTCAACATCATCTTGTTGTTCCTCACTAGCAACTTGATCTGTATGTTCATTTTCAGTAGGTTGTGAAGCTTCAATTATTGTTTGTTTAACACCCATTTGTGTTTGAGGGGTGTGAATGACAACCAATCTATTACTTGAGCTAGAGGGTTAAGCTTCATAGTGATCCCTTTCATTCCCAATGTTTGGAAATTGATCACTCCTATTAACCAAGTCATTCTCAAGAAATTTTGCATTTCTTGACTCCACAATCGTAGTGTTATGTGATGGACAATAGAATCTATATCCTTTAGACTTTTCAGCATATCCAATGAAATACCCACTAATAGTTCTTGGGTCTATAGTATTCTCTTGTGGATTATAAATTCTCACTTTAGACGGACATCCCCAAACGCATATATGTTGCAAACTTGGTTTCCAACCTTTGAATAACTCAAACGGTTTCTTTAGGATAACCTTAGTTGGGACTCGGTTTAATATATACACAGCCGTCTTTAGTGCTTCAGTCCACAAGAATTGAGGAAGTTTTGAATTACTCCTCATACTTCTCACCATGTCCATTAAAGTTCCATTCCTTCTTTCTGCCACACCATTTTGATCTGGAGAACTAGACATAGTGTATTGGGCAACAATTTCATGTTCTTGAAGAAACTTCGCAAACGAACCAGGTGCTTGTCCATTCTCTATGTATCTACCATAATACTCTCCACCTCTATCTGATCTCACAATCTTGATTTGCTTTCCGCATTGTAGCTCAACTTCAACCTTAAATATTTTAAAGGCATTCAAAGCTTCATCCTTAGAACGAAGTAAGTAGAGATACATATAACGTGAGTAGTCATCTATAAAGGTGATAAAGTATTTCGGACTACTGGTGTCCATATCCGGACAACAAATATTTGTATGAATAATTCTAGTAAACTTGAACTCCTCTTAGCACCTCTTTTAGACTTGTTAGTTTGCTTACCCTTTATGTAATCCACGCAAGTCTCAAAATCAGTAAAATCCAAAGTACTAAGTACTCCTTCATTGACTAATCGCTTAATTCTCTCAATGGAGATGTGTCCTAATCTACGATGCCATAAAACAGAAGAATTCTCATTCATAACACATCTTTTTAACCTGATAGTAACGTGCATAAAGTCATAAGCGATATTGTTTTGCAAAATAATGGAATAAAGACCACACATAATTTACCAAAATCAACAACTTTGGATTTATTCATTAAGGTAAAACCAGAGTCTGAAAAATTAAATGAGAAATCCAAAGGTATAAGTTGTAAAAAAAAAAATCAAGTTCTTAGAAAACAAGGAACATAAAATGTCTTTTCCAAATGCAAAACAAAACCACTACTTAAAACTAAACTGCACGTTCCAATGGCCTCCACATGTGAACTCATCTTACTCCTTAAGTAGATATGTTGCTCACTTCCCACTGGCCTCCTTAGGTTTTGCATACCCTGTAAGGTATTAGAAACATGGATTGTAGAACCAGAATCAATCCACCACGTGTTATGATTAAAACTAGTGAAATTAGATTCATAACAGACAAAAGCAAATGGAGTACCTTTCTTATCAAAATAATTCTTAAATTTTAAGCAATCTTTCTTCATGTGTCCTTTCTTTTTACAAAAGAAACAGTTGGACTCCTTCTTAATAACTGGCTTAGCAGGAATCTTTCCCTTCTTATTAACTTGGTTCTTCTTATTCTCAAAAGAAGTAGTCAAGTTCACCCTCTCCCCTTCTTCTATTATAATAACCTTTCTTCTTCTTGAACACACATGGTTGTAAGAGATTTTGAAGGGGGCATAATGGTGACACAAAGTGCACAAAATATAGTGTACCAGGAAAGAATCAGACATGGTAACTTTCAAAGCTTTTAGTTGAGTCACAATATCCCTAATGCGCATGATATGATCACACACTCCCTTAGTTCCAGTGAGCTTTAGGGATGAAAACTGCATTATAAGGGTGCTAGCAAGAGATTTATTGGATGTCGTAAACTGTTCATCAAGAGCCCTTAGTAAATCTTTGACATTCTCATACTGGTCAACTGAACCCTGGATCCCAGCGAAAATATTGTATTTTATAAACGTTACGGAGATACGATTTGACCTCTCCCATTTTTCATAAAGATCAATAGCATCTTGAGTGCTGGTCTCATTAATACCCGGTGGTTCTGGTTCTCTAATAGCATAGACAATGTCCATCCAGCCTAAAGGAAGAAGAACTCTCTCCTTCCAAACCTTATAATTATCACCTTTCAACTCGGGAATACCACACTTGATATCAGAAAAATTCATAGATTGAGAAACTGCAAATTCAAAATTGCATGCTTATTATATAATTTGAGACTAAAATAAATGTCATGTTTCACCAATGCAAAACATGTCTTTACCAATGAGTCTATTAACATAAAACTTGTCTGTGGGCTAAAGTCTTACTCAATTAGACTCATTCTCTTAATGATAAAACTATCAAATTATGTTCCTTTTTCTTAATTCCTGTGGGTAAATTAAGAAATATAATTTAATATTTTATCCTAATTAATCATATAAATATGAAAAAGTTCATGTGGGTAGATTTCATCATATTAAACATAATTATTTACAACTAATGTTTCTCATGTAGCAAAACTTTATATACAATTTTAATTGATTAAAGATGTTATGGCTGCTCTTTAATCTATTAAAACTATATTACTACTAAAACATTAATAATATATATAAATATTTACATAAAATTCTTAATATGCAAATATATTAATAATAATGCACATATTTGCGCGTATAACAAGAAATGTATACATACAAATAATATCCATAAAATATACATAATTATTAATCCAAAAACATTTATATATATATATATATATATATATATATATATATATATATATATATATATATATATATATATATCACGTCCAAAGATTAATTGTCTTTTACGAAGCCTGCAAATTTCCTAAAGGAAAAAGATGATGGGAGACACACAGGGTTGAAAAATAACAATACTGTAACAGGTCATGAATTGACCAAACACTGACAGAAACTGTTCATCGGCTTTAGATGGATCCTCTTTATCCAGTTTTTTTTTTTAATTTTATTTTCCCTTTTAAACATAAAAGCTCCGTTTAGGATTAAAAAAAATTGTAATCAGGTTTAACGTTAATTTGGGAATTTTTTTTTTTGATTAAAAGCATCAAAATAATAAAGCCCATAAATAAAAATCCAAATCAACGAAAACATGCAAGACAGAGGAATGAACAGGCTCTGATACCAAATGATAAAAATAGAGCAGAGTAAAATTGATCTAAACATGCTATATTAACATCACAGTAACACATTCAGATCAAGAACAACGGAAGCAAGAATGAAGAATAATGTGCGTACCTCCTGCCATTGCAACTTTGTAATCCTAACACAGAGACAACTTTGTTTTATAAACCTTAACTCACTCAAACTCGATGGTGTGTTTTCTGAATAGAGGAGTAGGCTTAGTGATCAAAACTGAGAGTAACCCATTCCCTATATATAGAGTCTGGCCATCACAGGTTCAAAAATAATGGGTTGGGCTTTACCTTTAAACAATATAATAATTTCTCCATAACCTCTATGCAGTTAAAAAAGATAAACATATTGGCTTAATGGACCACTTTATGTTCTTTAAAAAAAAGAAACTTAAAATGCTATAATATTTATTCTATAATTAAAATAAATGCTAACAACTACACCTCTATGCTCCACCTCACCTCTCACTGGAGAAACTCTAAAGACTCCTTCCTAAACTCACATCATTTAGGTGATCATTGCAAAAGAGAAGAACAACAGAAAAATAAACAACACAAAAGCAAGGGTAAGCTAGATACAAGACAAAACATATCACCTTTATAACATAGCATACATAAACCATTTATATCACATACATCAACCCAAAAAATCTTAACATGCAAGGACCTAGACTGATTATTCGGATATTGTATAGAATGTCGAGTTACAGAGGTTCCTACACTTGTGGTGGCCTCTACTGCTCTGCAGAGTCCTTGAATTGGGTTTCACCCTTACCACACACAAGGTTAATCCTCAAACGCCCTTTTGCCAAATGAAGAAAGGCCCATTAGGCTCGGACCTCCTACTATTCTCACGACATGACTCATCACTCTCAACTTGAGCATGAATGATCATTAGAATGTCAGGATAAATCCCAACTTAACTTCGGTCATTCATACTATCAATACTTGAAATCATACCGAAGGAGTTCCTCCGTGGAACCCATGTTATCAACCATGAAACCATTTGAAACCATACTTATATCCATATTCTTTCACATTGACATCCAACATATAACATCACTTATCATATACATAACCTTGTTTCTAATTCATATTATAAATCCATTCATACTTCACAATAAGTATTATAAACAAATCATTCAAATAATCGCATACATGGAACACAATTTAAGAAAATACATATAAACTTAGTTGAAAATTTGATATTTTCGCTCAGCCACCAAGTCTACTCGTTAAGCTAAAAGTGTCTGTTAGCTCATTGGCTCAACCATCAAGACTTGTTGTGCGAATTGTTGTGTGAAAATAGAAACAGTGGATTCTGCTCACTCAGCGACTACACTCGCTCAACTAGAAGTGTTCTTCTCGCTCAACTAGAATCCTTTCGCTCAGCTAGATTGCATAATTTACAGCATCAAAATTGCAAAATTTGCACCCTTCAACCACTCATGACCTATCCTATGCATCTTTCCCAACTTCTAACACTCCTAGATTGCATTCTAAACTCAAATGGACCTAAAAAAATGTATCTAAACAAACCTAAACTCATTTTAAAGTGATTAATCCAAGATTCCAATCCAAAATTAACCAAAACCTCACTTTAGAGACCCAAATTGAATTCCACAAGTTATAGCTCATTTTTAAACAATTTAGGGACTCCAACAAGTCACAAATAACTTACCAGCACCTTCTAAAATGACCATTTATACACAGAACCTAAAATTCAAAATCTCACTAGTTCAAACCCCTAAAATACACTTAAGCAACTTTATAAATACTTCAAAATGACTACCACTCCATTCTAACACGCATATAAGCTAATTCTCATCCCAAGCAAGTTACAAATGACCAAATAACAGTCCTGAAACAATTGCTTCTTCACCCTAACACCTAGTTCTCAAACTCACCTATCAAAACCTTCCTTTTTAATTTCACCACCCAAGTATTTGATCCCTCTTCCCTCCAGACACTTTGAACTAAATTTCCAACATCAAAACAACTTCATATTACATCATTCAAGACAACAAAGACATACAATTTCATCATATCAAATATAGATCATACAATACAATAACATACACATCTAATTGAACTAACATAGCATAATTACTCGAATTAATACTCAATCAAGTTAATAAGCAAACAATCACTAAACTTGTAAGACAATTATAGTTAATGCTAAATATATCTAGCTTCCCTTACCTCTCAAAGAAACTGCCCAACTCTAAGAACTCTCCGCCGATTACTTGAACTGCAAGGAATACATAGACGAACCTACGAAACACCAAATTGAAAACGGACAGAGTCCTTATAACTCTAGATGAACCAAGAACGATTAGGAAAGACATGATTACTCATGAAACAGTACTAAATTCTTCTAAGATAGAATTGGGAACGGAATGGAAAAAATGAGTCGAAACTTGCTGTTTTGAATAAATTGATAGGGTAGAAACGTAGACCTCGTCGCCGTGGTCGATTAGGCATCTTGTGATCGTCAAAGAGATGGTCCAGGAGTTAGAACAATTAGAGATGAGGTAGAGAATTCTAGAAAAGTGGTTTCTAGATAGATGACTCGTTTTAAAATAATAAAACTCGTTTATAACAAAATTATTTATAAATAAATCATTTAATATTAAAATAACCGAATATCACTATTTTTAGACTACCACCACTTTTAAAATACGGTTTTACATAATAGATTCAATCCACTCCATGTTGGGAAGTGTTCCTTATAGTAATACAATTGTCAACACTCAATTTCGTCCGGGTAATTAAATACAAATGTCTAAAAGTAAGAAATATAAAATAAAAAATATATGAAGGAGTATTATTTTCTTTTTTTCAAAAAAAATAATAATAAATAAAAAATTGTTTTCATTTTCTTTTTAGATTACTTTTAACATCTGTTTTTACGCTTTTTGTTTTTATTTACCTACTTATTTGTTTTCTCTTGTTTATTTTTATACTATTTTATTGTATTTTATCTTATTTTATTTTCTCTATTTTCTATTTGTTTTTATTTTTTATTTTGTTCTAACGTTCCTTTCTGTTTCTTACATTTCAAAATAAAAAAAGGAAAGGAAACATGTAACAAAAAAAAAGAAAAAAAGAAAGAAGAGATTTTCGTTTTCATCTTTTCCTTTTCCTCTTCCTATTATTTTTGCTCTCTACTTTGTTTTGTTTTTATTTGTTTGGTTTTTGACTGTTATATTATTTTATTTTCATTGTATTTTATTTTGTTTTATTTTAGTTTACTTTATTTTATTTTATTTTTGCTTTATTTTATTTCCTCTCGTTTTGTGTTTATTTTTATAAATTTTACTTTTATATTTTATTACTTTGTCGTTCCCTTTTAATTGGTTTCTTAGATTCTAAATTAAAAAAACAGTGTCTTCCTAATTAGTAATCGTTTGCACTGACACTCTTTGCCAAAAAGAAAAAAGAGAAAAAAGCAAAAACCAAGGTCAACTAAGCTTCTCTGCAAAGTTGCTTTCCGGCAGCACAAGACACAGAGAATGCTGGGAATGTATATATGCATTAGCAGGGCGAAAGGACCTGGTCCTAATTTTTCTTACGTTGATCTGCGAACTAAGTCTATTCATAAAAAAAGTGAAGATTTTGAATGTTTCGGGTAGCCTGATACGATGAAAATATGAAAAAAGAAAAAAAAACAAAGAGGAGATCCGGGGAGATACGCTGATCATTCTGAAATGTGGGGAAAGACCTTAACCTGACAAAGAAAAAAAAAGAGATTATTCATTTGACCATTACAACAGGGGAAGAGAAGAAAAAAGCACGAGATCATAGGAACTAAGATCAGGATCAGAACATCACAACAAGAGCACACAACAACAGATCACCATAAGAGAGCACTGGGCACCATTATTCAGACCCAATACTCACCGTCCAAAAAACAGAGGAAACTCACCATTATCACCGATCATCACTACCTGGGAAGAAGGGACCTCACGGCCAGAAGAGAAGAGAGCCATTTATCTTCCCCGGTTCTTTTGAAGCGGCGGAGGTAAGTTGTCGTCCCTAAACTATTGGTTGTATGTGAGTGCCTGGTGCTCTGTTACATGTCTCTGATATCTCTGTTGCTGGAATTGATTGAACTGTTATATGTCTCTGTTATTGGAATTGATATGAATGAAACATGTCTATGTTATATATGAATGAATATAGGGTTGTTCGTTTCCTTTGTGATATCCTCTATCAATCAAAAACTGCACCCAAAAATGCAGTTTCAATGCCTAAAAATCTATCATAAATAGGCATGTATCCCCAATAGCAAGACTCCAACTCCCTCTTTACTTACACTCAAAAAACGTTCCAAAAATTTGAAAGAAGGAAACATAGACATAATTCTTTCATATTAGTTCTCATATGAAACAAAAGAAAACATAAAGCAAAAGCAGTTGTTCCTTCTAACAAACCATGGGTCTCCTTCAATTTGGGTAACGTTGCAACTACCTTCAATCTCAAAATCCTCTTTCATCTATATCAAACAAACACCAGAGAATGAAACCAACAGATACCTTGTTCTGTTGGCCCTTCACCTGCTTCAAATGAAACCAACCCATTTTGGCATACTGTAATCACAGAACTAGAAAAACCCATCACAGTAAAAATGATAAGAAAAAAAGAGGATGGGTAGCGAGGGTGTGGATGTCGGATGATGCAATGTTGGGAATTGGGTTTCGTTTCTCGTTCAAGTGTCGGAAATGCGAAAGGGTTTCGCCGTTGGTGAAGGAGAACAGCGTTGGTGGCGCCGGTGAGGAAGCATCTCCGGCGAGGACAGCGGCGGCGTCGCAAGGTGAGAGGCGACTTCCTCCCTCGAATGCGAAAAAGGAAGAGGGTAGGAGTTGGGGTGGCTGCCGGCGACGATCTCGACGGCGAACGGTGGAGTTGGCAACAACTTGGGTTGCAGTTCCGGTGACGCTTGGAGTCGCCGACGACGCCATAGCCCGTGGCGGTTGGTGTATTCTCAAACAGGGGGAGTTCCTCCCTCGCGCGCGGAGAAGAAGATGAACGATGGTGGTCTGGCGCAATCGGCGGTGGTTCTTCCGGCGAAGGCGCTGACGTCGCCGTAGACCCACCTTCGTGGTGGCCGGTCCGTTTGGCTGAAGCCGCTAACGGTGGCGTGTGTAGGCGGAGGAGACGAACCCTTCCTTTGGCTGCGTTTGGAAAAGAGACTTCAGGTCTCTGGAGTTGCTGAGTGCATGAAAGGTTTGAGGGAGGTTCGTCAGAACCCCTAATTTCTGAAAGAAGCTTTGGGCCAGATTGAATTCCTTTCCCTTTTTCTTTTCTTTAAAAAAAATAAAATATAAAATATAATAAAAACCTTTTCCCGTTTGCACCCCCGTTTCTCATTTAGGCACCCCATTCCTTTTTCTGCTGAGCCTCGAGCCCCTATTCTCATCCGCACCCCCATTTCTTATCTTCACACCCCATTTTCACTTGGGCTTAGGCCCAGTCTGTCATTCGAACTAAAGTTAGTTTGAACACCCCTTTTCTTATTTAAGCACCTCCGCACCCCTTTTTTATTTTATTTTATCTTCTTATTATATTTTATTTCTATTTTCATTTTCTCTTTTTATTATAAATATTGAAAACAATTATAACAATACTTTAAAGGTCTAAGCACGTGTGTGATCGCACGCATCGTCCTCGTGCTAATACCTTTTCTCCTTTTATAAAAATTAAAAAATATGTTTTAAAGGTTTAAGCACGTGTGTGATCGCAAGCATCGTCCTCGTGCTAAGACCCTTTCTCTCTTTATAAAATAAAAAATATGTTTTAAAGTTTTAAGCACGTGTGTGATCGCACGCATCGTCCTCGTGCTAAGACCTTCTCCCTTTTCATAAAATTATCAAATACGATTTAAAGGTTTAAGCATGTGTGTGATTGCACGCATCGTCCTCGTGCTAAGAACCTTTTCCCTTTTTTATAAAAATACCAAAAAATATAAAATCTTCAAAAAATCAAAAAGATTTTCAAACAACAATCAAACTTTCAGCAAAGAACTACGTAATCCTGATTTCTCATTTTGAGAATACGTAGGAGCGAGGTAAATCCTTGTCGGGCACAAAAAAATAAAAAATATATTTTGCTTTCTTTAGAGTTCATCTTTTTTAGGGGAAATTAAACATTTTTGCAAACCATATCTCTGTTCGCGTATTTAATTAAAGGTACTGCCTTAGGGCAGGCATTGTGGGGTGCTAATACCTTCCCCACACGTAACTGACTCCCGAACCTAGAATCTGGTTCTTGTAGACCATGCCTTATCATTTTTTATGGTTTTTCCGTAGTTTTCCAGAATAAACTATGATGACGACTCCAATCGTTTTTCAAATCATTTTCTTTATGGATCGTCGTCCCGTCGCGATTCCGGTTGCGACAACAATCAATTTTTATTTAACATTAATCTTTATTTGCTCCATCTAAATTCTTTTTTGTAAGAAGATACGACGTCTTAATTAATACTTAAATAAACATATCTATAAGCATTTCCAAAAATTAAAAGTAAAAATTCTATAAAAATTAAAATTAATTTACATATAAATTGAAAACATTTAAAAACAATAATATAAAATATTGTGATACGTCAAAAGTCTCATAATTTAACAATTAAACTCGATATAAAACTTTATGTCTAAATATATTTTAAAATAGAAAGTGTAAAATAACTTATGAACTGGTTGTGTGGGTACAGTTATATATATATATATACACACTATCTTATTATTGTATATTTTGGTATAGGTTTTGTTAGGCACATTAACATTCGTACTTTAGAATTGTCTCTTGCAATGTTATCAATGATAAGATTAAACAAGCTCAGGTAGATTGTTCATACTATTTTATTTAGTATTTAAAGAAAATAAGTGAAAGTTTCTCAAGAAAAGAAGAGAAAAACATGATTATTTTTTAACAGAATTTTACAAATATGCTATAATTTATGTGATATCCTAAAGTCTAATTCTTATTCCACATTTTAAAAATCATAATTTTTTTTTAAGTATTGAACAAAAAATTTATCTAAATCAATCTCAATTGAGCCTCTTTTGAATATTTTTTTATTGTGAGTGCCTTATACATTACCAAAGCTGCATTATGCAGTCACAGAAACTGGCCAATGAGAGAAAATTATAACAAAGAAGATGCCAACACAAAGAAAGGCTTCAGGAAGAAGAAGAAGAAACTAATGGGAATGAGAGAAAGATAATGAAAGCAAACAAAGAAGAGAATCACACATGGCCATAAATATATATATATATATATATATATATATATATATATATATATATATATATATATATATATATATATATATATATATATATATAAACAATTCTTCTTCTTTTGCACATAAAGAGACAATTTTACTTGCATGTCAAGCATATGATTTTGCTTTATTTCATTCACATATACCATCTCTTTAAAGTGTAAGAGAGCATCTATACAGGTAACTGGAATCTCTCTTTTGTTTTCTTTTCAACAAGAATTTTGGTGCTTGAAAACATAACTTCAACATAAAAAAATGGCAATGTTTAACTGCTACATTCATGTGTGCAAAAAAAGATCATATGGACCAAGAAATTGAAAACCCACAAAAACATTTTCTTACGTGAATGCTGCAAAATTTCAAATTTTTGTTTCTTCTATATGTAAGGAAAGACATTTTTCTGATATGATCAAGTGGGTGCGTTTGGATTTCAATTTTCAACACTTGCATTACTTATATGCATTGGAAAGTGCAATTTTTCTGTTTAAACTCATTCTAAGGGTGATTTTCAAACACATTCTAAGGGTAATTTAGATTAACCAAGTTACAAGAATTACTGAAATTGGCTAAAGTAAAAATGTTCTCACTTTTGAGTATTTGTATTTTTGTTGAAACGGGTTCTTAGAGGGACAAATATTTGCATCATAGTCAAGTGCATTTACACTGGTGTGGTCATAATTGGCAAACTCTGCTGATGAATTATCCTTCAGTCACACTGAATCACCTAATTTTAGCACACTCATTAAAGAACAGTGGATGGAAAATAGAAAAAACAAAAATAGAAGAGACAATTACATGAATTTGCTCAAATTTTTGTCTTGGACAAGCAACAGACCTTATCCTAGTAGCTGTTAGAAGAACTGGTTAAAAGCAGAGAGAATGAAGAAAGTGCATATATATTATAGTAATATTATGCAGTAGCTGTTCACATAAGTGGAACAAAAGAATTAACCAAGATTCTCTCACATGCTCATCGCTTGAAGCTTCCTTTAATTAAGCAAATTAATCATACCTACCCTATAAATGGATCATTGCATGAACAACTCTCTTCATTAATACCAATTCATCTCACTCTCTTCAATGGAGTGGCTTCAGCAATTCCTAAATTTTCTCTTCTTAGCTTCTCTTCTTCTCATCAGCACCACTGCAATTTCAGATCAAACTCCAAAGGTTTATACATACACACCCATTTCCCCTTTAGCTTGTTATGTTCAATCTTTGTATGACAGATTCACCAGAGATTCTCTTGTTCTCTGCAGCATTATGTTGTTTACATGGGAAATTCATCACCCAACAACAAAAGGGTACAAGGCCAAATACCAGAATCAGATCATCTGCAGCTACTGTCATCAATTATTCCAAGGTTCATTATCTGGCTTTCTGCACTTTAATCTGTAACCATACTCATAAAAGAAATCAAAATCAGTTGAACTTATGGAATGGAAATACTTTTTTAATTTATTTTCTTTTCCATTTTCTCAGTGAAGAAAGTGAGAGGATAGCCCTGATCCACCATTTCAGTCATGCCTTCAGTGGATTCTCTGCCATGCTTACAGAGAGTGAAGCTTCTGCACTGTCTGGTATTTTTCTGAGCTTGTCTTCTACCCCTTTTCCCTTTTGTCTGCATCAAATTTTTAACTTGCATGATTCTTTGACTTTTCTAATGTTTTGTTGTCAATTTACCTTTTTATTTTGTGGTCATTATTATTTAGAGTTAATCACTAGAAAAAAGAGCATTAATTTTACAATATGGTTTTTTTTCTTAAAGCAAAATCAATATAGATAGCACTTATTATGTGGTTGGAAGTGAATTTTGGTGTCCTTTGTGTCTATGATTATTACTGTGCACTAATAATTTTGTTCACCAACCTTAACTACACTCACAATGATGTAAAAGACATTTCAATAATAATAATTTCAATGATAATAATAATAAATTAAAATGAAAGGGAAAATTAATTATTTAAATAAAAAGTGTAAATATATAATTAAAATTAATTAACAAATAGTATAAAAGTAAAACAACATTATATTAATGGTTCCAAAATAGAGATCTGAAGATAAGAGAGTTGCCTTCTGGGACAGGGTGGCACTACTTCCAATATTTTTGTCATTATTTTGTAATTTTTTTTTTTGTTGCATTTCAATATTATATGTACATAAACATATGTGATTGTCTGGTGAATCTCTGGTTTTTGTACTTTCAATTTACACATAACATAGAATTTTGTTCCTCTTTCTCAATAAAATGTTAAGATTTTTAAATATTCCATTCTTTCGTTTTTGTATTGACTTTAGTGGTAAGACTTTCTTTTTTGGTTTTTTCATTTAATTACAATCCAGTGTAATATTTTTATATTATGCTATATCCAACCATACATAAATTTCTTAATTTTCATAATAGATATATAAAAACTATATTCAAGATGAATCATAATTAATTAGTGGTTAAACCCATTTAGAGGTCCCTATTTTCGTGTTTTTGTCTCAATTTCGTTTCCGTCTTAATATTTTTACCAATTAAATCCTTAAGATTGAAAAATTGAAAGAAATTAACCCCTGTCGTTAAATCAAGTTAACGGAGTTAACTTCGAGCAGATATGTGAGGTTGATGTTATTGTATGAACATCTGTTTTTACACCAGTCTTTTGGAAACAATGCTCTAGGTTTTGAAAACAATGGTGTAGCTTTTGGAAACAATGTTGTAGGTCTACTTTTTAACGGCAACATAACATCAACCTAGAGAACCCGAAAACTTCTTTGCACGCCACGTAACAAATAAAAGCCACCTCAGCCTCACAGATCTGTTGGAAGTTAAGTTAACCCCGTTAACTTGATTTAACAGTAGGAGTTAATTTCTTTTAATTTTTCAATTTTAGGAACTTAATTGGTAAAAATATTAAGACAGAAACGAAATTGGGACAAAAACACGAAAATAGGGACCTCTGAATGGATTTAACCTTAATTAATCGACACTGTAAAATTTTACACTGTCTGCTTAATGTCTTTTTTCGGTAATTTTTACTATATAACGCAGCCACTGCTTAAATATATTTTTTTCTTTAATAATTAATTGTTTATTGATGTGAAATTTAGATTATTCATCACCTGCTCTTTAAATTTAAAATGAGAAGTGTTAAAAAAAATGTGAAAATAAAGTATTATTTGGCTACAAATAAATTTTCTCAAGATTCGTCACTGAATATGAATATTTATATCTTTCCTGCTGAAAATTCATCATGTACGAAAATAATAAAGAAACGGATAAATTAGTGTATATAAAATAAAATAATAAACTTTTATTCCATAATTAATCTATGATACAAATGTAAAATTTTCAATAAACTTTGTTTATAACTTTTTATTGTGTTGCATAAAATACGTAACCACGTTTTTTTAACTTGGATCACATTATTGCAAGTGGGAATTTTTTACATTTTTCTATCGAATTACAATTATAACACAAAGTTCTGATTATATTTTATTTTATTAGATTTTTATAGACGTGTCTTTAAAAAGATGATTGACTCCACACTATCAATGTCTTGAAACTAATAAGAATTTTAAATCTAGATTATATCTTTTTTTTTTCAAGATTTAACGAAAAAATTAATTAAAGTAGACTAATGGTGCATACGATTTTTTTTTAATTTCATTTAATTATAAATTTTTATATAATTAAAAATTACCAGTCTTATCATAATTTGTTTAGAAAAAATATTTAAGGTAATATTTTAATAAACTAACAGTGTGAAATTTTTTATTAAATTTAAATTCTGAATTTTTTAAATCTTTTTGTGTAGATAAAATTTATGAGGCTTTGAAACTCTATTTTACTAAGTATATGTCTAAAACTGAATACACGCACATCATATGATTTATGTTTATAGATGATATTTTATACACAATTTTTTTTGTATTACATGTTTTACAAAATCATATCAAATATTTCATACCTTTGAATCAATAATAGTTCTCTCACTTTTATTAATAAATAATTTAATATAAAAAATTCAATAATAAATCAGTGGGTAAGTAAAAATATTTAAATAATTTCAATATTGATAATTTTTATCTTCCTGTAATACATATATGTACAAACAACTTCCACTTTAATTTTGTAGTAAGTATATTATACACCAGTAACTAAAATATTGAGTTCGAGAACAATGTTTATAGTAGAAAATCTTCCTAAATGTTTTAGTTTAAAAAAAAAAAAAACAGCTAAAAACGTGTTTAAAGTCTTACTCATCACTTTACCTATCATATGAATAAAAACAGAAGCCACTAATTATAAAATAAATTATACTAATAATACAAAAATTGTTTCGCAAATTTTGTCGAAGATATATCTTATTTCTGAACTGATTCATATCTTATTATATAATTTATTATTTATATTTTAACTTAAAAAAATTATTTGAATTTAGTCAAATTTAAACTGACAAAATACTTAAAATATGTAAATTATATATATATATAATTATTTTTTAGAATACTTTTGCAGCTGCAAATCAATTCCTAATTAAGCCACAAGATTTATGGACCAGTGTAAAAAAAATTATTTGAATTTAGTCAAATTTAAACTGACAAAATACTTAAAATATGTAAATTTTATATATATAATTATTTTTTAGAATACTTTTGTAGCTGCAAATCAATTCCTAATTAAGCCACAAGATTTATGGACCAGTGTAAAAAAAATTAAAATATATATAAATTTAAGTAAATAATTAGATCTATACAATACATATATTAAATATTTATTTTCCAATATAATAAAGGAAATACAATCTTAATTTTTTTTTTAATTTCATCAATATTTTATTTAAATTTCGCCAATACTTAAAGTAATTAAATACAATTTGTCTGTTAAATATATATTTATTAAATAGAAAATTAACATTAATATTTAGTTAAAATTGTTTACTCTTTTCTTATTATTTTTGTAAATCTAAAATCATTCATAATAATATTCTCAAAATTAATTATATATTAATTTTTCGTTTTTTATGCAATAAAAATATTATAAAATAAATATATAATCAATTATATTAATTTTAAAACTTACTATTTAACCAACAAAATTTTAAAATGTGAAGGAACCCATATCATTAAATATTAAACAGAAAAATTTATATATGTTAAGAAAAACATCTACAACATAACATTGTGAAAATTATAAGGTTGTTTTTTATGATAAATGTGAAAATCATAATAATTGTGAAAGAATTTGATGATAGTGTGAACACGGAACAGGTCAGAATGGTGTGGTGTCAGTGTTCCCAGATCCGATGCTTGAGTTGCACACAACACGATCTTGGGATTTCTTGGAGTCAGATTTGGGATTGAAGGCTCCTCATTATGTCACTTCCAAAACCCTAATCCAACACTCTTCAATTGATTCCATTATTGGTGTCATAGACACAGGTAAACGCTTCTTTAATTACCTTTTCTCCTAACCTAATAATTATGCTTTTCTCATTTTCAAATGTCTCACATTCTAATTCAATTTCTATTTTATCTTAATTGATTTTTCATTTCTAAATTTAGGATTTAGACTTATTGGATTTTTAACTTCTTTATTATTATTTACGAAATTATTTCACTAATTTAAATATAAGTCTAAATTTCATACTAAAATGTTAATTATGAGATAAAACAAAATATTTAAACCTAAATTTTGTAAGGTTTTAAGATCATATATGATAGTTTTACATTAATGGAGGTTTAAGATTATTTAAATATATTTTTTTATTCTCTAAAATAGTTTTTTTAAAATAAAATCGTGATGATAAGATTCAAAATAGATCATGATTAATTCTAACAATATTAAACATTTAACTCTTTCACTAAATATGTTACTAAATATATTTACTCATTTCTCTTAATATATGTTAATTTTGTTTTTAATAAAAATTAGATTGAGTTTCATTATTAATCTTTATAGTGAAAATCAGTGATACAAATTCATGAATTGTAATGGTTTATAAAATTAAAAAATGTATAGAAAAAAAAATTTAACATGTGTATAATCCACTTAAATTTGTGATTTATAATAAATTTTATATAATAATGAAGATGGTCTTTAATAGTAGAAATATACTATTAAGTGTTTTATTTTTCTTTATGCAATCTGCATTGATAAATAAGTTAAACTATATAAATGTGGATTTAGTCTAATTGAATTAATCTATTTGAAACATCATCAATATGATTCAAATCCATTTTAGTCAAAACTAATCCAAACTCAATTGAAAATTAAATTCACACAGTTAAATTGTGGATATAAGTTTGTGGATCCCTCACTACCCAATTGCATGTCTAATTATTAAAAATGCAATTATAAAATTTTACAATCAAGGAACTTATTTAACTTTGTTCAAAATGATTTAATTATATTACCAATATTAATTATTATTGCACTTTGTTAAAGAAAGAACAACATTTAGGATGAGAATGGACTACAGCATCGAAGAGAATTTACAAAGTCTTTTATTTTAATGTAGGTTAATTTGAGCATTAGTTTTACACCAACAAATCTGCAAAACTTGTTATTTTATATTAAATATTTTTTCCTACCATTAATAAAATATGAACTATACACATTGTTTTACTTAAAAGAAAAACAAAAATAAATGGAACTTTTTGTAGTATAGGTAAGGTTATGCCAAAAGCAAAACTGTTACTTTGTTTATCCTGAAAGGTTAATTTAAGTGCATTCCAACTATATTTGGCTCATTATGTGGCATTACTTGACAACACTCATTTTCTTGCACTACTTTATTGTGCTTAGTCAAATAAATAAATCAATTTAGAAGAAAACCCACCTAAACTTCACATGCATTTAAAAAAAAAAAAAAAATCCAAAACAAGGTACAGTGACATAATTATTTCATTCAATATTGATACATAATATTGTCAATTTAGACTCTCATAGAAAAAAGACAAAATATGAGAAAATAATTAGTTTACAAATTTATTTAGGAACTAAAAATATATTGTAAAAAATGAAACTTTTAGATTCATTCAATCAATTCTCCTTCTTTGTTTATTAACCCTTCTGAAAACACAGTAAAGATAATAATCTTAAGTTGTTAGTCATTGGGAAGAAAACTATAAAAACTTGTTTGGTAGAGTTAAAGTCAATGATCCAAAAAAGTTTCATTATATCAATTTAAAGGTTTTTTTTTTTTTTTTTTTGTGTGGAGAAATTAAATTGAAGTTTAATGTTTGATATATATTACATTTACAGAGGAGCACTACCTAACCACAGTGTTCCCCAAAAGTTTATAATGAAAGGGATTAGTCGAGTGAAAGTGAAGTTTGCCCTTCAGACAAACTTTATTTTCAATGTTAATGCATTGTTTGTTTCTTTGGATAAAGTCACCCAACCTCATTTGTTTTTCTTTATGAAACTTACAAAATACTCAACTTATGAAAAAAAGAGAAAAAAGAAGAAAAAAAGGGGATCTTTTAAAACTGAAGAGAAAAACATAAAGGGTAAAATAATGGATTATCGATTCCACGTATTTAAAAGGTTTATAAAATATTTTTTATAAACCTTTAACAAATATAATTTTTAAGTTTTAATTTTTATTATAATTTTAAATAAGTTACTTGAAATATCCCTTTTATTTGTTTCCCTAAAACGATTTCAATTTCATGATAAAAAGTAAAAATAAGAATGTAATTGAAAAAAATTATGTTATCTTAAAGTTTTAAAAATATTGGTAAAAAGAAAATATTTTACTTCAAGAAACGACTGTTATATAAATAATAGATAAAATAAAATAATTATTAATAGATAAATGCATTCATTTTCTAATTATTTTCACTTTCTTTTATCTAATTTAATCAATTTCACTTTCCACTCTTTTTTACTCTCTTTTTTCCTCTATTTTTCTTCTTTCCCACTTTCAACTTTCTATTATCTAATACAAGTTCAAATAAAAATTTTAAAAATGAATTCACATCTTATTTCTACAAATTGAATTTTAGTTAAAATTTAATTCTAAAATTATATCACAAAATTAAATTTATTCTTTAAATTGAGTCTAGAACGAGGAAACAAAAGCTTAATATCTTATCCAAGAGTTATTCCCTTAATTATGTTGGTGAAAAAGGTCCCACTTTCCTTATTTCACAAAGTTTGAGCTACCCCTCATTTATTTATTATAAACTGATAATTTCTCAGATATGTTTTGTAATCAAAAAACTCATGAAATGCTGGAAGAAATAATTTATGAAAAGTATCCAGTGAAAAACCTAAATGTGACATTAGAGTGTTGAATAGCATACTACAATAGAAGCATGACATGGACCCAAAACAAATGGTAATCTCATGTGAAACTCATTTGTCACTACTCAATGCCACTTTTTAGGTCATTCACCAATCTATCCTTGTGCTTCAACCCCATTGACAGTTGCAGCATCAACATCTATTATGTGCAAATGGCAACTCATTCTACCCCACAACTAGCTGTTATGATAGCTACCCACATATATATATATATATATATATATATATATATATATATGTATATATATATATATATATATATGTATATATATATATATATATATATATGTATATATATATATATATATATATATATATATAACAAACACAATAACTACTCAAATTGTACTTGTTCACTTTATAATAACTGAAACCTTCACAGGCTTTTGTTGGTATAGTGTATCCTATAAGAAATGTGTTTTTGCATTTAAAGTATATATAGGATGTGAGATTGGTCCCTTTAATGCATGCCATGATAAATGATGAGTTTGGCAAGTGAAAATTAGAGAAAGAAAATGGTAGCTAGAGATGTGATTCACTTTTCCTCACACCACTCTTCCTTTATTTTTACCAGAAAAAAGAAAGAAGAAAAACTGCTTTTTTCTTGCAATGTTGTGGTTAAACTTTTCAATATACTGCATTGAACTTCCTACTGCATAACAACCACCAGAGATTGTTAAAACCTGAGCCATACAGAACTTTACAGTATTGACACCAGTCCCCAGAAACCCTTTTCTTCCCTATTTGAATAATCAAGAAGCTAGTGTGAAAGAAACCACTTTTTTTTTTTTTTTTTCTGTAGCTTCATACCCTGGCTTTGGTATTGCAACCCTTTTGAAAAGAAGACAAAGGGCCTTTACAAAAAAACTGACCAAATTCCTCACAATAGCATAAAAACATTAAAAAGGATTTTCTCATACTTCTTTTTTATTTTGGTTCTGTCATCAAGATCCAGAGACACAGACACACTTTCTCTAGGGAACTTCACTATAAATTTGTCCTAGCGTCTTCTACTTGATAGTAGGTCCCTTCTTGGTTTCCTTTATGTTCAGAGCCACAGGAATAATACTGCAAAGTTGAAACGATTAAGGGATAAAGTAATAGGATGATTATACACTTTTTATATTTATTTAATACGCAATACAAAATTAAAATGGTTATAAAAGTAAATTTTTGTATTTTTTGAAAAAGAGAAAAAATAATATAAAATAAATTTAAAAAATTTATGTATCTCAATTATCTTTTTTCGATCCAATAAGGTGACATTTTTTAACATTCTCAACTTAATCTTTTGAGGGTATATAGGGTCTTTTGATTTAACAAAAGTTTCTTGCTTAAATTTTAAACACAAAAGTATTAAATGATTTTCTGTGAAAATAGTACACATTAATAATATACAAAAATGTTAACTTTTATTCTGCATTGTGATTTTTAGGGTTAACAATGTCTTTTTATTTTCTAAACTATAATTTGATTTGGGTTTTTATCCTATTTCAACCTTTTTATCCTCTAAGTTCCAATACTTAAGAAATGTATGAATGTAATTCTTATTTTTAACGGAATTAACTGACTTTTTAAGACATTGATAAAAAAGAATACGTAAATTATATATAATGTGATTTATTGTTTGTCATGTAAAAAAAATAAAATAGTTAAAGTCATTTGATGAAAAAGATTGCATTCATACATTTTTTTTAATAATAGGAACTAACATAATTAAAGTTTAAGATAGAGAGAAAAAATTAAAATTTTGAAAAGAAAAGGATAATTAACCCTGATTTTTATTCCATTGTGAGTACATAACAATTAATCTCAACTTTCATTTTTTTTTTCTTTTATACTGTGAACTATTTACTAAGGAGTTTAATTTAATTGATTGAAAAGTGGGAGTTGTTATAAATTTTGATTTCTCATTGTGAAAATGTAAACCGGGGGGCTTCTGTAGCAAGTTTTTGAAGGGAAGGAAGAGATAAAAATAAAAACAACACAGTTTTATTATGTTCATGGGATATGTGACAAAAATTTAGTGTAGTGTACAGAAGACAAGGTGGATCAACAGCAATTAGTTAATGAACAAGTGAAAACACAAGTAGAATTATTCTTCTAAATTATAGTATAATCATGTTGAACAATTCATAATATGAAAATGTAATCACCACCTTGGACTTTATGTGTTACTCACAATGAACAACTTTCCTCTTCTAAAATTGAAAATACTGATCCATGAATTAGAAGGACCTCGGTGTAGAGTTTGCATACTACATATTATGAACAGTTATGTTTGATTATTATTCAATCATTTTATGCCTATGTCTTTTGTACTTCAAGGGATATGGCCAGAGTCTCCAAGTTTCAGAGATGAGGGTATAGGGGAGATCCCTTCAAGGTGGAAAGGAGTTTGCATGGAGGGTCATGATTTCAAGAAATCCAATTGCAATAGGTATCATTCATTCTATAACAATTTTTTTTGAATAAAAAATGCTCATATCTATTTATAAGATAAGATCTTTTAGTAATCACAATATAGCACTGACAAAATTGCTAACTGATCATATGCAACACTTAATAAAACTGCAGAAAATTGATTGGTGCAAGATTCTACAATATTGAAGCTACACCAGGTAGCAACAAGACTCAAATAGAAGCAAGCAAAGGTTCCCCAAGAGATTCTGTTGGACATGGCACTCACACTGCATCAATTGCAGCTGGTGTTTATGTGAAGAATGCTAGTTATTATGGTTTAGCACTAGGCACAGCAAGGGGTGGTTCACCTTCTACTAGGATTGCTGCTTATAGAACATGCTCAGAAGAAGGATGCTCTGGTGCCACCATTCTAAAGGCTATTGATGATGCTGTAAAGGATGGAGTAGATGTGATCTCAATCTCAATTGGACTCAGCTCACTGTTTCAATCAGACTTTTTGAGTGATCCCATTGCCATTGGAGCATTTCATGCAGAACAAATGGGGGTTATGGTGGTGTGCTCAGCTGGCAATGATGGCCCTGATCCTTTCACAGTTGTGAACACTGCACCATGGATATTTACTATTGCAGCTTCTAATATTGATAGGAACTTCCAATCAACTATTGTCCTTGGAAATGGAAAGTATTTCCAAGTAGGTTTTTTGATCTCTTTTTGAAGTAGATTTGTTGGCATGAATTCTTTTTAGTGCCCCAAAACCATCAAATTCCCTCCATTGTTTGTGTTTTCAGGGTACAGGCATTAACTTCTCAAATCTTACTCATTCAAAGATTCATAACCTTGTCTTTGGAGAGCAAGTAGCTGCCAAATTTGCCCCTGCATCAGAAGCTAGGTATACTCAAATGAGATGCATTGAAATTTAACATTGATGTTACTGTTCATATATACATATATTACTAGTACATTATACCAGCCGGAAATGGCCTTTATTAATGCAACAAAGATTCACACTGTACATATATTATATAGTAGAATCAATATCACTGATACTAGTAAATTTCAGATGTTGGGGGTTTAAAGATCCACCTTAGAAGTTATGTTAATTGTTCTCTGAAATGCAGGAATTGTTATCCTGGATCATTAGATTACAACAAAATTGCTGGCAACATTGTTGTTTGTGCCAATGATGATCCAACTGTTTCAAGGCGAATCAAGAAGCTAGTTGTACAAGATGGAAGAGCCATAGGGTTGATACTCATTGATGAGGACAACAAAGATGTTCCCTTTGATGCAGGTGTCTTTCCCTTCACTGAGGTTGGAAATCTTGAAGGACATCAGATCCTACAATACATAAACTCTACCAAGTAAGCATCATCAGTCTCAACATTTGTTCATTAGTGATTTAAGGTAAATTTTACCATGTTGTATGTGTTGAAAAATCTAATATAGTCTGTTTCAATTTTTGGAATGTAGCTTATATGTCTACTGCACCCTTTTGTTTAATGCCAGTTGATTTAAGATGAAATCTGACACAATTTACAAGGAAGAGGGAATTGAAGCAATATTAAGCATTTAGTAAAGTTATGGTAGAAAATGTAAAATTCATGTAGTGTGGTGGTTTGACTAAACAACTTTCATTGATGAACAAATAGTAATTTAGCACACACATATTTATGTTCACAAATGTAAAAGTTGAAGTATAGTATGCTACCTGTATGCTTACTTAGTCTACCATGGCTTCATTACAGGAACCCAACTGCAACAATTCTTCCAACAACAGAAGTTGTTAGATATAAGCCTTCACCAATTGTTGCATCTTTCTCATCCAGAGGTCCTTCAAGCCTTACAGAAAACATTCTCAAGGTATTTTTCTTCCCTATGTTCTTACATGAACTTTTCATGACTTAATTAGTAATTTGGTTTTTATATTTTGGTGTGTGATTTGTTTTGGTCCCGATATTTCTTTTACTCATTTTAATCTTTATTTTTTTAAAAAAAGATTAAATATGGTCTCTTTTGTTAAATTAATGTTAACACTCTATAGAAGTATTATATGTCAAAATTTGGGTTTCATGTGTCAAAATCTGGATTATATTCTATCTTGAATCTTCTGATATTGACACATGACATCTTCCAACTAAAAGATGATCTAGATTTTGATATGTGTTAGACTTAGTTTTTTACATGTAATAATTTTGAATGGTATTAATGTCAATTTAATAGAAAGAACCACGTTAACTCTTGTTAAAAACATAAGACTCAATTGAGTAAAAAATATATAAGGTTCAAAATGAATCAAAGATTTAAATATAGGAACTAAATTACTAATTAAATTTACTTTTTATTTCATCCTTGAACTTGAATCACGTAAGCATCTTGAGAACAATGCACTCACTATTTCTTTAACATTCTTGGCAAATTTCTTGTCCAGCCAGACGTCATGGCTCCAGGAATTAGCATTTTGGCTGCTATGATTCCTAAAAGTACTGACCAGGGAAGTGTTCCAATTGGAAACAAACCATCCTTGTTTGGCATAAAATCTGGTACATCTATGGCTTGCCCACATGTGACAGGTGCAGCAGCATTCATTAAATCAGTACACCAAAATTGGAGTCCTTCAATGATAAAATCAGCATTGATGACAACAGGTACTAGACCAAACACACTCTTCTAGTCTTTTTATGACATATGTAAGAGAAAGAGATGCAAGTAAGTGACACTTAAGCTTGATCATCTTTGTGAGCACAGTTGAAAAACTTGTTCCTGTGTACATTTCTTCTTTTCAAAAGCTTTAGCACTTGTACAGAACAAACATGATCTAATGCTGTTTGTTCCTATTCCATTCTTCAGCTACGAATTACAACAACTTGAGGAAGCCTCTCACTAACAGCTCAAACCACATTGCTGACCCACATGAAATTGGAGTTGGTGAAATTAATCCAGTCAAAGCTCTCTACCCTGGATTAGTTTTTGAAACAAACATAAAAGACTATCTCAGATTCCTCTGTTACTTTGGCTATTCACAGAAAAAGGTAAGGTCAATGTTTAAGACCAACTTTGATTGCCCCAAGAACTCCTCCGAAGACCTTATATCCAACATCAATTATCCATCAATATCTATAAGTACACTTAAAAGGCAACAAAAATCAAAAGTGATCACAAGAACAGTTACCAATGTTGGATCCCCTAATGCCACATACACTGCAAAAGTGAGATCACCTGAGGGATTGGTTGTGAAGGTCATCCCCAATAAACTTGTGTTTTCTGAGGGTGTTCAAAGAATTACCTACAAAGTCTCATTCTATGGCAAGGAGGCAAATGGTGGATACAATTTTGGATCTCTAACATGGCTTGATGGCCACCATTATGTTCATACAGTCTTTGCAGTCAAAGTTGAATAAATTTTCTCACACATACAGGTATTGGAAAAGGTCACACAAAATGTAACCACATGATTGTGGTATTCTTTTGCCTAACTTTATATATTCTATATAGGAACAAGCTCCATATAAAAATTATAAATTTCAGAGACATTAATATTATTAACTTGTGATTTTTTTTCCCACCCTCTTCGTGAGCCTACAGTGATGGGAACTTTGTTATTTTGTCTTGCTGTTGCTTGTGTCAAAATAAAAAGTGGGCAATTAGCATTCTTCCAGTTTCTAAACTCAGAAATAATCTTCCTGGAATTCATGTCACATTGTGTGTTAGTAATTGTATAAAAGAAAATATGTATCACAACATGGGATTGGAGTAAAACCGCTGTAATTTTATTTTATCATTTTAAAATTCTAGACTGACTAATTTTACTAAAATAAGCTGATGTTTGTATTTGTAGCGTGGATAATCAATTTAATGTTTGTAATTTTTTTTTAATAAGTTGTGAATATAGTGAAAAACTATATTTGGAATTAATCTTCCTTGTGTTAAATATATATATAGGGTTCTCTATTTATAATAGAAGAAATATGGGCTAATCCCAAAATACAAATAAGAAATATAACAAACTAAAACTAAAGATAAAAGATAAAGATAAAAGATAAATATAAAATAAAGATAATATATCTACCACTCCTCCTGAAGCTGGTACATACATATGTACGAAGCTTGTTACTAATATAATCCATCAAGACTTATGAAGATATATGCTTCTGCACAATCGAGTGACACCAAATTGCTAATGATTTGCAAGACGACATGGAAGACGAAATACCAACCCAAAAGACTCCCTTGAGCAACAAATTTGGGAGGTTGCTCCATGTAAATCTCTTCTTGCAAATTGCCCTCGAGGAATGCCACCAGTGGATAAAGAGGTCATTGTTGGAGAGCCACCACGACTATAAATAAACTAACAACAAACCATCTTTTCCATGGGAAAAAAACATATATGGACGGGTTAAACACAATGGTGAAAAGAGAGGTCAGAAGAGACAGCAGCAGAAGAAGCCATGGATGAACAGGAGAGAGAAACTATACAATTAAAAATTTCTCCAATTAAGGCACCTAAAAAAGGAAAAAGAGCAACCTCGATGCTCTGAATAGCTACCTGAGAGGAGACAGCAGCAGAAGAAGCCATGGATGAACAGGAGAGAGAAACTATACAATTAAAAATTTCTCAAATTAAGGCACCTAAACAAGGAAAAAGAGCAACCTCGATGCTCTGAATAGCTACTGAGAGGAGACGGGACGTGCAACAACACACGATGAATGCAATCTCGACATGCCACCATGCATGACGGAAAAAGGGAGCAAATCCATAACTTCAAAAGGCGCTGAGAGCGTGTAGGAGCTCCAATGAAGGTGTCATTGATGACATGGTGATTGCATGGCCGAGATGATCAAAACCGTGTGATCGTTGGTTGAAACTGAAACTCCGATAATGGCAGCGGTAGATAACAGCAGTAGACGACGGCGCTGCCGGCAACGATAGACGATGGCGCTGTCGGCAACGGCAGATGACACCGCCGCCGGCAGCGGTGGATGTAGTAGTAGAGACACCAGAAACCTTTTCCTCTAATACCATGTTGAATACATGAAAAACTATATTTGGGATTAATCTTCCTTGTGTTAAATACACAGGGTTTTCTATTTATAATAGAAGAAATATGAGATAAGTCCAAAATACAAATAAGAAATAATAACAAACAAACTAAAGATAAAAGAGAAAAATAAAAGATAAATATCAAATAAAGATAATATATTTTAGAAGTTGCAATTATGAGGGTTAATTTAGGTAACAAGACCTTAAGCCATCGTTTTTTGTAAAATCAGGATAAGCCATCGTTTTTTGTAAAAGGAAAATGATACTTTGACAAACGAGATTTGACAAATTTTTGACAAACACTACGTGTCAGCGTGTCATTGGTTCATCCTTTTGAATAAAAAAAAATTTGAAATGACGTGGATTAGCAGTGTCTGACAGAGAGGGCATTGAAACATTTTGAAATCACATTTCATTTTCAGATTTTGAATTCACTTTTCATTTTGAAACCCTAGAGAGAGAAAGTCTTCATCCCAACCATCAAAGCTCCGTGACCTTGCCACACTGTCGATCACCGCCGTTTAACCGTCGCCGGAGGACCACCGATCAAAGCTCTGCCACCGATCAAAGCTCCGTCACTGTTCAACGACCAAACCCCCTTGACCACTCCACCGTCGTTCACCGTTGAACGGCCACCGAAGGTCCACCAAGAGGCGGTGCCGCCGTTGAACCCCATTCATTTCATCATTTTTTGGGTACTTATACAACTTTTATTGAACTTGGTTATATGATTCATTTTGTGTGCAATTATTTGTTTGCAGGAGGAACTTCAAGACATTAGGGAGAACTATGTTTGTGATCCTCATAATGTGAGGCGAAAAAGAACTCTTGCAATATATACAGTTCATGTATTACATTTTGATGAAACAAATGTATTATTAATATTTATTAGTAATGGAATTTGAACATTACAATGATGATTGTGTTAGATTTCGTAATGATTTTGACATGGTTTAATACAACACTGACCATTATTTGTGTCCGATATTTGTTGTACAATGTCCAAGAATTGTTTTTCATAATGTGTGTTTAAGGTGCTATTTACAAGGTCTTATTTCTGCACTAAAAATATGCATTTCAAAATAAGTCTGATTAAAACATTCCCTTTTCGTGCAAGAACTTAGCCACAACTACCCACTTAAAATGCTTCTGCTACCACTAAAATCTGTGCACCATGACTTCAAACATAAACGTTTTCTTGGGGATGGAGTGCAATGTAAATGTCTCATTAAAACTTATTTAATGAACCTTATTCAATATATTTCTTGGGGACACTTTTGCAGCTTATATTTATTGGTTGGGATAAGTGAATTTTTGTTTCCCAGTCGTAGTGGATTAGTTTTTCCAATTATTTTTGACCTTGTTTCTGAATTGGGCTGTCTGGGTAACTACAAGTGGGGTAATGTAGTTTATGAGTACTTAATAGAAAGTTTGTCTAGTGCTTCAACAACAATGAAGAATGAAAGAAGCAGAAGCCATTTTCATGTTTCTGGATGTGCATACCTTTTGCAGGTATATGTTATGTATTTAATCAGTAATGAATTTGATTGATATGTTAAGGTTTGTGATGACTTATTGTGTCAATGTTGTTTTATTTACCCTTTCCAGGTATGGTTTTGTCATCATTTTGTGACATCCAACTCAAAGTACAGTACAAGGATATCAAAGTTTCCAAGGTTGTTGAATTGGATTCATGTGAATATCGGTGACAAGTTCATAAAGAATGCTTTCAATAAGGGATCGGTGAGTAGTTTTTCATTTAAGCAATGTGTTGGCTAAATGTTTATTATATTTTGTGATTGATAAAAAGGAAATTGTTAACTTATTCAGGTTGTTGTTGATGTTGGGATTTCGAAAGAAGAGCTTTCTTATGCTATAGTGAAAGAAGCTGTTGACAAATATCAAGTGCCATTGAACCAGCAAAATAGAGTAGATAAGGTCAAATTAGCTCACTTTATAGAAGAAGAAACGCGGGTTATTGGGAGCATGAAAACTAGTATTGCTCATTTCAAGAGTATTTTGAAGGAAGACAAAAAAACAATCCCCAATGATGACAATGGTCAAGACTTTGATGATAAGCCGTTTAGTGCAAGTGAAGTAAAAAATGATGATAATGGCTAAGACTTTGATGATATGGCGTTTAACGCAAATGAAGATCCATTACAAAGCACACCGGTTCAACATCACGAACAAACCTCAAGGTGTCAAGGTCAGCCTACAGTCAAGAAAAGCACAATGTATGATCGTATGAAAGCTGCACCTCGAATAAGGATTAAGAGTAGGGCCAAGAGAACTCCATTTACAGCAGATGGTAGAAGACAAAAATGAGTACTTCAATATGTTGTAGTTATATTGATGTTGATAATAGAACTTTTAATGTTACAATTCTACATGGCCTGGGTAATAGAACTTTTGATGTTACAATTCTACATGGCCTAGATAATAGAACTTTTGATGTTGATGTACAAACATTTACTTTTTTGCACTTTTTTGAAGTTATCTGGATTTTATGAAGGTGTTTTAATTACATTGATTAGTGATTGTGATGTTTGTGTGCATAAAATAAGTGTTAGGTAGGTTTGTGAATTTAGATGGGCAAGCATCTTCAACTTTTGTGTTAGGCAGGTTTGTATATTGAATACAATTCAACTTTTGTGCATAAAATAATATCATGCTGCAGAATCAAAAGTGGTAGCAAGGACGATATAAATGGGTAGTTTAAGATAACTTTATGGACGAAGAGGGCATCTTTCAATGAACAACTTATTTTTGAACTCCAGACTTTACTATCCACCAAATATATTGAATTACATTCATGAATTAAGTTTTAATAAGACATTTACATTGCACTCCATCCCCAAGAAAAGGTTTATGTTTGAAGTTATGGTGCAGAGAATTAAGTGGTAGCTATGGCATAATAAGTAGGTAGTTTAGACTAACTTTCGACACGAAGAGGGCATCTTGCAATAAACAACTTATTTTTGAACTCCAGACCTTGTTATCCACCAAATATATTGAATAAAATTCATTAAATAAGTTTTAATGAGACATTTATATTGCAGTCCATCTCCAAGAAAACGTTTATGTTTGAAGTCACGGTGCACAAATTTTAGTGGTAGCTAAGGCATTATAAGTGGGTAGTTTAGACTAACTTTCGGCACGAAGAGGGTATTTTTCAATGAACAACTTATTTTTGAAGTCCAAACCTTGTTGTCCAAGAAATATATTGAATAAGGTTCATTAAATAAGTTTTCATGAGACATTTACATTGCACTCCATCCCCAAGAAAACGTTTATGTTTGAAGTCATGGTGCACAAATTTTAGTGGTAGCAGAAGCATTTTAAGTGGGTAGTTGTGGCTAAGTTCTTGCACGAAAAGGGAATGTTTTAATCAGACTTATTTTGAAATGCATATTTTTAGTGCAGAAATAAGACCTTGTAAATAGCACCTTAAACACACATTATGAAAAACAATTCCTGGACATTGTGCAACAAATATCGGACACAAATAATGGTCAGTGTTGTATTAAACCATGTCAAAATCATTACGAAATCTAACACAATCATCATTGTAATGTTCAAATAAATATTAATAATACATTTGTTTCATCAAAATGTAATACATGAACTGTATATATTGCAAGAGTTCTTTTTCGCCTCACATTATGAGGATCACAAACATAGTTCTCCCTAATGTCTTGAAGTTCCTCCTGCAAACAAATAATTGCACACAAAATGAATCATATAACCAAGTTCAATAAAAGTTGTATAAGTACCCAAAAAATGATGAAATGAAGGGGGTTCAATGGCGGCGCCGCCTCTTGGTGGACCTCCGGTGGCCGTTCAATGGCGAACGATGGTGGAGTAGTCAAGGGGGTTTGGTCGTTGAACAGTGACAGAGCTTTGATCGGTGGTCCTCCGGCGACGGTTAAACGGCAGCGATCGACGGTGTGGCAAGGTCACAGAGCTTTGATGGTTGGGATGGAGACTTTCTCTCTCTAGGGTTTCAAAATGAAAAGTGAATTCAAAATCTGAAAATGAAATGTGATTTCAAAATGTTTCAATGCCCTCTCTCTGTCAGACACTGCTAATCAACGTCATTTCAATTTTTTTTTATTCAAAATGATGAACCAATTACACGCTGACACTTAGTGTTTGTCAAAAATTTGTCAAATCTCGTTTGTCAAAGTATCATTTTCCTTTGTAAAATAAGGAATACCAATTTTTTTATGAGTTGGAAGGAATATATACTTCTTTTTCATTTATAAAGTGTTTTTATATTATGCACTTTAATACTTCTTGACTAACTCTTAAAGAGATTTAGCTAAAGTAATAATGATTTTCATTAAAATGTTTTTATACATGTCACTCTTACCGAGGAGAAGTAATTAAATGGATCGGTGGGATTCATTTTGGGTTTAGTTAGTAAAAAAAGTGAGTTGAGTCAGACTAATTTATTAAACAAAAATATCATTACATAGGATGGAATGATCTGGCTTGTAATTGTTTCTTAATTTTTTTAATTTGTTTCCAATTTTTCTTTTTAAATTTTTTATTTCTAAATATAGAAATGAATATTAAAAACATATTTAATTATATAAAATATTTTCTAATTGATTAGTTAAGGTTTTTGTTAGATAAATTAAAATAATTATTACATTTATATCATAGATTATTTTATTATAACTTAAAGAAATAATATAAAAAAGTTAATCTTTTTAAATATATTATTTTTTTAATTTTTAATTAAAAGAATGGTCCATGAAGACTAATTTTGGTTTGTCAAATAGACAAACTCGATGGATACTGACATGTTGACATTTCAACCTGACCCATCCCATAAACCTATTGAGCCAACTCATCTTACCATTCCTACTCCTAATTAACATGAGTATATAAATTATTCTCATTAAAAATATTATAAAAATATTATAAAAGTTATTTTTAATTACTTATTTAAAGTTTCTGTGACATCCCAATTATATAACAAAGATATATAATATAAAGACGTCATCGTAGATAATATTGGAAAGCAGTTAGGAGTAAAATGACAGTTAAATAAGGATTACAGTTATCCAAATTAGCTCCAGAATTTGAAACTTTAACAAAAGAGGTCTAGATTTAAAACTTAATCTAAAGAGTATTTCAAGGAACACAAAATGATTAAGAAACTCCTAGGAAGACTAGGTTGCAGTTTCAACATCTTCAAACTCCTGCTCCAAGGGAACCTCCTCAACATTTGCTCACATCCAAGTGGATGATCATCGCAAAAGGAAACATAAACAAACAAAACAAACAAGCAAGGGTGAGCTAGGTATAAAAAACATGTTATACAGTCACACACAACATGCAAAGTTCATTCAAATATACAGGATCACATAACATGACTTGTTACACTTTAAACCGACTCGTCCGGACTAGAATGATTGTCGAGCTATGGCAGGTTATGCACTTGTGGTGGCCTCTACTGCTTTGCAAAGCCATTGCCAATGGGTTCCACCCTACCACACTCACGAGGTTAGTCTGTTCCGCACCCTGGAGCATATTGGAAGCCTCCAAGACTAAGACATCTTGCTACTACTCATCACATGATTCAATCCTCTCTACTTGAGAACGATTGATCATTGTAGTTTCAGGAAAACCTCCAAGACTGAGCTTCCATGCAATCATTCTAACACTACAAGGGCACCACCATGTATCATCTCCTTGAGGCCATGGAATTACGTCCAAGAACCACATTTGATGCACTTACTTGAATCACAAACTTTGTACATATACATACCTTCAAACTGTAATTCACAACATAATATAACATACTCTTAATCATGTTACACAGATCAAGCCACTTCTAACATAGTATCACACAAGCATAAGAGGAAAACATGAACTGACTCAGCTTCTCTCGCACAACGCACCCCATATTTCGCAAGGCGAAACTGCGTGGTTTTGCAAAGCGCACAAGAGTCGCAAGGCGAAACGAGAGTGTTTCGTATAGCGCACTCCAAAAATCCGGAAGGCGAATTACCAAAATTAAAAACCCTTATTTCGCCCAGTCGCATAGCGACAATAATGCGCTATGTGAATCGCAAGGCAGATAGCACCCTCTACAGGGTCTCGCTATGCGAATTATCTTGCATAACGAGATTGCATAATCTGCAGAATGTGAATTCTGCAGATTTATGCACTCACGCACCCAGGTTACCACTTTTAATCAGTTTCCTTAATTTCCAATCCTTCTAACTTGTTATTTACACCTAATTACACTTGCCTAGTTGATTTTAAACATTCATAACATGATTCTAAAGTGATAAATACCCAATTCCTAACTTAAAACTTTAATTTCATTAACCCAAAGACCCCATTTCAATTATACCATTTTGAACATGACTTTACTCAGTTTTATGATCCTAACCAGTTCTAATTTACTCATCCAAGCTAGACAAACTGCCCAAATGCACTCAGGACCCTTAAAGCTAAAAATCACTACCTCACTTCCTCTGTTAATCTAAAACACTACCTAATTCCTTTACTATCTATATAACCAAAGTTACAAAAGAATCCCTACCCCAGACACTTTCTACGAGTCTGGTTGGTCATCGGAGAAGAATCAAATGTTTGACGCATCAAACTCACCATAAGCGCCAGTACATATGACTAGTCACAACTTGCTGGACCAGGCAAGGGCTGCTCTATGATTAGGGATGTACCAACTCCGATTTTTAAGATTCCTCTATCCTACCAACAAAGCACTCTTGACAAGTCCCAAATGAGCCCTCTAAACTATCTCAACACTTCATACACACCCTAGATCACAGTTACTCAAAATCACAATCTTAGTTTCTCTCAAAAGACCCAAAAGGCTCTATTTTCACTTAGGCTCCTATCCAATTCAACCATAACAGTTCTAATACCCCAAGTACTCCCAACCTACCCAATTTAAAACAACAAAGCTCATCCAAAACAAATCATCACAACACATTACAGGTTCACAGAATTAAAGAATGGGTTTTTGAAATTGGATTTATTTTCTTAGGGAAAACTAAAATTCCTTCTTTAGAAAAACTTTTATTTTTGTCTTGAGTTAAGTGGAAAAAGGAATACAGTAACTCAAGATGTGGGTTGGAAATGGTGTGTGAAGAAGTGGTAATAAGAGATGAGAAAGGTGGGATATTTTCACAAAAAGGTGAAGGAAAAGAAGAAAGCTTAATAATTGGAGAAAAGTGGAAGGATGGAAAAACTCCCCTAAATTTGCTTGAATCCTGTAGAATGATGAGAGTGGAAGGTTCCTTTAGTAGCACTTCTTGTGTATGTAGGACATTTTCCTTCTCCTCTTTCTCTTTCTTTTCTCTCGCCTCTCTTGCTTTCCTCTCATTTTCTACTTTTGCTCTCTCCTCTCTTTTTATCCTCTCTTCTTGTATTCTCTCCTCTTGTTTATCTTGAATGTCCTTATTTAAACAATGAAGCATGTCATTCTCTTTTTCTTTACTTGATGAGGAAGAGGAGCTATAAGTATGTGTAAGTGAGGAAGAGGTAGACTCATTAATGACAACTTCTTCTTCCCTAATGCACACTACCTTTTTATTAGGACAAGAAGATGCTATATGACCATGCCCTAAACATTTAAAACACTTAATATGGCTAGGTCTAGAAGGAGATTTAGGTGGGGAGGAGGAATGGTTAGAAGAAGAATGAGGACAAGATTTATTAATGGGCTCCTTAGAAACATCCTTGGCTTTATCCTTTGATGATGAGGATTTGTTAAGAACATCTCTTGAAGATTTGGAAAATTTATTGTGACAAGCTTCTTTTTTTAAGAGTTTCTTCTCTACTTTCATGGCCCTATGAGCCACTACATCTAAAGTCTCATCATCATGGAATTCAATTATATCTTGGATGTTGCTATTAAGTCCACTAATAAATCTAATTATCTTTTTCATGATTATTTTCTTTAATGTTAGTACGATGTAGGAGCACTTCGAGCTCGCGAGCATACTCCTCCACACCTCGTCTATCTTGAGTAAGCCGTTGAAGCTTAATCAAGAGGTCCCTATGGTAGTATGGAGGTACAAAACGTTCATACAAAATGTCCCTGAAATGTTCCCATGTACTCGCGGGTGAGGCCATGGTTAAGTATCTCCTACGTAGCCATTGTTTGGCGTATCCCTCTAAAGCTAAACAAACTAACTTTACACGCAAAGGTCCATCCACACTATACAAATCAAAAATTTGATCTACTTTAGCTATCCAATCTAGAAAAATAGACGGCTTGGCTTCCCTTGTGAAAGTAGGCAAGTTCAACTTTGGTAGTGCAAGGCCTTGATCCATAACTGTATCTTCTTGATGCCTATTTGACGAGGGAAGGTATACATTTACGGTTCTAGCTTCTTGCTTTTTCTTGGAAGAACCATGATCATGACCATGAGGTTGCTTCCCCATTTGCTTTCGCGTCCTGGTCCAAGCGCTTACTAATGGAGTCAAGTTGATGTTGCATTTGTTGCACAGCCTTCATCAAGTCAAATTTGCTAAAAGCACTTCCATGATGGCTAGCTCCATTGGAAGAGGAGTTGCTTGAACCTGTAGACATTGTTTTTTAAAGCAAACAGCAGCAACACTTACACAAAAACAGGTTAGAAAACATTCCAAATATAGCAGCAAAACTGATGTAAACAACAAGCAAGGTTCACTCACAGCAACACCAAAAAATTAGGCTCAAAACTCACGGTTTTTTATGGTGAAACAAAGCAAGATCACTCCACTCACATGCACTCTTCTTTCAAAATAGTAAAGTGAGTGTCTCTCAAGTCCCAATATTAGAGCACCAATTCAAGGCTAAAGCAAGTGAAAAAATGGACAATCCAATCCTCAACACAAAAAGGAACCAAACCAAGACAACATACACTTTATAAGCCAAAAATGAAAGAAAACCACAAGATAAATGTTGAAAAACAGAACCTAGAAAGCAATAAACTTGGCATAGAAAAAAGTGGCAGTAATCTAAAGATTAAGAGATGACAAAATAGCAAAGAATTAAGAGTCAAAACAATGGCACATTAAGAAGACAACATCAAACAAAATTAACACAACTAAGAAGAAATTCACACCAACATGCTAGGCATACATGAAAAGTAAGATCTAATTAATGTTGGAAATAATTTGGCAAACCTCAAACCTATATATTCTGTAATTTTAATGATAAAAGAGGCTTGAAAAGGATTTATCAAACACACAAAATAGTGAAGAACCGTCTCGGCCCAGACCAGCATAATTAATGCACACAAATTAGAGAATTGATATATTTAATACAGTATGCAGAGATGAATTTTTGGAAGTCTCGACCAAGCACTATCAACGTAGAAAAGTGTGTTTGATTAAAAGCACAATTAGACTTGTTTACTGCCTCAATTGGTACAGAACATATAAGCAAGATTCACACGCTTAAATCCAATGATGATCAAACTCAATTCAGCATACAAAACATGAGATGGAAAAAGATTCTTAGCTATGCAATTTCAGAAAATTATTCTAGAAAACTCCTAAAGAGGAACAAACATATGACTCATAGCAAAGCTAACAAGAAAGAAAAGGCACATTTAAGCCAGCTAAGACAAGGAATATAAGTTGGTACAACAAGCAAAATGAAATAAGGACACCTACTTGTTGAAGACCTCCAATAGCATTGTTGTTGTTTGAAGGAGAATAGCTTGCACAAGCCTCTGGACATCCACGGTTTAACACTTCTAAGCCTTGATTTGAAGCTTTGATTCCTTTCTTAAGAGTGTGTGGGTGTTATAGCACGGTCCAGGGAGGAATTCCAGCAGCCAAAGTTACCAAACAACAAACAACAATGCCAACAGTTTTAGAAATACTTCAACAGTAGATTACTGGATGAACACAGTGGAGAAAAAACTTTATTGCGAACAGTACAAAACAAATTGAAACAAAGTAAAAACTAAGCATGAAAATAGGCATGTAGACAAAACTTTTAAAAAACAATTCATGCAAAACAGATAAGAAACGAATTCAAACGAAAGCAAACAATCTGGCTATAGCAACACGCATGCGCTGGGCGAGAAAGAAAATAGCTTAGCGAAAATTGCTGAATTAAAAGCACTATTTCTACTCTAGCATGCAATTCCTAAGAAGATCAAAACCTAAGGCTCATAATACCACATGATGGGGAAGTGCATGCCTAGAGAGAAGTATACTAAATGACATATAAGAGAATGGAAAGAAAATAAAAGTGGAAAAGAGTAGAGAAAAGGAAACTTATGACTTGAAGATACGCCACTTGAAGAAGTCTCCAAGATAAGTATCGAAGGAGGACCACCACTCGCTTTTTGCAAGATAAGGTCTGCCCAAAAAGGGACTAAGGAGATAGAGAACTATCTCAAAAGAGGAATGCAAATGTGCAATTCAACTCAAGAAATCAATTGATTCAAAGGTCAGTACAAGGGATACCCCCTAGCCTTCTTATATAGCCTTTGGAGTGAGTTTGGAGAATGAAATTAAGAGATGTGGGACTTGTAAGTCTCTAAGTTCGCCCAGCAGCTGCTTCACATCCCTTAGGTGCTTTGGAGTCTGATGAGTCGATATTTTATTGATTTCACTTAGTTTATTGTACTGAATTTAATCAGGGAATTGTGCTTAAATGCCCAGTATTTTCCCGTTTCTGCTAATTGTGCTTAATTTGACCGGAAATTCTAATTTTAATTAATTTGAATTTTCTGAGCTAATTATTTGCATTATTAATTGCAGGGAAAATTTTAGAGACAATTTTGGACATTAGAGGAGACATCAATTCATTCAAGACTCTCTACAAAAACAATTTAAAATTAATCAAATTTTAATTTAGTAGATTAGACTTTTTAAACCAAGTTTTGTAATTTGGGCCAATTTTTGGTAATATGGACTAAGCCCAAATGTAGGAGAGGGTGACTTGGCACCTAGGTTTTTTTCTAGGATGTACCCCACCCTCATTATATGGACCTCACAGCCCTAGGGATTACAGCCGTCACACTTGGAGGATATTTGGCTGAGACGTTGTTTTTTGGGGGCAGCAGCATTTCTCTGGGAACGTTGTTTTTGATGGAGCTTTGAGCATGTTCTCGCTGGTTGGCATTGGTTGAATGAAAGAAATATAATTGTTTTTTTCTTTTTGATTTTAGGTGCAACACGTTTTAAATCTTTGCTTATGTCCAACAGAGGATTGATTTTATATATCATCTTTGATTGATTTTAAAAGAAAAGGTAGATTAGGTGGGAAGTCTAGAGTTGATGGGACATTGGTCCGCCATTTCTTTTGGCATTGTTTTCTTTTATTTCCTTTTGAATTCCAGAAAGCTTGCTTAGGCAATATCTCATAATCGTTAGCTTTTGAAAAACAAATTTCGTTTTCTTCTAATTAGTATTATGTAAGTCTTGTCACATCTTGAAGGAGTTCCGGCTTTACTTTCTTTGCTTCTAAATATTGAGGTGCAGCTGCCGCCACTTGAAAAGGGATTAGCTTAGAACATTTGGCTGGAAGCTCTGGAACGTTACTTTGGTTTGAAAATGTTTTTCCATGAGAGACAATGTTGTTCACGGTTTTGACTCTACAGTTGAATGAAGAAATCACATTTCCATTCCCTTTTTTTTATTTTAGTTTTTGGTGCAAATGCTGCCATTTATTCTCTTAAAAGTGCACGGTGATTGACGCAGACAATTCCTTTTTCTTTTGCTGGAGGGGAGTTCATTCATCTAGTTGAAATAGTGGAAGCATTGATGAAGATTTAGGAGTTGTGGTGTCACGTCCTGGAGCACACAGTTGATTTAATTAGCACACAATTCATGCGGTGATTTAATTTTTAATTAGAAAAGCAAGTTCATTTATTATCTTTGATTGAAGAAAGAAAGCGCTGGTTCATTTCTTTACATCTCACGTTGCAAAAGTTCTTTTTTATTTTATTTTATTCTTAGCCTAAAGTTGTTTTACTAAGTTACCATTTAAATGTTTATCATTGCCTTTATGCAAACATTGGTGCATCTAACGCCTTTCTTTCATTTTAAAGTTATTTAACGTGTTTCAACTTTTTGTCATTTGGCTTTTCACTTTTTATTTTTATTTATTTTATTTTATTTTTATTTTTATTTTTATTTTATTTTATTTTTTTAGTAACTTTATTTCTAATTGATGCATTTGCTTATTTGTATGTTGCATTTTACATTTAATTGTTTTAGCTTAAGCGTTGCATATTTAATAACCTTAATTGCATTTGAATATTTATCTATTGCACTATTTAATTTACTTTTTATATTCATTATGTTGTCTGGTTTGTTCGGTTGTGTTAATTTAATTTGATGTTAGCTTAAATTAGTCGGGTTGGTTATTAATAATATTGCTTTGCTTCCCTGAGACTTTTGAACTTTAATTGCCATACTGTTGCTTTGATTATGCTCAATATTTAATCTGTTGTCTGCCTGCGATTAGGTACACGCTTAGTTGCCTAATCGGTGTTAATTCTTCGCTTAGTTGATTAGACTGTATGATGGATGACTGATTAATTTTGTGCATTGCATTCACTTAGTCTGTAATTTTGAATACCGAATTAGCCTTCGCTTAGTTGGGTGATTCGTGTCAGATTTGGATTAGAGTAGTGTGTACTTGTCGTTGATCTGTGATTGGAAGCATAGTGATTGAGTTAATGACCAACCGTTTTCACATTTCGTTTTTATTCTGTGTTTGATTCTGTGTTTCCATCTCTGTTTGCATTTGTTTTGATTTAATTCATCCGTATTCACCACAAACCTTTCACAAACCCCCCCACTTCGTGTCTGACCTAATTCTCGAACCACATTTGGTCCTTGAGAGACGACCTAGGAGTCACTTCCTAGCTATATTGCATTTCTCATATGCAATCAAATTTGCGTGGGTTGCGACAGCCCATCAGAGTCCCACATTGCTTAATTCTCTCCATCCAAAAGGGTTTATAAGCAATCAAGTTCTCCTAAAGTTCAAAACATGAAAGCTAGTTATACTACCTTGCGCTACAAGCTAGGACGCCCACTTCCTCTTCTTTTCTTTTAAGACCAAGCCATGGAGAGTCCCACATTGCTTGTGCTTAAAGGAAAAGAAGGGTTTATAAGCGTTTATTCTACTAGAACTAACGAAAGAAAGTCAAAGAGGCAAATACAAGCCTTTTAAACCGATTCTACTCTTTTTTATTCTTTTTGTCACTCTAAATCTCTTCATTGTTGCCCCATCTATGATCATATCAAATAGTTACATGCAACCAGTGAAGTTGCATGCCCTAATTACAGAAACAGTGAAGGAAAAAGGGAAGAAAGGCTTACTGGTCGGAATGAAGAAGTGATCGGTTTAAAACGAAGCTCTCTACGCTGAAAATGATTTGGCAGCACCTAACCAAGAATCGAACGATTCAGTGAGCTGGAATTGTAAAGAGAAGGCAGAGCAAGGTTAGGGAAAAATGAGAAATCTGAGTTTTAGAGAGAGAAGGGAAAGCTGGCTAATGAAATCAGATTCTGAAAAGCCTCTTCTAAGGTCATGGTATCCTTACTTTTATGGGCCTGACTGCCTCAACATAAGGCCTAGTAGCACATTTTTCAGACCCTTACAGTTTCTCCTAAAGATCAATAAACTTAAACATTTTTAATAGTCATTTCTAGCTACAAAAACAAAGACTGAATCTAAGGGATAACTTTTTTTTTTTGGAAAGATGGATCTCCTAAAATTTTCCTTTGCTTCAGAAGTGAAAGATATAACTTGTTTCACAATGCCACTTAATACAACAAGTAAAAAAATCAGAATTCATTTGGGACTTTAGGAAGTATTAGGAAATTAACAATTACAAATTTACTTCTATGAAATAGGAAGAAGATTAGAAGGAATCTCCCTTATGTGTCTTTGCATACACATAGGGTAATGTATTTATAATAATAAGAATGTGGGTTAAGCCCAAATACAAATGAATATGTAAAATTAAGATAATGCACATAGGGACTATGTTTCCCTAATTAACATAAACAAATAACTAATATCTAACACTCCCCCTCAAGCTGGAGCATATAAATCATATGTTCCAAGCTTGTTACAAAGATAGTCAATTCTAGGTCCTCGTAAGGACTTGGTGAATATGTCTGTCAACTGGTTGCTTGAGTCAACGAACTCAGTCTTGATATCTCCGGATATGATTTTTTCTCTAATAAAATGACAACCAACTTCAATGTGCTTGGTTCTCTCATGGAAGACAGGGGTAGAGCTAATATGAAGAGCAACTTGATTATCACATATAAGTGTCATGTGAGTGACATCTCCAAATTTCAATTCATTAAGTAATTGTTTAAGCCACACAAGCTCGTAAGTACCAGATGCCATAGCTCTATATTCTGCTTCTGCGCTGGACCTTGCCACAACACTTTGCTTCTTACTTTTCCAAGATATCAGGTTGCCACCAATAGAGACACAATATCCAGAAGTAGACCTCCTATCAGAAGGGGAACCAACCCAATCAGCATCTGAATAACAAACAATTTTTGTATCATTCTTAGGACCATATAGCAAACCTTTTCCAGGTGACCCTTTAATATACTTCAGTATGCGAACAACTGTATCTCAATGGTCTTCACATGGGGAGTTTAGAAATTGACACACCACATTAACTGAGAAGGAAATGTCAGGATGCGTATCAGTAAGATAGTTTAATTTACCAACTAATCTTCTGTAACGTTCAGGATCTGAGAAAGGCTCCCCCTTATTTGGTAGGAGTTTGATGTTAGGATCCATAGGTGTCTCAACAGACTTATAGTTCATTAACCATGTTTCCTCCAAGATGTCTAACGCATACTTCCTCTGAGATATGACAATACCATCATTGGATTGTGCTACTTCAATACCCAAAAAGTATCGGAGTTTGCCAAGATCTTGTTGAGATTGTTGACAACACAAACTCTATATCAAACTAGTTTTTTATGATGACAACACAATGCTTAATAACAATACATAAGTTCCAGTATTACATGTTCAGCTGATATACCAAACTGTTATGAAAAATGTCTTTTGTTGAACATGTCTTGTTATTTTGCAATGTGTGTTCCTATGAATGATTATGTGTTATATGCTTGAAACATGCTTGTATTAAAATGTGTGATAAAATGATTTTGAGTATTTCTACACATTTCTAAAGAAAAGATCACAAGCACTTTTATGAACTTATATTTGTTGTGACAAAGGTCAAGTTCAGTCGAATACACTGGTAATGGATTCGACTATAATAAAATCTTTGTACAGATTTTGTGAGCATGTGCTTGATGAGATGTTGAGATGAAAAAAATTTCAAAGTATTTTTCAAAGTGTCAGTCGACAGTATGGAACACCTATTCGACTGTACTACTGTTATTTTTGGAATTCTGTTATGCCTACTTGCTCCAACGGCTATATTTTTAAAAGTTAGTTAGGATTTACTGACTGGGTCAACTGTCATGAATGTGCATTGATTTGGTTGACTGAGGAGCCTTTGTGTTGAATGTGATAAATCAGAATACTCTGGTTTCATTTGGACTGACTAGAACACTACAAGGGTGAAGAAAACTTATACCTATACGAAAATTCCTCCGACACACTTGAACAGAGAAACTCTGTTACACACCAACTTCAGAACATTGAAAACAGACTCAATCAAATTGAAGAAAAAGTTGACCTGTAAATAAATAGAAGATTGGAAGATGAAGCTAATATTGGCAAAACTATGCACTCTCATGTGTAAAAAGGGTTGATTGGGTTAGCAGTATGAATCTAAGTTGTGTTAGCCATCAGTCTCTTATCCTACCATGTTGTATGTCCTGTCCTAGTCTAAATTTCATTGTGTATTTTGGCATATAAGGCCATATTTTGTGTGTTTTCTATATGTTGTATTTCCTTGTTTCTGCTCTATCAATGTAATATCTTTTCTTTCAAGGAAATAATATTAGTAGTTTGAATCAATTCATTTGCTTAATCTGTTGCACTAAATCTGATACTCTGTTTGATTGATTCGACTGTGCCATGTTTGAAGTCAACTGTGCTTACACTGTCATGCATTTTATATATTGACTTCTATTCTAACATGATAATATTCTTGCTAACCACTACACTTGATCTAGGAAAGGTTTTTGAAAGGTTTTGAAGGAAGGACATTGCTTTTAACATATACATTTGGGATTCAACACTTTGGAAAAGCAACGCAAGTCAACTGATAATTTAAAGCATTCGACTGCGTCTGCACTGGGTTAACAATTCCAATTTTGGAATTTTATTCTATCCTTACTGACTGCTTTAATCATTACTTGTCTGATATTATCTCTGTGCTTTGCATGATTTTATATCTAGATTGAGATAATATTGTGAGATTGTTGATATTTGTGTCATTGCATGTATATGTGAGTTAATTGTGAACCCATGATACAAATTTGTGCTTGAACTGGTAATTGATCTGTGATATCCTGCATTGTGCATACAAACTGTTTTTTTTAATTCATGAATAAAGACAAGGGGAGTATCACCTTTTTTACACATTGTTTCATCACACACACCTATATTTTAGGGGGAGTTTACATACATTTTTGTGATGAACCTGTGTTTCTTTTGAGAGCATCATTGTTAATTTGAAATTGCATATCTGTTTGATGCTTCTCTATTTTCGTAATTGCATAAATATCAAAGCATTCCTTTTTTGTTAATACACAAAAGGAGAGAGTATTCATGAGTGTTTGAGAGCAAGTGTATATGGGGAGAATTGTTGTATCATACTTTTTCTGCTTGATGATATTTTTGTTGTGAAACTGTACAAACATGGTTGAGTTATTAATCATGGTTGTGCATCATCAAAAAAGGGGGAGATTGTTGAAATTGTTGACAACACAAACTCTATATCAAACTAGTTTTTTATGATGACAACACAATGCTTAATAACAATACATAAGTTCCAATATTACATGTTCAGCTGATATACCAAACTGTTATGAAAAATGTCTTTTGTTGAACATGTCTTGTTATTTTGTAATGTGTGTTCCTATGAATGATTATGTGTTATATGCTTGGAACATGCTTGTATTAAAATGTGTGATAAAATGATTTTGAGTATTTCTGCACATTTCTACAAAAAAGATCACAAGCACTTTTATGAACTTATATTTGTTGTGACAAAGGTTAAGTTCAATCGAATACACTGGTAATGGATTCGACTATAATAAAATCTTTGCACATATTTTGTGAGCATGTGCTTGATGAGATGTTGAGATGAAAAGAATTTCAAAGTGTTTTTCAAAGTGTCAGTCGACAGTGTGGAACACCTATTCGACTGTACTACTATTATTTTTGGAATTCTGTTATGCCTACTTGCTCCAACGGCTATATTTTTAAAAGTTAGTTAGGATTGACTGACTGGGTCAACTGTCATGAATGTGCATTGATTTGGTTGACTGAGGAGCCTTTGTGTTGACTGTCTGTTATAACTGTTTTAATACAGTCGACTGTATTAGTAGGCTATTCGACTGAGAATGACAGGAAAACTATAAATAGCCAGAGCACGAATTGCTCTGTAAGACTTTTGTGATCTAACACTTCATTATCCTATTTCAGAGAAAGTTCTCAGTTTTGGAAGCTCCAAGAATCCTCCAAGAAGACCGTGGTGATCTTTCTTTAGAGAGATTCAGATTGAGGAGTCAATTGCTCACACTGTTTGATCAACATCTGCTCAAAGAAGTTGCTTCTGGTTTGATCTTGATAGGTTTAGCATCCTGTGAAGACTGTTGTATTCGACTAAAGGCTTGGCAACCTATGAAGTCTGCTGTGATAGGCTTGGCAACCTGTGAAGCGTGCTGTGATAGGGTTGGCATCCTGTGAAGAGTGCTGGTTACACGTTGAGGATTGTTCGACGTGGGTTCAGATTGCAGAAGAGGGGATTCTTGCTGCAATTCTGGTTTTGTGTGTGCAACTATATTTGGTTTTGGGTTAGAGAGGAGATTTATATTTTTGTGTGGTGCTCTATAAATTCCTTGTTGTAAAAACCGCAACCATTATAGTGCATTTGCTTCCAAGGGTGCAAGGACACTGGATATAGGCATTATTGGCCGAACCAGTATAAAAACCAGTATTTGATTTTCTCTATCCCTGCACTCTTTATTTCAGTCGACTTTACTTGTGTTACAGTCAACTACGTTTTTCCGCTGCATTACATTTTTCATTACTTGCATTTCAAGGAAAGATCAAAAGCTTTGAATTTTCATACCAAGATTGCAAAAAGATTTTGTTTTTGACCTAACACCAATTCACCCCCCTCTTGGTGTAAAACGAAGCCAACCTAATTCCTAACAGATCTTTGGTTTGAAAATGGTGACAAAGGTGCTGTTTCATCTGAGAGATGCCAAGGTAGTCGCTTCCTGTGAGAACAATGTCATCGACATACACTATTAAGTATATACATCCAACACTTGAGTGGCGATAGAACACTAAATGATCCGCTTCACTGCGAGACATACCAAATTGTTGAACAACACAACTGAATTTACCAAACCAGGTCCGAGGAGACTGTTTTAGGCCATATAGGGATTTGCGAAGACGACATACCAATCCAGATAACTCCCCTTGAGCAACAAAGTCGGGCGGTTGCTCCATATAAATTTCTTCATGCAAATCACCATTAAGGAAATAATTTTTGACATAAGTTGGTAAAGAGGCCATTGTCGAAGAGCGGCCATGGCAATGAATAGACGAACATAGATCATTTTTACCACTAGAGAAAAAGTATCACCATAATCCAAACCAAAAACCTGTGTGTAGCCTTTGGCAATCAATCGAGCCTTCAAACGATCAATTATACCATCAAGGCCAACTTTGATAGCATACTGTTGAGATTGTTGACAACATAAACTCTATATCAATCTAGTTTTTGATGATGACAACACAATGCTTAATAACAATACACATGTTGTTGTATTACATGTTCTTATTCTGAACTGATTGTCATATCTGCTGAACATGTTTTGATGTACTGTGATGTATGTTTCTATGTTAATTGTGTGATATATTTGTGCAACATGCTTGTATGATTATGTGCAATATGAACTGCTTTATCAAAAATATTCTACTACACATTTTTGGAAGTGAAAAATCACAAGCACGTTTATAAACTTATAATTGTGTGACAAAGTTCTAGTCCAGTCGAATGCATCTGTAATGGATTCGACTATTCTAAAACCTTTGTACAGATTTTGAGAATCAGTGCTCTGTGATGTTTTGGATTGAAAAGAATCTCAAAATGTTTTTACACGTGTCAGTCGACTTTGTCCAGTGTACATTCGACTGTATCTTTGATCAGTTTTGGAATTCTGTTATGCTTACACGCTCCAACGGCTATATGTTTAAAATTTAGTTAAACATTGATGACTTGGTCAACTATAATGAATGTGTGTTGATTTTCGTTGACTGAGAACTACTAAGTTGATTGTCTGTTATAACTGTATTAATACAGTCTGTTGAGATTGTTGACAACACAAAACTCTATATCAAACTTGTTTTTGATGATGACAACACATTGCTTAATAACAGTACATATGTGCTGAACATGTTTTGATGAATTACAATGTATGTTCCTATGCCTGATTATGTGATATTATTGTGGAACATGCTTGTTGTGAAATGTGAAATCAAATGTTTTTTATTACTGCACATTTCAGAAAAGAAAAAAGATCACAAGCACCTTTATGAACTTATATTTGTTGTGACAAAGTTCTAGTTCAGTCGAATACACTCATAATGGATTCGACTATGCTAAAACCTTTGCACAGACTTTGTGAAATTGTGCTGTGTGAGATTTTGAGTTGAAAAGAATTTCAAAGTGTTTTCACATGAGTCAATTGACAGCGTGCGTCACACATTCGACTGTATTATTGTTGTATTTGGAATTCTGTTAAGCCTACATGCTCCAACGACTATATTTTTCAAAAGTTAGTTAAAACTGACTGATTTGGTCAACTGTCTTAAATGGGTATTAATTTGGTTGACTGAGGAGTCTTATGTTGACTGTCTGTTATAACTGTGTTGATACAGTCGACTGTATTAGTAGGCTATTTGACTGAGATATAATCTGAAATAACAGAAAACTATAAATAGTCAGATCACGAATTGTTCTGAGACTTTTGTAATCTAACATTTTCATTGTCCTGTTTCATATTGACTTCTTTGTCTTAGAAGCTCCAAGAATTCTCCAAGAAGACGGTGGTGATCTTTCTTGAGAGAGATTCAAAGAGAGGAGTCTTTCGTGCATACTGTTTGATCAACATCTGCACCGAGAAGGTGCTTCTGGTTTGATCTTGATAGGCTTGGCATCCTGTGAAGACTGTTGTATTTGACTGAAGGCTTGGCAACCTGTGAAGTCTGCTATGATAGGCTTGGCAACCTGTGAAGCGTGCTGTGTTAGGCTTGGCAACCTGTAAAGTCTGCTATGATAGACTTTGCAACCTGTGAAGCGTGCTGTGATAGCCTTGGCATCCTGTGAAGAGTGCTGGTTACACGTTGAGGATTGTTCAACGTGGGTGCAGATTGCAGAAGAGGGGATTCTTGCTGCAATTTTGTTTTTGTGTTGGCAGCTATATTTGGTTTTGGGTTAGAGAGGAGATTTATATTTTTGCGTGGTGCTTCTATAAATTCCTTGTTGTAAAAACCGCAACCATTATAGTGCATTTGCTTCCAAGATTGAAAGGACACTGGATGTAGGCATTGTGGGTTGAACCAGTATAAAAACTAGTGTTTGATTTTCTCTATCCATGCACTCTTTATATTCAGTCGACTATAATTGTTTAGCAGTCAACTACATTTTTCCGCTGCATTGAACTTTCATTACTTGCATTTCAAGGAAAGATCAAAAGCTTTGAATTTTTCATACCAAGATTGCGAAAAGATTTTGTTTTTGAACTAACACCAATTCACCCCCCTCTTGGTGTAAAACGAAGCCAACCTGTTTCCTAACAATTGGCACCAGAGCTGGTTTTCATAACATATTTGAAAATTCAGTCTACTGTGTTTTTATTCTATTCGACTATAAAACCTGGGGATGACTTCAAATTTTCAAACTTTTGGTGAAGGTGCTTCAACAAACACACCACCTTTGTTTGCTGGTGAAAATTATCCTTTTTGGAAAATTCGCATGCAAATCTTTCTTGAATTGCAAGATAAAGGAATTTTGATGCCACTTTAAATGGTCCATTTGTGCCTACAAAAATTGTTGATAGTAAAACTGTTTTGAAACCTTTTACTGAGTGAACTGTTAATGAAAATAGAAAAGCTCAGTATGATGTTAAAGCTAGAAATATTATTGTCGCTGCACTAACAATTGATGAATTTTTCAGGATATCCCAATGCAAGTCTGTAAAGGAAATGTGGGATGTTCTAGAGGTAACACATGAAGGCACGAATGAAGTCAAGAAAGCCAGGAAGAATTCTTTGATACAAGAGTATGAGTTGTTCAGAATGAAAGCTGGTGAAAGCATCTATGATGTCCAGAAATGATTCACTCACATTGTAAATCACCTAATGGCTCTTGGCAAAATCTTTGACAAAGAAGAGATCAATATCAAGATTCTGAAAAGCCTGAACAGGAATTGGCAACCAAAAGTCACTGCAATATTTGAATCCAAAGATCTTACAACGATGAATATGGCTACCTTGTTTGGCAAGCTACGGGAACATGAATTAGAACTTGGTAGACTGAAGGATAAAGAGGAGATTGAAGAAAAGAAGTCCATTGCTCTGAAGGCTACAAACAAGAACATCACAGAAACAGAGATGGATGACAAAGAGCTGATGACTCTGATGGTGAGAAAGTTTAGTCGACTTATGCAAAATGATAGTCAATTGTCTAATCATGCAGGTCAAAGCAAAAAGAAAAGCTTCAAAATGAATGTTGTCCAGTTCTATGAATGTGGAAAAGAAGGTCAGATCAAGCCTGACTGTCCTGAAGTACAGCTAAAGCAAAAAGGAAAGAAAAGATTCCCTCAAGGCAGAAATATGAAAAGAAAATGAGCCTACATTTCTTGGGGGAACTCTGATTCTGAGATTTCAAGTGATGAAGATTCTGATAAAGAAGAGGAATCAAATCTATGCTACATGACAGGTGTAACATGGGACGACTATGATAGTGATGCAGACATATCAAATGAACCAGTAGAAGTCAAATATGATCTGCTTCAAGATGCATTCAAAGAGTTACATGTTGAAGCCATGCAATTGCAATACAAGGTAAATCGACTGAGCTCTGAGAGAAGAGATTTTGAATATAAAATTAACAACCTTGTAGCAGAAAATGAAAGATTAGAAAAAGAGTTGAATGAAGCTTTATCATCTGCTAGAAATATCAAAATTAAAATTGTTACTGTTGAAAAAGTTTGTGAAAATTGTCCTAAACACATTGAAAAGATAGATTACTTGACTGACAAGCTAGCTAAGTTTGCTTAAGCTAGTGACAGTTTAGATGTTGTATTGAACTCATCTAGCAGAATTAATAATAGACAGGGAATTGGATACAAAGCTCACTCTAACAGAACCAATACTAGAAATTTTATTGAATTAAGAAAACCTACTAGAAATGCATGTTTTTACTGCAGATGTGTTGGTCATACTGTTAGAAATTGCTATTTTAGACATGTTGTTCCTCAAGGATTATGTGTATGGATACCAAAGGAACATGTAACAAGAACTAACAATCAAGGACCCAAAGTCAAATGGGTATCAGCAACCAAAACTTAATTGTTTTGCAGGTTGTGTAGCTGATACAGAAATGTTCTCAAGGATGAAATAACAATGGATCATATCATACACCTTGAATGTCTACAACTGGTAAACCTGTATCTATCTACTGCATCATGCATATACTGATTGTTTGTTGTTGTATGATTGTTTGTGTTGTGTGTTGAATTGCCTAATTGATTGAATTTGTTTGCAAATGAGTTTTATGAGTCAGTTGACTCTAAAATTAATTCAATCGACTGAGTCCATTAATTGCAACTTGTTTTTAAATGTTAGAATTTTTAAATCAGGAGTCTTGTGAAACACCTTAAGTACACACATTGCTCAAAACCCTGCACTGTGCCTGTTACTGTACAAGCAAATTTCTTTAATAATCCTTAGACCAAGAAGGTGTATTCTAAAGAATCGTGATCTCACAATGGCATCTTCAAACCAAAGCTCAAACAAGAGAAAAGGGAAGGAAGTCGTTGTGTCAAGAAATCCTGATCCTTCAGGATGGATCGGTGATGATGAGTCCAGAAACAGGTTCCTGATGAATCTATCCAAAACGATAGCTTGTCCACACTACATCAAAGTTCAGAAAATTCAGAAAAGAGGGGTTCAACCTTCCAGAGTTACTAGAGTTTCAAGATTTGTCAAGTCTCGTCCAAATGAAAGGTGCGTGGTATCCAAACTTGGTGGAAGTATTTTACCACAATCTCAAATTTGAAAATAGCATCATGAAGTCTAGAGTGAAAGGAGTAAACAATGAGATAGATGATTTCATATGGACATTATTCATTGGACTTGAAGCAAAAGGTGCACTCTCACACTTGCCTAACTCTAAATTGAATGTACAATTAAAGAAAAAGGAATTGTATGCAAATTGGAGAAGATGTCCTGAAGATTCATCTCAACAAGGAAAATTCTCTCTTGACGGTTTAAGGAAGGAAGAAAGGATTATTGCTCATATTCTTTCATGGATCATACTACCTGGGAGAATCATTCATAATTGTCTGACCACTGAAGACAAATATTTGATGCATGCTATCATTAATAAAATTCCCACAAACTGGATAGAAGTGATAAAAAATCACATGAGGTTGGCAGCTTTCAAGAATTCACCCTATCTGCCATATGCTATTCTCATTAGCAAGATTCTTTTGGTACAAGGTGTAAGATTAAGTGATGAAAAATCCTGCTGTTGTGATTATTCTAATGAAATAAACAAGAGTACCCTGGAAGAAATGGGAATGAAAAAGACCTCAATTGGATGGTTCTTTGAAGATGAAACAAATTTTTCACCCGTGACAAAGTTTGAGATATTCGTGGCTGATCAATTGAAGACCATCTATGGGAACCTGAATGACCAAGAGGGATCTCAAGAGGAAAGCAGTACACATTACGAATACTCCACTGAATCCTCTGACTTGGACTAAGGACTATCAGCTGAAATATGCCAGTACATGTAGCAATGTTGTGTCCTAGATTAGAGATTTTAAATTTTGTATAATGGCATATAAAGCCATCTTTTGTTGCTCTTAATGTTTTGTCTTTATTTCCTTGTTCATGTACTACCAATGTAATATCATTTACCCAAGAAAATAAAATTAGTTTGGTTGAATCAATCCATTTGCTTAATCTGTTGAATAAAAACTGATACTATGTTTGATTGATTCAACTGTGCTCTGTTTGAAGTCAATTATGCCTACACTGTCATGCATTTTGTACATTGACTTCTGTTTTAATATGATAATATTCTTGCTTAACCACTTTGCTTGATCTAGAAAAGACTGTTGAAAGGTTTTGCAAGAAGGTCATTGCTTTGGACATCTACAATTGAGATTCAACATTTGGAAAAGCAATGCATTCAACTGATGATTTAAAGCAGTCGACTATGTCTAAACTGGTTAACAATTCCAATTTTGGAATTTAATTCTATCCTTACTAATTGCTTAAAGCATTGCTAATTTTATATTATCTCTGCTCTTTACATGCTTCTATATCTGCATTGAGATAATATTGTGAGATTGTTGATATTTGTATCATTGTATCTACGTGTGGATTGTGAATTTGACTATGATACAAATCTGGGCTTAAACTGTTTGCTTAATCTGTGATATTCTGCATTGTGCACTTAAACTGATTTTGAAAAATCATGCATAATGACAGGGGGAGTATTACTGCATTACACACTTGTTTCATCACACACCTACATTTCAAGGGGAGTTTAAAGTGTTTAATGATGAACCTGTGATCTGTGAGAGCATCATTGTGTTTTACAAACTGCATATCTTTATGATGCATCTCTGTTTTACAAAACTGCATAAATATCTAACACATTCCTTTTTTGTTAATGCACAAAGGGGGAGAGATATTCATGAGTGTATGAAGGCAAGTCTATATGGGGAGAATTGCTGCATCATACTTTATCTGCTTGATGATATTTTTGCTGTATTTACAGAGTAACTAATATGTTGTGATTGATTATGTTATTTGTTTTACTCTGTAAATTGTGGAACTGTACAAACATGGTTGAGTTATTAATCATGGTTGTGCATCATAAAAAAAGGGGGAGATTGTTGAGATTGTTGACAACATAAAACTCTATATCAAACTTGTTTTTTATGATGGCAACACATTGCTTAATAACAGTACATATGTTCCAAGTATTACATGTTTGTGTGCTTTATTGTTTGACTTATGTGCTGAACATGTTTTGATGAATTGCAATGTATGTTCCTATGCTTGATTATGTGATATTATTGTGGAACATGCTTGTTGTGAAATGTGAAATAAAATGTTTTTGATTACTGCACATTTCAGAAAAGAAAAAAGATCACAAACACCTTTATGAACTTATATTTGTTGTGACAAAGTTCTAGTTCAGTCGAATACACTCATAATGGATTCGACTATGCTAAAACCTTTACACAGACTTTGTGAAACTGTGCTGTGTGAGATTTTGAGTTGAAAAGAATTTCAAAGTGTTTTCACATGAGTCAGTCGACAGTGTGCATCAAACATTCGACTGTATTACTGTTGTATTTGGAATTCTGTTAAGCCTACACGCTCCAACAGCTATATTTTCCAAAAGTTAGTTAAAACTGACTGACTTGGTCAACTGTCTTAAATGGGTATTAATTTGGTTGACTGATGAGCCTTATGTTGACTGTTTGTTATAATTGTCTTGATACAATCGACTGTATTAGTAGGCTATTCGACTGAGATACAATATGAAATAACAGAAAACTATAAATAGTCAGAGTACGAATTGTTCTAAGACTTTTGTGATCTAACATTTTCATTTTCCTGTTTCATATTGAACTATTTATCTTAGAAGCTCCTAGAATTCTCCAAGAAGACGGTGGTGATCTTTCTTGAGAGAGATTCAAAGAGAGGAGTCTTTCGTGCATACTGTTTGATCAACATCTGCACAGAGAAGGTGCTTCTGGTTTGATCTTGATAGGCTTGACATCCTGTGAAGACTGCTGTATTTGACTGAAGGCTTGACAACCTGTGAAGTCTGTTGTGATAGGCTTGGCAACTTGTGAAGCGTGATGTGTTAGGCTTGACAACCTGTGAAGTCTGCTGTGATACGCTTGGCAACCTGTGAAGCGTGTTGTGATAGGCTTGACATCTTATGAAGAGTGTTGGTTACACGTTGAGGATTGTTCAACGTGGGTGCAGATTGTAGAAGAGGGGATTCTTGCTGCAATTCTGGTTTTGTGTGTACAACTATATTTGGTTTTGGGTTAGAGAGGAGATTTATATTTTTGTGTGGTGCTTCTATAAATTCCTTGTTGTAAAAACCGCAACCATTATAGTGCATTTGTTTCCAAGATTGGAAGGACAGTAGGTGTAGGCATTATTGGCCGAACCAGTATAAAAACCAGTGTTTGATTTTCTCTATCCCTGCACTCTTTATATTCAGTCGACTTTAATTGTTTAGTAGTCAACTACGTTTTTCCGTTGCATTGAACTTTCATTACTTGCATTTCAAGGAAAGATCAAAAGCTTTGAATTTTTCATACCAAGATTACGAAAAGATTTTGCTTTTGAACTAACACCAATTTACCCCCGCCCCCTCTTGGTGTAAAACGAAGCCAACCTGTTTCCTAACACAATTGACTGTATTAGTAGTGTATTCGAAGGAGAAACAATCTGACTGACAGAAATCTATATATTGGCTGAACACGATTTGTTCAAAGACTTTTGACGCTCTAACATTTTCATTTCTTGTTTCAGATTAAATTCTCTGTGTTAACAGCTCCAAGAATTCTCCAAGAAGACGATGGTAATCTATCTTGAGAGAGATTCAAAGGGACAAGGCTTATGCGCTGACTGTGTGATCATTATCTGCAGAAAGAAGGTGCTTCTTGATTGATCATTGAAGGCTTGGCATCTGTGAAGACTGCTGTGTTGATTGAAGGCTTGACATCCTATGAAGAGTGCTGGAATTGACCTGTTGTGATACAGGGGTTACACGTTGAGGATTGTTTGACGTGGGTTCAGATTGTAGAAGAGGGGATTCTTGCTGCAAGTCTGGTTTTGGTTATTGCAGCTATATTTTGGTTTTGGGTTAGAGAGGAGATTTATATTTTTGACGTGAGGTCTTCTATAATTCCTTGTTGTAAAAACCGCAACATATATAGTGCATTTGCTTCTTGGGTTGGAAGGACACTGGATGTAGGCATTGTTGGCCGAACCAGTATAAAAACCAGTGTTTGATTTTCTCTATCCCTGCACTCTTTATTTCAGTCGACTATATCTGTTACGCAATCAACTACATTTTTCCGCTACATAGAAATTTTCATTACTTGCATTTCAAGAAAGATAAAAAAGCTTTATACCTTTGTATAAAGATTGCGAAAAGATTTTGTTTTTGAAACAACACCAATTCATCCCCCCCTCTTGGTGTAAAACGAAGCCTACCTGTTTCCTAACACATACACCCACCTGCAACCAACAACAGACTTCCCATATGGTAATTGGACAAGCTCCCAAGTTCCACTTTTCTGTAAAGCACTTAATTCATCCAGCATGGCTTGACGCTAACCAGGATTAGTTAAGGCATCACCCACAGATTTGGGAATTGACACAGAAGAAATGGATGATAGACATGTGTAAAAAGATGGAGATAATTTGTGGTAACTAAGAAAAGTATAATGGGGGGAATGGTTACGAGTGGAGCGTATACCTTTACGGAGTGCAATGGGCAGGTCAGACTCATTTGCTGGAGTCAGAGTAGACATTTGAGTCGGCACTGGAAATGAGTCATGAGGGAGATGATTGCGGCGACTATAAACCTGAAGGGGTGGAGTTGAAGGACGATCCTGTGGGGAATGAGAGTCTAAAGAAGGAGAAGGATCACAGAAAAAAGGAAGATCAACAGTAGCAGGTGGAGGTAAAGATAGAGAAGATAAATGTGAAAAGTAAAACGAAGATTCATCAAAAGTGACATCAGCCGAGATGAAATGACGATTGAGGGAAGGGGAAAAACACTTATAGCCCTTTTGTGACCGTGGAAATCCTAAGAAGACACATTTGTGAGATCTAGGAGATAACTTTGCAAGACCAGGACTAAAATCATGAACAAAACATGTAGACCCAAAAACTCTAAGAGGTAATGGATGTAAAGGGTCTTAAGGAAATAAGATAGAATGAAGAATTTTGTTATCTAGGACAGAAGATGACATGAAGTTTATGAGATAACATGCAGTGAGAACTACATCACCCAAAAAAACGCGAGGTTACTTGACCATGGATTAGAAGTGTACAAGTTGTTTCAATAAGGTGTCTATTCTTGCGCTCAACCACCCCATTTTGTTGAGGGGTATAAGCACATGAGGTTTGGTGAAGAATGCCATGAGAAGCCATAAAATGTTTAAATGGTTGAGAAAGGTATTCACGGCCATTATCACTACGTAAAGTGCGAATAGAAACCCCAAACTGAGTTTTTATTTCATTGAAAAAAGTTTGGAAAATAGAAAACAACTCAGAACGATTCTTCATTAGAAACAACCAAGTACACCTGGAATAGTCATCAATAAAGGTAACAAAATACTGAAACCCTAAAGTTGACTTAACACGACTAGGTCCCCAAATATCAGAATGAACCAATGAAAATGGGGATGACGCTCGTTGTGAAATACTACGAGGAAAGGAACTGCGAGTATGTTTACCTAACTGACAAGACTCACACGACAAACTTGATAATTTTGACAAATTAGGAACAAGTAGCTGCAGTTTTGCAAGACTGGGATGACCTAATTGAGCATGAAGAAGGGATGGTGACTCCATGATTATGCCAACATGTGGAGAAGGGCGAAGATGATATAGACCATGAGACTCACATCCTGTGCCAATCATGTGTTTTGAACTCCGGTCCTGCAACCAAACAAAATCTTTGGTAAATGAAATAACACAATTAAGGGAATGAGTTAGATGACTTACGGATAATAAGTTAAAAGGAGACCCAGGGACATAAAGTACATGATCAATGGATATGGACGGAAAAATATGAACAGTACCAATACCATGAGATGAGACTCTAGACCCATCAACCATTGTTACCGAGGGTAAATTATCCGAACATGACAAGGAAGAAAACAAGGACTTGTTACCAGTGATATGATCGGTGGTGCCTGAGTCAAGGACCCAAGATCCGAGAGAGTGAGTCAGACAAACAAAAGGAGTATGTGTGAGTGTAACAGAAGCAGATATAGTGGAACTAGAGTGCTAACAGTCCTCATACCATCTGAGAAATTCCTGAAAGAGTGCAGGGTTGTCTATGCTATTTGATGAAGTAGGATGGTCTGCAGACAGTGATTGGGGAGGTGGATCAGAATTAGACATTGCTATAGGTCGAGGAGGAGGTCCATGAAGCGCATAACATCTATCAATTTCGTGGCCTAGTTTGCCACAGTGGTCACATTTTGGAGGTCCTTTACCTGGCTGGCAAGATAGACTCCGATCATCACGTTGGGCAGCCATGGAGAGGGAGAAACCCTAAAAATTCAATGTGCTTCGATTGACGCAACAACCACAAATCCAGAAAGAGGGCAAGGAGGAGATCACAACGGTGCTGGTCGGTGGCGGAAAGCTCCGGCGACGCGCCTATGGCAGCAGCAGCGAGTGGGTCACAATAAAAAAAGAAAAGAGTAGAACTTAAAACTTAGATATACTCAAATATAGGCCAAACGGGTCGTCACCGACCCTAGGAACAAACTCAGGAGTCTTCAATGACCCTTTCTGTGGCGGCAGCGGCGAGTGGGTCTGGCCGGAGGTGGGCGCATGGGCTACACGCGCCGCGACGTGGAGGCGCGTGGCGACGTGTGGCGGCTCCTCTCACGGAGCGACTTCTAGCGTTGTGGTCGTCGGAATTGGATGCACCTTTCTGCCCTTTGAACGACCCTAATCGGCGACGGCGACAGCGGTGGTAGTCGAACAACGGCGACAACGATGGTCGGACAATGGCGGTAGGTACCAGAGACTGTGGAATTGGCTGGAACAAAACCTAAGCTCTAGATACCATATGAAATAGGAAAAAAATTAGGAGAAATCTCCCTTATGTGTCTTTACATACATACAGAGTAATATATTTATAATAATAAGAATGTGAACTAAATCCAAATACAAATAAATATGTAAAATTAACGTAATAAACACAGGGACCATGTTTCCTTATTAACATAAACACAACTAATATCTAACAACTTCCTATATTTTAGATGAATAATTAAGAATTTTAGAAATCTCATTTATCCAATTAACGTACATATTTAGCAATTAATAGTTAGGTAATTAAGTAAGAGAATATGTCGTGTATAATTCTGAAATATCGACTTAAATGAAAAAGCTAGTTTAATAAATATTCTTTATTGTCCTTCATTATTTTCTTTCTCGAAGTTCGTATTTCACCCCCTTTTCCTTTTTGGGTTCTTGAGCAAACCATTTCCTAAGCAGCATCTTCAGCTTCAGGGTTTAATGACCCCTCTGCACCAAAAGGTTAGACTTTTCTTGTTGATTAATAGTTTGATTTGTAAAGGGAGACCTATGTTAAGTGTTGGCGTGGTTCAAATTTGAAGGTTAGAAAGAAAACAAAAATCTTTAAATTACTTTGAGCTTGTGAATCTTTATTTTGTGTTCTTTGTGTTAAAGTGTGTAATGGAAGAAGGGTTGTGCGAAAAATCAGTTCCTGGTTCTGGTTTGGTTGATAAAACTAGGATTGTAGAGGTTAAACCCCTGCGTAGTTTGGCACCTGTGTTACCAAAATCCCTTCAACTTTCTATCTCTGGAAGGTACCCATCTGGGTTTCCTCCATTTGTTTTGTTCGGAGAACCCGTAGAGTCTCAGCCATCACCTACTCCTATTCCAGCTCCAATAAGGTCCTATAGGAAGCCATCAGATGAAGAAGAAACCCCTCGTGAAGTCAATGGAGACACTTCTTCACCTATTGATGGTGTCAATGGTGATAGTGTCGACAATAGTCCAAACCATCCTGCGCAGCCTATGAAGAGTTGCAAAACATCCCAAAAAAGGCGCAAGAAAACTCAGGATTTTGGTGGCAGTTCTTCGGTTGGTGTTATTAGTATGGCCCAAAGGGATGATGGTGATCGGGAAGTGGTTAATCTTGTGCTCATGAATTTTGATTCTCTTCGGAGAAGGTTCTGCCAACTTGAAGATTCCAAGGAGTTGAACACAATGATGGGAACCAAGCGCCCGGATTTAAGAGCAACCAATGTGATGACAAGCAAAGTGTTTCGCACAAATATGAGGAGGAGAGTAGGAGCAGTGCCTGGGGTTGAGATTGGGGATATTTTCTTTTTGCGGATGGAAATGTGTCATGTGGGTTTGCATGCGCAGTCAATGAGTGGAATTGACTACATGAGCGTCAAGGATGAGCTTCAGGAGGAAACGGTGGCTTTAAGCATTGTCTCGTCAGGAGTATATGATAATGATGCAGAGGAGGACGATATTTTAGTTTATACTGGCCAAGGTGAGAACTTCAACAAGAAAGACAAGCATGTGGTTGATCAGAAGCTTCAAAGGGGTAATCTTGCTTTAGATAGAAGTACACACCGACAGAATGAAGTAAGAGTCATCCGGGGCTTGAGAGATGTGGTGAATAAACATGCAAAATTCTATGTCTATGATGGTCTGTATAAAATCCAGGGTTCTTGGATAGAAAAAGGGAAGTCTGGTGGTGGTGTATTCAAGTACAAGTTTGTTAGATTACCTGGGCAACCTAGTGCTTTTGCTGTTTGGAAATCAATTCAGAAGTGGAAGAGAGGTTCATCTTCAAGGACTGGTCTTATTCTTGCAGATCTCACCACAGGAGTTGAGACTATTCCTGTATCACTTGTCAATGATGTCGACAACGAGAAGGGACCTTCTTTTTTCACCTATTCCAATTCTCTCAGAGATTCAAAACCATTCAGTATGGTGCAATCTTCATATGGCTGCAACTGTAACAAAACATGTGTCCCTGGAGATTTGAGCTGCTCTTGCATTCAAAGAAATGAAGGTGACTTCCCATATATTGCAAATGGTGTTCTAGTCAGTCGGAGACCATTGGTTCATGAGTGTGGCCCAATGTGTAAGTGCTTTCCTAACTGCAAGAATCGAGTATCGCAGACAGGTTTGAAGCACCAAATGGAAGTTTTCAAAACAAAAGATAGAGGGTGGGGACTTCGATCACTTGATCCTATACGTGCTGGTACTTTTATTTGTGAGTATGCAGGAGAAGTAATTGATAGAGCCAAGGTAAATAAGAATGGGGGATATAATGATGAGTATGTTTTTGATACCAGTCGTATTTACAATCCATTCAAATGGAATTATGAGCCTAGCTTATTGGACGAAATAAGCTCCTCTAGTGAAGATTATACTATACCCTCTCCTCTAATTATCAGTTCTAAAAATTTTGGAAATGTGGCTAGATACATGAATCATAGTTGCTCCCCAAATGTTTTCTGGCAACCAGTCTTGTACGCAGAAAATAATCAATACTTTCTTCACATTGCATTTTTTGCCCTTAGACACATTCCTCCAATGGCAGAGTTAACATATGATTATGGATGTTCTGATCATGCTGATGGTAGTAGTGCACCCCAAGGGAGAAAGAAATGCTTGTGTGGATCAGCAAAATGCTGTGGTTCTTTTGGTTGATGTTTTGTTGCAGTTGCTCATTCGGCGGCATGGTGTTGGCAAATGTATTCATGGCTAAAAGAGGTTGGTTTGAAAAAGCCTTGGTTATTTATATCTATGCTTCGTAACAAACAAATATTTTAGTTTGTTTAATAATGATCTCCATCTTTTAAGTTTCTTTTAACATCGTGTTTTTATCAAATTTTATAATTGGACAGTTTATCTCATACACTTTCCGTATTATTACAAACACCCTGTAAGAATTTACTGTTCCCTACATTTTTATGAATAGGATGATGTGGTAAAATGGTAAAATTTTATTGGATGCTTGTTAGCAAGAGATGACATAAGAAAGGAAAAAAAGAATTTGGACTTGTTACCAAATTTTATTAAGTTGGAAAATCCATTTTATTAAGATAAAAAAAGTCATTTTCATGATGCTTTTGTGAAAAGTTTTATATTAATAGTGTATATAAATATAACTCTTATAGCTAAGGCATATGGCATTTTGGATTGCTGACTGCTATGTGCTATTTCACAGAAATATTGAGCTTTGTTCGGGATATAGAAGTGCAGAGGAAACAAAATTATTTACTGGTGAAAGGGAATGTATGAAGTTTGCCTTTTAGTTTTTAATTTCTCCTATTTTCCGTATACTGATTGACAATGACACTCTTTTCTTACGGAGTCTTCCATATCAGGCTTGTCAATGATTTTAGATTTCTCATATTCTAAATTTTTATTAGATGTTCTGCATGTGGACCAATTTTTGTCATTCCATTGAGTAATGTAAAATTAAGTTTCTACATTTCAGGTTTTGTTTTTAATTTCGTTATCTTTTTTACGTGTGGGGATTTCTTGTTCGGGGGTGGGGGGTTGCCTAAGGAGGATCAAGCAAACCATGACTTTTAGAAGATTGCTAACACTTACGTTGTTGTGTGGCTATACTAGAGTGAGGAAGCAAGTTCTGCTGCTTTATTGCTTGAGTACAGTGCAAATTAAACAAGGAATTCTTGATGTACTTGTTGGGACGAGGGTAATAAGTGGTTGCCACAAAGAAGCCTAATGATTTAGATGGTGCCAATTGAAGGATTGAAAGTAAATGACTTCTTTAGATGAATATTTTCAAAGAAATTTGGTATGCATGAGGGAGTGATAATGGTTTGTGGAACTAGAAAAATATGATGGATTCAGAGGGTAGCTGATGACGCACTTGGCGCATCAAGATGCTATGAACTTAATGGAAGAAAGGTCTCATGCATATAGGGTTGCCCTATCTATGTGAAAATTTTAATGGTTATAGCATCACCAAAAACGTGGGTGTATATTGGCTTGCCTCTGCAGAAAATGAAAAACGCTATGCTCAAATAAAGTCTTAGCTTCTGAATGAGATATTCGCATAAGATGGAAGAGTTATTTTCACAATTATTTTTTGAAGGACATACATGGTTAAGGTATTCAGAACATTATATGCAATATAGTGACGAAGATGACCAATATTATTCTTTGTACAATTTGAAGTTGTTGGCAAAAGATGAACCAAAGAGGCTGTGAAATGGTAAAGCAGTTTGTGCAAACAAAATATCTATTGAAATTTGGAAATTTCTAAATGAGGGATGGGAATGGTATAACTAGGCTTGTGAAGTTGTTTAGAGAAGATGAAGTTGAAGAAAATGACAACCAAGGAGAAACATTTTGATCTCTATTACAATATCGAGGTCAAAATACATAATTGTGTTAGTTTTAAAGGGATTTGCATTTTAATGCATGTCATGTGGACTATGAAGAAGAGTAATAATGGATAGGTTAAGACAAAAGAGTTACATTTCAAAGAACCAATTTAGTTTTGCTGCAATATGTTTTGTTTAGTTATTGGATGAAACAAAAATTTCTGCGTATGTGTTTTAGGATCCTAGAAAAGGCCTATGATTGTGTACCACAAAAAGTTTTGCAGTAGTCTTAAAAAATTAGTTCATGTTACACATGAGCTGTGGAGTGCTTTGGAATAGTAAGGTTTTAAATTGAATAGAATTAACACGAAGTATATGAAATGTAAGTTTAGGAAGCGGTGTTAGCTTTGACTTGGAGGTGAAAATTGCAGATCATACTGTACCACAAGTCAGCGTTTTGGGACTTTGGATTGTTCCTTGGATGTTATAGGAAAATGATGTGAAACCAACTGATGATGGTGATGTGTCAATTTGTTGCAGTTTTTAAGTAATTAGTTTGTTTAAATAATGACCAAATCCTTTGTAAAATTGCTTGACCAAATTATGTTTTGGGTTAATCAATTAAATGGGTCTTGTATTTTTGGTTTTATTTTAAGTTGTAATAAAGGCTCATTTGGCCACTTAATATCATCCTTTGGGATTCCAAAAGGATACAAAGCTGAATGTTTTTGGGTGACTTTTGGGTACCACAGTGGTAGTTACAATTAGCCATTAGTTTAATGGGATCATTATTAGCTTAAGTGGAATATAATTACAATTAATGATATTTTGTAATTTTGATGGTTTAAGCTTTTATATAAGCTGAACCATTTTGAGCAAATGAATATGAATTGAGTTTTATTAAAATAATATTAGAGTTTTATCTCTTTTATCTTTAGTGAGAGTGATTATCCTAAATTCTTGAGTGATTCAAGAATTTCTTGGCTGTATCAACGGATTTTCCCATCCTTTATGTGTTGTCTCACTTGGAAAGAGCGAAACGGATTTTCCCATCCTTTATGTGTTGTCTCACTTGGAAAGAGCGATTATTTCCTTCCTCAAAAAAAAAAACTAATTGTGTCCAAATATTTTGCTTATTACCATTCCAACTTAGATAGACTCGTAAACAAACGAATCCATCCTTCTGGATTTTCATCTTTTGGGTTTTTTTACGTTTTTAGGCAAAAATTAAATCATTATTATGGATCTAGGCAATTTTTTATTTATTTACGTAAATAGGCAAGTCGTGTAGCTCCTACACTACTTCAAATGAAGAAGTCATGTAGGGGGTGCACAACTTCTACACTGCTACAACAAAAAGGTGAAGTCGTATTGTGTAGGGGGTGCACAACTTCTACACTGCTACAACAAAAAAGGTGAAGTCGTATTGTGTAAGGGGTGCACAACTTCTACACTGCTACAACAAAAAAGGTGAAGTCGTATTGTGTAAGGGGTGCACAACTTCTACACTGCTACAACAAAAAAGGTGAAGTCGTGCACCCTCACACGTTTTTAGACACTGGTAATCAATTATGAGTACCTATAATCCATATAATCCATTACACTGTGTTAAAGTCGTGAGGGGACCACGACTTCACTAGTAATCGATTACACCACTATTGTAATCGATTACCAATGTTGAAATTTGAATTAAAGGGTCTGGTAATCGATTACAATGTTGTTGTAATCGATTATTAGGGGAAAAAAGTGTTAAAACTAAGTTAAAATATGAATTACATTTATGAAAATTCGAATTATCACAAGGATTCATGCATAAATATGTTGTCATGTTTCCTTTACACTTATCATAAATTGGATCAATTAAACATGAGAGTAAATTATTTAAATTCAGTATCTATTTCAGTATAAAGGAAACAATTGATCTAATTTATAATGAGTATAAAGGATTGAAATTCAGTGTAAAGGAAACAATTGATCCAATTTATGATGAGTATAAAGGAAATATAATTGTAAATTATTTAAATTCAGTATAAATTATTTAATTGAGTATAAAGGAAACAATTAATCTAATTTATGATGAGTATAAAAGAAATATATGAGTGTAAATTATTTAAATTAAGTATAAATTATTTAATTCAGTATAAAGGAAACAATTGATCTAATTTATGATGAGTATAAAAGACTTAAATTCAATATAAAGGAAACAATCGATCCAATTTATGATGAGTATAAAAGAAATATGAGTATCTAATATTAAACATGAGTGTAAATTATTTAAATAAAGTATAAATTATTTAACTCAGTATAAAGGAAACAATTGATCGAATTTATGATGAGTATAAAGGAAATATGAAGTATAAAGAAAACAATTAATCCAATTTATGATGAGTATAAAGGAAACATGACAACTTTTTTAATGCACAAATCCCTTTGGTAATTTGAATTTCCATGAATGTAATTCATATTTTAACTTAGTTTTAACTCTTTTTTCCTTTGGTAATCGATTACACTAAACCCTTTTATTCGAATTTCAACAATGGTAATCGATTACACTACTGTGCGACTTTAGCACTGTGTAATCAGGTGCTCGTAATTGATTACCAGTGTCTAAAAACGTATGGGAGGTGCATGACTTCACCCTTTTGTTTGTGGTAGTGTATAAGTCGTGCCCTTTCTTCACGACTTCTTCATTTAAAGTCCTGTGGGGGCTGCACGACTTGTCCATTTACGTAAATAAAAAAATTTTTGCCTAAATCCATAATAACAAATTAATTTTTGCCTATCAACGTAAAAAATCCCATCATTTGGTATCCGAGCTTTGGCTCTAGGTTTCGAATGGCAATGGAAACTTTCTATACAAGGTGTTTAATCGTAGGCCACCCCTGTTTAGTTGCATACAATTATGGAATCGCCAACAATGTTATGAGTCAAAGGTTGGTGGAGAAACTCCACTTACCAACAAGCTCTTATCCGAATCAAGCATGGATCAAATTCACTACGTGGTAGTGTGTGCAAGAAGTATTATATGATATTGTTTCGATGGACTCTTGTCATCTTCTTTTAGGATGGTCATGGCTTCGTTTTAAAACATTTAATATTGATGAATGCTCACTTTATTTGAGGCAGGAGGGAAACAAAATTAAGCCGAAATTTATGACACCAGGACAGGTCAGTAAGGATCAACATAGGCTGAAGGAGAAAATAGAAAAAGAAAGAATAGAAAAAGAAGCAACAGAGAGTGAAGAAAGAATGAGAGAAAACGAAAGAAGAGAAAATGAAGAAAAAGAAAAAGAACTAGAGAAATCAGAGCATGGAAAATTTATTTGTTAATGATACTTCTACTATTTGTCATGTCATTTTACAGGAACAAAATGATGGGCATGTGAATGAAATAAACCAATCCCATGTTTGAAAACGAAGCTTGTTCATAGTACTTTATTATGCATCTGGTTCGTTGATGAAAAACAAAATCCGGAAGATTATGAAACACCAGACATGTTGTTATTTGTTGTTACATATGAAGGTGAGAGGGTGTTAGCAAGAGAGGAGTTCCACAGATTGCAACCATTAGAAAGGAACAAATCAAAATTTATTCAAGTTGTATTTGATCTTGCAGGACGAGAATTAGTTTCAAGTTGAGAAATAAAGTCCTTAACATGGACATAATAAGCTTTTATTAAAAAGGAAAATAAATCTATAAGATTTGGGACGAATCTTCTCAAAGAAGGAGGGTATGATGTGAATCCAACCAATGATGGTGATGTGCCACTTTGTTGCAGTTTTTAAGTAATTAGTTTGTTTAAATAAGGGTCCTATCCTTTGTAAAATTGCTTGACCAAATTATCTTGTGTTAATCAATTAATGGGCCTTATTTTTTTTGTTTTATTTTAAGTTGTAATAAAGGCCGAATTGGCCACTTGATCATCCGGGATAAAGGCCTAATTGGCCACTTAATCATCAGCCTGAGATACCAAAAGGATGCAAAGTTGAATGCTTTTGGATGACTTTTGGCTACCATAGTTGCAGTTACAATCAGTCATTAGTTTAGTGGGATCATTATTAGCTTAAGTGGAATATAATTGCAATTAATTATTTTTTGTAATTTTAATTGTTTAATTTTTATATAAGCCAAACCATTTTGATCAAATGAATATGAATTGAGTTTTATTAAAAAAATATTAGAGTTTTATCTCTTTAATTTTAGTGAGAGTAATTCTCCTAAGTTCTTAAGTGATTCAAGAATCCTTGGCTATATCAAAGGATTTTTTCATCTTTTGTGTGTTGTCTTCCTTGGAAAGAGTGATTCTTTCCTTCCAACTTTCGTGTTCACCTCTTGCCTTTTCTTCACCAGAATTCGAAAAGACTAATTTTGTCCAAATTTCTTGCTTATTACCATTTCAACCTAGATAGATTCGTAAACAAACGAATCCACCCCCTTCAGAGGTTCGACTTTGGGTTTCAAGTGGCAATGAAAACTTAGTATACAAGGTGTTTAATTAAAGGCAACCCCTATTTAATTGCATATAATTATGGAAGCGCCAACAATGTTGTGAGTCAAAGATTGGTTGAGAAACTCCACTTACCAACGAGCTTTTATTCGAATCAAGCATGGATCAGATTAACTACGGGGCAGTGTGTGCAAGAAGTATTATGTGCTATTGTTCCGATGGACTTTTGGCATCTTCTTTTAGGATGGTCATGGCTTTGTTTTAAAACATTCAATATTGATGAACGCTTGCTTTATTCGAGGCACAAGGGAAACAAAATTAAGCTGAAATTTATGATACCAGGACAAGTCAGTAAGGATCAACGTAGGCTAAAAGAGAAAATAGAAAACGAAAGAATAGAAAAAAAAGCAACAGAGAGTGAAGAAAGAATGAGAGAAAACGAAAGAAGAGAAAATGAAGAAAAAGAAAAGGAACTTGTAAAATAGAGCATGGAAAATTTATTTGTTAATGATATTTCTTCTACTATTTGTGTTACGAGATGTAGGGTGTACGAGAGAAGGAATAAAACTGTGAATAACTAACTGCCAAGGCAGTTAGGAGGGATGGGTATTCGTTTGTATAAATAGCTAACCGAACCTAATAGACCCACGATGAACCAGACGGGGGGAACGAAGAGTATGGGGTTGGCGAGGAGAGACGAAGTCGCGACGAGTATGAACGCGAGGGTGAGCACCACCGTTGGCAACGAAAACAGGGGAAGAATGGTGAGAAATCTCCCTTACCCATTCCTTAAGAGGAAGGAGAAGGGCCGGTGTTTCGATGTGGGGGGCCTTTCGCACTTGGGAACCTCTGCACTGAGAGAAGTCTGCGCGTGTTGCTCCTAGCGGAGGATGAGGAGAGAGACAAAGGTGAAGAGGGGGTAGACCTGATGAGAAACCCATGGAGTTGTCAGCGTGTTCAGCAGAAGGGTTGACTCCACCCAAAACAATGAAATTGACGGGGAGGATTGGGGAAAGAACAGTGGTGGTACTCATTGATAGTGGCGCCAACCATAACTTTGTCGGCCGAAAGTTATTAGAAGAATTGAAGCTGCCCTTGATAGATACTCCACCATATCCGGTGAGCCTGGGAGATGGGCAAAAGAAATTGACCAGAGGGCATTGTGATAAGGTTCGAATGAGTTTGGGGGAAGCAATGGTGGAGGAGGACTTTTATGTGTTCGACTCTGGTGGTGTGGATATTATCTTGGGAGTAGAATGGTTAGCTAAGTTGGGAGAGGTGATGATTAATGGGAGAGAGATGACCATGGTGTATAACCTGAAGGGTAAAAGGGTGAAGGTTAAAGGGGACCCTGCATTGTCGAGACAGCTGGTGGAATCGAAAGCTCTACGTAAGCTGACAGATGCTGAAACGTGGACACTGGTTTGGGATCTGGGACTAGTGGAGAATGAGGTGGACAGTGAAGGGCCAGGTGATTTGACTGATGCACAGAAGGTAGAGCTGAGTGCGGTTCTGCACAAGCACTATAAGGTGTTTCAGGAGATGCAGGGGCTGCCCCCACCTCGAGATAAGGAGCATCGCATAACTCTTAAGGAAGGGGTGGACCCGGTGAACGTGCGTCCTTACTGGTACCCCCACCTTATGAAAGAAGAGCTTGAGAGACAGGTGGCGGATATGATAAAGCAAGGGTAATTAGACCAAGCATCAGCCCCTTTTCCAGCCTAGTTATCCTCGTTAAAAAGAAAGACAGTAGCTGGCGGTTCAGAATAGACTATCGGGCATTAAATAAAGCAACTGTTCCCGACAAGTTTCCCATTCCGGTGATCAAAGAACTACTGGACGAATTAAAGGGGGCCAGATATTTTTTCAAAATAGACTTAAAAGCTGGGTATGATCAGATTAGAATGGGAGAAAGGGATATACCCAAAACAACTTTCCAAACTCACCAGGGCCATTTCAAGTTCCTAGTGATGCCATTTGGCCTCACTAATGCGCCAACCACTTTCCAAAGTGCGATGAATAGCTTGTTGCAGCCGTATCTTAGAAAAGGTCTGTTGGTCTTCTTCGACAACATCTTGGTGTACAACCCCACATGGAGGGATCACGTGGAGCAGTTGAAGAAGGTATTACAGTTGCTGGAACAACATCGGTGAATGGCCAACAAAAAGAAATGTGAATTCGGGAGGGAGTAGATTCAGTATTTGGACCACCAGATTTCAGAAAAGGGGGTAGAGATGGATAAGGAGAAAATAAAAGCGGTTTTAGAATGGGAGGAGCCCAGAACATTGAAGGCCTTGAGGGGATTCTTAGGCCTAACTGGGTATTATAGGCACTTTGTGAAAGATTACGAGAAGACGGCAAAGCCCTTAACAGAATTGTTAAAAAGGGGGAAATTTGAGTGGAAAGATCGGGCCAGGGCTGCCATGGAAAGGTTAAAGGCAGTCATAACTTCAGCACCAATTCTAACACTCCCAGATTTTGGCCAAACTTTCCACATCGAATGTGATGCTTCAGGGGCAGGTGTTGGGGCAGTATTAACTCAGGAAGGGAAGCCTATTGCCTATTTCAGCAAGGCATTGTCTGAAGGCTCGTTAAGCAAATTGATTTATGAAAAGAAGTTAATGGTGTTGGTGTTAGCCATTCAGCACTAGAGACCGTATTTGGTGGGGGAGTTTGAAATACCTCCTAGAACAGAGAATTACCACCCAGAATCAACAAAATTGGGTGGCAAAGCTCTTAGGCTACGAGTTCGAGATTGTTTATAAGGCTAGGAAATCCAACCTGGCAGTAGATGCATTATCTCATAGAAGTGAAGGGGGAGAGGAGGAAAAGGAGATACACGTGATAGCCAGGCCTTACTGGCAAGATTTCAAAGAATTGCTGACAGAGATAGAAGAAGATGCGGTGCTAAAGAAGGTTATGGAGGATCTTCAAAAGGACCTCGAGGCACATCCTGCGTATACACTAGAGCAAGGAAGGCTCCACTATAAGGGGAGACTAATTTTGTAGGCGAAGTCAGGATGAATCCCTAAACTCTTGGCTGAATTTTATTCAACAATCACGGGAGGTCACTCAGGAGTTTACAGAACATAAAGAAGGTTAGCCCAGTCTTTGTACTGGATAGGAATGAAAAAATCAGTGACGGATTTTGTAGCCAGCTGTTTGGTTTGCCAACAACACAAGTATCTGACAGCTTCTCTGCAAGGATTATTGCAGCCCCTACCCATACCTCACGTAGTTTGGGAGGAGTTGAGTATGGACTTTATAGTCAAGCTGCCCAAGTCCCAAGGCTATGACGCAATTCTGGTGGTGGTTGATAGGTTGAGCAAGTATAGTCATTTCGTGCTGCTTAAACACCCGTACTCGGCGAAGACAGTGGTAGAATTATTTATGAAAGAGATAGTATGACTGCATGGAATTCTGGTTTCAATTGTAAGTTACAGGGACTCGTTATTCTTAAGCGTTTTTTGGAAAGAGCTGTTTAGGCTGCAGGGAACACAACTCAGGATGAGCACATCATATCATCCTGAGTCAGATGGGCAAACCGAGGTGATCAATAGGATTTTGGAAGGTTATTTACGATGTTTCTGCTCGGAGCAGCCGAAGAGTTGGAGTACAGTGCTGTCATGGGCTGAATACTGGTATAATACCAGCTATCAGAGTGTAGCTCGATGCACGCCTTTTGAAACTGTGTATGGGAGAGCTCCACCGTCCCTTAGTAGGTTCATACCAGGAGAGACACCAGTTGGCCCAGGATCTTTTAACCAGAGATGAGGCTATCAAGCAGTTGAAGTTTAATTTAAATCGGGCACAGGATTTAATGGTGCAACAAGCTAATAAAAATAGGCGTCCAACAAATATAGGGGTAGAGGATTGGGTTTACTTGAAGATTCGGCCCCATAGGCAGACATCTATGCCCTTGAGGCTTCACCCAAAACTTGCAGCTCGCTACTACGACCTTTTTCAAGTAATACAGAAGGTGGGTGAAGTGGCGTATAGAATCAGGTTGCCGGAGACAGCTCGGATACATCCCGTTTTTCATGTATCCTAGCTTAAGAAAGCAATTGGAGAACAACAAGTGGAGAAGGAGTTGCCACCAGAGTTGCAGGCAGAAGGGCCTACTTTTCACCCAATTCGCATACTAGAAAGTAGACAAGTGAAGCAGGGAGAAGAGCTAGTGCAACAAGTCTTGGTGGAATGGAAAGAAGGGGAAAAAAGGTAGCAACCTGGGAGGACAGGAGCACTATGGCAGACCAATATCCTGAATTCAACCTTGAGGATAAGGTTGTTGGAGGAGTGGAGGGTAATGTTAGGAGATGGAGGGTGTACGAGAGAAGGAATGAAACTGTGAATACCTAACTCTCTTGGCAGTTAGGAGGGATGGGTAGACGTTTGTATAAATAGCTAACGGAATAACTGTGAATAGTTAGTTGATTGTTTTAGTAGAAGTCTAACAGGAATCCATTATTCTTGAGGGGGAGGTTAAGCTCTCACAGCTCACATACTCTGTATTCTTTTACTATCAATACAAGAATATATCATTCTTTCTTCTGGGTGTGGGTGTGTTGTGTGCCTTATAGACTGTTGAGAAGGGAACCTAACAATTTGTTAGGTCATTTTATAGGAACAAAAGGATGGGCATGTGAATGAAATAAACCAACTCCCATGTTTGAAAAGGAAGCTTGCTCGTAGTGCTTTATTATGTATCTGGTTCACTGATGAAAAACAAAAGCTGGAGGATAATGATACACTAGACATGTTGTTATTTGTTGTTACATAAGAAGGTGAGAGGGGGTTGGCATGAAAGGAGCTCCACGGATTGCAACCATTAGAAAGGAACAAATCAAAATTATTCAAGTTGTATTTGATCCTAGAGAACGAGAATTAGTTTCAAGTTGTTGAGAAATAAAGTCCTTTACATGGACATAATAAACTTTTATTAAAACTAGCAGAAAAAGAAATCTTTAAGATTCAGATCAAATCTTCTCAAAAAAGGAGTGTATGATGTGAATCCAACCAAAGATGGTGATGTGCCACACTTTGTTGTAGTTTTTAAGTAATTAGTTTGTTTAAATAATGACTCAATCCTATGTAAAATTGGTTGATCAAATTATGTTTTGGGTTAATCAATTAAATGAGCCTTATTATTTTTTATATTTTATTTTAAGTTGTAATAAAGGCCCAATTGACCACTTAGTCATTAGCCTTTGGGATACAAAAAAGGACGCATAGCCTAATGTTTTTGGGTGACTTTTGGCTACCGTAGTTGCAGTTAAATCAGCCATTAGTTTAGTGGGATCATTATTAATTTAAGTGGAATATAATTACAATTAATGTTTTTTTGTAATTTTGATGCTTTAAGCTTTTATACAAGTTGAACCATTTTGATCAAATGAATATGAATTGAGTTTTATTCAAAAGGTATCATAGTTTTATCTCTTTTATTTTAGTGAGAGTGATTCTCCTAAGTTTTTTAGTGATTCAAGAATCCTTTAGTTGTATCAAAGGATTTTCCCATCCTTTGTATGTTGTTTTCCTTAGAAAGAGTGATTCTTTCCTTTCTCCTTTCATATTCACTTTTTGTCTTTTCTTCACCAAAATTCAAAAAAGAAACTAATTATGCCCAAATTTCTTGCTTATTACCATTCCAACCTAGATAGATCCGTAAACAATCGAATCCACCCGTCTAGATTCTCATCAGAAAACTTTACCGCAACCAATAGAGAGGCACAATGCTTTATGGTACTAAATGTAGGGAGGTGAGCTTAAAGCATGAACATTGCAAAGTGTTGTAAATATGTGATCTGATCATTGCCGTGGATGAGTGGAAGTTCAATGAAAAGATAAGCCTATGAATGAATGTGTAAAGACAAATAGTCAATAGTTCCTATGATGAAGGATGATTGGATTGTTCCTAAGATGTTTACCCATATGAGACTAAGACCAAAAAACATTGCATTATGAAGAGGATCACTTGTGATGTTGAAATGCAATGTTATTTTATTAATATATCCTTTGTGTGTACCCAACTTTAGGGTTAGGCTTTTAGGCAAGTGCCTTGCCTCTTTTTGTATCCTATATATATATATATATATATATATATATATATATATATATATATATATATATATATATATATATATATATATATATATATATATATATACACGTCAATAAAAAGCACAATAGTGACATTAAAAGACATTGTGTACTCATTTTTTTGTGTATCCTATATATATACATCAATAAAAAGCGGATAGTAAGGAGTTGCTTTGTGTACTCATTCTGAACTAGAAATAATAAAGAATACTTGTAATCATTATATAATATTAGTGGAATCATTTATAGTTTGTAAAGGAGAAATAGACAACTAAACAAAATAAAGTTAGGGTGAACTAGTATAAAAATCAAATGTCTTATTATTTTGTCTATTACACTTGTACAAGCCTTGACTATCTTTCATATCTTTCACAAGTTTGCGAAAATCACTTTAGAAATCTTTTAGAGCTAGACTATCATCCCTAGAATGTCTATTGGCAATTCTCACACAAAAATTTTCAGAAACATTTTTAAACTTTGTTTTACTGTCTCTTTCTAGAGCTAACATTATTTTCATTGTTTTCTTTGAATTTGGACTTCTTACTTAATCCAATAAAATTGACTTGTGACTTGAGATTTGTATTTGAGTATCCACTAAATAGATTAGACGAAGACCAATAAAAACTTAGAGAAAAACTTGAGATAAACTTATCTATGGCACCTATGTGAGACTTTTGGTTTTGGAGCACATGCCTTTTTATTTCATGTACCCAATTCCACCTAATCAAGAAATGTGTTTGCTGTAATCCTTTTTTTTCCTGCTTTAGTCATGCTAGTGTAACCTTCCATGTAAGTTTCTCTTGAGATTAGAATAGAAAATATATTTCTCGAGGGCTTAATTGATCGCTCTCACTTTCATCTATTTATAATAAAGTTTTGGTACAAACATATATGGAAGATTAAGGGTTTGACCTAGACACCTAGGTGTAGACCTAGGTACTACTCTAGATACTAGACTAGCACACTACCCTTAAATAAGCTTAATGATGATACATAGGTATAATTATTCTAACACTCCCTCTTAAACTAGAGCATATAGATTGTATGAACTAAACTTGGAATAGATAAACTAAATTTCAGATCTCTCTAGGAACTTGGTCATTTGATCCAACAAAATCAACTTGTCTCGAATGAGATAATAAACGTTTTGGCTTCAAACAAGATGCACTTATGCTTCAGACCATCGAGAGAGAATGTCTATAAACCAAATTGGACTCACAAACTAGCGTAACCAAAGAGACTCCTCCTGAAATATATGACCCGTCTTCAAAAGTGTGTGGCAAACAAATGATAGTAAAGTGGAAACACATATTGCCGAACAACTCCCAACAGCTTATGGAGAATAATATTGGATATCAATGGACAACTAGGATTACTTTGATAACAAAGATTTCCATCAAAAGTGGATGACGACCAATAGTGGTAGACAATGACAAATTGTAGGGACTGGATTGCCATCATGTAAGGATAGGGCCTGTAGTGGCTAAAAGCGACAAACTGCAGGGACTAAATTGCCATCATTGACTGATGGTGCCTGTAGTGGCTGAAAGCAATAAACTATAGGGACTAAATTGCCATCAAGTAAGGATGGGGTCGGTGATGGCTAAAAGCAACAAACTACAGGGACTAAATTACCATTAGTAACTAATGGGGCCGGTAGTGACCGAAAGCGATAAACTACAAGGAACTGCCATCACTGACTGATGGGGCCTACAGTAGTTAAAACATACTCCCCTCATGGTGAACAACGGAAATGACGAAGCACAGATGACATACCGTGAAAGTGGAAGATCTAGCTCTTCAAAAGACTTTTCCACAAGAGATGCAATGGTTTGACAAAAATTGAGAGGCAATAAGAACCTGTATGCAGGGAAGAAGAAGACTATGGTGCTGGTAGTGATGTTATTATGAGTGACACATATGGTTGTTGAGTGACAAAACTGCTGAGACTAAGGAGTCAATCTAGAAAGCAAATGGAATATCATAACTGTTGGGAATCCAAGTGAGCCTAAGTCCCACATTTGATAAAAATGAGAAAGTATAACACCTTATAAAGATGAAAGACCCATTAACCCATTGCCTTAAGGTTTTGGGTAGAGAGTGGTGTCAATCCCTTATATGGTTGGGCTTAGATCTCATTGGTATTTGTGTCTCCCACTTGAACCCCCTCCTCGATAGGCCCAACAGTGGTATTAGAGCCAATGGTTTGTCTTGGTGACTGGCTTATACAAGTATAATGATCTCTGTTGGAAGTCTCACATCGACTAGAGATAAGGCCAATTTATAGTATATAAGTGGGTGTAAACCTCACCTTATAAGCCAGTTTTGTGGGGTTGAGTTAGGCTTAAAGTCCTACCTCGGCGTGAGGGGAGTGTGTTGGAAGTCCCACATCGACTAGAGATAAGGCCAATTCGTAGTATATAAGTGGGTGCAAACATCACCTTATAAGCCAGTTTTGTGCAAATTCCGTTAAGATGAACGACGGTTGGAAAGGACTACTTGTGGTTGTGGTTAGTTGGAAATGCTTCCGCTGGAGGGGGAGTGTACCAATGTAGAAGGGACTCACTCTTGAGGGGGAGATTGTTGGGAATCCAAGTGTGAGTCTAAGTCCCACATTGGATAGAAATGAGAAAGTAGAGGACCATATAAAGATGAAAGACCCATTGTCTTAAGATTTTAGGTAGAGAATGGTGTCAATCCCTTATATGGTTGGACTCAGATCTCATTGGTGTTTGTGTCTCCCAATTGAACCCCCTCCTTGATAGATCCAACAATAACAACCTGAATTCTTCAAAGGAAGACCATATAGACACATAGTATCCCAATTTTCTCCATCCCCATCGAAAAAGGTGAAACTTACACACATCCTGAAGCTCATTCTAATTTGACAACCTTAACACTAAAGGGAAAAAGTTTAATCTGTAAGAGGGTAAAGAAGAAGTGAGACCTTCATTGAGAGACATTGTGTGTATTTGACAAGGGGGCTTCATTTCCAGCTAGTGACTCCAAACCAAATTACTTTCTTCTACCTTAGAAACATTCATAGCTTCAGAATTGGAAAACGACGATGGAGGTCTCCTTGGATTTGACTAGCAGAATGAAAACAGAAAAAGATTTGAGGATTTTTGATTTTAGGGTTTCACAGAGAAATTGGGATTTCTCAATTATTTGCCATGGTTAATGCGTCCTAGGTCGCAAGGGCGAATTCGCAATCCACTTGCGATGGATGCTTGGAAGGGCGTCATGAAAAGCTACCGCGAGACAATAGGACTTATATTATGGTGTGGCTACTATGGAGGTTCAGAACAAAGAGGGAGGTCTAGGAGATGACTGACGGTGGTGTAGTGTGATTTCGACACTGGAAAGGTGGCGTGTGACGAACCGAGATCTGGCTGGAGAGAGGTGGTGTGTGGATGGGAGGTTCGTGCTGATTCCAGCAGGGTTGGTCGTCACTCGAGGAGGCGATATAGATCTGTTGGTCGCCAGACTAACTTGTGCTGACAAAGATGGTGGCGGACGGTAGCCGACAGTGGACAGCAAAAAACAGTGAAAACTACAGATCATGAGATTAGAAGAATATGATTGCTGATTGTAGAAAAGACAATTTTTTAAGGCTGCCGGTGGTGGCTACTGGCCACCGACGACAACAAAGACAAAATAGGAAGAGATTCAGACAACCTGCTCTAATACCAGAACATACATTTCTAGAGAGCTTAATTGATCCCTCTCACTTTCATCTATTTATAATAAAGTTTTGATACAAACGGACATGGAAGATTAAGGGTCTGTCCTAGACACCTAGGTGTAGACCTAGGTTCTAGTCTAGATTCTAGACTAGCACACTACCCTTAAGTAGGCTTAATGATGAAAGATAGGTATAGTTATTCTAACAGTTTCCTCATTTGTCTTCATGTAAGATTTTCATTTTTTATTTACAAAGCAAATCCAAAATTTTGGTGATGTGCTATATATCACATGTTTGTTCTCATCTAAGCAAATGCTGATTCTGTCTGTTTTGTGTTTAATCTTATCTGTTTTATTTGATAAACAGACGAGGGGGCATTCAACGTGAAGAAATAGATACAGCTTGGAAGTTCCTACTGAGCAGATGCTTTTCCAAATGCCTTTGTCAAGGGTATATATACTTGATAAATAATTAACCATGTTATTCTTTAAGCATGGCCCACATTTGTCTTTGACTTATTTTAGTCAAGTGACTTTTGATCATCTTACCCTATTCCGGATTTTAAGGGGAAATTTTTAGAGAGCCACTTGTATAATTATTGTGTTAGGGAATTACTGTGGGCCTAGAAAATATTATTAAAATTCATATTTTTCACCCTTGAGGGCTTTTGTAATCGTAATACATCAAGGCTTTTGTAACTGTAATACAGTTTAGGTTGATGTTTGATTGAAGGCTAGATCTATATATCGTATTTGTGTTTCTTGAAACTAATTTGTTAGACTGTGCTTTACAATATTTTCTATGCTAATTGTATAGATCTTAACTCATCCTCTAGGGTCCTTTCACTGCAGTTACGGATTTCATGATTCATGATTGACTATCGAGAGAACCAAATTTCACTTATATTTGTTTCAGTATGACTAGAATAAAATATACAAGTGAGTGTTGAATCTATTTTACAAACTGGTTTTGGTTTTGTGAGATTAAGTTTGATTTAAACCAAGTTTTCTTTTGTCATGTATGCATTTGTTTGTCATTTATTTCAAAATGCTCTTAAACAATTTGTTAGGAACCAGTAGTTGTGGAAATTAAATTCTCGGAGTATAAAATTCTGCATGCTTCCAGAGAAGTCAACATTTTTACCTTTTTGCATAGTTTTGAAATTTAAAATCGGAAACCATAACAACCTTTTCCATCACCTCAATAGGATAGCAAAATTAGCATAGTTTTTGTTTTCTAGGCATTAGGCTGTAGCTTTTTTTCTTTGTTATCTGTTTTACTTTTATAAATTTTTCTAGGCATTTCTCTCCAAAGTAAGTAGGGTATTGATTACCTTATTCACCCTACTATTACTAATTTTACTCTCTATTGTATGCATTTCACAATTCATTACGTGTTTTTATTTTCTAATGAATTCAGTGACTGAATCAATCGGGAGTATTGTGTTCTTGGAGAAAGCAATTTATGACATTTTAGAATTCCAACAAGAAATTTACTCACTCAAGGTTCACGCACAGTAACTGAGTTTTGTTCATAATTGAAAATTCTATAGGAAGAGTTGGAAACCTGTATGCCAATGCCTAGTTGTGCTTGTCATGTAAAATGCTCCTGTGCTGTTATGAAAAATGCAAGACACTATAACTATTTAAATTATGCAATTAGATTCTTGACTGAATTAAATTACAATTTTACTATTGTTAATCTCAAATTCTATTGATGGATCTCTCACCTAATATTAACAGAACTTTTTCTATTGTTATACAAAACGAGAGGCAAAACAATTACAAAGTCATCAAGATCTGTGGTGCCAGATCTTAGAACTGAACAATGTGAAAAACTCATCAGTATACTCCAATATGATCAATATTCATCAGTGTAAGTGAATGTAAGTTCTCAGGTTGGTCATTCACCTAATGAGAAATCCAAGACAGGTAATGCTTTCATTTGTTCTTCACTTAATGCTTGTGACATGGACTCTTGGATCATTGATTCGTGGTCTATGATCAATCAATATCTGTGCATCCTTATATTGTTTCAACTTATGCTTTGAAATTAAACTGATGAGTGTAAATTTTGCATTGCTAAACATGCTCGTACTGTTATTTTTTCTGCTGGTTGTCCTCCTAGATGTTTTGTATATACCTGAATTTTCTTTTAGGCTTCTTTCAGTTCCCAAACCGTGCAAGGCTGAGTTGCGTAGTTTCCTTTACAGACACAACTTTTATACAGGATTTGAAAACCCAGACAATGATTAATTCTGGTGAGAAGCTAGAGAGGGGTTGTAGCATTTCATGGTTGATTCCAAAAATGCTACTATCTCAAATCTGCAACCTGGAGGAGCTGTAGAATAGTTGTTTATAGGTAAAAGTATCATTTTAATATAAATTCCAGATACATGAAATGTTTAAAATTAAAGAGTTATCATATGTAAATAATACTTTTATGCACAAGCAATATATTGGAAATTTCTTACGCTTCAACACAAATCTAAAACAAATCTAAAACGGCTTTTACTTTGTGAATACCAAATTTCATCCATTGGTTTTTAGCTTTATTGTATTTTCATATGTTTTTATTATTTACTATCTCGATTTTCATTTTTATTTTTATTTTTTTTAATATTTTTTATTATTTTACTTTTCCTTTCATAATTTTCATTTTTAATTTTTGTTTTGTTCTAATATAATTAATCTAGTTAAATATCCTTAACATAGTTAAGAAAAAAAATGTTTTGTTGAGAAAGGTTCGATGTGGGAGAGGGAGCAGAAAACAATTTCTGCATGAAAGGATTTGGAAATTGGTCAGGGGCATCACAAAAAAGCACACAATCAGAATCCAGGGGGCAAGATACATTTTTCAGAGGCTCTCATAAAAAAAAGAAGAAACTTGCTTCAGGGATCATCAGAAGCTGAGGCGAGAATTCTTGACATTCGGATCTCTAGCACCTATATTATTCGTCTTGTTGTAGCAGCAGGTCAAGCAATAGCACATAAGCTCCAAAAGGTAAGCAACTCATTCGCTCATTCATATTGTCATGTATAATCGAGTAAGTTTGCTATTCATATTGTCATGTATAATCGAGTAAGTTTGCTGTATTATGGACGGCATTTTATGCTTGCTATTGCTCTGCCTGAATCTTCACCACTCTTCATTCTCAATCACCATTGCTATAGTAGCCTACATTTTTACCGAACATCATCGTCACCCTTTCCACATCCACAATACGGTCATCCTATCCCCTAGAACTGTGATCCTCAACTTATACCAAATGGTCACCGGGAGCATATCCAGAGAGTAAACATTACTCTCCCCAACTTTCTCCTTCAATTCTTCCCCGCAAAATATGCCAAAAGAAAAACACAAATCAAAGCCACAATCTTTCTTTCCTTCGTATCTACAAATTACAATCTTTCTTTCCTTCGTTTGTATCTACAAATTACCACACCCACCCATTTGAATTCGGTGCAAACAATTTTGTCCATGCTCTGAACTGAGTCAGTAGTGTATTCGGCTAATCACTTTCCGAATCTGTTCTTCAACCTCAAGAAGCCCAAATGAAAGCGGAGCCTCTGAACCAATTGAAGGATCTCAAAGCAGAACTCGCTCTCCTCCGCGACGCTGAGGTCACCGGCGGGGCCCCAAACAAGCTTTCGAAAATCAAAGTGGTTCAGCTTTCGATAGCGCCTTTGGACCTGCGCGACAAGAAGCAGCAAAAGGCAGCGTTGAGGGAGGCTTAGAGGAACAAGAAGTACCTCCCTTCGGACCTGCGCCCCAAGAAGACTAGGGCTATCAGGACGCTTAACAAAACATCAAGTTTCATTGAAGACAGAGCAGTAGAGGAGAGAAGGAAAGAGCTCCGCGCCTTGGCCGGCGTTAATCCTGGCCGTGATTCACGGCGGTCGGTTGGGATAAGGAGGCGTGAGTGCACCGGCGGCTGGTCTCGTTGGAATCAAGAAAAACGCGTCCCAGAGAATGTTTCTTTGTCTCGTGCACGAAAAGAGAGAGGGGCGATGACGCCGCTGCCGGCGGTGGCTCCGGTGGGGCGTGGTGTCGCCGGCGACGCCAAGACTGGTATAAGGTGGTGGTGTGGTGGTTGGTTCGAAGAAGCGGTGCCATGCGAGGCAAACCCCAACCCTAGGCTAGTTCGAGAGAAAGAAACCTTGAGTCTCTTTGATGTGTTAAGCTTGAGTGTAGAATGAAGTGAAGATGTTTCAGCCTCATAGGTTTCTAGGTTAGAAGGAGCTTTGGGTCGGCTGAATCTTCTTTCGGACGCGCTGCACCCCCTGTTCTCATTTTGCACCGCCATTCAGTTTGGGCTTAGGCCCATTCTATAAAAAAAATTCTTTTCTTCCCTGCACTCCCTTATTCTCATTTCGCACTCCCATTCTGTTCGGGCTTAAGCCCCATTTTGTCTCTAAAAATATGGTTTGGACAGCTCCTTTTTCTCATTTAGGCATCTCTACACCCTTTTTATTTATTTATTATTTTGTTTTTTTTTATTTTATTATTTTACTCTTTATTTTATTTTTATTTTTATTTTTATTTATTTATTTATCTTTTTATTTTTATTTTTTTTTCTTTTTCTTTTTTTCCATTTTAAATATCTATCTATTTTTTTAATATATAAATATTATATATATATATATATATATATATATATATATATATATATATATATATATATATATATATAACAAAAATATGTTTTAAAGGTTAAGATTCATGTGACCGCACGCATCGTCCTAGTGCTAGATACCTTTACTATTTCTTTCAAAAATAATTAAAGAATAACAAAAATATATTTTAAAGGTTAAGGCACTCGTGTGATCGCACGCGTCGTCGTAGTGCTAGATACCTTTTCCCTTTCTTTCAGAAATAATTAAAAAATAACAAAGATATATTTTAAAGGTTAAACTAGAGCTGTCAAAACGGGTAACCCGGCCCGACCCGGCCCGGTCCACCACGGGTTGGTCACATAGTGAGCCAACCCAACCCGGCTCATTTATTAACGAGCCAGAAAAACTTGAACCCGGCCCGACCCACCACGGGTTGGTGGGTAAACGGGTTGGCTCACTAGCTCATTTAATTACATTTTTTTAAATAAAAAAAATACAAACTTTCTGTAATTTAAATTTAAACAAATTTTACTTCCAAAAAATTATGTTAAAGACAATTCAAAATAATAATAAAAAGTAGAATATAATCTAAATTCAAAGACATAAAAAAAGAACCAATACTCAACAACATCAACAAAAAAATTAATAGTTTAATTTGTAACATAATTCCCAAATTCAAAGTTATCAGAAGCAGCTTGTTCAAATAATGTATATTCAAATTGTTTAAATAAAATGAACAAACTTTGATACAAGTATGTCAGAACAGAAAAAAAAAATCATTTCATGTCTTCAAATATCCCACAATAAAAAACAAATTCGCAAACCCCTATTTTTGTCATTATAGGGTTTTAAAAAAGAAAGAGAAGTGAGAAAACAAAAATGGGGAGAAAAGAGAAGAAAAAAATGAAGGGTGTTTTACCTGCTCCTTGAATAATTTTAGTGAAGTGAGAGTGAGAGCACCGTCAAATGAGAGCAAGTACTGTGAGAGTGATTTGTGAGAGCAGAAGTTACTTTTTTGGTATACACAATGAGAAGAGAGTATTTTATTTTTTAGGGTTTCATAAATAAAATAATAAATTAAAAAAATAAAATTAGGTAGGTGGGTTGGTGGGCCAACCCGGCTCACCACGGGTTCAACCCGCATGAGCCGAGTCTAAATGAGCCGGGTTGAAATCTGACCCGCATATAGGTGGGTTGTATTTTTCAAACCCAACCCGACCCGAACCTGTGACGGGCCGAGTTGACCCGCGGGTTGTGACCCATTTTGACAGCTCTAGGTTAAACACTCGTGTGACCGTCGTCCTAGTGCTAGATACCTTTTCCTTTTTTTCTCTTAAAAATAATTAAAAAATAACAAAAATATGTTTTAAAGGTTAAGCACTCTTGTGACTGCATACGTCGTCCTAGTGCTTAATATCTTTTCTTTTTTCTTTTAAAAATAATTAAAAAATAACTAAAATATGTTTTAAAGGTTAAACACTCGTGTTATCGCTCACGTAGTCCTAGTTCTCAATACTTTTTTTTTCTCTTTTAAAAATATTTAAAATATAACAAAAATAATGTTTTAAAAGTATAAACACTCGTGTGATCGTCCGCATCGTCCTAGTGCCTAATGCTTTTCTTCCTCTTAAAAAGTAATTAAAGGCATATTAAATAATCTCCTAAAAGTATGAGCACTTGTGTGATCGTCTCAAAAATACTAAAACATATAAAATCTTCAAAATTAAAAAACACTCTCATTTTTAAACAAACAATCAATCTTGTTGGGAAACAGGTAAGCTTCGTTTTAACACCAAGAGGGGGGGTGAATTGGTGGGTTTTCAAAATCAGAGTCTTTTTTGAAGATGTCCCCTCTCCTGCAATCTGCAACCCACTTTGAACAATCCTCAAAGTGTATTAGACTCCACGAGTTGTAATCACAACTGGTAATAGTAATTACAACAATCACCACGGATGCCAAATAAGTTCTTGATCAACACAGAAGCACCTCAATTGTGCAGATTATGATCAACAGTATGCGCGATCCAATTCTCCTTTAGAAACTCTTCCAAGAAAGATCACAACTGTCTTCTTGATGAGTTCTTAGAGCTCTAGAATCCAGAGAATCAATCTGAAATAAAATATGAAAATGTTAGTAATCCAAAAGTTATCTCTGTAAATGATCATGTCTCGTCTATTTATAGATTTCTATAAATCAGACGCTCCTGTAGTCGAATATGCAACTAATAGAGTCGACTGTATTATAAGAATTATAACAGTTAAGACATAATAGCTGCAATTCAGTCAAACTAATTTACTCCCCAGTCAATGCAGTTGACCAATATTCAATGCGCAACTAACTTTTAAAAATATAACCGTTGTAGTTCATGAGCATAACAGAATTTCAAAACAAGCAACTAATACAATCGAATGCGTGACGCACACAGTCGACTTCGACACTGTAGTTCACTTTGGAATTCTTTTCAATGTAAAATCTCACATAGCATTGTCTTTTAAAGTATGTGCATAATCACGAGCTTAATTCGATTTCTCCCATAATGAAGTCGACTTACAGCTTGCAGATATGCAACACAATGTAAGTTCATAAAAGTTCATGTGGTTTTCATCTTTCAAATCATGTGAAATGCAACCAGATATGATGTAACATACATAAGTTGAGTAAATGTGCATTCATATATCATAAACATGTTCAACAATATATCAATCAATAAGCAAAAGAACATGTAACACATCAACAATACATGTGTTATTAAAAATGTGTTATCATCATAAAAAACCAGAGTGATATAGATATTGTGTTGTCAACAATCTCAACAAATCTCTCATAAAGAACTACGTAACCCTGATTTCTCATTTTGAATGAGAATACGTAGGAGCAAGGTCAATCCTTGTCGGGCCCAAAAAACTAAAAAGTATATTTTGTTTCTTTACAGTGTTTTTTTGGGGATAATTAAACGTTTTGAAAACCACATCGTCTTCACGTATTTAATTAAGGGTATTGCCTTCGTGCAGGCATTGTAGGGTGCTTATACCTTCCCTACACGTAACCGACTCTCAGATCTAGAATCTGGTTCTCGTAGACTATGTCTTTCTTTATGGTTTTTCCATAGTTTTCCAGAATAAACTATGGTGGCGACTCCAAAATCTCTTTTTCAAACCGGTCTTTTTTTTTTGGATAGTCGTCCCACCGCGATTTCGGTTGCGATACTTCCTACATCCCACAATTACTAACTACACCTCCATAATACTAGAAAAAGACTCAAATACCTTTCACCACTTCACCTGATCACATTGCCACTATCACCGGTTCCATCACTACATTGGTACTGTAGAGGAAGAAGAAGAGAGAATGATGGAGAGGAAGAAGAGAGAGAATGTGTAACAAGCACAAATGAAAAAGGGTCACGTGTTAGGAGGTGATAAGACCAAAGGAATACGTAAGAGCACATGGGAAAGAAAGGACAATGTTAAATTGCGGGATTTCATACCTAAAAGGCAAATTGTTGGTACGAATCTCTCTTCTTGATTCTTTTTTTCTTTGTTTGCACTGTAACATTTTCGTTTTCGTCTTCACCTACTTTCCAAAAATTCCTTTGTCCCTTCTGTTAGGTAGGATATGTCCAGGTTTCTCCCCAAGCCTGACCGAGCATAATGGGTGCTGTTAACACACTGGTAAGTATACCAGTTCGTATCAAGTAATAAAGAGACGGTAAGTCTGAATATCGTTTCCCAAGGGACTCTTAGGCCTAAACGTTCATGTGAATTGATTTCATAAGACTTGAATAAATAATAATTCGATTTTGTAATTCAAAGACAAAAATAAACATGTATGTAAAAGCTTGATCAGTTGACAAATAAACAATATGGATAAATGGTTTTGTTGGGGTTTACGGTTTCACCCTAATCCACTCTCCTATATATACTATTCTTATTAAATTCAACATTGTTATCAATGTTCATGCAACTTTCTAACTTACCCTAAACCCGATGTTTTGGCGAAGAGAGCCTACTCCCAATTATTAGTTTACTTTGTCTAGTCTCCCTAGCAACTAGTCATGCATTTCAGTGAATAGAAGCTTAAAGCAATTGATCACCGTATCCCTATGTCTAGGCAATATTAGTATCAAGAGAATTCTCTCAAGTCTAGATTTTCCCGTATGTGTCCATATCAACAAAATCAATGATCATGACATTGAACGAGTTAAACAATGAAAGCATATAGTATAGAAAAACTTAAACTATTGATAAACTAAAGTATATGAATAAAATAAGAATATCAATACAAGAGAGTTTCAAATAGGATTACATCGCTCCCTAACAACAAAGGGTTTAGTTCACCATTATCATTGTGAAACTAGATGAATTGAATGGAAAATATGAAAGAATAAATCTAGACTTGATATATTGGAGCTTTTGCATCCAAAATTCGCCTCCAAGGTGTGTAGAGAGTGTTCTGCCGTCTTTCTGCCAAAAGATAACCCCTATGGTTCGTCTAGGGGCTATTTATAATTCAGAAAAATAACAGAATTTTGGCCCAGACCCATAAGTACATCGTTCAGCGGTACATTCGGTACTTGATTCCACCCCTCAGCGTTCACTTCCAAATGCCTGGCGATGTTGCTATTGTCGATCCCACCGCTCAGCGATAAGTGCGGCTCTTCTTTGGTGCCTCCTTCCGTCTTCTTTTAAGTCGAACCCCTTCTTTCTTCAATATCTTTCATCCAATTCTTGTTAAATCTTGTCAAAGTAAGGGAAAGCAAGCATAAAACCTATAAACCCCACTTTGACTCTCTTATAACCTAACTAAGACAAAATACATGATTTAAAGCTAATTCTAAGTCATAAAGGTTGTGTTTTGATATCAAAGTTAAGTATGAAAATAACGGTTTTTAGACCGTTATCAGGTGCCAAGATGAGCTTCCTTTATTTCGTTTTAGCCATTTTTAGTTCAATTCTGAACTATTATATACAAAGTTGTTTCATTGGTATTTTATTGACTTCCATGGCAGAGCATACAAGAATAAAGGAAATGCAAGCTAAAACATTTAATAAGTAGTTGTGAGACATTGAGGCCTTGCAAATAGTGTAATCTTGAAATCCTTATACCGTTGCTCACCCGACAATTCCTTCTCTAATTCCTGAAATTGCAAACGAAAAGCAACCTGACCAACCTACCTTAGGACTAAAAAAGGCCCATAATACCTGGGTACAAGTTTCAGATGTAATCTGGCCAACATAGACATCTACTTGTGTGGTCTAATCTTCAAAAATACTCAATCTCCTACTTGAATTGTGGTTAACGACCTTCTTTATTAGGAAATTTCACCATCTGATCTTGGGCTCGTCTAAGGCAAAATTTTAGTTGCTTGAGTGCCTCATCCCTATCCCTAAGGTCCTACGCTATAGCTTCAATTGAAGTTTCACTCTGAACAAAATGGGATAATGTAAGAGGTGGATAACCATAGACTGTTTCAAAAGGTGTATGATAACGGTAATTCTTACCATTATCTATGGTGCAATTTTCTTGCCAAATTAACACTCCGAAGCTTGAAACACACTTAATCCTCTTTTTAATCTAACTTTGTGAATAAACTCAGCTTAGGTTATACACAGTAGTTTTCATCACTAATTCTTCAAATTTTGTAGGAACTTGTTGTGCTTTGGAAGAACATTCAAGCTTTCAAGAGTGGAGAACCAAGGAGGAGCTTAGATGATGAAGATTTGAATAGGGTTGCCTGCACAAGTGGCGCCCAGCGCCCTTCAATTCGCATTTTTGGCTAGTTGCCCACGCCCAGGCCCCCTAAAGGGCGCCCAATGCCCTTTAGTTCGCTGTTTTCTCTTAATTGCTGCGCCTGGGCGCCCCCATATTCGCTGTTGGAGCTTGGTTTGTGGCGCCTGGGCGCCCCAGAAAAGGGCGCTGGGCGCGACTTTTTGCTGATGTGGCACCCTAACCCTATAAAAGGCACACAGTTTACGAGGGTTATAACACTTGGCGGCTGAAGCTCGAAAATACACTCTTGGACCTGTTGGAGCAAGGCCGGAGTTGTGGGAGCACTCATTTCTTCTTCCTTGGGTCTCATTCTCTTCCATTTTCCTCCATTGTAAGCTCAAGCTCTCCATGACTATGGAGAGCTAAGTTCCTTTTTGTTGGGGAATGATGTAAACTATAAAACTCCATTGTAAATGCACTTGTTTTGAATGAATATATGCTTATTTCATTGCTTGCTAGTGTTTATGTTCTTTGCTTAAAGCTTGTTGTGACTTGACCAACCATAGCATGATTCTAGCGTTTGCTTAATGTTGGGAAATGTTGGGTGAACCTTGAAATGAACTAAACACCTAAGGGAAATAAGGTCTAGGGATAGAGCTAGGACCTTTGGTTGTCTTAAACTTCTTTTCTGAATGCGGGTAAACTTGTTAGGTTGTCAAGGGATTGAGATTTAACAAGTGAACTTAGGCTTTCTCACCAAGGGGTTGGGTTTAAGTAACTTAGTAAGTTGACAAGAGCAAGCTAATTGAAGTAGTTGTAATTGTGCATTTGCATAGGAGTATAATAGTTGAAATCATTCTCCAACATATTCATTCCACATATTCATTAATCATTTCACTTTCAAGTGTTTTGGCCCCAAGTAGTTCAAACCTTTACTTATGCATGACTTTTACTTTCATTGCACAAATTCACATTAAAGGAAATCATTCTTTAGCTTAAAGTAGTTAGTAATTATACAATAGTAAAGTAATACCGAAGTCTCTTGGGAAACGATATCTGGTCTTACCGGTTTACTACTTGTAGCGATTTGGTACGCTTGCCAAGGAACTAACAGTGTACACTTAGCTAATGCTTGAAAGCTAGTATTGTACCAATATTCAATCCATGGAAGAAAGGAGTTCTAAGTCTTTGGTTGTTTAGAACTGAAACATCTTAAATATGTTTCCAAAGTTTTATTCAAAACTTCAGTTTAACCATCCAACTCAGGATGTTTAGATGTACTCATCAATAATTGAGTACCTTGAAGATGAAATAGTTTCTTCCTAAATAAACTTATAAAAATAGGATCTCGGTCACTTACAATGGAAGAAGGAATGCCATGTAGTCTCACCACCTCTCTTATACAAACACTACAACTAATGACCTGGCTAAATAAGGATGCTTTAAGGAAATAAATTTGCCATACTTACTTAATTTGTCTACCACCACCAAAATCGCATCATACCCATTTGATTTGGGTAATCCCACAATGAAGTCCATATTGAAGTCATCCCAATTGGCATGTGGAATGGACAAAGGTTGTAGCAAACCCTAGGGTAAAGAAACCAAATATTTGTGTTGTTGACACACCAAATAAGAAACAACAAATTTTGTGACATCTTTCTTCATACCCATCCAATATAGAGTTTGGGTCAATTTCCTATAGGTTATGGAAACTCCAGATTGTCCCTTAGTTTGTGTAACATGAAACTCTACAATTAACTTCTAAATCCAAGTTGATTTGGTCAAAAGAACCATCATTCACTTGTAGTGTAACCAGTCATGCTCCATTGTGAAATTGGGGTGTGAGTCAGGGTTTGCCTCCAAATCATTAAAGATCTTTATGATGTACAAGATCTTGTTGTACTTCCTCCATTATCCCCTGAAAATATTTCCAGAAAAGCCTAGAAATGACCTTCAATTCTAATTCTACAGTTGTTGGTTTCTCCAATTTACGTGACAATGCATCAACCACCTTATTATTGACACCAGATTTGTATTCAATCTCAAACTCGTAGCCCAAAAGCTTTGCTAACCAATTTTGTTGATTTTGAGTGGTTATACATTGTTCCAACAAGTACCTTAAACTACTTTGATCTTTGTCCACCACAAATTTTTGCCCCATCATATATGGTCTCCAATGTTGAATAGAAAGGACCAAAGCCATCAATTCCTTCTTATATATAGATTTGGATAGGAAAGAATCATTTAAGGCTTTGCTAAAATAAGCAACAAGGCTTCTCTTTTGTGACAAAATTGCCTCAATACCTCTTTTAGATGCATCACACTTCATATGAAAAATCTGTGAAAAATATGGCAATGCCAACAATGGTGTTATAAAGAGAGCAATTTTAAGAGTTTGGATGGCTGCTTTTCCCTTTTGTGTACATTCAAACTACTCCTTCCGTAATAGATCTGTTAATGGCTTAACAATCTTCCCATAATTTTTAATAAACTGCCTATAATATCCAATTAGCCCTAAGAATCCCTTATGCGGTTCAGGCCATTCATTTACAGCTTCAACCTTCTCTCGATCCATCATTATTCCTTTTCGTGAAAAACATGTCCCAAATATCTAATTTGTTACTTGCCAAAATCATACTTTTTATTGGCATACAGTTGTTGCTGCCTCAATGTTTGAAGAACTTGCTTTAGATGGTCTATATGCTCCCCCATGAATTGCTTTAAAATATCATGAAAGAAAACTAACACACATCTCCTAAAAAATTGCTTCAATGCTATGTTCATCAAACATTGAAAAGTGGCAGGAGCGTTAGATAATTCAAATGGAATCACCAAGAATTCATAATGCATTTGATGAGCACGAAAAGCAGTTTTTGGAATATGTTTCTCCTCCATTATGATTTGGTGGTATCTAGCCCTTAAATCTACTTTAGAGAAATAAGTAGCCCCATTTAATTCATCAAACAACTCCTTAATAACTAAAATAAGGAATTTATCCGAAATAATGGCCTTATTCAATGCCCTATAATCGATACAAAACCTCCAACTTCTATCTTTTTTCTTCACTAAGATAACATGGCTTGAATATGGACTATTACTTAGCCTTATGATCATAGAAGTTAGCATTTTCGGTACATGTTTTTCAATCTCTATCTTCAGCAAATAAAGATATCGACATGGCCTCACATTCACAAAATCCACACATACTTTATAGGGATTTGATGGTTCATTGGCCTGTTAGGAGGTAATCCCTTTGGTTCTTGAAAAATATCCTTAAAACCTCCCAAAATTTCCTCCAACTCTACTTTTTGTTCTGGGGACAATTTTTCACTTTCATTCACCCTCTTCCAATTTTGCACAACCAAGGTTCCATCCCAAAGAAACCACTTCAATCTTGGTTTCTTTTAATAATGCCTCTAGTGTAATAACTCTTTTCGTTAGAGTTGGATCTCTTTGAATTCTCACTTCCTCCGCATCTTGGTTGAATCCCATAATTAGGTTCTTTCAATTAGTCTTTAAGTTCTCCTAAAGTAACCAACCATTAAACTCCCAAAGTTAGATATACTCTACTTAACTCGAAAAGATAGAATTTTTCCTTCATCATCAATTCCTCCAATTGCAAAGACAAATTTTTACAACACCCAACTTTTTTGCTTCCTATGCCAACTTCCCAAGCAAACCGTGTAGGAAGGAGTAATTTCTACCTCCAAATTCAATTCATCCACTAACTTGGTTGAAATGAGGTTGTGGTTTGCACCACAGTCAATTAAAACTAACACCTTCTTCCTTTTTAACACTCCTTGTAACTTCATAGTATTAGATGATGTCAGCTCACCAGTAGAAAAAACTGACTATTCCACATGATTTTGTTCCTTCTCCTCCTCCTTTTCTTCCATTAATTCCTCATCATCTTCCATAATGAGAACTTTAATATTTTTTTAGGGCACTTGTGTCTCAGATTAAAAGGTCCCGCACAATGAAAGCATCACCCTTTTTCTCTTCTTCTAATGTATTCGGGATAGGGCAAGTTCCTCATCCCCTGTTTCGGCTACTCCTTGTGTCATTGCTTCCAACTTTTGATTCCATTATGGTTTCTCCTTCCTTCCTAAGTATGTGGACATTACCGGAACTTCCTGGTTCTTTTCTAGTCCCTTTCAAAGTTTCCACCCTAGAAATCACACCTCCACTACCATGATAATTATTTTGATAGCCCCTACTTCTATTTGTAGTTCTCTCCCCCACTCTATTCTCTGTCGAAACTTCCTCTACATCTCTTGCTATCTCAATGGCCCTCAAAAGATCCCTAAAATTATGTGGTCTAATTTGAATTCTTATATTAGAATGTAAGCCTGCAAAAAAGTATCCCATCAAATGTTCTTCTGTCAACTCGGTTGCTTGTCCCAACAACATTTCAAACTCTTGAATATATTCCTCTACATCGCCCTTCTGGCTAACTACTACCAAACTCTTGAATATATTCCTCCTTCCATACTTATAAAAACCAATATGATTTTCTCTTTAGATGTAACCGCCTAAACTTCGAAGAATTTTTCTACTCTTGTTATCCACCCCATAGGATCTCTTCCTTCAAATGTGGGTAGTTCTACTCTCCTCATCCATCCTCACTGATTCTCCTCTCTTTCTTTCTTCGATTCTTCTTTAGTCTCATCCTTTTTCCAAATTTTTCTCTATTCATAGATCCTCTACTTCCTTCAAAGCCTCTTTCCTAATTTTTCTTTCTTTGCAATCCTCCACCATGTCACTAAGCCTCTAGAAATTGGCTCGATATTCCTTCCTTAACTCTTCAATTCCACGAGCATTTTCCATCTCCACTCTCTCCATTACACTCATGCGGCTCTCCATATCTCACTGTATTTTTTATTGGACAGGTTGGACCAATTGTTAGGTTTCTTAGTGCCAAGAAACCTAAATACTATCTAAAAATAAATAATCACAACACATATTTGAATTCTCACAGTGAGGAAATATTTTATTAAATAGATATACATTACACACTATAAGAAATCAACAATAGTCAAGGAAAAAATTTCCTTACAGAGGATAAATCGTGTTTCTGTAATAAAACACTTAAAACCACCAAAATACGCACCTACCTCCTTAAAAGACATAAATGAAACATAACTAACAAAGGAAATTGTCAACTACTAAAGAAAAACTACCCCTAACTTCAATGAAACTCCTCCTAACTCCCCCAACCACCACTTACTAATTGCCACGTTTATTTTTTCTGACGTAAACCTTCCAAGACCTATCATAGGACCAACTCATTCTCTTCTTCAATTATATTGGTAAAAAAAAGATGGAACTTTGAGAGTATGCACTGATTATAGAGCTCTAAATGCCATCACTATCAAGGACAGTTTCCCTATTCCTACAGCGGATGAGCTAATTGATAAGTTGTATGTAGCAAGTTACTTCTCAGAATTGGATTTAAGACTAGGGTATCATCATATCCTATTAAATATGGAGGATAAACATAGAACAACTTTTAAAACACATCGAGGCTTGCATGAATGGTCAATAATGTCATTTGGGTTGTCCAATGCACTAGCAACCATTCAAAGCTTAATGAATCAAATTTTCATGTTTTTTTGAGGAAGTTTGTGTTAGTGTTTTTCGATGACATCTTAGCCTACAACACTAATTGGAAGGATCACCTTCAACATCTGGAGATAATATTGAGTATTCTCAAATAACAGCAACTCTTTGCTAAATTCTCCAAGTGTACTTTTGGAGTACAATAAAATTGATTATTTAGGCCAAACATTGTTAGGCGGTGGAGTCATAATGGACACTAATAAACTTAAAGGAGTGAACAAATGGCTTAAACCACAAACTTAAAATAGCTAAGAGGATTCTGAGGTTTAACATGGTACTATAAACGCTTTGTTAAAGGATATGCTTGATAAGGGTTGAAATACCGTTATTTTTATACTTAATTTTGATAATAAAAACACCCTTTATGACCTAGAAACTAGCTTGAAATCATGTTTTTGCTTTAGTTGTGAGAATAAGAGAGTTGAAGGTGGTATTATTGGTTTTATGCTTGGTTTTCCTTGTTTTAGCAGGAATTAAGAGGAATTGGATGAAAGAAGTTGAAGTAGCAAGGAGTTTGACTCATGAAAAGCAGGAAAATAGCACAACAGAAGAATTGTAGTTGGCGTTGAGCGCCACTTTCTCCGCTGAGCGCCACGCCTGCTGTTGAGTTCATTGTTTAGCAGCTTAAGCGCCATCGCTGAGTGTCAATCTAAGTGCCGCACCTACCGCTGAGCGCCACCTCCACTGCTGAGCGCCAAGTCTGCTCTTGAGTTCTCTATCTCACGGCTGGGCACCACCGCTGAGCGTCATTTTGAGTGTCGCGCCTACCGCTGAGCGCCATTTTTAGCGCTGAGCACTGACGACGTGTGTAATATGGTGGGCACTGACCAGGGCGGGGAGTGGTCACGTGCGAGAGGCATAGAGTGCAGCTCATGACAGCCTTCCAGTGGGAGGGACACATGGACAAATCGAACATACACTGAAATGAGAGGGATCTAGAGACCGTATAGGTATGAGACTATACAGTTGAAGGATAGCTTAAAGGACATGCATAAGGTTCAAGGTTCAAAGGTTAGAACAAATTATACTCTTTTTTTGTGGGCAAAAATTATGTGAAGGCTAAATGAATAAGGGATAACAAAAGATGGCCTTGATCATATGGAACCTGCGAGCAAGTAGTTCAATCACAGAAAACTTGAGCAAAATCATTCATGCTTCCAAAGTAATAATAATTATTTAAAAACAACTCTGAAGCTCAAAACTCACACAGGTATTATTCCCAAGCTCTAGAATTCAGAAAAACATCTTGCTCAGTATCTCAATCAAACTTTATCTCAAGCACCTGTCTCACAAATTGGGATTTATCATCATGCATCTCAACCTCAATCAAACACTAGAATCTTATAAAGCAAACTCATCACACAAAATAGAGCACGGTTGAATCAAGGCAGTTCAGTTCATTCAAGCAGAGCACAATAAAATTAAAACAAAACAAAGAACAAAAATTAAAGCCAAAACAAAAATTAAAAATTAAAAGTAAAGGTTCGAAGAACTGGGTTGCCTCCCAGCAAGCGCTTCTTTAACGTCACTAGCTTGACCCAGTTTTCATCATCATAGCATCCATCAGTAGATGTCTAATCACATAACATTCATTAGTAGATGCTAATATTTCTTATCTTCATTGGTATCCCTCAGTAGACACCAATCTTTCTCATCTTCATTGGCATCCGTCAGTAGATGTCTAATCAGCTAACATCCATCAGTAGATGTCTAGTCACTGTCCTCTTCCTTAGCAACATCCATCAGTAGATGTTGTAGAAGCATTCATCAGTAGATGCTGCCATTACTGCCATCAGAAGCAGCATATAACCTAAAGAAAAAGAACTCAAACACACAAAAACAAACTCAAATCCAAGTCACATAAATAAAAAAAAAGAAAAAAGAAAAGAAAAGAAAAGAAAAGAAAAGAAAAGAAAATAAAATAAAATAAAAGATACAAAAAAATTCAGGAACTGGGTAAAAGATATTTTTTTCTTTTTGTTGAATTTTTTTAGGAATTTAATATACCCAGGAACTTGTTACATTGCCCCAATCATAGAACCTTTAATCTCCAATTTCTTGAAAATTTCCATGAAACGCTCATACTGTTTCTCCTTTTTCTTCCTATGATCCTTCTTTGGGTGAGGAAGGGGTTTTTCATGTGATTATTTCTTTTTGCTTTCATCCTCCCCCTCTCTCTTTTTCTCCTTGGGACACTCCTTAGGGCACAAATGACTTTTCTCAATTTTTTTCTTCTCTCTCAACCCTTCTTTTTCTTCTCTACATCTTTCTCTTTTTCACTCAAAAATTCTTTTTCTTTGCTCTCATCTTCTTCCTTTTCTACCTCTTTCTCTTTCTCTTTCTCACTCAAACTTTCTTCTTCTTCTCTCTCTATTTTTCTCATCCTCTCTCTTTTCTTCTTTTTTTCTTTCCTCATTTGGAACTTTGTCACTTTCAATGACAATATCTTTGCATTCCTTACCAGGGTTGACTCTCATATTATTCTTAAGATCACCCAGCCTTTGAATTATGAAGTCACAATCCGCCTTCGTTCTTTCAGATGCTGCTTGAGTGCTTTTCTGAATTGAGAGGGATTCTTGCAAGAACTGCTGAAGAGTCTTCCAAAGCTTTGTAGTACTGTCAGCTTGAGGTGGTCTAGTGAATAATCCACTAACTTGCTCATATTAAATTTGATTTATGCTTGAGTGAGGTTCCCACCAGTAGTTGAAATTACCTTGGTAGAACTGTATCTTCGTTAGATCATATTGTGAGGCCTGTGAAATTTTCTCTAGAGAAGGTTCTCTAGATAATCTATCTCCTTTAGGCCTCCTTCAAGTTCCTGCACAAAAATTCTAGAGAGAGATTGTTAGTACAAAAATAAAAATAAACATTAGGGATTGAAAAATAAAAATAAAAAATAAAAATAAGAAAATAAAATAAAAAAATAAAGTCAAAATTAATCAAGGATCACACAAATAGACTAGCTTAAACCGTGAGTCCCCGACAACGGCGCCAAAAACTTGTTGGGACAAATCAGCAAGTGTACCGAGTCGCACAAGTAATATAAAATGGTAAGACCAAGTATTATATCCCAGAGGACTCTCGGTGCTGAACAGTTGTGTGAAAACATGATTAATTAAGACTTAAAACTAAAAGAGATCATGAGTTTGGATTGCAAAAATAATAAAGAAAATAAATTGCAATTGATCAATGGCAAAAGAGCACAGAGATGAATGGAGGTTGATTTATATGAGATGGGTTTTGATAGGTTGTCGCAACCCACACAAAAGTAATGTGCATAAAAGAATGCAATATAACTAGGAAGTGACTCCTAGGTCGTCTCTCAAGGATCAACTGCGGTTCAGAATCATGTCTAACACGAAGTGGGGGGGTTTGTGAGCTTTTGTGAATGCAAAAGAACTAAATTAAGACACGAATGCAAACATAGATGCAAACTCAGATGTAAAAACTAGTTTACAGACAGAATGAAAATGGTCAGTCATTAACCCAATCACTATGCTTCCAATCACAGATTAACATAATAAAGGAGTTACTCTAACCTCTAATTCAACACAGTTAACCAACATAGCGAAGGCTAATTATGTTTTCATAAAAGTGAACTAAGCGAACACAATGTTAACATGTAATCCAATTTGCACCATGCAGTTTCATCAACTAAGCGAAGACTAAACACCAACTGGGCAACTAAGCATATACCCAATTGCAAGTGCAAAAATAAATTTCACATTAACCAAGTCAGAGTGGCAAACACAATCTCAGTCCAGGTATCTCAAGCAAACAATGCAATATCGCTAATGACCAACCAAGTTAATTTAAGCTAACATTAAAACTAAATTAAAGAAAATTTGCGTGACTCACTTAAAAAAAATTACAATTGATAAATCACAAAATGCATCTCATGGTATTTAACTGTAGTGCGTAAACAAAGGACAATTGTACAAATGAAATTAAATGCAACAATTAGACTAATAAAGGAAAGATACATTATAATTATCTAGATGAAACACATCAATTATCAAACAACTAAAAGAAATATAAAAAGCATTAACAGTAAAAATGATATGCAAAAGTAACGAGTAAGCTAAAGGGGAAAGGGCACATTGCAACTTTGAAATGAATTATCCAATGCAAAATAAACTGAACGCATAAATCAACAATTATTATAATATTGAATCAACACTTCAAAATGGTGCCACCTATAGCTCCTAAATCTTCATCACCTCATGCACTTTTTCCAACTTGAAAACTTATCAAAGTTTCTTTCCTTTTAAAAGCAAAACAAATTAAAATCCTTCGTAACATGCTTCTTTCAGCCAATTGAAAGACCGCCACCTCCAAATTCTATGCCACCGTTTTACATTTTTCTAAAAGGAAACAAAAATATAAATCATCACCGCTGGAGCACTGTTTCTTTCTATGCAAATGAAATTCCCGCTTCCTTCAATCACAGAGTTAAGAAAACCAAATAAAAAAAATTAGCAATTTCCAAATGAGCTTAGCGTGAAGCTCTTCTTTCCCTTTGTCACCGTGAGTGTCACTTTTCCATTGAATAAAAATGAACATTCAAGACAACTGATTTAAGTACTGTAGCGGGAGACCTTTTTCTTCATTCATATAAAATAAAAACAAAAATTCAAAGAAACAAAACTAAATTGAAAACGTGTTGCTCTTTTCCAAAATGAAATGTTGTGCAGCACCTTCTTGAAGGAAGGAAATAAATGATTCCAAAAAAAAAGACTAAATCCCAACCTGCACCGTGAACATATTGGAAGAAAAATGTAGAGAAAAAGTTCTACTACTAATTGAAAATTAACTTCCTGTCAATACCCAATTTCGTCCGGGTAATTAAACAAAATATCTAGAGTTAAGGAAAGGTAATAAAATAAAAATAAACGAGAAAAGATGAAAAAATGATGATGATTTTTGTTTTGTGTTCTGTTCCTATTTTTATTTATTTTTATCCTTTTGTTTTTATTTTGTTTTGTTTTTACCTATTTTACCTCTTACTTTTATTTTGTTTTACGTTAAGATCTCATTCTGTTTTATTTTACTTTATTTTATTTTACTTTAGTTTATTTTATTTTATTTTATTTTATTTTATTTTATTTTATTTTATTTTATTTTATTTTATTTTATTCTTATTTTATTTTATTTTATTTTATTTTATTTTATTTTATTTTATTTTATTATTTTATTTTATTTTATTTTATTTTATTTTATTTTATTTTATTTTATTTTATTTTATTTTATTTTATTTTATTTTATTTTATTTTATTTTATTTTATTTTATTTTATTTTATTTTATTTTATTTTATTTTATTTTATTTTATTTTATTTTATTTTATTTTATTTTATTTTATTTTATTTTATTTTATTTTATTTTATTTTATTTTATTTTATTTTATTTTATTTTATTTTATTTTATTTTATTTTATTTTATTTTATTTTATTTTATTTTATTTTATTTTATTTTATTTTATTTTATTTTATTTTATTTTATTTTATTTTATTTTATTTTATTTTATTTTATTTTATTTTATTTTATTTTATTTTATTTTATTTTATTTTATTTTATTTTATTTTATTTTATTTTATTTTATTTTATTTTATTTTATTTTATTTTATTTTATTTTATTTTATTTGTTTTCAATTTATTTTATTTATCTTATTTTATTTTATTTTACTCTACCTTATTTCTTATTTGGTATCCTTATTTTTATTTTATTTATTTATTTTTTATTTTTATTTTTTTTTATTTTTATTTTTTTTTCTTGTTTCAATTTTCTTATTCCATTTTGTTTTACGTTATTTTCTTTTTGTTTCATTTTATTTTCATTTTTTACCTCTTTTTCTTTTTTTTTTTTTTTTTTTTTCTTTTTCGCTTTACTTTTTAGGTTTATTAAATATTTTGTTATTTTCCTTTACTTTGTTTTTATATTTCAAATTCAAGAAAAGGATATTATTTTAAGCTACTCTAAAAAATACAAAAAAAAAAAATAAAAAAAGAAGAAAAAGGAAAGAGAAGAGGAAACAAAAAAAATCCAAAGTCAACTAAACCTCCTGCAACACACAACAACAGACGCCTCCACAAGCAATTTCTGGAAAAAAAAAAACCTGCGTACCATGGTTTCTGTCACCAATGGTGCATCAAAGAGGAATGGCGTTTGACAGTGGTTTTGTCAGGCGGCTGAATGGCAGAAAGGACTTCCGGAGAAAACGGCTTAGAAGGGGGAACCGGGAGAGCATTGGGGACCTGACCACGGAGCAACAGAAAAAGAGTGAACACCATCACAACAAAAGGGCACCATTATTGAGACCCGAGAGCACATTGCTCTTATCCAGCACCTCACCCGGAAATTCATACAGAGCACAGTGCAGCAAGAGTTCGCGGGGATATACCACTTACCTAAGAGAACCGAGGAAAGGGGAGCCAGAGGAAGAGTTTTGAGTCTGCGGAGGCGCCCTGAAGTCGTGAGGTTTGAAATTGTAGAAGTGTCACGAGACTGTGAGTCTTGAAGTTGTGGAGGTTTGAAGCTGCGAGAGGTAAGTCCTCATACGCCTATCTCTGCCTCCTTATGCATGCTTGTAAGCTTGTTGAATTTGCTTAGGTGTATGCTTTCTTCGTATATGTTTGGAGATGAACGAATGATTGTTTGATCACGATTTATAGTCCCGTTTGTCCTCTTTACGGTTCTATTTGTTAATCAAAAAAGGCTGCAACCAAAAAGCAGTTTCAATGCCTGTAATATTCATCAGATTTAAATGGAGGTAGAAGATAGACATATGCTTCCTTGACATCATCAGTACCCCAGAAAATACTCTAAAAAATGTAAAAAAAAAAACAAACATCAGAAACAAAGGTAGGCGTATCTTCATATCAGTCCTCATATGAAACAGAGAAAAGCCATAAAATAGAAATAGTTTTTTTTTTTTTTTTTTTTTTTTTTCCTTGCAAGCAGTAGGTTCCCTGTGATAGCATATGATGTAGCCACCCTCAATCTCGAGACGTTTTTCCACCTGCATTAAGCAAATGAATAAACCAGAACCAGATTACAAATCCTATGCTATTTTATTCGAAGTTTGTCCTCTCGGAAAACCACCACCATTCATCTTCTCGGAATGATCATCAATCATTTGCCCCAATCCCCAGTTTCTCTTTGAAACTTCGTATCTTTAATCACAAAACCAAATCCGCTTCAGCTTTCTATTTCTTACATACCCTGTCAATGCCAGAACAAACACGAGAAGCAAACGAAACTTTATTGAAAATAAAACAACAGCTTGAGACTGAAAACATGTAAATTCTCATGAATGTGAGATTCTAACCCAAAATGGAATGAGCGGGTAATAGAACAGAGTGTAATTGGGAATAAAAAAGGGTGCTTCGCGTGGTGATTGTTGTGGCTGCGGCGACTGGAGCCGCGGTGGTTGCTCAGTGGTTGTCCGACGAAGATTTGTTGTTCCTGTGACGGCGGCTCGCGACGGCGGCGACTCGTGGTGGTGGACGGTTGAAGGGAAGAAGCACGACACTTCCTTGTTCTCGCGCGAAGGAGAGGGGAGGCGAAGAAGACCCGACGGCCGGCGACAACCTCGGTGGCGGTCAACGTCACCGGCGCGGCCTCGGCTCGCGGCTTTCGGTCGTGGATTTCGCCGGCGATGGCGAGAACAGCGAGATCTCGGATTTGTGGCCGGCGACGAGCCTCGACAGTAGGGGCGGTGGCCGGCGACGAACCTCGACGGTGGTGGTTGCAGGGGACGACGTCCGACGGTTTGACGGTGGCGTTGGCCGGTTCGAAATGACGGCGATGTTCATGGGTGGAAATGACCCAACCCTAGACGAGGGAGAGAGGTCAGGAGACGCCGTGGCCGGCCGTAGCTCCGGTGGAGGTCGCAGTCGCGGCGAGACTCCGACGGCGACTTGTGGAGGTGGTGGCGTGTGGCCCGGTCTGGCAGAGGTGGCGTGTGCGCGGATCCGAGGGAGGCGAACCCCTCCCTGGGTTGCCTGTTGCGAGAGAGACCTTGCGTCTCTGGTGTGTGGATCTTGAGAGTATGGAATGAGGAGGGATGCTTGACCCCCTAAATTTCTAGGTCAAATGGTTTTAGGGCCAACTTTCTGGGCTGCGTTCTTTTCTGCACCCCCATTTCTACCAAAGCACCCCTAATTGGGCTCAGATATGGCCAAACCTAAAAAAAAACCAGTAATAAAAAAAAAAAGGTTTCTGCACCCCTTATTCTGCTGGATCGCACCCCATTTTTCTTGGACTTAAGCTCATTCGATTTTCCTCCTTGCAATCCCCTATTTTCATATTCACACTCCCCTTCCGCTTGGGCTTAGGCCCAGTCTGCTATCAGAAGCAAAATTGGTTTTCACACCCCTGTTTTTTCCTTTTTACTCCCTTCTCTTATTTATTTTGATTGGTTTTTTTATTGTTTCACTCTTTACTTTATTTTCATCTTTATCTTTATTTTTTATTTACCCTTTTTTGTTTGTATTGTTTTTATGTTATTTTATTTTCCTTTTTTTGTTTGTATTATTTTTATTTTATTTTATTTTATTTTCCTTTTTTATTTTTAAATATTTATCTACCTTTTAAATAAATAAATAAATATATCAAAAATGTTTTAAAGGTTTAAGCACGTGTGTGATCGCACGCATCGTCCTCGTGCTAAGACCTTCTCTTCCTTTTATAAAAATCAATAAAAATTGTTTTAAAGGTTTAAGCACGTGTGTGATCGCACGCATCGTCCTCGTGCTAAGACCTTCTCTTCCTTTTATAAAAATCAATAAAAATTACTTTAAAGGTTTAAGCACGTGTGTGGTCGCACGCATCGTCCTCGTGCTAAGACCTTCTCTTCCTTTTATAAAAATCAATAAAAATTGCTTTGAGGGTTTAAGCACGTGTGTGATCGCACGCATCGTCCTCGTGCTGAGAGCCCTTTTCTTTTCTTTTTTTTTTTTACGTAAAAATATCCAAAATACAAAACATCATTTTTCAAAACACAAACAACCTTTCAACCTAGAACTACGTAACCCTGATTTCTCACTTTGAGAATACGTAGGAGCGAGGTCAATCCTTGTCGGGCACGAAAAATAAAAAAAATTTGTTTTCTTTTAGAGTTTATCTTTTTAGGGGAAATTAAACATTTTGCAAACCACATCTTTATTCGTGTATTTAATTAAAGGTACTTCCCTCGGGCAGGCGTTGTAGGGTGCTAACACCTTCCCTACACGTAACCGACTCCCGAACCCAATCTTTGGTTTGTTGGACTGTGCTTTATCATTTTATGGTTTTTCCGTAGTTTTCCAGAATAAACTATGGTGGCGACTCCAAATCTTTTTCCAAATCGTTTCTTTTTGGATCGTCGTCTCGTCGCAATTCCGGTTGCGACAGATGGCGACTCCACTGGGGACGCTGAGAGTCAGGCCATTTAATTAGATGCGCGAATTTGATGTGGTTTTTCTTTATGTTTTTCTTCCCCTTTTCTTTGTCTATGTTTGATGTTTAGAACAATTGCATGCGAGTTTTGTTGCTTGTTCTTTATATTTGAAATAATTGTTGGACCCTAGGGTAGCAAACATGTTATATCTGCCTGGGAAATTTTCTGGCTGTTTTGCAGGTGAGGGTTGGGTTGCATTTGCATTCTCCCTTCACACACACACATTTTATGCATATATTGAGTGGGGCCCTATACCCGGGTCTGAGTGCAGTTTAGAATTAGAGGAGTTGTGTAGCGGTGTCACTCTGGGATGTACTTCCCGTCTGGCTATCGTGAGAACTCCAACTAGAGTCTGTTCTCTTCACTTGTGTCTCCTCATCTAGTTGATTACTCGACTGTTGTGGAGATGCTATGAAGGGGGCCATAGCTCTAGTGACCTTCGACCTTTAGGTTCAGGGAACCATCCTGGTGATTTCATGTACTTGGCCTTGAATCCAAAGCATTAAACCTTTGTTATGGCACGAAGGGAGAAATATGTATTCCTGTAATCCTCACGCTACTTGTTCTCTTTGTAAATAATGATATTGCATTTTCATACCATGCATGTATTTTTGTTACTCAATTTGTTTTACTTTGTTATATTATCATGCATTCATATCCATACATCATTTAGTAACATGTTGGTTTTAGGGGAAATCACAGGTATTCACTCGATATCGTGCGAGATGGACACTGATACAAGATCCAGTGCTACACAGCATACTGATTCTGTTGTTTTAAAAAAGAAATCTAGCCTAAGGGTCCATGGTGGAAATCTGACTGGGCTGATAAACTTAGGTCGAAGGCTCAAGACTATAAAAAAGGAAGCATTCCAGAAGAAATACGGGAATTTATTGAGTCTGATGGAAGTGGAGGTACAACTGCCTGCTATCACAGCCCTAGCCCAATACTACGACCCCCCACTAAGATGTTTCACCTTCCAAGATTTCCAACTAGCACCGACTATAGAAGAATTTGAGCATATCCTGGGTTTACCACTGGAGGGTACTACGCCGTATCAACACTTAGAGCATCACGCCTCTATCCCTACCGTTGCCGCCATAATGAAATTACAGCCCAAAGAGCTGGAAGATAGGTGGGTAACGAGGCATCAGATGCGTGGATTGCAGCAAGGGTATCTGGAACAATACTTGCATCATCTGGCCGACAGGGAAGAGTGGGAGACTTTCATGGATGTGTTAGCCCTTACCGTGTATGGCGTTGTCTTGTTTCCCAAGATAGAAGACTTCGTGGATTCCACCGCTATTGATGTTTTCGTAGCCAGAAAGACGAGGTCGGAAAACCCCGTAACAGCAGTCCTCGCAGATGTATACGGAACCATGAGTTTTTGTCACGAGAGGAAGGGAAAGAAGATTATTTGTTGTTTACCAGCGCTATATGCATGGATGACTGCACGCGTATTTAAGGGGGCGGTTGATGCTAGAAGTCTCACTGAAGATCCATCACACAAAGGGCCTAAAGATAAGGGAGGCAATGGGTGGGGTCAATTCTTTGCGAGTTTGAACGAAGGAAAGATAAGGTGGCGCCTTCCTTGGCTTGGAATTAAACCTTCTGTCCAACACTGCGGCGGTTTTCCCAATGTACCTCTCATAGGGGCCCGATATTGTATCAATTACAACCCTATTTTGGTGCAAAGACAATTCGGACATCCTATGAGGGGAGCACCTTCACCAGATTATCTCACAGCTCTCTTCATCTATTATGAGGACGGACATTGTACTGAAATGTTGAGGAGGGTCAGAAATGCCTGGGAAAATATGGTGCGAGCAGAGAAGGACTTGAGGAGTGGAGTGATGGATAGCAGGGTTAGTTATCACACCTGGATTCTGGAGAGGGTAAAAGAAGTCAAGTTGCCTTTCAGGCCAATCAATGATCAGTCGGCCAGTGAAGAATCACCTCAAGCCCCGGAGAGTGAAGAGGTGAAACAGTTAAAGGCTGAGATGGAGAAGTTGAGGGTGAGGAATGCCGGGTTGGAAAAGGAATTACAGAGGGCGCGCAATGATTTTGTGGATATGAGGAATGATAATGAAGAAAAGTCACAAGCTTATGAAAACATTGTCAAAAGCCAGAAGGCTGAGAGGGATTATATATTCCGAGTGAAGCAGGATCTTGCGGCCGCGAGTAAAGAATTATCCATGAAGAATGCGGCTTTAGAAGAAGGCAGACAATGGAAACAACTCTATGAAGAAGCTAAGAGAGATAAAAGAGAAGCCCTAAAGAAACTAAGAGAAGCGCAGGTCCAAGTACAAGAAGCAGGGCATCAAGTGAAGGAAATGGCTACATCATTTGAAGCGGAGATGAATCAGGAGCGCTGGAAGAGGGCAGAGGCTGAAGAGGAGTATCGAACCATGATAAAGCAGATGGAGGATTACATCGAGGAGCAGGAGGAGCGATGGAGGTCGATGGAATTTGAAGAAGGGCATCAGGCCTTGATAAAGCGAATGAAAGAGCACATCGTGGAACAAGAAACGGCTGTAAAGCATTGGAAAGAAAGTTTCTCTCAGTTGGCTGCTTTGGCAAATGGGGCAATTGAAGACATCCCCAGGATGGTGTCGAATGCTGAAGCAAGTACTCATTTTTATAACCCGCCAGCGGAAATAGAGTTGTTTATTAATCATTGTAAATGGTTAGTAGGCGAAATGAAGGCCTTCATTGCTCGAGCTAGGGATTGATGTAGGAATCAATTATCCATGTTTTGTTTCCTTTAAGCAATGTAATGAATTAAGCTTCTTTGTATGAGAGACTTGGTATGTTTTGTATGGTACCGATTTTGCATTAATTCCCATCAGTAATGTTATCGTGACCCTGTGATTTCCCCCTATCACTAGCATGCATCACATTTTTCTTTTTGTTTAGCATATATATCATTTTCACCTAATTTGAATAAATTAAAATAATAGAGAGTATAAGAGTGAGGAAAAACAACGGCAAAACGTCCACGACATCCTTACAGGACCCGGGCCAATTCGAGAATTATGGAAGATTGGGAGGAAGCACACGAGGTTGTCAAAGCCGATATCAGCCAGCTGAAGGATCAGATGAGCCAGATCCTCGCCGCCCTAGAGTCTTTAAAGACTGCGGGAGACTCATCGTCAACGCGGATCGAGGGAAATGTCCCCCCTTTTCCCCCTTTGTTTAACGCCTTAAGTCCGTCGATTCCTTTCCCGATGTACGGTTTGCCGCCAGGTTATACTCCTCCCGTGGGAGATTACTCGGAAGCGGAGCATGCGTCTTTCTCTTTTCCCACAACCACAAACATACCGCCCATCGGTACCCAAGGTCCTGTCTTGACTTCGGCACCTATGACAAGTTCAGCAATGAATGAGACGACCACGGTTGAAGGGACGCGGGTGACTGTAACGCCACACGTGGTTGCTAAAGAGGACTCTCCAGCCGGGGCCGCGCTGCACACCACAGTGGTTGGAGGGTTTGGTAGCTTCAGTGAAGCTAAAAATAAGCTGGAAATTCTGGAAGAAAGGCTGAGGGCCATAGAAGGGGTCGAAAACTATGGATTCGGTGATGTCGCAAGATTGAGTTTGGTCCCCGGCGTAAAAATACCACACAAGTTTAAGGTACCAGAGTTTGAGAAGTACAAGGGTAATACATGCCCTAAAAGCCATTTGACCATGTACTGCAGAAAGATGGCTGCTTATGCCTATGATGAGAAATTACTCATCCACTTTTTCCAAGACAGTTTGGCTGGGGTAGCATTGAACTGGTATACCCACTTAGAGCCGTCTCGCATACGTTGTTGGGTGGACCTGGCCGACGCCTTTGTGAAGCAGTACAAGTACAACATGCATGTCGCACCTGACCGGTTGCAACTACAAAACATGGCGAAGAAAGACAATGAAACTTTTAAAGAGTATGCTCAAAGATGGAGAGAGTTGGCTGCGCAGGTTGAGCCGCCTTTGTACGATAAGGAGATGGCGGCTATGTTTGTGAACACACTCCAGCCACCGTTTTATGAGCATATGGTCGGAAATGTGTCCTCCAATTTCGCCGATATCGTCATAATAGGCGAAAGAATAGAAATTGGGTTGAGGAATGGGAAGATTGGAGGCGGCCCGTCTGCGATAGTAAACTCTAAGAAACCAAATTTCAGTCCAGGAAGAAAGAAGGAGGGAGATGTGCATGCAACATCGGCAATACCTATATGGAGAGGTCAAGCTCCTATTCACAATTATAGACCATACCTGGGCCCACCCCCATATGCAGCTAATGCGGCATTTGCTCATCCAATTAGGCCGCAACAACCACAACAAGGATTTTATCAGCCACAACCTATCACAAACAACGCCTGGAGGGCTGGGACAAGCGCGAATCCAAATCCGAATACGGGTCAAAACACTTACCCGAGAAAAACCCAAGAAAGAAACTTTGTTCACTTCACCCCCATCCCTACAACTTACACTGAATTGTTACCTCACCTCGTCAAAAAGGGTCTGGTTGCTATATGTCCGATGATGCCTATGCAGCCTCCGTACCCCAGGGGTTACGATGCCGATGCCAAGTGTAGTTATCACGGAGGAGGCGTGGGTCACTCAACTGAGAAGTGTATGGCCTTCAAACATAAAGTGCAAGCCCTAATTGACGCCGGGTGGTTGAAGTTTCAAGAAGATAAACCTAGCATTGAGGCTAATCCACTATCCGGGCATGGGAATGCCTCAACAAATGCCATTGAAGATAAGAAGCACGAATTGATAAGGGATGCAAGTGAGATCAGAAGTTCCAGAAGGTTTATTTTCGAGACGGTATTGAAGCTGGGTATTTTAAACGGGGATTACGATTTGGGAAAAGCATGTGGACTTCATCCATGCGCCGGACACTCTATCGATGAGTGTGTCGAGTTCGAGAGGTTTTTACAAGACTTGCTTGACAGGAATTTGATGCAGGTATGTTACGAAGATAAGAAAGAGGAGGTGTTTGCACAAACTGATGGGGAGTATGATGTAACTCTTCCAGAACCGTTGGTGTTCCGTTTCACTCGAACCACCCCTACACCAGTAGTTCACGGAAGATCGTCTGTTGTTATCCATACACCATCCCCTTTTCCTTACCAGAGCGAGAAAGCTGTCCCTTGGAGGTATGGGACGCATGCGATTGACGAGGGACAATGCATTGAAAGTCAATCCTTCGGCCATGATCCAGCTATTGAAAATATATCGGGCATCGGCGGAATGACAAGGAGTGGTCGAATCTTCACGCCACCGAATTTGATGAAAGAAGGGACTAGCAGTAATGAAGCAACGACGGTCACCAAAACTAAGGAGATTTTAAAAGGAAAAGGGGTGCAGGCAGAGAAGACCCCTGACACGGGAAGCAAGAAGGAAATATCTGAGGAAGAGGCTTGCGAATTCTTGAAATTCATACAACAAAGCGAGTACAAAGTGGTGGAGCAACTGAATCGCACGCCTGCTCGGATCTCCCTGTTAGAATTGCTCATGCACTCCACCTCCCATAGAAAACTGTTGATGAAAATACTGAGCGAGGCCCATGTAGAGCAAGGTATCTCCCTGAACAAATTCGAGGGCATTGTCAGCAACATCACTGCCAATAATTACCTCACCTTTACCGATGAAGAGATACCTACTGAGGGGAGGGGGCATAACAAGGCTCTCCATGTCTCCGTTAAATGTTTGGACCACGTCATAGCACGAGTGTTAGTAGACAACGGTTCCTCCCTGAATGTCATGCCCAAAACGACATTAGAGAGGCTACCTTGCGACGGAATACATATGAAGCCAAGTTCTATGATCGTACGAGCGTTCGACGGCAGTAAGAGAGAAGTAATGGGGGAAATAGAGCTACCGGTTCAGGTGGGCCCATGTGTTTTTCAGATAACCTTCCAAGTCATGGATATCCTCCCGGCCTATAGTTGTCTATTGGGTCGCCCGTGGATCCATTCTGCGGGGGTTGTGCCTTCCACCCTGCACCAGAAACTGAAATATGTCATGGGAGATAAGTTGATAATAGTATCTGGGGAGGAGGATCTCCTTGTGAGTGGGCCATCTTCCGCCCGTTATATTGAGGCTGCTGAGGAATCTCTCGAGACGGCTTTCCAATCATTGGAGATCGTGGGAAACGCTTATGTGGAGCCATTCCCAATAAACCCGCATTTTTCATGCGCCTCTATCATGGTGGCCAAAGTCATGCTGAAGGGAGGCTATAAGTACGGAAACGGTTTAGGCAAATACGGGCAAGGGCGGACATTCCCATTGAAGGTGGTCGAGAACAAAGGCAGGTATGGCCTGGGGTACAAGCCCAGCAAGGAGGACAAGAAAAGGCTGATTGAGGAAAAAAGAGAGCGCAGTCTGGCTCGTGTGGAGAGACGGGAACCAAGGGTGAGAAAGATTCACATTGGCAATATAAAGGAGAACTTTCGCAGCGCTGGATGGGTGAACACTAGCCAGATAGCAGTCGTGGAAGATGAAGCTGAATCTGAATGCTCGAACTTCGTGTGGGCTTGCTCCCCGGATATGCAACTCAACAACTGGAAGACTTTGGATTTACCCGTGATGTTTGATTCAAATGAAATGTAATATTTTAATTAATCCTATTGCTTTACCCGGAGCCTTAGGATTCATGACTTACGGGTTGACGCTTTTATTTTACTTTCAGTGTGATAATTGAATCGTGTTCGTTTTCGTTTTTACCATCGTTTTGGCTTTCTCCATCGTTTTTCTGGTTTATTTATTCTTTTTTTCGCAAACTTAAATAATGCAGATATGACAATGAATGTTTTGAAAATAACAATGTCAATATCCCTAACCTTGAGCACCCTGTCGATAATACGGAAGATGATTATGAAGATGGTCCGGAACCCTCTCCGGAATTGATGAGATTAGTGGAGCAAGAGTCTAAAGAAATAAAACCCCATCAGGAAGATGTTGAAATACTCAACTTGGGCGAGGAAGATGAGATAAAAGAAGTAAAAATCGGTACTACCATGAGAGAGGAAGTAAGAGAAAGGTTGCGAGTCCTATTAAAGGAATTTAAGGACGTGTTCGCTTGGTCATACAATGATATGCCCGGTTTGAATGCCGATATCGTGCAACATAAACTCCCTCTTAAGCCAGAATGCCCTCCGGTCAAACAGAAATTAAGAAGAATGAAACCGGAAATGTCCTTGAAAATCAAGGAAGAGGTGCAGAAGCAATTCGATGCAGGATTTTTGGCTGTGGCAAAATACCCACAATGGGTGGCAAACATCGTACCAGTACCCAAGAAAGATGGTAAAGTTCGGATGTGCGTTGACTATCGGGATTTGAATCGTGCAAGTCCGAAAGACAATTTCCCACTACCCCACATCGACACTCTAGTCGATAATACAGCCAAGTTTTCGCTATTTTCATTCATGGATGGCTTCTCGGGATATAATCAGATCAAGATGGCACCTGAGGATATGGAAAAGACCACGTTTATCACATTGTGGGGAACATTTTGTTATAAGGTGATGTCTTTTGGGCTCAAGAATGCTGGGGCAACGTATCAAAGGGCGATGGTGGCACTTTTTCATGATATGATGCACAAAGAGATTGAAGTGTACGTGGATGACATGATCGCAAAGTCTGAAACGGAAGAAGAGCACGTCCTCAACTTGAGGAAATTATTTGAGAGATTGAGGAAGTTTAAACTCAAATTAAATCCCGCAAAATGCACATTCGGCGTGAAATCCGGGAAATTGCTGGGTTTCATTGTTAGTCAAAGGGGGATAGAAGTGGATCCTGACAAGGTACGAGCGATAGCGGAAATGCCCGCGCCCAAGACGGAGAAGGAGGTTCGAGGTTTTCTGGGTAGATTGAACTACATTGCTAGATTCATCTCCCAATTAACCGCCACTTGCGAACCGATATTCAAGTTGTTGCGTAAGAATCAGGATGCGGTTTGGAACGAGGATTGTCAGGCCGCTTTCGAAAAAATCAAACAGTACCTACAAGACCCCCCGGTGTTGCGTCCGCCTGAACCAGGAAGACCACTCATTCTGTATTTGACTGTATTGGATGAGTCAATGGGTTGTGTACTGGGCCAACATGATGAAGCCGGAAAAAGAGAGCATGCCATATATTACTTGAGCAAGAAGTTCACAGACTGCGAACGACGATATTCCCCGTTAGAGCGAACTTGTTGTGCATTGGCCTGGGCTGCTCATCGTTTAAGACAATACATGCTGAATCACTCTACGTGGTTGATATCAAAAATGGATCCTATCAAGTATATTTTTGAAAAGCCCGCTCTCACTGGAAGGATAGCTCGGTGGCAGATGTTATTGTCAGAATATGACATTGTATATGTTACTCAGAAATCCGTCAAGGGTAGTGCTCTAGCGGAATACCTGGCTCAACAACCCATTAGTGATTATCAACCAATGCAGCCTGAATTTCCCGATGAAGATATCATGGCCCTATTTGAAGAAAGCGGAAAAGACCGAGACGAAGAAACGTGGACACTATTGTTCGATGGAGCCTCGAATGTGATGGGGCACGGAATAGGGGCAGTGCTCATCTCTCCAGAGAAGCAGTACATACCCATGACAGCGAGATTGTGTTTCATTTGCACGAATAACATTGCGGAATACGAGGCATGCGCTATGGGTATTCGAGCGGCAATCGAAGCCAAGGCAAAGATTCTAGATGTATATGGAGACTCAGCTTTGGTCATCCATCAGTTAAAGGGAGAATGGGAAACTAGGGATACCAAATTAATTCCCTACCAAGCCTACATCAGGGGATTAATGGGGCATTTCGACTCCATCACATTTAATCATATACCGCGAGAAGATAACCAATTGGCAGACGCATTGGCTACCTTGTCGTCGATGTTCGAAGTTGACCGAGACGCAGAATTACCAATGATTGAAATGAAAAGCCACGCAGAGCCAGCATATTGTCAATTCATCGAGGAGGAGGTAGATGGGAAACCTTGGTATTTCGATATCAAACATTATCTTAAAACCCGAGAGTATCCTGAGAAGGCGTCTGAAAACGATAAAAGGTCATTAAGGAGGTTGGCTGGCAGTTTTATTTTGAACGGGGACGTTTTATACAAGAGAAATCATGACACGGTTCTCCTCAGATGCGTGGATGCAAAGGAAGCCGAGCTGATACTGAAGGAAGTGCACGAAGGTACCTTTGGCACACACATGAACGGGCACTCAATGGCCAGGAAGATATTGAGAGCTGGTTATTTTTGGTTGACTATGGAAAATGATTGTTGCACACACGTGAGAAAGTGCGAGAAATGTCAGATGTATGCAGATAATATCAATGTGCCACCCACGACCTTGAACGTGTTGTCTGCACCGTGGCCATTCTCGATGTGGGGAATAGATGTTATTGGAGCTATAGAGCCAAAAGCGTCAAATGGACATCGTTTCATACTAGTCGCAATTGATTATTTCACCAAGTGGGTTGAGGCTGCTTCTTATGCCAACGTGACTAGAAAAGTGGTGACCAGATTCATAAAAAGGGAGTTGATTTGTAGATATGGGCTACCTAATAGGATTATCACTGATAATGCCACCAACCTGAACAACCAGATGATGGCGGAATTATGCGAGGAGTTCAAAATTCATCATCTTAATTCTTCTCCTTACCGTCCAAAGATGAATGGGGCAGTAGAGGCTGCTAATAAGAATATCAAGAAAATTGTACAGAAGATGGTGGTCACCTATAAAGATTGGCATGAAATGCTTCCTTTTGCCTTACATGGGTATCGCACATCAGTACGAACCTCAACTGGGGCAACACCTTTCTCACTTGTGTATGGGATGGAAGCAGTACTTCCATTTGAGGTGGAAATCCCATCTTTACGAGTTTTAATGGAAACACAATTGGAGGAAGCTGAATGGGTTCAAGCTCGGTTTGACCAGCTCAACCTCATCGAAGAAAAGAGACTGACAGCGGTGTGCCACGGACAGTTGTACCAAAGAAGAATGAAAAAGGCTTTCGACAAGAAGGTGCGCCCAAGGGAGTTCCATGAAGGCGAGCTGGTACTAAAGAAGATTTTGCCTATACAGAAGGATCATAGAGGCAAGTGGACCCCAAATTATGAAGGACCATTTGTAGTTAAAAAAGCATTCTCCGGTGGGGCACTAATTCTCACAAGGATGGATGGAGAGGAGTTACCTTTACCGGTTAATTCCGATGCGGTAAAAAAATTTTACGCATGATGATTCCGCGATAGGGGATGCTATTAAGGGATATTAACGTTGTTTTCGAATTTTGTTGTATTCTGTGTTATTTCATTCAATAAATACCATACGATTTTAGCCATTGTTCCACTTTTACGTCTTTCTTTTGACACGATTCATGTCGCGCTGAATTTTAAGCTAAAATAAAGGGAGAGGAAAATGATAATAATTAAAGCATCACGGGTATATTCATTGAACACAAGCTCGGTCCGGGAGGATGTCGTAAAAAACAAAAACAAAAACAAAAAAAAAAAAACAAAACAAAACAAAAAAAAAAAACAAACGAAAAGAAAAGACACATGTTGAATTCGTTGTCAATAAAGTTGTCGAAGGCATAGTACTTTCGAAAAGCAAAAGCAAATAAAGTTTCGACAAATACCGGTGTCGAGTCTTTTCCTGATTCAAGGTTTCGAGGGTAACCAGTGTTTCTTTTCCTGATAAGGCGTCAGCCTTCATATTACTTGAACCCTTAACCATCTTGTTTCCCTTTAAAACAAAGGACTGTCATGAATATAATACTGGGGCAGTTTCCATCATGGTGCGCGTGCCCAATGATCCGTTGATCGGGGAGATAAAAGATAAAAAGAAAAATGCGTGAAAGAGAAAGAAGAAAAGAAAAAAAAAAGGAAAAAGAAGGAAAATGAAGTTGATGTGTCAACCACTACAGAGTTTTGTTCCAGGGTTAAGGTCGTGAGAAAGTAAGGTGAGCAAGCCTTAGAATGACGTGTGGCCATTTTGTTTCTTTCACCCCCAAATAATAAAAGAAATTTATCCAATTGCACCCTTTTTGAGCCGTAAATTTTAATTGTTTTCACCACCCTCGACAAGAATCAGTAGTATGTCGATGTCGACCTAACGGTACGTCAAGAGCATCCAAAACCCAGGAGAAAATGAAAAAAAATGAAATGAAAAAGAAAAGTTTCAAAAAGGGCCATAGTAGAGGCAACTGAACGAATGGTTTAAAAGAAAAAAAAAAAAAACAAAAAAAAAAAAAAAAAAAAAAAAAAAAAAAAACAAAACAAAACAACAACAACAAGAACGATGTCAGAAGTTCCAATCTCCTAGAGACAAGTGACTCGACACATTGCAAATGATTCTTGTTAAAATAATCTAACCATCAAACACCCATTTGGGCCTTCATTATCTTTTTCTTTCAAAACCCTTAACCTTCGGCCACGATACAAGCCAATTAAAGTCCACGCTGACTAAAGAATGTTTATCCCAATCTTTCTCACGAACTTAACTCTGGAACAAAATGATGTGCCGAATGACGCAATCGTTCAAAAAAAAAAGAAAGAAAAGAAAGAAACAACAACGAAAACAAAAAAGGATAAATACTGTAAGGTCTCCCCGTCAATCGAGAATCGATAAACTGGGGCAATCTGTCCTTTCCCAAACCTTTCCATCTTTCCAAATCATCCTAGCATGTCAAATACATCCTCCCCAAATGAGGGACGCCCCAACTTTAATATTGCTCATGGGTAATCAGTTGACCACCCTCTGCCTTTCATGGCCATTTTTCCACGCCTTCTCGGGTTCGAGTCAGTTTAGATTGCTGAAAGCGGTAAAGGGAATTTGAACTAATGGTTACACTTTTTTCCTTTTCATCAAAAGACTCATTGGTTTCTTAACACTATTTTCAACAAATGCATTTTTGAAAGTACATCAGGTTGGACGACAATATTGACAACAGATTCCAATATGGAATTTTCAAAAAAGGAGGTAAAAAAGGAGAGAGGAAGAGAAAAAATGAAGGAAGAGAAAGTGAGGGCAAAAAGAAAAAATGACATAAAGGTCTCATGTGTTTACGCATCCATACATCCTCATGGCATTACATCATACATCATTCAAAAGAAGCCAAGAAAATTGTTCGAAAAAAAAAAAAAAAAAAAAAAAAAAAAAAAAAATCCTCAAGTTTTGTTCGGCTTTTACCAACTTTTCAAAAGTGTTGATCCAAGTTTTTCTAAGACGTCGGCCCTCTACTTCGCAATGGTCAAATTTAAGTTTTCTTCTGCGATTTTGGCCCTCTGCAAGGCAATGGTCAAGTCCAGGTTTTAGTTTTGTTATCGGCCCTCTGCTTCGCAATGGTCAAGTTTAAGTTTTCTTCTGCGATTTTGGCCCTCTGCAAGGCAATGGTCAAATCCAGGTTTTAGTTTTGTTATCGGCCCTCTGCTTCGCAATGGTCAAGTTTAAGTTTTCTTCTGCGATTTTGGCCCTCTGCAAGGCAATGGTCAAATCCAGGTTTTAGTTTTGTTATCGGCCCTCTGTTTCGCAATGGTCAAATTTAAGTTTTCTTCTGCGATTTTGGCCCTCTGCAAGGCAATGGTCAAATCCAGGTTTTAGTTTTGTTATCGGCCCTCTGCTTCGCAATGGTCAAATTTTAATTTCTTCTTCTGCGATCTTGGCCCTCTGCAAGGCAATGGTCAAATCCAGGTTGTTGTTTTGGTGAGTCGTCTCTCTTTTGGCTTTGGTCAAGCTTTTGTTGCGTTGTAACCTCCCTTTTGAATTTGATCAGCGTATGCTTGAATTAGTTGAAATTCCGACGAAATCGGTATTTCTATCTTTACTTATCTTTTGCTCAGACAATATAAAAACTTTGTTTGTCATATTGTCTAGTAAAATCTAAGTAAAGAGGGGCAGCTGTCAATACCCAATTTCGTCCGGGTAATTAAACAAAATATCTAGAGTTAAGGAAAGGTAATAAAATAAAAATAAACGAGAAAAGATGAAAAAATGATGATGATTTTTGTTTTGTGTTCTGTTCCTATTTTTATTTATTTTTATCCTTTTGTTTTTATTTTGTTTTGTTTTTACCTATTTTACCTCTTACTTTTATTTTGTTTTACGTTAAGATCTCATTCTGTTTTATTTTACTTTATTTTATTTTACTTTAGTTTATTTTATTTTATTTTATTTTATTTTATTTTATTTTATTTTATTTTATTTTATTTTATTTTATTCTTATTTTATTTTATTTTATTTTATTTTATTTTATTTTATTTTATTTTATTATTTTATTTTATTTTATTTTATTTTATTTTATTTTATTTTATTTTATTTTATTTTATTTTATTTTATTTTATTTTATTTTATTTTATTTTATTTTATTTTATTTTATTTTATTTTATTTTATTTTATTTTATTTTATTTTATTTTATTTTATTTTATTTTATTTTTATTTTATTTTATTTTATTTTATTTTATTTTATTTTATTTTATTTTATTTTATTTTATTTTATTTTATTTAATTTTATTTTATTTTATTTTATTTTATTTTATTTTATTTTATTTTATTTTATTTTATTTTATTTTATTTTATTTTATTTTATTTTATTTTATTTTATTTTATTTTATTTTATTTTATTTTATTTTATTTTATTTTATTTTATTTTATTTTATTTTATTTTATTTTATTTTATTTTATTTTATTTTATTTTATTTTATTTTATTTTATTTTATTTTATTTTATTTTATTTTATTTGTTTTCAATTTATTTTATTTATCTTATTTTATTTTATTTTACTCTACCTTATTTCTTATTTGGTATCCTTATTTTTATTTTATTTATTTATTTTTTATTTTTATTTTTTTTTATTTTTATTTTTTTTTCTTGTTTCAATTTTCTTATTCCATTTTGTTTTACGTTATTTTCTTTTTGTTTCATTTTATTTTCATTTTTTACCTCTTTTTCTTTTTTTTTTTTTTTTTTTTCTTTTTCGCTTTACTTTTTAGGTTTATTAAATATTTTGTTATTTTCCTTTACTTTGTTTTTATATTTCAAATTCAAGAAAAGGATATTATTTTAAGCTACTCTAAAAAATACAAAAAAAAAAAAATAAAAAAAGAAGAAAAAGGAAAGAGAAGAGGAAACAAAAAAAATCCAAAGTCAACTAAACCTCCTGCAACACACAACAACAGACGCCTCCACAAGCAATTTCTGGAAAAAAAAAACCTGCGTACCATGGTTTCTGTCACCAATGGTGCATCAAAGAGGAATGGCGTTTGACAGTGGTTTTGTCAGGCGGCTGAATGGCAGAAAGGACTTCCGGAGAAAACGGCTTAGAAGGGGGAACCGGGAGAGCATTGGGGACCTGACCACGGAGCAACAGAAAAAGAGTGAACACCATCACAACAAAAGGGCACCATTATTGAGACCCGAGAGCACATTGCTCTTATCCAGCACCTCACCCGGAAATTCATACAGAGCACAGTGCAGCAAGAGTTCGCGGGGATATACCACTTACCTAAGAGAACCGAGGAAAGGGGAGCCAGAGGAAGAGTTTTGAGTCTGCGGAGGCGCCCTGAAGTCGTGAGGTTTGAAATTGTAGAAGTGTCACGAGACTGTGAGTCTTGAAGTTGTGGAGGTTTGAAGCTGCGAGAGGTAAGTCCTCATACGCCTATCTCTGCCTCCTTATGCATGCTTGTAAGCTTGTTGAATTTGCTTAGGTGTATGCTTTCTTCGTATATGTTTGGAGATGAACGAATGATTGTTTGATCACGATTTATAGTCCCGTTTGTCCTCTTTACGGTTCTATTTGTTAATCAAAAAAGGCTGCAACCAAAAAGCAGTTTCAATGCCTGTAATATTCATCAGATTTAAATGGAGGTAGAAGATAGACATATGCTTCCTTGACATCATCAGTACCCCAGAAAATACTCTAAAAAATGTAAAAAAAAAAACAAACATCAGAAACAAAGGTAGGCGTATCTTCATATCAGTCCTCATATGAAACAGAGAAAAGCCATAAAATAGAAATAGTTTTTTTTTTTTTTTTTTTTTTTTTCCTTGCAAGCAGTAGGTTCCCTGTGATAGCATATGATGTAGCCACCCTCAATCTCGAGACGTTTTTCCACCTGCATTAAGCAAATGAATAAACCAGAACCAGATTACAAATCCTATGCTATTTTATTCGAAGTTTGTCCTCTCGGAAAACCACCACCATTCATCTTCTCGGAATGATCATCAATCATTTGCCCCAATCCCCAGTTTCTCTTTGAAACTTCGTATCTTTAATCACAAAACCAAATCCGCTTCAGCTTTCTATTTCTTAGATACCCTGTCAATGCCAGAACAAACACGAGAAGCAAACGAAACTTTATTGAAAATAAAACAACAGCTTGAGACTGAAAACATGTAAATTCTCATGAATGTGAGATTCTAACCCAAAATGGAATGAGCGGGTAATAGAACAGAGTGTAATTGGGAATAAAAAAGGGTGCTTCGCGTGGTGATTGTTGTGGCTGCGGCGACTGGAGCCGCGGTGGTTGCTCAGTGGTTGTCCGACGAAGATTTGTTGTTCCTGTGACGGCGGCTCGCGACGGCGGCGACTCGTGGTGGTGGACGGTTGAAGGGAAGAAGCACGACACTTCCTTGTTCTCGCGCGAAGGAGAGGGGAGGCGAAGAAGACCCGACGGCCGGCGACAACCTCGGTGGCGGTCAACGTCACCGGCGCGGCCTCGGCTCGCGGCTTTCGGTCGTGGATTTCGCCGGCGATGGCGAGAACAGCGAGATCTCGGATTTGTGGCCGGCGACGAGCCTCGACAGTAGGGGCGGTGGCCGGCGACGAACCTCGACGGTGGTGGTTGCAGGGGACGACGTCCGACGGTTTGACGGTGGCGTTGGCCGGTTCGAAATGACGGCGATGTTCATGGGTGGAAATGACCCAACCCTAGACGAGGGAGAGAGGTCAGGAGACGCCGTGGCCGGCCGTAGCTCCGGTGGAGGTCGCAGTCGCGGCGAGACTCCGACGGCGACTTGTGGAGGTGGTGGCGTGTGGCCCGGTCTGGCAGAGGTGGCGTGTGCGCGGATCCGAGGGAGGCGAACCCCTCCCTGGGTTGCCTGTTGCGAGAGAGACCTTGCGTCTCTGGTGTGTGGATCTTGAGAGTATGGAATGAGGAGGGATGCTTGACCCCCTAAATTTCTAGGTCAAATGGTTTTAGGGCCAACTTTCTGGGCTGCGTTCTTTTCTGCACCCCCATTTCTACCAAAGCACCCCTAATTGGGCTCAGATATGGCCAAACCTAAAAAAAAACCAGTAATAAAAAAAAAAAGGTTTCTGCACCCCTTATTCTGCTGGATCGCACCCCATTTTTCTTGGACTTAAGCTCATTCGATTTTCCTCCTTGCAATCCCCTATTTTCATATTCACACTCCCCTTCCGCTTGGGCTTAGGCCCAGTCTGCTATCAGAAGCAAAATTGGTTTTCACACCCCTGTTTTTTCCTTTTTACTCCCTTCTCTTATTTATTTTGATTGGTTTTTTTATTGTTTCACTCTTTACTTTATTTTCATCTTTATCTTTATTTTTTATTTACCCTTTTTTGTTTGTATTGTTTTTATGTTATTTTATTTTCCTTTTTTTGTTTGTATTATTTTTATTTTATTTTATTTTATTTTCCTTTTTTATTTTTAAATATTTATCTACCTTTTAAATAAATAAATAAATATATCAAAAATGTTTTAAAGGTTTAAGCACGTGTGTGATCGCACGCATCGTCCTCGTGCTAAGACCTTCTCTTCCTTTTATAAAAATCAATAAAAATTGTTTTAAAGGTTTAAGCACGTGTGTGATCGCACGCATCGTCCTCGTGCTAAGACCTTCTCTTCCTTTTATAAAAATCAATAAAAATTACTTTAAAGGTTTAAGCACGTGTGTGGTCGCACGCATCGTCCTCGTGCTAAGACCTTCTCTTCCTTTTATAAAAATCAATAAAAATTGCTTTGAGGGTTTAAGCACGTGTGTGATCGCACGCATCGTCCTCGTGCTGAGAGCCCTTTTCTTTTCTTTTTTTTTTTTACGTAAAAATATCCAAAATACAAAACATCATTTTTCAAAACACAAACAACCTTTCAACCTAGAACTACGTAACCCTGATTTCTCACTTTGAGAATACGTAGGAGCGAGGTCAATCCTTGTCGGGCACGAAAAATAAAAAAAATTTGTTTTCTTTTAGAGTTTATCTTTTTAGGGGAAATTAAACATTTTGCAAACCACATCTTTATTCGTGTATTTAATTAAAGGTACTTCCCTCGGGCAGGCGTTGTAGGGTGCTAACACCTTCCCTACACGTAACCGACTCCCGAACCCAATCTTTGGTTTGTTGGACTGTGCTTTATCATTTTATGGTTTTTCCGTAGTTTTCCAGAATAAACTATGGTGGCGACTCCAAATCTTTTTCCAAATCGTTTCTTTTTGGATCGTCGTCTCGTCGCAATTCCGGTTGCGACACTTCCCTTTCATTCAACCAAAATCCAAGAGTTGAAACATGGTTCAAGCAAAGAAATTTTATCCCAAAAAACGTTCCAACCCCTAGAAAACTTCAGCAAGTGACGACTGGTGGTTCCCTAGGACCATGTGTCTTACAAAAATGGGGTGGGGTCCACCCTAAAAGAAACCCTAGGGTGACAAGTGTAATCCTAGTCTTTGGGCCCATCATGTTTTTGCCAAAATTTGGCTCAATGCACAAGCTTGTCTAAAAAAAAAGTAAACTTGTAAATTACAATTTTGATTAATTCTAAACTATTAAATTAAAATATAACTAATTCTAAATTTTCCATGTGGAGAGTCTTGAATGAATTTATGTCCTCTCAAATGTCCAAAATTGTATCTCCAAAATTTCCCTGCAATTAATAATGCAAATAATTAGCTCAGAATATTCAAATTAATTAAAATTAGAATTTCTGGTCAAATTAAGCACTATTAGAGAAAACGGGAAAATACCGGACATTTAAGAACAATTCCCTGATTTATTTTAGCACAATAAACTAAATGCAGTCAAGAAAATATCGACTCATCAAAATAGACCACACTTAGTCTTTTGCACTCCTGGGCAAAATCAAGACGCAAATAAGGGAACAGTTCAGAAGACATCAGGAAGGTGACACAGACTCAATAGACAGAAAACAAAGACTCACAATGAAAGAAACAAAATTACACAACTCTCGAGAAATTTGTACAAAAAAGAGGAAATAGACAGTATCCAACACAGAATCAAGGAAGGAAGATATCCACAGAAATAATCCAAGCAGTTCAAGCATGGCAAAATGATCAATCAGCTTAAGAGGTGAATCAAAAGCAACAGAACCTCACAGATGACTATTAGTGTTTCTCTCAAGTGTCTAAGGTAAACAGTGTCAACTCAATGCACTCAAGAAAGCAAACGCAAATAGACTTGGCAAGGCTCTATTATCAACGCTAAAAAACATATGCATGTTCAAATCAAAAGGTCTTTATGGATGTAATGGGGCCAAGGAAAAGGGAGGATATGATATGGATGAGAAGTTACAAACCAAAAGGAATATAGGAGCAATGGGGAACTAGTGTAAACCCATTCAAACATACCCAAAACCTCTAATTCAATCCTCTTCTTGACTCCATTATTCACACAATTTTTTTTTAATTTTTTTTTCTTTTTTTTTCATCTTATCTCTTTTCTTTTCTCTCTTTTCAGAACACAACTCTAAAAGACAAGATACACAACATATTTACAAAACAAAACAAGAAGAGGAGCCAACTAACCAATTCATCTGAATATCCCAAGAGACCACACTTATTCCCAAAACAATTCCAAAGCTCCAAAATTCCCTCAGGTTAAGGTAATTATGGTTTTTCACTTAGGGCTAATGTATGAGCTTCAAAACAAAGAATGGGGAAAGTAAAGGCTTAAAGGGGCTATCAAAGGATCACAACAAGGTAGGCTCATTTGGCTAGAAAGGCTCAACAACAAAACTGCCTTTATCACTTCCAAACATGCATATCAATAAAGAAACATCAAAAAGAGTCAAGCCAAGGCATATGTGCAAGCAATCAAGAGACATATCTCACACAAGAAAGAATATCAAGTGGCTAAAATCTCACACAGGGTATTTCTGTCACCATCAAATCAACCTCTCAAACATCATAATTATCTTCCAATCAGAGAAAAACAAGGATTTCAAACCAATTAGAGTATCAATGAAGTGAAAGACACATCTACAATCTAAACCAAGTCCAGAAATCAAGAGAAACATGCAAACTGTACACAATACAAAAAAAAAACCTACCTGGAAAACAAAATTTTAACGCAGAAAACATAAACTAATCAAAGAAAATTCAAAATCTCCCCCAATAGACCACACTTAAATTACACAATGTCCTCAGTGTGTCACAATCATCAGATCAGAAATCAGAACACTCAACAGATCATGGACAAGTGTAATAAAAGCGGGAAGGGGAGGAGAAGGGAAAAGAAAACTCCCCTGGTCATGGTGGCAGTTGCCAGTTTTGGACTGTCAGGGAGATGTTCTACACCATTAGATTCAGCAAGGAAGTCTTGAGGAAGAACTTCTTCATCCTCCAAATTTGATCAAGCAGGGAGATGTCCTCCACAACTGGATCCAAGAAGCAGTGATTATTGATGAGTGGGTTCAGTTGGTGCCTATTGATGTTGAAGCTTTTGCGTATGTTTGAACCCTTATCTTCCACCATGGGTGTGTGTTGGTCAAACTCATGTGTACCTCCTGCAACATAGTTAGTGCAATATGGTTCCAAAGATATAACATGCAGGGGTATAACACCCAATCCCAGTGTAATAGGCTGAACCTCAGATATACCCTCAGAACATGAATCAAATTCAAATGTAGAAACAATATCAACTACAGGCTTAGATTCATGTTTAGTGCATGGAGAACAAACATTCAAATGTGATAGCAAAAAGTGGTTCTCATCATGCAGGGAGGTTGAATGAAAATCATGCTCATCAACGATACAATCATCAATAACATACCTATCAACAACATGATCATCAACAACAAAATCAATCTTAGGTATGTTTACCTCCACTTCCCTAAAGATTGGTGGAGTAGTGGAAGGAGAAAATGGTCTACCTATCTCAAAGGTTTTTCTTATATATGCCTGTTTCTTAACATTTTCATCAGACTCACAGTTAGTATCACCCATCATAAAGTTGGAAGCTGGTTGTATCATAGAATTGATTTCAACACAAATAGAGCAAGAACCAACTTCGCAACTACATTTAAAATTTTTAGAAAACTATGAAAGATCAAAATTTAATCCCAAATGTAAAACATCTTCAGTTTTCACAGTTTCTATATCAAAATCATCACTAACATTTGAATCTGCAGAAGAATCAAGAATATTTGAATGCATAAACAACTCAGGCAAAGCAAGTGGAATTTCAAGTTTAGAGAAAACCTATGTTGATTCATGATTCATCTCACCAATAACATCAAAACCAGCAACTGCATCCTCAAGTGCAAGAGTGGGGACATAGGAGGGTGGGAAAGTAGATGACGCAGTAGTAAGCTCATGACTCTGCTCCCCATCTCCTATGTGAATGGCACTGACATCATCTAGAAGCTGAACAGTCTGGAATGGTGATTCCTCTGAAACTTGAGACTGTTCCTCAGTGAGCTGAGTGGCCATCTGCCCTATCTGATCAGTCAAACTCTGAATAGAAGCTCTGGTCTCTTGCTGAAACTGAATGTTCTGCATGGCTATCTGCCTCAGTAACTCCTTCAATGTAGGCTCAGAAGTAGTGGAAGGATGAGGAGTTGCTTGGGCAGTCTCATGAAACTGCACCTGCTGTGGTTCCTGGACAAGGGGAGGCATACAAGCATTCTGGAATGGTGGTTCTTGATATTGATGCTGAGTAGGGCGGAATCTTTCCAAAAACAGATGCTTAAGATCTTCCCAATTGGCCTTGAATTCAGGAGGAAGAGAATAAAGCCATCCTCATGCTGCTTCTTCTACTGAATGCAGGAATGCCTTTAAGAAAATGCGATCATCCGGGACATGAGGAGGTTTCATTTCAGAGCAAATGCGTTGGAACCTCTCCAAATGTCTATGTGGGCATTCACCTGCAGAACCATAAAACCTAGGCAGCAAATCTATCAGTCTAGATGTGAGAACAAAATGAACATCATCCTCATTAAGTGAAGCTAGCCCCAAAGAGCACTCTCAAGAATGGGAGGATGAGTCATATTGTTCTCAACATAAAAGTCAACAGAATATGCATGAGAAGCAATATCAGAGTTAAATGCAGAAGGAGAATGAAAGTCATGGACATAGGCAGAAGAAACAGTATTCACAACATCAAAGTAGGTAGACATGTAGAAGGAAGGGGGGAAAGAAGAATGCAATGAAAATATGCAACTAAGGTTATCTAAATGCAACAACACATATCATCACACGCAAAACAGAACGACACACTCACAACAAAAGACAAAACACAACACACACTAACACAACAAAAGACCTAAAACCGAACCGTTGGTCCCCAGCAGCAGCGCCAAAATTTTGATGGGTTGTCGCAACCCACACAAAATTAATGTGCATAAAAAAATGCAGTATAACTAGGAAGTGACTCCTAGGTCATCTCTCAAGGATCAACTGCGGTTTAGAATCAGGTCTAACACGAAGTGGGGGGGGGGGGGGTTGTGAGGTTTTGTGAATGCAAAAGAACTAAATTAAGACACGAATGCAAACAGAGATGCAAACTCAGATGTAAAAACTAGTTCACAGAGAGAATGAAAATGGTCGGTCATTAACTCAATCACTATGCTTCCAATCACAGATTAACACAACAAAGGAGCTACTCTAACCTCTAATCCAATACAGTTAACCAACTAAGCGAAGGCTAATTATGTTTTCATAAAAGTGAACTAAGCGAACACAATGTTAACATGTAATCCAATTTGCACCATGCAGTTTCATCAACTAAGCGAAGACTAAACACCAACTGGGCAACTAAGCGTATACCCAATTGCAAATGCAAAAATAGATTTCACATTAACCAAGTCAGAGTGGCAAACACAATCTCAGTCCAGGTATCTCAAGCAAACAATGCAATATCGCTAATGACCAACCAAGTTAATTTAAGCTAACATTAAAACTAAATTAAAGAAAATTTGCGTGACTCACTTAAAAAAAATTACAATTGATAAATCACAAAATGCATCTCATGGTATTTAACTGTAGTGCGTAAACAAAGGACAATTGTACAAATGAAATTAAATGCAACAATTAGACTAATAAAGGAAAGATACATTATAATTATCTAGATGAAACACATCAATTATCAAACAACTAAAAGAAATATAAAAAGCATTAACAGTAAAAATGATATGCAAAAGTAACGAGTAAGCTAAAGGGGAAAGGGCACATTGCAACTTTGAAATGAATTATCCAATGCAAAATAAACTGAACGCATAAATCAACAATTATTATAATATTGAATCAGCACTTCAAAATGGTGCCACCTGCAGCTCCTAAATCTTCATCACCTCATGCACTTTTTCCAGCTTGAAAACTTATCAAAGTTTCTTTCCTTTTAAAAGCAAAACAAATTAAAATCCTCCGTAACATGCTTCTTTCAGCCAATTGAAAGACCGCCACCTCCAAATTCTATGCCACCGTTTTACATTTTTCTAAAAGGAAACAAAAATATAAATCATCACCGCTGGAGCACTGTTTCTTCCTATGCAAATGAAATTCCCGCTTCCTTCAATCACAGAGTTAAGAAAACCAAATAAAAAAAATTAGCAATTTCCAAATGAGCTTAGCGTGAAGCTCTTCTTTCCCTCTGTCACCGTGAGTGTCACTTTTCCATTGAATAAAAATGAACATTCAAGACAACTGATTTAAGTACTGTAGCGGGAGCCCTTTTTCTTCATTCATATAAAATAAAAAAAAATTCAAAGAAACAAAACTAAATTGAAAACGTGTTGCTCTTTTCCAAAATGAAATGTTGTGCAGCACCTTCTTGAAGGAAGGAAATAAATGATTCCAAAAAAAAAGACTAAATCCCAACCTGCACCGTGAACATATTGGAAGAAAAATGTAGAGAAAAAGTTCTACTACTAATTGAAAATTAACTTCCCTTTCATTCAACCAAAATCCAAGAGTTGAAACATGGTTCAAGCAAAGAAATTCTATCTCAAAAAACGTTCCAACCCCTAGAAAACTTCAGCAAGTGACGGCTGGTGGTTCCCTAGGACCATGTGTCTTACAAAAATGGGGTGGGGTCCACCCTAAAAGAAACCCTAGGGTGACAAGTGTCATCCTAGTCTTTGGGCCCATCATGTTTTTGCCAAAATTTGACTCAATGTGCACAAGCTTGTCTAAAAAAAAAGTAAACTTGTAAATTACAATTTTGATTAATTCTAAACTATTAAATTAAAATATAACTAATTCTAAATTTTCCATGTGGAGAGTCTTGAATGAATTTATGTCCTCTCAAATGTCCAAAAATGTATCTCCAAAATTTCCCTACAATTAATAATGCAAATAATTAGCTCAGAATATTCAAATTAATTAAAATTAGAATTTCCGGTCAAATTAAGCACTATTAGCAAAAACGGGAAAATACCGGACATTTAAGAACAATTCCCTGATTTATGTTTGCACAATAAACTAAATGCAGTCAAGAAAATATCGACTCATCAGGTATGTTTTTGGGGTTAGATTTCACCAAGTTCCCTCTCATGTATATAAGAATTCTTCTTTATGCATTAATTCCAACGTCACTCACTAAATCACTTAAACCCGATCCCTCGATAAATAAGCTTGTCCCTAATTACCAGTTCATACAATTCCTAGCATTCCTGGTAAAAAGATGTGAAGATCAAGAGGTTAAGACGACTAAGACTCATATCATCCCTGAGCAATATAACCCTTAGGAGTAATTCAACAAGAACCTGAATTGAAAGGAACCTCCCGACACTCATGCAATTCATAGATAATGCTATTGTATAAGCAAGAATAAAACAAATGAATCACTCTAACAATTAATGAAAAAGCATATGAAATTAAGAATCAATTCAAATACATGACAGTTCACAAGGTTACATCATTCCCCAACAATAAATAGAAATTAGTTCCCCATAGACATGGGGGAACTTTATGAATAATGGAAGAAAGAAAGAGAGAATGGAAGATTAAGAATTGACTAAGAGTGTATTGCTATGCTCTTCTCTGCCAGGGATGCAAAACCTAGAGCCCCAAGGTCCTTTAAATAGTGTCAGACGCGTCCTAGAGTGCGGCCCGGTCCAAAAGAATTAAAAAGAGCAGAAACAGGGCCCGATCCAAGGGAAATCACATCCAAGCGTCGCAGGGAGCTCGTCCAGGCGAGAATTGAAGCTCACGTAAGGCTTGGGCGTCAGATTTGGACGCCCAAGCTACGAAGGTCCACCGCCCAGGCGTCGGGGGCCACCGCCTAGCTCTCCCTCTAGCAATTCACATAAACGATTAGGCCTAATAGTCCCTTAGGTATTAGGACTTACTGTCTTTTTATTACTTGATACGATCTGATTCACTTTCGGGAATGTTAACACTAACCCACATCATTAAGATGGTTTTAAGAATCAAACCCGTTCCATAAATGGGCGAGTTGGCAGACTCGGGGTTTAGCCCTCCAGTTATGTGGAAACCCCTGTGTGCAGAAAGAAGGGTAAAATGGAGGGAATAAAGGCAATGATGGAAAAATTAAAACATCCACAAAATAACGACGAAACAAAATCAAGTCGTGGAAATTGTTACGGGAATCACAGTTGTAGGAATAATCTGAAACAAGAAGATGTAGTGGTGGATGCTGGATGATAGTTCCGCGGTGCAGCGACAAAGACACCAGCCCTAGTGGCGGCCGATCAACACAGAGTCGGAAGACACACGAGCTCCCACGTCAAAGGATTCTAAGGGCGATATGGAGGCGACATATTTTAAATTAATGGGTTGAAATCTTTTGGGAAGCTGATACCCATTTTATTATTCTTAAATTAAACCATTCCATTCATAACAATTTAAAATAAAAAATATTTCTAACTTTAAATGAATTTTTAATATAAACTCAATTACAAATAACTTAAATTAATTAAAACTAATTAATATTTTTTTTTCTTGTAGAGTAAAATAAGTAGAGTAGAGCTTATAAGACTGGCATAATTAATTAATTCAGTTTAAAAAAATTAAACTTCTTTTATTAGCAATTTAATTAACTACTTCAATATATATTGTATTTTACTTTTGTTTGTTTAATTATTTTGTTTTTTTTTTATTTCCGGTAACACGGACACAACAAGAAACATAAAAAATATTAATTTTGTTTTTGTTTTGTTATAGCATGAGACAATTTTTTTTACATCATTTTTTTTACATCATTTTAAGCTTAAAAGATATATATATATATATATAAAATATAATATAATATAGATAAAACAATAAAAAGTCAACTATTATTATAATAATTATTAAAATAAAATAATATTATTAAATTTATACTAAAATAATTATATATTTAAAAAAAACAAAATTTTATTATATTCTAATTATATTATATATTTAATTATAATAGTAAAAATAAATTATCTAGATTTATAATTTATTTTTTTAAATTACTGATTCAATATTAATTTATTTGTTTGTTATTATTAAAAAAATTAAATTGAAGTAATTCTTTTAACTTTATCCATGTTTAGTTATTGATAATACAATATAATATAGTTCAATTTAAAGAAAAAAAATAGTTTAATTCAATTTATTTCAGTTTAATTCAATTTAGTTCGGTTGAATTTAAACAAATTAATTTCTTTTGCTTAATATAGTTTTTAAGATTACAGTATCCTAAAATTCATTTTGCCCAGGCCTGCTTAAACCACTTCTCCATACCACTCTTGCATTGCTCGGAAGCTCTCACTTCTCTTTCAAAATTCTTCTTTGCCGTCGCGATGCTCCGCCGCGCCATTCCTTTCTGCGCATCAAGGAATGCGCATTTCGGCCTTAGACACAAATCCAGTGGCGGAAGAAGGCCGAAGAAGAAAACTTACCACAGAGTGGCCGAACTAGACAGAGTGATGGAACTGCGAAAGAAGCCATTGATGATTCTCCAACTCACCTCCCTCGTCCAATGTCAGCCTCACGGTTCCCCCCTCTTCCTCTGGGATCTCGAGAAGAACGTCGGCTTCGTTCGAAAATGGGCCTTCATGGCCCTCATCGACAAACACCCCTCCATCTTCCGCGTCGCAGGGACGCCCCCTTCCGTCTCCCTCACGGCTCGGTCCCGAACCCTAGCCCAGGAAGAGGCCCACGCCCGAACTTCCATGGAACCCCTCTTGGTCACCAACCTACGGAAGCTGCTCATGCTCTGCGTCGATTGCAAGCTGCCGCTTCAAAAGGTGGAGCTAGTTGGGCCTCAGTTGGGCCTTCCCTCCGATTTTAAGGACTGTTTGATTCCGAAGTACCCCCAGTTTTTCAGGGTTAGGCCCTTCCGTGGAAGGGATTGTCTTCTGTTGGAGGATTGGGATTCCACCTTGGCTGTCACTTCTAGAGAGACTAGGTACGTTTTTGGATGATAATCATCACATACATTGTGGAAGTTTTTTCATATGGACTCTTTAAATTATGAAAAAAAAGTTTATTTTCTTTTTTCTTCCAAATTGATTTTACTGAAAACTCGGCCAAACAAACCAATGTAATAGTTACATGTCTTGGAATTTGTTAAATTATAGGTTTTATTTTTTCTTTTTACACATTGTACATGTTTTGATCTCAAATTGTCTCTGCCAATTAATTTGTTATTAGAAAAAGAGACCTGTAATTTATTACTAAGAGAGGAAAAGAGAGACAAATAATATTGAGGAAAATGATAGACACAAAAAGTATTGGTTTATAAAGAACTCAACTCTTAAGAAGAAAGTTAATTTGGTTGTTGACTTTGGTGTTTGTTGTGTCCATTCATCCTTCACAAGTATGTTAGAATTTGGGTTTAGACTTAACTTAATACTATAAAACTAACTCGTTAGATGAGATTTGTATCCCCTTATAGATGCTATTTTAGTCTATCACTAGGAAAAACAGACTTATATGATGGACTTTATGTTGTGTTTATATACGTTATATTAATCATATCATTGGTCAATAAGGGATCTCAAGGTATCTTTTTATTCTGAGGGCTAGCTATGTCAGTAAGTTGGACTAGATATTTGCAAATGTTCTTCTCATAACAACCCGACAATAAGAAACATAACAGGTCAACAATTATTATCGAGACAGACTCTCAAGTCATATTGAAGTTTGGTTTGCATTCTACTTATATACTTTATTCAAAGATATAATTACTGATGAATGGAAGATCTCAAACATAGTTCATGATTCTTAACTTTAGTACCCTTCCGCGAATATGATCTTCCATAACATTATGAAAATAAAAGTATCTAATGATTACTTCTCGTAACACGGATCGTAGTTTTATTTATAATGTATTGATTTTAAGGATAATAATTGTTTTTTTTTTTCGTTTAAGTTTCTATTTCTAGATACATGTTTGGATTTGTTAAACTCTTAAAATTGTCTTCGTAGTTTTGGGTTACAATTAGTGTATTTATGATAATTTAATTTTTTTGCAGCTTTAAAAAGCCTTTATAATTTAAAAAGGTGATTATTTCTCAGTGAAATGGTGTTACCTTACAATTGACATAAATAGTGAGACTTTGAACATATTCTTTTGGGTACAAAATGAGTTAATCTATACACGAATTAGGTTGGCACAGGAAGGAGTTGTGAACATGAAGGCAAACGGAGATAGGAGGAAGGTGAAGATTTCAAGAGATGGGAACTACCTTGGTCCATTTGCATTCAAAATGAATTTTCCTGCTGGATTTAGGCCAAATGTTGGTTACCTTGAGCAGCTTGAGAGGTGGCAGAAATTGGAGTTCCCTTCTCCTTATTTGAATGCAAGGAGATTTGATTCTGCTGATCCAAAAGCTCGAAAACGATCTGTGGCAGTGATTCATGAGCTCCTGAGCTTGACCATGGAGAAGAGGATGACATCTGCACAGCTTGAGGCATTTCATGCAGAGTGTCTTTTGCCATCTCAATTACTGCTTTGCTTGATAAAGCATCAGGGGATATTTTACCTCACTAATAAAGGTGAACGGAGTACCGTGTTCCTCAAAGATGCATACATTGGTTCCAACTTGATAGATAAGTGTCCTCTGTTGCAATTTTATGAAAAATTTATGGCACTCTGTGGAAGAGGAAATATTGATCTGAGTGACAACATGAATTCCTTACCAACTGTTATTTAGAAGTTGAATTCGATTGATTCTTTAGTGATAAGGTGATTCTGCATCTGTTCCTAGTTGGTAAAGGGTAAGGAAATATAACTGGAAAAGTATGCAGCATAAGGATATCATTCCTTACTTTAAAGAAAAACCACGTAATTACAATCTCCTGATACTTCTACGTCAAAGTTGTTGATAGATTAGGAATATTAGCTACGGCTAGAAAGGCTGTGATCAAAAGTGAAAGTTGACTTTGTCAAATTAGAATATTTTGATTGTCCCTTGCGGTCAGAGGTTGAAGTTGTTCAGAAAAGTCTTATCGTTTAAAATTCTGATGCTCATAGTTCGGCAAATATGTATGCCCACAGACAATTTGATCATTGCTCTTAAGGCCTTTTCAGCGTGGTGATAAAGATGATATTTAGGAGTTCATCAAAAGAAGAGGCTAGGCATGAAAGTATTTACAACATCATTATGCATCTGATGCTTTAGTGTAATATGATGCCTTAATCTGAAGATTTTGGCACTCCTTTGATGCATTTGTGGCTGACCAGTTAAAGAGCTATAATCGCTTGAAGACACCAGAGATTGTTCTAAATACTGTCTCACATGTGTATCATACTCAGGTGTTAGTTCTGCTGTGAGAGTTGTTAGTTGTTCTCGAGGTAATATTCCCTCACTCCATATGTTCATATATTATTATCCTCAAGATATAAATTGAAGCTCCCTTTTGTATCAAATGGTTTAAATCTTTGTAGAATGGATTTATGATGGCATTTTTCTCTATTGATTAGGAATTTAGTATGATCTCAAATTTTATTCACTTCCAGAACAAGGGTCTGAATGGACAAACTTTTCTATAAATACTTTTAGAAAAGAAACATCTGAAAAAATTGAAACTAATATAGTAAGTTAATGTTAGTTTATGCATAAGTTTTAGTAAGCTAACTGTATAAATGTGTGAGCAACCGTATTTGCATTACTACGATGAACTTGGTAGAAAATCTTGGATTGTAATAGGTTAGCTGTGATATTGCTCTCAACTTGAAAGCCTAGTGGGAAAGTGTTAGGAAGTTAAAGGTATACGTGAGAAAGAATAAAAGGGGAGAAAAAAAGGGGAGAAAATTAGAGGCAGGAAAGGTGGTTAGTTTGTTAGTAGAGAGAGAGAGTATAAATAAGAAACGGAATAGAGGGAGAGGGGGTTATGAGATATTTTTCCTTTTGGGTAGAGACTGGACATCTTTTCTAGTGAAGGAATGCAGGCTTCCTTGGGTATATTTGTATTTCTTCTTCCATACATTACAGAATTAATAAAATACATACACATACATTTATCTTCTTCTGTCCCTGCATAAAGGAACCTAACAAGAAGGCAAACCAAACAGGTTTCATAAAGCAATGAGTTCATACTCAAAATCAAAATTCCATATCACTTTCTTTATTATTTAAATTTTCTTATTCATAATTAAAATTTGAGATTTCACTGAACAGAAATGTCAGACGATAGGATCCAAACTCTTATTTTGTGTGCGTTTGTTTTAAGCTTGTTAAAAATATTTTTCGAAGTAGTTTATTAGAAACCTCTTTTCTTCCTTTAATCATGTTTTTTCTACACTGACTTGTAGATTTTTATGATTGGTTACATGCTTAATGGACATAATTACCTGTCTAATATAGCACTATGTTGATAAACCCACCTTTTTGTGAAAACAAAGTGACTTCGGTTAAGAATTGGTAAAGATAAAGTTTTCTGCAAGCACTTATATAGGAAAACAAGAGTTCATAAAAACCTATTTGTTTAACGTTAGTTTTAATACACAAATTTGTTGATTAAACTTTTGATCACATTCTTAATGGATATTATTGTCTATTGAACATATTATTACATCGTGGCGATAAGAAACCTGCTCCCTGCCAAAACAGTTTGGTTCTTGCGAAATAAAATGGTTTTAGTTAAGATACAGTGTGGCATTTTTATTTTTTTTTTAACAATCACTTGTAGGAAAACCAAATAAGAAAAAAAACTTCTCTCAAAAACTGAAATTAATTTATATATTAATTATCATTACCTTTTGAAGAAATTAATATAATATAATTTTGCATAAACTAATACATAAACTAGTTGTAATGTAACAAAAAAAATTATTTAAATTTCTCTATAGTTTTATTTAAATTTCATATCTAATGTCACTCAATGGTCAAACTTAATTTAATTTAACGCAATGGTTGACTAGCCTGGGTGATGATATGATACTGTTAGATATTAGTTGTGTGTTTATGTTAATTAGGGAAACATAGTCTCTATGCTTATTATGTTATTTTTACATATTTATTTGTATTTGGGCTTAGTCCACATTCTTATTATTATAAATACATTACCCTATGTGTATGCAAAGACACATAAGGGAGATTTCTCCTAATCTTCTTCCTATTTTATATGGTATCAGAGCTTAGGTTTTGTTTCAGCCAATTCCACAGTCTCCGGTACCTACCACCGCTATCCGACCATTGCCGCCGCCGTTGTCCGACCATCGCCGCTGCCGCCATCGCCGGTTAGGGTCGTTCATAGGGCAGAAAGGTGCGGCCTACACCGACGACCACAATGTCGGAAGTCGCTCCGTGAGAGGAGCCGCCACGCGCCTCCACCATTACCGGCGGGTGTAGCCCACGCGCCCACCTCCGGCGAGACCCACTCGCCGTCGCCGCCACAAAAAGGGTCGCCGGAGAATCCTGAGTCCGTTCCTAGGGTCGGTGACAACCCGTTTGGCCTATATTCGAGTAGATCTGAGTTTTTGAGTGTGACCCACTCGCCGCCGCTGCCACAACACGTCGTCGGAGCTTTCCATCGCCGACTAGCACCGCTGTGATCGCCTCCTCGCCCTCTTTCTGGATCTGTGTTCATTGTGTCAATCAGAGCACATTGAATTTTTACGGTTTCTCCCTCTCCATGGCTGTCCATTGTGATGATCGGAGTCTGTTTCGCCAACCAGGTAAAGGACGTCCAAAATGTGACCATTGTGGCAAACTAGGCCACAAAATTGATAGATGTTATGCACTTCATGGACCTCCTCCTCGACCTATAGCAATGGCTAATTCTGATCCACCTCCCCGATCACCGTCTGCAGACCATCCTACTTCATCAAATAGCATAGACAACCCTGCACTCTTTCAGGAATTTCTCATATGGTATGAGGACCCTCATCACTCTAGTTCCACTACATCTGCTTCTGTTACACTCACAGGTACTCCTTTTGTTGGTCTGACTCACTCTCTTGGATCTTGGGTCCTTGACTCAGGCGCCACCGATCATATCACTGGTAACAAGTCCTTGTTTTCTTCCTTCTCATATCCGGATAATTTACCCTCGGTAACAATGGCTGATGGGTCTAGAGTCTCATCTCATGGTATTGGTACTGTTCATATTTTTCCGTCCATATCCATTGATCACGTACTTTATGTCCCTGGGTCTCCTTTTAACTTATTGTCCGTAAGTCGTCTAACTCGTTCCCTTAATTGTGTTATTTCATTTACCAAAGATTCTGTTTGGTTGCAGGATCGGAGTTCGACACACATGATTGACACAGGATGTGAGTCTCATGGCCTATATCATCTCCGCCCTTCTCCACATGCTGGTGTAATCATGGAGTCACCATCCCTTCTTCATGCTCAATTAGGTCATCCCAATCTTGCCAAACTGCAACAACTTGTTCCTAGTTTGTCAAAATTATCAAGTTTGCCGTGTGAGTCTTGTTAGTTAGGTAAACATACTCGTAGTTCCTTTCCTCGTAGTGTTTCACAACGAGCATCATCCCCCTTTTCATTGGTTCATTATGATATTTGGGGACCTAGTCGTGTTAAGTCAACTTTAGGGTTTCAATATTTTGTTACCTTTATTGATGACTATTCCAGGTGTACTTGGTTGTTTCTAATGATGAATCCTTCTGAGTTGTTTTCTATTTTCCAAACTTTTTTCAATGAAATAAAAACTCAGTTTGGGGTTTCTATTCGCCCTTTACGCAGTGATAATGACCGTGATGCCTTTCTCAACCATTTAAACATTTTATGGCTTCTCATGGCATTCTTCACCAAACCTCATGTGCTTATACCCCTCAACAAAATGGGGTGGCTGAGCGCAAGAATAGACACCTTATTGAAACAACTCGTACACTTCTAATCCATGGTCAAATACCCTCGCGTTTTTGGGGTGATGCAGTTCTCACTGCATGTTATCTCATAAACTGCATGCCGTCTTCTATCCTAGATGACAAAATCCCTTATTCTATCTTATTTCCTCAAGACCCTTTACATCCATTACCTCTTAGAGTTTTTGGGTCTACATGTTTTGTTCATGATTTTAGTCCTGGTCTTGATAAGTTATCTCCTAGATCTCACAAATGTGTCTTCTTAGGATTTCCACGGTCACAAAAGGGCTATAAGTGTTTTTCCCCTTCCCTCAATCGTCATTTCATCTCAGTTGATGTCGTTTTTGATGAATCTTCATTTTACTTTTCACATTTATCTGCTCGGTTGGTACCTCGACCTGCTACTGTTGATATTCCTTTTTTCTGTGATCCTTCTCCTTCTTTAGACTCTCATTCCCCACAGGATCGTCCTTCAACTCCACCCCTTCACGTTTATAGTCGCCGCAATCCTGTTCCGCCTCATGACTCACTTCCAGTGCCGCCTCCTGTGTCTCCTCCGGCTCCAGCAAATGAGTTTGACTTGCCCACTGCACTCTGTAAAGGTATACGCTCCACTCGTAACCCTTCCCCCCATTATACTATTCTTAGTTATGAAAAATTATCTCCATCTTTTTACACATGTCTCTCATCCATTTCTTCTGTGTCAATTCCCAAATCTGTGGGTGATGCCTTAACTCATCCTGGCTAGCGTCAAGCCATGCTGGATGAATTAAGTGCTTTACAGAAAAGTGGAACTTGGGAGCTTGTCCAATTACCATCTGAAAAGTCTGTTGTTGGTTGCAGGTGGGTGTATGCTATCAAAGTTGACCCTGGTGGTATAATTGATCGTTTCAGGGCTCGACTGGTTGCCAAAGGCTACACACAGATATTTGGTTATGGTGATACTTTTTCTCCAGTGGCAAAAATGACCTCCGTTCGTCTATTCATGGCCATGGCCGCTCTTCGACAATGGCCTCTTTACTAACTTGATGTCAAAAGTGCTTTCCTTAATGGTGAATTGCATGAAGAAATTTATATGGAGCAACCGCCCGGCTTTGTTGCTCAGGGGGAGTCATCTGGATTGGTATGTCGTCTTCGCAAATCCTTATATGGCCTAAAACAGTCTCCTCGGGCCTAGTTTGGTAAATTTAGCTGTGTTGTTCAACAATTTGGTATGTCTCGCAGTGAAGCAGATCATTCAGTGTTCTATCGCCACTCAAGTGCTGGATGTATCTACTTAATTGTGTATGTCGATGACATTGTTCTCACAGGAAGCGACTACCTTGGTATCTCTCAGATGAAACAACACCTTTGTCACCATTTTCAAACCAAAGATCTTGGCAAACTCCGATACTTTTTGAGTATTGAAGTAGCACAATCTAATGATGGTATTGTCATATCTTGGTTTGAAAATGGAATTTAGAAAAGAAGAACAAACTTAAAGTAAAAAATAATTGATGTAAAGTTTAATTTGCCTTGTTTGATCTTGGTTTCATGAATTATCCTTAGAGATTTAATTCTCCAATAGTGAAGAAAAAGAAAAGAGAAGAGGAGGAAAAGAACAATGAAAAACGAAAATGAGATAAAAAGAATACCAAGAGACTTTTTTTGAAATTTTGGAAATAAATAAATGATTTTATGCTTATTTTTTTTAATACAATTTGGCTTATGTAAGTTTTGAAAACTAAAGCAAATGTGGATTTAATCATGGACTTTAATCAAGTCCATAAATTCAATTGTAAAGGCTTAAGTTAAAACACAAAAAAAACATAATACAAAATTTCAGGAAAATTGTCTCAAGTTCTCTAACAAATCAAGTGTTCATTTTGAAACTTAGAAAATGTCGAATTTAATGCAATTATAATCAATCAAAAGTAATATTTACATAAAATATTTATGGCCAAAACAACAAACAAATATCAAACAAAATAACATACAAAATTAAAATAAATAAATACAATGAATTTACTTGATTACTAATGAAATAAAATAGCTTAAGAATTGAGAATAAAACATGTAAAAACTGAAATCACTATATAATAAATATGTAAATGTGTAAAAAAATATTGTGTTCTTATGTGTCACTCTTCGTACTTATGTGACATTTTTCACACTTGTATCATGTCATGCCCCATTTAATGTTCCACTTTAGTGGAGTACACGTGTCACGCCTTCTGGTCTTCCCTAGATGAGTGGGAGACAAAGGGTGCAACTGCAATTAATTCCCCACCTTCGGAAACCATGCGGCAACAGAGGAAATGAGAGCTTCTAGATAGTGGAAGACATGTGGCGTGCAGAGAGTGGACCGTGCGGTTTTAGTGGAGGCTGTATTTAAAGTTGAAATTTTAAAACTGATGCCACTTTTCTGCATGCAAACCTTCGTCTTCTACCTCCAGAAACCATCATTTTCTCCTCCTTCTCTCTAAACCACTCCAACTTCTCTCTAAATTTTACTCACCTTTCTTCCCCTCTGATCAACAACTTCCTTTTAGATTAAATACTCCCGGTACCAAGCTCTACCTTTCGCACCGATCATATTTTCTTTTGGATAACTTTGAATTTGGGAAGTCATAGAACTTAGAAGCCTAGCAGGATTTTAAGGTAAGGGAAGCTTATAAATTTAATTATGAACATTTCATATGAATTGATGTATGTTTTATTGAGTATATGATTTATGATTCTTGAAGTATATTATGTTGTTTGTGTGTATGGCATGCTTATCATTGGTTATGAACTTAGTATAAATCTGTGTAACTTAGAGAAATTCTGCAAAACTGTGACTGAGGGTCATTAGGACCATTCGGTCTTTCCCCAGTACGTTCGGTCTTGACTGGATTTTCCTCTGTGAGGAACCAGTTGACGACCGATCAGTCTTATAAGTATTTATATAGATTCCTTACTACTTTATTTAGTTAGTCATTAAAACAAATCAAGAAAGTTTCCCCTCTCTGTTTTAAAATATATATTTGATCATATAATAAGAACGTTCGGTCTTACACTGAGCGTTCGACCTTGTAAGTGCTCGATCTTGAGAGTGCTCGGTCATACAGGTGCTCGGTCTTAAACTAACACTTAGCTTCTTAAGGTATTCAGCTTCGTGTTAATATTATTTAATTAAAGAGCGTTCGGTCAATTGAGTAATCGACTTTTTGAAGTGCTCGGTCATAGAATGACACTTAGTCATTAAAATAATCGGTTTTTTATTGATACTATTACTGTTAAAGAGTGTTCGGTCTTATACTAACATTTGATTTCCCAAAGAGTGTTCGGCCCTGTACTGACACTCGGTTTATTGAAGAGAACTCCATTTATTTTAAGGCATTCGGCCAACCTGTAAAGTATTCAGTCATCTTCATAAATTATCCATATAATAATTTTTTCAGTCTCATATAGTATTTGTTTCTTTCAGAGTTAGACCGTTCGATCACTTCTTAAAGTATCCTTCTCATATCTGTTTTTCTTATTAGTGTTTGAACGTTCGGTCAGTTCCTTACAGTATCTTCTATATATTAAAGAAATTGTTTTCTGGATAAGACTATGAAATTTGAATGATACGAATTTAGAAGAATGAGAAGTGTTGTAATCGTTAAGAGAATTCCAAGGAGGAATATCTCATGAATTGAAATTGAATTGGTAAAGTATGACCGTGGTCAGACTTAGGCTTTGTTCTATCCTGATATTCCGTGATTACGCCTGCTTGTGTAGAGAAGGGTAACTCATGCGTGGGAATGGCAGGATGTCCTTTAGCCTTAGGGTATTTCTATACCGAGGTGGTTCCATTGGACTAACCTCGGGTGGCGGTCTGTTGAGTGTATCCCAGCCAGGTCCACCCGGGTGCAAAGAGCGACGAACTACATGGTTCATACAGTCCGGACAGTGTCTAAAGTGGTCAGTCAGGATGATGTTTACCGTTCGGTTTTAATGGATATACTTGAATTATGATTGCATGATTGAAATGTTGATTTTTGTGATTCGGTTGTATGTTTTATATGTATGATGAACATGAGTAATTAAATTTACATGAGCTTACCCTTATTTTCCTGTCTTGTCCATGTGCCGTTCGGTCTTAACCGTTCGGTTGTTCTCTTCACTGCAATGATCATCCTTTTGGGTGTGAGCAGAGGGCGGCTTTGAAGACTCTGTGGAAGAAGCCTTGCAGGCCGTGCAACCAGAGGACAGTGTAGGGCCATTTGGCCATTATATTTAGATAGTTTTAATTACCTTTATAACTATTCGGTTTAGTTAGCTTTTGTAAAACCGTTCGGTATAGATTCCTTTTGTTGTACCGTTCAGTCTTGAACTGACCCTATGACCGTTTGGTTTGAATGTGTATATTGTAATCTGATTTTTCTTGTTGTTCTTGTACAGTTTCAAACACTTAGCGAAATATTATGTTTCTTCCTCTTGATTCGTTTATTTTCCACTGTTCTTTATTATTATTCATGTTAACTCCTAAAATAATTTATAGTCTTCGGTCTATATATTTATTGGGATGTTACATATCACAATAGCTTTGCCTTTCCATGATTTGGTTGAACTTTACTATGTATAATTGGAATTGAATTGTTGGCACATGCTTCTTGATTATCTTGCAGTCGTTGATCAAAATCAGTAGTCCCAAACAACCTAGACTATAAACACTATTTGCAACTAAATAAGTAAATTTTGCATATGATTCAATTTTGCTTATCTGTAATCTGTATTATATTTTTATTTGTATTCAACCAATTATATCAATGCAAAGACACTCCTTGCTTTAATTAAAAGAAATTTACTTATTAAATGATTGTTTCAAGAAAAAAATGACTGAAATATTAAAGAACATGTTAATTAATTGCCATATAAAATAGATTAACAATTAACTTTCTAAAACTATATTTTAGTTTAAGAAAGTTGGATTCTACCTTCTTCGGATTTATGCTTTTTTTTAATGTTCACAAACCATTTTTTGAAAAATACTGTTTACTAAAAATATTATTTATTTATTAAATACATATTAGAAAAAGTAACAATAACTTACCTAAACTCTCTTTAAAAAAAAATTAATAACAGTTATCAATAAATAACTAAGAACATAATCATAATAAATATTGAAAAAAAAAAAAAACATTTGGTCAAACATTTATTATGTTTCATATATTTTCACTTATAGGATTAATAATAAATGCAGTAAGTTATTTATAAAAAACTATTATTAATTTTTTATAATAATAATAATAAACAACAATAATGTCGTTTAAATTTATTACTGTAAGATGTCTTGATCAAAATAGAATTTTATTTAAATTTTTGAGTTTGAATTTATTCAAAAATTTTGTGATTAGATTATTCATATTAGATATGTCAACTAAAATCTACTTGTCAATAATTTTCACAATAAAATTGAATTATGATTTATTTTTAATAAGTTAAAAGTTAATGATTAATATTAAATTAAATATTTTAAAAAATATTTAATTAAATATCTAATTACACATTTTTAATTAAATAATATTTTTAATGGATATATTTTTAGGAAAAAAATTTCATATTATAAAAAGTAACAATAACTTAGACCCTCTTTAAAAAATAATAATAACAGTTATGAATAAATAATTAAGAAAATAATTGACACAGTCATTGACAAAAGACTCTAAGGATTGAAAAAATCACCGTTCAAAATGGAAAGAAAGTCATCTCTGAATCTACTTATAGTTTGACATTCATATTTTGGCTTTTGCAATTTTGGCTGATAATAATACGTCAGATAGCTTAAGCGATCGACGTACTATTGGTGATTTTTATATTGAAACGTCCAAGTATTACAACTCTTCGTTTATTGTTGGATTAAAGAGGGATTAACTCTACATTTATTGTTGCATGAAAAATAAGAAGAAAATAAAAAGGGAGAAACTCTTTGGCTTTTGGTTGAAACTCTTTGTTTATTGTTGGATTAAAGAGGGAGAAACTCTTCGTTTATTGTTGGATTAAAAAGGGAGTAACTCTTCATTTATTGTTGCATTAAAAATAAAAGGAATTAAAAAGGGAGAAACTCTTTGGCTTCTGGCTGACAAATAATATGTTCATCCCTGTAGAATTTAATGTAGTCTTGGTGGTTTAAAAGAAGGCTTAATAGCTATTTTGGTCCCTATTTTTGTTTGGTTTGTTCATTTTGGTCCTCATTTTTTATTTTTGTTCAATGTGGTCCTAAAGATTGTAAAACCTGTTCAATTTAGTCCTTTTCTAAAACGGCGTCTAAATAGTTAACGACAAACAGTACAGCTGTGCAATGCAGTAACGATTTGGCACAGAACTGCCTACGTGGATGCCCTTGATGTACAGTTACCCTATTGCAACGTCATCACCATCTCCAACAAAAACCCTAATTCCCAAACCCAAACCCTAGCCGCCGTCAACGTCAAGCGTCCTCGCCGGTATCCACGACGCCGTAGACTACCATCAGCACTGCAAAGCCGCCGCAAGTCACCATCCTCTGTCAAAATCGCGAACCATGGCAACCACCAGGAGACCAACGCCGCACACTGTTCAGGTTCTCCTTCGTCTTTATCACCTGCAATCCAAAAAATGCAGAGAAATCCCAAGTGCCATCATAGCAAATCGCATTTCTTCCACGCAAACAATCGCAAAAAGCCAATCGCTCACCCAACAGCGTTCTCTGCCACCATTCTCTCAACCATCACCAGCCATCTTGGTACCACAAAGTTCATCTTTACCGGACCTGCAAACAACAAATAGCACTCAAACCATCCACAGAACCAGAATCGCGAAGGCCTCTCCTCCGTCGCGCATCATGTTCACCATCATCCTCGCGTGAGGTTCTTCATCCAGCAACCATGGCAGCTTATCAAATCGCCGCCATTCAATTGAAAACCCTAATAAAAAACCCCTAATTTCTATTTAATTTTAATTAGGTCAACATAATTGTGCTGAAGATCATCCACGTAGGCAGTCCTATGCCAAATAGTCACTACAGTGCACAGGTGGACTGTTTGCCGTTAAGTATTTAGACGCCGTTTCAAAAAAGGACCAAATTGAACATATTTTACAACCTTTAGGACCAAATTGAACAAAAAAAATAAATGGGGACCAAAGTGAACAAACCAAACAAAAATAGGGACCAAAATAACTATTAAGCCTTCAAAGAAAAAAGAAAAAAAGAATTAAAAAGGGGTAACTCTTTTTGCTTATGGCTGACAATAATACGTCGATTGGATTTAGAAAACGACGTACTATTGGTGTATTAAAAGAAAAAAGAAGAATAAAAGAGTTGCACCCTAAACTATTTACTGCCAATGACCGTCCGAACTTATATTGAAACTATAACCTTCCCCTAAATCTCTAATCATATTCTCAAATGGCTTCTTCATCAAATACCCTTAGTAGTCAGATTAAGTCAATAATAAAGAATAACCATTCACACTCTTTGATTTAAAAGGGAAATTTGATTTCATTTACATATTCACAATGATTACAATCAGATAGAAGCAAAATGATGTGGCATATAATGCCGATAGCAAAACAAACACAAAATAAATAATAAACCAAAACAGACACAGAACAAAAACACAAAACAGACTTCATACTAAAATTCTAAGCCTCTATTCTAATTCAGAAAATTTCCATGGAATCGTCCTCATTAGAGTATTCTTCAATTGAATCTTCAATTGGAGAATCATTGTTATTCTTTTTTTGATCCATAGCGTCTATCTTCTATTCGATTCTGTTGTGTTTTTCCAAAACCATTCTTTTAAAATTGCTTCCATAACTTTGAAGCATATTCTCTTCATCCTTAAAGCACCATCCCTTTGTGGTCTTCACAAGGCCAAGGGAAGTCAAGGTGTTTCGATTTATCACATTTGAGCAGTCACAAGAGCATTTCTTTTCACCACTAAAATCCACACCTTGAAGGGTCAAGATTTTGTTGATAAACAGGGCATATGGTAAATGTCGTTTATGTTTGATTCATGCATCAATCATATGATCTTTTATTATTGCCACCCAGTTGGTAGGAACATCATTCTTCATGGCATACAACAGGAAAACATCTTCAGTTGTCATTCTGTCATGTAGAAATCTAGCAGGTAAAATCACCCCGAGCAAAAATGTGTGCTATTATCTTTTCTTCTTTATTCAGTCCCTCATGCACATATAATCTTTCAATTGGCTGTCTCCCAAGAAACCTTAACCAGTTACTTTACACCACCTTTTTCTTCAGCCCTCTATTTTTTCTGAGTACCGTAAGTGAGAGAATAAACCTTCAACTTTTAATCCTGCAACTTGAAACCAGACATCATTGTCAATGTGAACATTTACTCCTTTTACTTGAGAATGAAGGACACCATCTATGTTTCTCATATTGTTGTAGAAGACCCTTACTAAGTCAGGGTACCAATCACCCTTCATCTGGAAAAGTGTAGAGAGACCTTGAGTTTCAATCCATTCCTGGAAGTGAAATCCCTCTTTTTCAAACAAGTCGAGGTTTAGATATTTGTGAGGAACAATATGTTTAAACCTCGTCCACCTCAGAAACTTTTTACGACTCTTCTCATCACTGATCCACCTGGAGAGATCATCATTTCTTACAGACTCAACAACCTTTCCTCTGTCTCTTGAAGGATGTGATGAAGAAGCCATTTGAATTTGGACACCAAATAATTTTCCTCAATACAAGGGTTTAGTATCTTTGTACTTACAAAACAATGAATTAGGGTTTAGAAACAACTCGGTGTGCATAAGATTTTCAAATTTAGTATATATAAGGGTGGATCAACGTCGAGTGGTACCAATATTTGACGTGGATCTCATCGTTTAAAATATTATGTCAAGTGACTTTAGAATCGACGTAATATTGGTTGTTTAAAATAAAAAAAAATAAAAGAATGGCGCGGTTGTTTATATTGAAACTAAATCTTTCAAAATGTTTTTATAAAAATTAAAATTCAAAACTCATTTATCACAAAAACGAATTCTGTGAAAGGTTTGCAATTTTAACTCAGCCCCATTTCTTCTTCTTTTGTTAAGTTCTTCTTCTTCTCTGTTCTTGTGGCACTTCATCACCGCAAATCCCATATACTATTACAGTTTTGATTATATTTGCATATTCAAATTTTACATAGTTATATATAAATATTGGTTTGGTTTGTGCCGTGAGAAAAATAGTGATGCATTGATTTGGAAAAGCATGGAAGGGAAAGATAGTGAAGCTTATTTTTAGCCAATGCCCGTTGAATGGGTTTGGAAAACCATGGAAGGTTTCTCAATGAACAATTTTATTTTTTTTTAATTGCTGAAAACCATAGATTTGGAAAACCATTTCTCGATGAACATTTTTTTGAATTATTGAAAACCATGAATCAGTTCAATGGGTTAGGAAAACCACGGAAGGATTGAATGGTTTTTGAAACCCAGTGAACAATTTTATTTTATTTTTAATTATTGAGAATGTTTAGAAAACCCTTGAAGGTTTCAATGGTTTTGGAAAAACGCAGTTGACTGCTAAACAGATAAAGTCGACTTGAAATAAAGAGTGCAGGGATAGATAAAATCAAACACTGGTTTTTATACTGGTTCGACCAACAATGCGTCCTTCCAACCCAGGAAGCAAATGCACTATAATTGTGGCGGTTTTTATAACAAGGAATTTATAGAAGCACCACGCAAAAATATAAATCTCCTCTCTAACCTAAAACCAAAATATAGTTGCACACAAAAACCAGAATTGCAGCAAGAATCCCCTCTTCTGCAATCTGAACCCATGTCGAACAATCCTCAACGTGTAACCAGCACTCTTCACAGGATGCCAAGCCTATCACAGCAGACTTCACAGGTTGCCAAGCCTTCAATTAAACGCAACAATCTTCACAGGCTTCCAAGCCTTCAAGATCAAACAAGAAGCACATTCTTTGTGCATATTATGATCAAGCTGTAAGCGCAATTGACTCCTCCCTTTGAATCTCTCTCAAGAAAGATCACCACCGTCTTCTTGGAGAATTCTTGGAGCTTCTAAAACAGAGAGTTCAATCTGAAACAGGAAAATGAAAATGTCAGATCATCCAAAGTCACAGAACAATTCGTGTTCTATCTATTTATAGTTTTCTGTTAGATTAGATTGCTTCTCAGTTGAATAGACTACTAATTCAGTCGACTGTATTAAAACAGTTATAACTGACAGTCAACACAGAGGCTCCTCAGTCAACAAAAACAACACACATTTATTACAGTTGACCAAGTCACACAAGCTCAACTAACTTTTGAAAAATATAGCCGTTGGCGCGTGTAGGCTTAACAAAATTCCAAACAGATCAGTAACACAGTTGAATATGCAATATACAATGTCGACTGCCACATGTAAAAACACTTTGAAATTCTTTTCAACTCAAAATCTCACATAGCACAGGTTAACAAAATCTGTACATAGATTTTAGCATAGTCGAATCCATTATGAGTGTATTCGACTGGACTAGAACTTTGTCACAACAAATATAAGTTCATAAAGGTGCTTGTGATATTTTTCTTTCAGAAATGTTTTGTAATAAAAAACACTTTATTTCACATTTCAATTCAAGCATGTTCCACAAAAATAACACAATCAATCATAGAAACATGCATTGCAGTTCAACAAAACATGTTCAGCAGATATGTCAAACAATTCAGAACAAGAACATGATGTAATACTGCAACATGTGTACTGTTATTAAGAATTGTGTTGTCATCATCAAAAACTAGTTCGATATAGAGTTTTTTTGTTGTCAACAATCTCAACAGGATCATCTCCATTAGTATTAATATATTCTTTCCCAATTTTACTTTTTACAAAATTAAATTTTAAAAAAAATAATTAATTAACTATCTTTTTGAAATATAACAAAACAAGTTATTTGTTTATAAACTTCAAAAACAACACCATAAATAAATAAACATAATAAATTAATAAAAATTAAAAAAAAATTCATTCAATTGCTTCATGGTTTTCAATAATTAAAAAATAAAAATTTGTTCACCGGGTTTCCAAAACCATTGAAACCTTCAAGGGTTTTCTAAACGTTCTCAATAATTAAAAATAAAATAAAATTTTTCACTAAGTTTCAAAAACCATTCAATCCTTGAGTGATTTTCCAAACGCATTCAACTGATTCATGATTTTCAATAATTAAAAAAGAAGAATTGTTCATCGAGAAAGGGTTTTCGAAATCTATGGTTTTCAATAATTAAAAAAATTAAAAATTGTTCACCTGAGTTTCAAAAACCATTGAAACCTTCCATGGTTTTCCAAACCCATTCAACGACAATGGCTAAAAATAAGCTTCACTATTTTTTTCCATTTCATGCTTTTCCAGATCAATGCATCACTATTTTTCTCACAGCACAAACCAAACCAATATTTATATATAACTACATAAAATCTAAACATGCAAATATAATCAAAACTCTAATAGTACTTGGGATTTGCGGTGATGAAGTGCCACAAAAATAGAGAATAAGAATAACTTAACAAAGGAAGATGAAAAGGGGAAGAAGAAAAAGGGGTGCGACTGCTAGGTCAAGAGAAAAGAGAGAAGAAAAAAGTAGGGAAGGTTTAAAAGTAAAAAGTAAAAGTAAATCTCTATAAGTTTAAACTGCAAATCTTCACAGAATTTGTGAAAAACAGGATTCTGAACCTATTAAAAACTGTTATATAAGTAAATATGACAGACAATATGCTATATGTGAAATTAAAAAAGTAATCTGTGTTATTAACGAAAAAAAAATCGAAGACTCATATATTGCAAAATGATGAAATTAAACAACATTTTTATAAATATATTTCAGTTCTCAATTGTTTCAGCATTAAACATATTGTGAACCATATTTCTTTTTCCTAAGGACTTCCCTTTCAGTAAGATAACTAGACCATTATTGTACTATAAAAAGCATTTTGTTGACTTGAATTTCAAAGGCCACCTTCATATGAACTGAGGCCTGAATGCGGCACTTTCAAATTCAAGTCAGCTTATTGTAATTTGAAGAACATAGATGATTCAAAATCTAAGGAAAGAAAAGCGCTCAGGAGATAAAAAAAATGAATAATATGTTCAATACCGAAACAGGACGGATGACCTTACAAGAAAAGCACATCTGCATTTATATATGAACTGATGATGGACATTAGATCGTGTAATTATGGTCAGTAACTTGTATTAACGTCAATTCCCATACGATATGACGTTCACACATCATTCAGTATTAAAGTAAAATATCTCAAAAATCTCTTTGAGTACTGATAATGAAAACTACGTCGTAGATCTATGATGTTACGACGTTAAAGTGAGAGTTTAAAAGAAAAAACAAAAAATAATAAAATATGGAGCGACGTTCATTCAGTGAAAAAGTTAAAAATCTCTTTGGATACTGATAATAATTGTAAAAAATCTCTTTTGATACTGATATTTGATGAAAACTACGTCACAGAACCATGGGACTAGGACATTAAAGTGAGTGTTTAAAACAAAAAAGAAAAAACAAAAAATAATAAAAATTTGAGCTCCTTTGGCTTCTGGTAAAAGCACCCAATTAATGCTCACAACCACTCCAATGCCCTTCACGTCGATTCCCGTAATGTCTATTCCCCTCGAGGCCTCGAAGTTTGATTGAAAGAAAAATGAAATATAAAGGAATTAACCGAAGAAATAAGTTAAACAGATTTTGATTTCATTTGAAGTTGTACAATTTGAAAACCTACCCTACATACCTTCCCTAACCAAATTCATGTTAAACGATGAAGTTGAAGAACTTTTTTTTATAACTATTTTAGTTCTCAAAATTGTTTCAACATTAAACATTGTGAAATAAAAAACACGAATCGTAATATGGAAACAAGAGGCAAAAGGGAATATGTGAAATGCAAGTTATATTTATAGATGAACCGATGACGTACATGGTGTAATAATGCATAGTAAAGACAAAAGGAGAGAGGAAAGAAATATAAGGTTGGAAAAGTTGTTGTTGAATCTAATAAAAAAAATTATGTACTATGTACATTATGTTAACTTTTTTATATGAAAAAAAGTTAGTTCGGATGTTAAATAACATTCATTTCAAATAACTTGTAATAATATAGTAATATTCAATATGATTTTAATTATTCTGATGTATAACTACAACTCAATTCTCATAATTATTATTATTATTATTATTTTCCATATGAAATTAAACTAATATTTTAAAGAAATAAAGTTTTACTCTCTTTAAATTTTACCGACATATCTTTCTTATATTTAAGAATATTTAAATATTACAAGATAAATTTACATAAATTAATAATATAAAAATAAAAAAATGTAAATCTTATCTTAAAATTTAATGATAACGGGAGGTTATGGGAGATTTTATAAAGGCAAAAGGAGAGAAGAAAACGTCGAACAACGGCAGAATGCGACGTATGCTTTGTCTTCTGTAAAAAATCACAATTAATTACTATCAATATTCGAATGACTTAATACACGAAGTTAACTGTATAAAAATAATTTGTATTGAAGTTGTTTCAAATAGTTCGACGTTATATTTGATGATTAAAAAAAGAAATAATATTAAAAGGGCACCACATTTGGCTTCTGGTTGAAGACACATCGAAGACCCGAACAGATTGACGTAATATTAATGTGTTATAGAGTCGAAAGAACTGTTATCCATGAAGGCATGGGGAAAAACCAGAGATGTTAACACTTATGAATTTCAAATTGTTTCAGCATTAAATGCTTCGAAATATGAGGAAAAGAAAATGCAAAGGAAATATTATTATTATTCCTAATATGTTCAATAGGGAGGCAAGGGATTACGTAAAATGCAAGCTATATTTATAGATCAACCGATGACGTACATCGTGTAATGATTGCCACCATCTTTTTGAACGTCGAAGCCTGGAGGAATTCGACGTTCAAACATTAATCAGAGAAAAAGTAATAATTCTCGTTTGATTCATATAAGAACAAATTGACTTGCCATCCCAAAGAAATTGTTTACTTTTCAGTCACCCGCGAAGGTGAGATTAGGATGGATCAAAGTTAAAAAGTTTGATGTGCCCCCTCTATATACGTATAATTCCACTTTCAATTTTTCTACGTTAATATAATCGATTCTATGTAATAAAGAATCGATTCAAAGCGTTATAAATTAAGAAATGAAAATGAGCTTTTAATGATTATTTATGGTGATATTAATTACAACGTTGGTTGATACTCATCACATGTTTGTTAAAATACTAAAAAACAAAGAAATAATGCATGAGGAAGTCAAATTCGTTTTTCTCATAAGGTTAATCATAGTATTTTTTAAAGCTTAATCATTTAGAGTAATTAATTATTAACTATTAAATTCATTCCATCCACGTCAGTGGTATCAATATTGGACGTGGTCTCTCACAAATTCTTGGATCTGGAATTATTCAGAAGTGAAGGGTTTCTTTTTCGAGAATGGTTGGTTTTGCAAAATGGTATCTTTTTCATCCAATAGCTCAATATTCGACGTTATCTGTAGTTTAATTTGCTTTGTTATCTAATTGTGATGCAAACTTTCTTAGTCTACCCTTAACTTGATCCCTCGGCGAAAAGAGCCTATTACTAATTACTAGCTTGCTATCCCTAGCCTCCCCTAGTAATTAATAATGCATTATAAACGGAAGCAAAAACAATTGATCGTCCTACCCCCTATCCCTAGGTGGTATTGCTTAATCAAGGAATTTCCCCTAGTTCATGACAGTATCGTACGTTCCCGTATCAATAGAGACAAACAACAATTATCGAATGAGTTAAACGATAAAAGCATTAAGTGCAGGTGACAAATTGTTTTGCCACAACCTCCCAATTTCTGAAAGTACCTTATGGGAATGAATACAACCAATCTTTAGCGTTTCCTCCAAGAGAGAAAGGAAACAAGCTGAGTTTGACCCTGTCATCAGAAACTTCGTTCATCTTGACGGTATTGCAAATTTCACTAAAAATAGTCAAATGATTATAGGGATTCTCATTTGACAACCCGTGAAATTGGTTGCTCTATACTAGCTGGATGAGTGCAGGGTTCATCACCATGTTTGTTGCATTATCTGCTGGTATGGCTATACTGTTGAAGTGCAAAGGACCCACTGTGTTTGATGAGTCCCCCAGTGTGTGTCTTGGAGGAGGTTGGTCCGCCATCTCCTCTATATCCTGTGCAAAAGTCTCTAGTGAAGATTGCAAAAGTCTTTCAGGAGAAGCAAAATTTTCACGTGCAAGACGTCTAATTTTCCTTCCTCTCCTGTCTGATAGCCCTTCTAGAAGAGGTTGCTGGTTCTTTTTACTTCTAGTGTGTATTGTTTCCTGCATACACAAGAAACAAAAATCCTAAAAGCACTTTTAAAAAATAAAAAACAAAATTAAACAAAACAAAATATAAACAATAATCACAAGCAAGTCAAATTTCAATCAATTTACACTACTTGAAAAAGTTAAACCTCGAGTCCCCGGCAACGGCGCCAAAAACTTGTTAACAAACTGGCAAGCGTACCAGATCGTTTCAAGTAATATAATTGGTAAACCCAATATCGTTCTTCCCAGAGGACCCGCAGGCCTTATCGTTCGTGCAAATTGAAATCGTAGGACTTGTAAAGAAAAAGTAATTGGTTTGGATGCAAGAAACAACGAATAAACATGCAAATGCAGTTAATTCAATTGACAAGAAAAAGGCGATGAATGAATAGAGTTGTTGGGGTTTACAATTTCATCTTATCCACCCTTTCTTATCTACTCCTCTTATTTAATTCGCTTTGTTATCTAATTGTCATGCAAACTTTGTTAGTCTACCCTTAACCCGATCCCTTGGCAAAAAGAGCCTATTACTAATTACTGGCTTGCTATCCCTAACCTCCCCTAGTAATTAATAATGCATTATGAACGGAAGCAAAAACAATAGATCGTTCTACCCCCCTATCCCTAGGTGGTATTGCTTAATCAAGGAATTTCTCACCAGTTCATGACAGTACCGTACGTTCCCGTATCAATAAAGACAAACAACAATTATCGAAATAGTTAAACGATAAAAGCATTAAGCACAGATGAGAACCCAAAAATCGATAATCAAAGCATACGACAAGCATATAAATAAATAAGAGTTTCAAAAGATTACATTGTTCCCCAACAACAAAAGGGTTTATTTCACCATTGTCATGGTGAAACCAGATGAAAAATGATGGAAGAATGGAAAAACAAACCCTAGATTGGATAAAAAGGAGCCTAAGCATCCAAGAGATCTTCTCCAAGGAGTAAAAACTAGGTCTGGCCGCCCATTTCTGTCAAAAGAATACATCTAAACTCGCACTAGGGCTATTTATAGCTGAGGAGCGTCACAAAATTCAGGCCCAAGCCCAGCAGACAACCGCCCAGCGTCACACTTTTGGCGCCCGGCGGTTTGCCTCTAATTGTGCCACCACCCGGCGGTGAATTGCGCCGCCTGGCATTTTGCCTCTAATCGCAAAACTGCCTGGCTGCACCACCTGGGCGCCAGACAGTGGCTGCCCTCGCATTTGGCGGCCCAACGTTGGATTTTGGGCGCTGGGCGGTTCCTAGACTCTTCTTTTTCATGTTTCTTCATCTTTCTTGAGTCTAAGACCTTCCATCTTCAATCCCATTCTTCATCTTCATCAAAAATGCTGCAAAACAATGTAGAACATGCATAATATCTCTAAAAACAACTTTTGACTCTAAACTAACTCAACTTTCGTGTTTTGCTTGATCCTAAGCTCATTCTAGTCCTTAAAGGTTGTATTTTGATCTGAAAGGAAGCATGAAAATAACTATTTTTCAATAGTTATCACAACACATTGCTTAATAACAGTACATATGTTCAAGTATTACATGTTCGTGTGTTTTATTGTTTAACATATCTGCTGAACATGTTTTGATGAATTGCAATGTATGTTCCTATGCTTGACTATGTGATATTATTGTGGAACATGCTTGTCTTGAAATGTGAGATGAAATGTTTTGATTACTGCACATTTCAGAAAAGAAAAAGATCACAAGCACCTTTATGAACTTATATTTGTTGTGACAAAGTTCTAGTTCAGTCGAATACACTCATAATGGATTCGACTATGCTAATACCTTGGCACATACTTTGTGAAGCAGTGTTGTGTGAGATTTTGAGTTGAAAAGAATTTCAAAGTGTTTTCTGATATGTCAGTCGACAGTGTGGATCACACATTCGACTGTATTACTGTTTCATTTGGAATTCTGTTAAGCCTACACGCTCCAACGGCTATATTTTTCAAAAGTTAGTTAGGATTTACTGACTTGGTCAACTGTCTTAAATGGGTATTGATTTGGTTGACTGAGGAGCCTTATGTTGACTGTTTGTTATAACTGTCTTAATACAGTCGACTGTATTAGTAGGCTATTCGACTGAGATGTAATCTGAAATAACAGAAAACTATAAATAGTCAGAACACGAATTGCTCTGTAAGACTTTTGTGATCTAACATTTTCATTGTCCTGTTTCAGATTGAATTCTCTGTCTTAGAAGCTCCAAGAATTCTCCAAGAAGACGGTGGTGATCTTTCTTGAGAGAGATTCAAAGGGAGGAGTCTTTCGCGCATATTGTTTGATCAACATCTGCACAAAGAAGGTGCTTTTGGTTTGATCTTGATAGGCTTGGCATCCTGTGAAGACTGCTGTATTTGACTGAAGGATTGACAACCTGTGAAGTTTGCTGTGATAGGCTTGGCAACCTATGAAGTCTGCTATGATAGGCTTGACAACTTGTGAAGCGTGTTGTGATAGGCTTGACATCCTGTTAAGAGTGCTAGTTAAACGTTGAGGATTGTTCAACGTGGGTGCAGATTGAAGAAGAGGGGATTCTTGCTGTAATTCTGGTTTTGTGTGTGCAGCTATATTTGGTTTTGGGTTAGAGAGGAGATTTATATTTTTGCGTGGTGCTTCTATAAATTCCTTGTTGTAAAAACCGCAACCATTATAGTGCATTTGCTTCCTGAATTGGAAGGACACTGGATGAAGGCATTGTTGGTCGAACCAGTATAAAATCAGTGTTTGATTTTCTCTATCCCTGCACTCTTTATTTTCAGTCGACTTTAATTGTTTAGAAGTCAACTACATTTTTCCGTTGCATTGAATTTTCATTACTTGCATTTCAAGGAAAGATCAAAAGCTTTGAATTTTCATACCAAGATTGCGAAAAGATTTTGATTTTGAACTAACACCAATTCACCCCCCCTCTTGGTGTAAAACGAAGCCAACCTGTTTCCTAACAATTACAAGTAGGCTTTCTTCACCGAGACATCGAGTTTAAAGTAAATTAGAAAGTGGCATTAACATTAATGAAGAAGATGAATTCGTTTATGCATGAGAGTGATTAGGTGAAATCTAAACCCTAACAACATATTCATCTCATATTATCAACATCATTCATTCACTTTTGTGTTTAGCCTCAACTAATCAAATGGCATTCATGTTTATTTTTCCGCACTTTACATTCAAAAACCCTAAAATATTGTTCTTATAGTCTTAATTGGCTAAGCAAAAGCACGACTGTTTAGTGTCGTGAGTTTCTTGGGAAAACGATACTTGGTCTTACCATTTTATATTACTTGATACGATTCGGTACACTTGCCAGAGTCTTAACAATGATTAAGGTCTGGAATTGGAAAAATTGCTTGTGGGTGGAAATTAGAAGCCAATTATGGTTGTCTTTCAAAATCTGAACTGATACCGCTAAGCGGTAATTGCGCTGAGTGCGACTACTGCAGTTGCTGGAATTTTGTGTTTTTCTGTGTGCAAGTAACGCTGTGGGGCCCTGTTTTGCCCTCACCATTGATAAGCAGTATGTTTAAATGACATTTTGTGTTCTACTAACACTTGATAAGATTTCTTTTGGTCTTGTGAATTGTATTTGATGCAAGGATGACCTCCTTATCTGGCAAGAGAATCAAAACCATTAGAAACAAGAGAGGGTACCAGAGCGGTTCTATTCCAACAAGTTCCTCTCCCGTAAACATGAGAAACACTTTCTCATTGTCCAGGATAGACGACTCTTGATGGAGTTCAAGGCAGGATGGATTCCAAACTTTGCTCCACAATTTGGAGAGGAACTGGAGAGTAGACACTAGAGAAGCTGGCCATCTATCCTACACCAGCCAATATAGCAGTGATGAAGGAATTCTACACCAATGCAAAGCCATTGGGTGACTCTCACACTCAGGATTATATGAGCTGTTTTAGAGGGAAAATCATTAGGTATGATCCTGACTCCATTAACAAGTTCCTATAGATTGAGTGACTGGTGTGCAATGTCAGTTTGCACTAAACTTGGAGGAGGAAACAGTTTTGGATGACATAGAGAGTGCGCTATGTGTGCCTGGAGGGCATTTTGATATAAACAGGAATGGTGCAGCTGTGCACATTAAGAGATCTGATTTGACGCCTTTGGCACAGTATTAGATGACCTTTTCTCATGCCAACATCCAGCCTTGTTCTCATGTCTCAAATATCACTGTCAGCAGGGCCATGTTATTATATTGCATGATCAGAGGGTTGAATGTGAACATTGGTCAAGTCATAGCTAATGAGATAAAGAGTTGTGCCATTACTGTGAACAACAAGGCACCTTTGGGGCATCATTCTATGATTACACAACTCTGTCAGTTAGATGGAGTGGACACTTCTACTCCGCCATTTGAGAAATCGAGGAAAGCCATTTATGAGGCCTACTATAGGTAGTATTATGGTGGAGATTACCTTGGTGGAATTGAGTGCCCATATAGTTAAATTCTTGTCCGAATTGCATCCTGCAAGCATTAGGCACAAAACCCTAGAAAACACTGTTAGTATTAAACAAAAACAAAGTAAAAAAAATCAAAGTTAATCAATAATCACACAAATAGAATAGTTAAACCACGAGTCCCCGGCAACGGCGCCAAAAAATTGTTATGACTCCGGCAAGTGTACCAAATCGTATCAAGTAATATAAAATGGTAAGACCAAGTATCGTGTCCCAAGAGACTCACGGCCTAAACAGTCATGTGATTTGTTGATTATTTAAGACTTTAGAACAAAAACGTTTGGTTTAAAATGTAGAAAATAAACATGAATGTAAGTGTTGATCAATTGACAATAAGGATGCACAGGTGATTGGTGTATAAAATATGGAATAATTATGTTCTTGGGGGTTTCGACTTATCCTATCCACTCTCATGTATTTATGAATTCGTCTTTTTCATTAATGTTAATGCCACTCTCTAAAATACTTAAAATCCGATGTCTCGGTGAAGAAAGCCTATCCCTAATTACGAGTTCATACAATTCTTCAAATCGCTAATAATAAATTCTGAAGCACATGAGTGTAAATGCAACCAACCCCCATATTCCTATGTCTAGGTAATACTACCTTTGGGAGAATTTTGTCAGAACTGCTACAACAGAATTGTTAGCATGGAATAACAAACCAAGAGGGGGGGTGAATTGGTTATGTTACTTTTTCGTGCCTTTTAATTATTTTTCTCAATTTTACTAAGCAGATAATTAAAGTAAAATGATCAGAGTAAGGAAGAGAGAAAAATTGCACAGGTAGTTTTATCCTGGTTCAGATTACAAAGATCCTACGTCCAGTCGCTTATCTCACGTCCAATCGTTCAATGATGAGATTTGGAAAAGAGAAGTTATATGAAGTGTACCAAGAGAGATCAATAAACTTTTGTTTTAATACCTTCCTCTCCTTCCAAAATTGTGAGAAAGATTGTTTATCATGTTCATCCGAAAGCCACCCTTCAATGGTTGCATCGTGTTGGCGAGTGCTATTCTCAGATGCTTCACTTCTTCTTCTCCTTCTTCTTCTTGAGGGATCAGCCATATGGTGAGGTAAAAAGGGAGAATGGTATGCAAATAGTTTGAATGAAGAAAGCAAGAGAAAGTGATAAAGAATGGTCCAAGTAAGGAAAGTGTTCACCAAATGGGGTGTAAATAGGGCAAAAATGGCTTCCCAACGTTTAGAAATGGGAGAACTAGCCGTTTATAGCCGTTGGCAATAGCTAGATCAATTAATGCAGTGCAGAATTAAAAAAAAAAACGATCTGGAGCGCTTTTAATTGATTAAAGTGGCAATTAATCGATTAATTAATCGATTAAAACTTGGATTAATCGATTAATCCATTCGTAAAATCAATAGTGCAATGCAGGTAACACTTTTAATTGATTTACAAGCATATTAAATGCGGTAATCAACGGAACATGCATAGTTAAGCAAGAAAACACTTATTAGACTATTTTTAATATACCTAGGTCCCTTCTAAGCTCAAAAAATCTATTCTTAGGCAGTGCTTTGGTAAAAAGATCTGTTAATTGATGTTTAGAGTCAATGATTTCTATTTCACAATCCCCTTTTTGCACTTGATCTCTATGGAAGTGATGCCTAATTTCTATATGCTTGGTTCTAGAATGCATGATAGGATTCTTTGTAAGATTTATGGCACTTGTATTATCACACTTAAGCGGAATATGATCTAGATGAATATCATAGTCTTCTAATTGTTGTTTCATCCATAAGATTTGTGCACAACAACTACCAGCAACAATGTATTCAGCTTTAGTGGTTGATAAGGCTACACAGGCTTGTTTCTTAGAGTGCCAGGAAACTAAGGAACTACCTAGAAAATGACAGGTTCCACTAGTGCTTTTTCTATCTATCATACAGCCTCCATAATCAGCATCTGAAAAACCTACAGGGCTAGGTTCAGCTCCTGAAGGATACCATAAGCCAAAAGATGTTGTTCCCTTAAGATATTTTAAAATGCGTTTAACTGCAGTAAGATGAGATTCTCTAGGACTAGATTGATACCTAGCACACACATATACTTTGCATAATATCAGGTCTACTAGCAGTATGATATAATAAAGAACCAATCATACCTCTGTATTTGGTTTGATTTACCTCTTTACCTGACTCATCTTTATCTAAATAGCATGAGGTTCCCATGGGAGTAGATGCTTCTTTAGAGTTATCCATCTCAAATTTTTTAAGAATTTCCCTGCAATATTTAGTTTGAGAGATGAAAGTACCTTCCTCCATTTGCTTGATTTGAAGTCCGAGGAAGTATGTAAGCTCTCCCATCATTGACATTTCGAATTCTCCCTGCATGGTCTTAGCAAAATTCTCGCAAAGAGTTTGTTAGATGATCCAAATATAATATCATCAACGTATACTTCAATAATTAGAAAATGTTTTCCAGCTCTTTTAATAAACAATGTTGAATCAATTTTTCCTCTGTTGAAATAATTTTCTATAAGAAAATTGCTCAGCCTTTCGTACCAAGATCTAGGTGCTTGTTTTAAACCATACAGTGATTTATTTAATTTATAGATGTGATTTAGATTTTTAAATTCTTCAAAACCTGGTGGTTGTTCAACATACACATCTTCTTTGATGTAACCATTTAGAAAAGCACTTTTAACATCCATTTCAAATAAATTAAATTTCATTATAGATGCACAGGCAAGAAGTAGGCGTATTGCATCTAACCTAGCAACTAGAGCATATGTCTCATCATAATCTATACCTTCTTGACTATATCCTTGTGCCACAAGCCTAGCTTTATTCTTGGTGATATTTCCTTCTTCATCCAGTTTGTTCCTGAACACCCACTTTGTTCCAATTACTTGATGAGTGTCTTTTCTGGGAATCAATTCCCAAACTTGATTTCTTTCAAACTGGTTGAGTTCTTCTTGCATTGTGATACACCACTTTTCATCTTGAAGAGCTTCTTTGATGTTTTTCGGTTCAATCTGTGACACAAAAGCAACATTCATGCAATAATTTACTATATTGCTTCTTGTGTTTAACCCTTTTGTGATGTCGCCAATAATGTTGTCCAGTGATAATCCTCTAGGTTGTTGCCATATTCTGCTTAAATCTTCATCTTGAGGATTGTCATTCTTCTTTTCTTCAGTTTTTGTCTTTGATAAGTTTTCAATACTACCTGCATTAGATTCTTCTGACTCAAGAGGTTTTGCCTCAAGGTCACAATTTCATCAAAAACAACATGTACAGATTCTTCTATTGTGAAAGTTTTCCGATTAAAAATTCTATAAGCTTTGCTTGTTAAAGAATATCCAAGAAAAATTCCTTCATCAGCTTTGGAATCAAATTTTCCCAAATTTTGTTTTCCATTGTTTAAGACATAACATTTGCATCCAAAATTTTTTAAATGAGAAACACTTGGTTTTCTACTTTTAAAAAGTTCACAAGGAGTACATTTCAAAATAGGTCGAATAAGCATTCTATTTAAAACATAACATGTAGTACTCGCAACATCAGCCCAAAATTGTTTAGGAACATTATATTCATTTAACATAGTACGAGCATGTTCCTCTAAGGATCTATTCTTTCTTTCTACAACTCCATTTTGTTAAGGAGTTCTGGGTGCAGAAAAGTTATGAGAAATGCCATGTTCTTCACAAAAATTTTCAAATAATTCATTTTGAAATTCTCCATGGTCACTTCTAATAGCTTTTATTTTCAAATCCTTTTCATTTTGAACTAAATTTGCAAATTTTTTAAATTCCTTGAAAGCTTCATTTTTAAGAGTAAGAAAGAAAGTCTAAGTATATCTTGAATAATCATCCACAATAACTAAAGCATAATAATTTGGTTAAATAGATCCATTGGTCCCTATATTTGTTGGTTTTCTTCAATTAGGTACCTGTTTTTTAAAAATGATCAATTTGGTCCCTAAATTTGAAAACTTTAACCAATCAAGGATATTCCGTTAACTTTCCTAAATGGCGTTATGTGCGTTCTGTGCTGGCAACAGTAACGGTAATATTTGTGCTAAGGTGGCACTTAACCAATTGATGAGGTGTTACTAATTTTATTTCTTAAGTATTAAAATTAAAAATTCATGTGCTTAAAGGTTAAGTGAGGGTAAAATGGGGAATTTAAATTAAAAAAACATGTGCATAAGTAAGGGTAAAGTGATATGAGGTGATTAAAATTGGGGAAACTTAGGTTTGGGAATTTGGGGAAATAGGGGGTTTACGAAATTGGGGGTTTGCGACATTGGAGAAATAGGGTTCGTGGCTTAGTGTGGTCGGCAATTGGGGAACAGCGGTGAGCGGTGCATTATTTCACAAATTACACTGACAAAAAGTTTCGTTTTGGGAGAAAATCTTCATCTATTGGTGGTTTTGTCGTGGAAAGGTCTGGAGAAGTTGGTTGCACTTGAAACACGTGTTTTTTTGATAACGTGGCATGTGTAATTGTATGGTTACTTTCGATAATGGTCCCCCATGTTTCATGTAGTGATGTGGTCCCCCATATTTGTAGTTCTGTCGGTCTATGCATGTGCTGTGATAGTGGTCTTGCAATGTGGTCCCCCATCCTTTGTGGTTTTAATTTTGTGTAAGTTTTGGTGTTGCATGTTGTGTGGTTTAGTTATATAGGATATTTATATAGGATAAAAATTTATATAATTTGAAATAACTTTAGGATCTTATTTTATAGGTTAAAAATTTTTACTGTGTTGAAAATGGAGGATAAATTTGATGTTGTAATCCACCATGGAGGGAAGTTCGTGAAGAATGGGTCACTTGAGTACGAGGGAGAAAGTACAACTTTCTCTTTTGACCCAGACTTTTGGAGTTATTTCCTCATTGTCAGTGTAGTAAAAGGACTTGGATATGATGGGTTTCAGGAGTTATGGTATTGTGTAGGGGGTGGTTCTGTATTAGAGAATAGGTTAGAGCTTTTGACTAATGATAGAGGAGCCATGCATATGATAAATTTAGCTAGGCTCAATGGTCAAGTGTATCTATTTGTTGTTCACCTAGTCTCCCAACCTGAGATCATATACTTGTTAGAAAATGCTTGTCATGATATAGGTGAAGTAGAAGCTGAAAATGTGATGCCTGATAGTGGTAAGGGTGACTGTGAAAAGGAAGGTGGTGGTGAGTGTGATGAAGAAGGTGATGGTGAGTGTGAAAAGGAAGGTGGTGGTCAGAGGGCATTACAAGGTGATGGTGAGTGTGAAAAGGAAGGTGGTGATGATGAGTGTGAACAGGAAGGTGAAGGTGATGGTGATGCTGAGTGTGAACAGGAAGGTGATGATCATGAGTTTGAGCAGCAAGGTGATGGTGAGTGTGAGCAGCAAGGTCATGGTCAAGATACTGTACCTGTTGAAGAAGAAAAATGTCAAGGTGATGGGGTTGTTGAAGGTGAAATTGAAACCCAATGTGAAGGAGATACTACTACTGTCCGTAGTTGTAGTTCTAGTGGTGAGGATGGCAATGGTGATGGCAATGTTGATGTTAATGATGACTATATGGAAGACTTGGTTGACTGTGAAATACAAGAGGATCTAGGAGATGCAAATTGCTTTGGTGATATAGAAACTGATGTGAAATATGGTGGAGAATCAGCCACTGAATTTTCTGATAGTGATGTGGATGATGGCATAAATTGTGATGATAACAGAGGCTTGTCTGATGAATAATGGGTATCTAAAGAGCTGGTTAGTGGAGCAGAAAGTGATGCAGAAGATGATGAAGAGAGTTATGGCAAGTTTGTGACATTTACTATGCCTAAATCAATGGTTGATTACAAGTGGGATTTGGGGACGTATTTTGCTAAGAAGGAAGATTTATTGGATGCCATAAAAACCTATGCAATACAAAATGGTAGAAATATAAGATACGTAAAAAGTGATAAGAAAAGAGTTAGGGCGAAATGTATGGGATCTAAAGGAAAGTGCCCCTGGTTGGCATAATGTGGTTATATGGATGCAATAAAAACATGGCAATTAAGGACCATTATTGACAACCACACTTGTAGTAGAGAGGACAAGGTAAAATTACTCAATTCAAAATGGCTCAGTAAGAGGTTGGAGATAACTGTTAGAGAAAATCCCAGAGTTAAGGGAGTGGACATTGTTCAGAAGATAAATAGAAAGTGGAATGTAGGTATATCTCAATCCATGGCTTATAGGGCTAAAGCCATTGCTTCAGACCATGTTGATGGGTCTTTCAAAGAGCAATATAAAAGGATCTTTGATTATGCAAATGAGGTCCTAACTCGTAATCCTAGAAGCACATTTCAGGTTAAAGTTGAAGCAAATGAGGATAGACCTATATTCAGGAGGTTGTATGTTTGTCTGAAAGCCTGCAAGGACAATTTCGTGTCTTGCAGGCCTATTATAGGGCTGGATGGTGCATTTTTGAAAGGTAAATATGGTGGGGAAATGTTGACTGCTGTTGGAAGAGACGCAAATGATCAAATGCTACCTATTGCATATGCCATTGTGGAAGTAGAGAACAAGGCCACTTGGAAATGGTTTATGGAACTTCTGGTTGAAGATCTTGGTTGGCCTACAATATGTGCATCATGTACATTCATATCAGATCAACAAAAGGTATTCCATGTTGACCTCTAACAATGCATATTAAATTATTTTATGTTAGACACCTTTTTACTTTGTTATTCAAATAATAGGGCCTATTACAAGCTATTCAAGAAGTGCTTCCAGGAGTTGATCAAAGATTTGCGTTAGACACCTATACGCCAATTTCAGAAAACAATTCCCAGGAAAACAACTCAAGAGGTTGATGTGGAAGGCAGCTACAACAACTCATCCCCAAGCATGGGAAAAGGAAATGACAAATATGAAAGAGTGAAGCTTTTAAATATCTGATTAAAATACCTCCCAGGTTTGTATTCCAATTTATGTTAAGTTTGAATGCTTGTCATACTTGTAATATTTCATAAACTGATTTCTGTTCAATTTCATAACCTGTTACCATGTAGACACTGGTCGAGATCAAGGTTTACAACCACATCTAAATGTGATACATTAGTAAACAATATGTCAGAGGCATTCAACAGTGTTATGTTGCATACAAGGTCTAAGCCAATCATAAGCATGATGGAGGACATCCGGATTTACATCATGAAAAGATGGGCAACTAACAGAGCAAAATGTCAATCATTGACTGGGGTAATTTGTCCTAAAATCAAGACTAGACTTAATAAGGAGTCCCAGTTAACTAAGTTTTGGATTCCAAGGTATGGTTCAATATAAGCATACTTTGTAGTTCAGTTTTAAATTCTGTATGTTGTATGTATTGATTGCTGTATGTATTGATTACTGAAAAAATTAAATTCTGTTGCAGTTGGTCAGCAGACAAGTTATTTGAAGTATGTCATGCCTCCCAAGTTGGGGAGAAGCTTGTGGTTGATCTAGAAAAACATGAATGCAGTTGCAAGAAATGGGCTATCTCAGGCATTCCATGTTGCCATGCGTTGGCTGCTATGAAGTTTCTGAACTTAGATGCAGAGGACTTCATACCTGGTTGGTTTAGGAAGGGCACATATGAAGAGACATACTCTTCAATTGTCTATCCGATAAATGGAAAAAACATGTGGCAGGTTACACCATACAATGATGTATTCCCTCCAAAAAAGAGAGCATTGCCAGACAGACCAAAGAAGAAACGCAGGTTGGAAGAATTGGAGTTGATCAAGGATGAAACAAGAATGAGGAATGGTGGTGTATGTAAAAGATGTGGAATTTGTGGAGAAATGGGACACAATAGGAAGTCTTGCAAGAAATCAACCCAAGAATCAGTTGTCACTGACCAAACACAACAAAGTAACCCACCAAATGAGGATCAAGCATAGAAATCCAATTTCTTTATGTTTATATGACTGTAATAATCTATTGTAATAGAGGATGAACCTTATTTTTGTACTGTTGTGATAGAGGATGAACCTCTGATTTTGCTATTCAGCACTTTTTGTATGAAGTACTAATCTATTGTAATAGAGGATGAACCTCTAATTTTGCTGGCTTTAATATATGACTTTAATATCACTTGCAGTCACTTTACTATGTCATTGATCAATCCTGATTTGTTTTTCTATTTTGACTGGAATCCATGCTTAAGTAGAGCTGAATTAGCATGAACACTGATTGAGCATGAGTTTGTCTTCCAATTAAATCTAGTGACATTACTGGAAAGTTCCATTTGCATTGAAATTTGCAGAAAACCGATCTGCATTTGTTTGTTGTAGTCCAATCTGCGTGTCTAGTTGATTGAGCATTTAGGTCATTGCCAATCATCCAAATGATGTTCTGTTAATTTGAGCAACTTTCTTCTGCTGTTTAAAGGTCATTTGGAAAATTCAAAGTCAATTTTACTGCATTTTCTGAAATTTGGCTACTCTAGTTGTGGTTTTTGAGATGAAACAGAATTGAAATAGCTAAAATACAGTCTGCACTGATGCTGTCTAGCAAAGGTGATCAAACAAGTTTGATTTCATATAAGAAATATGTTTGAACAAGTTTAAAGTGGAAATATTCACTTCTGTGCATTTGGCATATACCACTTCTCCCAAATTTTAGACAATTCAGCAAACCTGATAGTTATGTAGTAGCAAATTTTAAATGGCCGTTTTTGCTCTACTTTATTATGTTTTTGCTCTACTTTATTATGTTTTTTATTAATGCTAACGATGGTCCAAATGAAAATGCTACTTCCCTCAGCTCTCATGAAAGAAAGTGTAGCAATGTTTTAGCAATATCAATGCCTGTCAATTTTTTCCCGCTTTATCCACCAGTCACTGCCCAACTAACTTCAAACGGTTTTTAATTTCTTTACAATATCATCGTGACTTAATAATTCACTTTTCTTTGTCTTCTCCCACTTTTCATTTCTTTTAGTTTTTTCTTTTTAATTTTGTTTGCCTTATGTATTGCTTAAATTCGTGTTTTCAAGGCTTTGTTCACAGCAATGGGATTGCAAACCCCAGATCCATAATGCCTACATAATAATACTTACCTTTTAACTAAATATGATATCAAATATGGAAACTAACAAAATTCTTAAAAGAATACATATAAAAATTTACATAACTAAATGAAGTGTTTGGATGAGATGATTTAGAAAGTAATTTATTTATTTCAAAATTTTAAGTTTTTCATATTAACATAATTATAAAAAAAATTGAAATTTAGGTAATTTTGAAGGGTGTTTTAAACGAATAAAATTAAGAATTTTAAATATTGTAGAAAAAATAAAAATTTAAAATTTTGTAATATGCTAGAACTCTACCTGCCTAAGTAACTAGAAATTATTTTATTTATTGACTTGAGTTAACGCAGAGACAAATTAACTCAAATTTATCATATGACAGCTCCTATGGCCACAGTGCTGCAGTTGATCCATTTTGGAAACTTACTCTCTGATTTTTCCCATTAGCTATACACGGGAAAGCGTTAAACATTCTATTCATCATGAAAATTTCCTCAATTTGATTTACCAGCTTTCAATTTCCAACCCACTTTGGTTCCACAAAGGAGAAAACTTTAATTGCTATCAACACTGATGCGTACATATTCTCTATCTCGTGGTTAAAGTGTTCAAAAATTTACGAGTTTTGTACTACTTATAAGGATCAACAACATAATACAGGTAACATATTCAGATTCAGATTAAAAAAAACATCCCATTCTCATTTCATTCACTCATCAACATCATTCAGATTACATTAAAACAAATCACATTACAACGAATCATCCCATTCTCACTAACATTGAAACTAAAATCATCTCTATGACACATAAAAAACAAACCAACAATATCAACCCCCTCATACACTTTTCCAGAAACAACACTGATTTTTGTATCTTAACTATCATTTTCCTAGTACTCTCCAATTCTTCATTGTTGACCAAAGTTTCTTTCTTCCCTTCGCTCTTGACGTAATGACCACTATCCTCACTTCCAACATCTGTGCACCATTTGAAGAAGTTACAACCAGCATCTTCAATACCATTCTGAAAACACATTTGAAGAAGTTGCCCTAATCTCAGAAACAGTACTTTAAATGGAACGTATAGGTTGAATATGACATACCTTATACTTGGAGCATCCCCAAAAATGCTTTCCTCAATTCTTCATAGTGTTCGCAGTTCTCATCACAGATCTTTGTCCACAATGGCAAATAGGGGTTTCCTTCCTTTTGCATGTCGACGAACAGCAAGAGTACTCCTTTGACATCCTCTTCGAAGAACAACGACAATAAACTTGATCCCCACCACACCCAACCTTGATCTCGCAAAATGTTATGAACCAACACCCTTCGAAGAAGAACCACCACCCTTTATCACCTTCAGCTTCAACTTAGAACCCTTATCCCAATTTCCCCAATTGCCGACCACACTAAGCCACAAACCCTATTTCCCCAATTTCGCAAACCCCCAATTTCCCCAAATTCCCAAACCTAAGTTTCCCCAATTTTAATCACCTCATATCACTTTACCCTGACTTACGCACATGTTTTTTTACGCACATGTTTTTTTAATTTAAATTCCCCATTTTACCGTCACTTAACCTTTAAGCACATGTTTTTTTAATTTTAATACTTAAGAAATAAAATTAGTAACACCTCATCAATTGGTTAAGTGCCACCTCAGCACAAATATTACAGCTACTGTTGCCAGCACAGAACGCACATAACGTCGTTTAGGAAAGTTAACAGAATATCCTTGATTGGTTAAAGTTTTCAAATTCAGGGACTAAATTGATCATTTTTAAAAAATAGGGACCTAATTGAAGAAAACCAACAAATATAGGGACTAATGGATCTATTTAACCTAATAATTTCCACCAAAACTTTTTATCCTTGAAGGACCAAATAAATCCATGTACAAAAGTTCCAAGGGTTTCAAACTAGAAACAACATTTTTAGATGGAAAAGATTATTTAACTTGTTTACCCTTTTGACATGCATCACACAATTTGTTTTTTACAAACTTTAATTTTGGTAGATGTTAACAAAATGGCAAGCGTACCATATCGTATCAAGTAATATAATCGGTAAAACCCAATGTCGTTCTTCGCAAAAGACTCGAAGGCCTTATCGTTCGTGCAAATTGAAATCATAAGACTTGTAAAGAAAAAAGTGATTGGTTTGAATGCAAGAAACAAAAAGTAAACATGCAATGTGTTTGATTCAGTTTACGAGAAAAAGACTATGGATGAATGAAGTTGTTGGGGGTTTACAATTTCATCTTATCCGCTCTCTCTTATCTACTCCTCTTGTTTAAATTGCTTTATTATCTAATTGTTATGCAAACTTTCTTGGCCTACCCTTAACCCGATCCCTTGGCGAAAAGAGCCTATTACTAATTACTGGCTTGCTATCCCTAGCCTCCCCTAGTAACTAGCAACGCATTACTGAACAGAAGCAAAAACAATTGATCGTCCTACCCCCTATCCCTAGGTGGTATTGCTTAACCAAGGAATTACTCAACAGTTCATGACATTACTGTACGTCCCCGTATCAATAAAGACAAACAACAGTTATTGAATGAGTTAAACGATAAAAGCTTTAAGCGCAGATGAGAACCCAACAATTGGTAATCAAAGCATACGACAAGGATATAAATAAACAAGAGTTTCAATAAAAGAGAGTTTCAAAAGATTACATTGTTTCCCCCAACAACAAAAGGGTTTAGTTCACCATTGTCATGGTGAAACTATATGAAAAATAATGGAAGAATGGAAAGACAAACCCTAGATAGGATAAAAAGGAGCCAAAGCATCCAAGAGATCTTCTCCGAGGAGTGAAAATTAGGTTTGGTCGCCCTCTCTATCAAAAGAATGAGAGTGAAATTGCAATAGGGCTATTTATAGTTGAGGAACATCACAGAAAATAGGCCCAAGCCCAGTAGACAACCGCCCGCCGTCACACTTATGCCGCCCGGCGGTTTCCCTTAAATCATGCCACCGCTCGGCGGCAGTGGTCTATCGCCCGACGGTTTTCCTCTAATCGCAAATCCGCCCAACGTCAACACCTGGTTGTCAGATAGTGTCTTCTCCTCGCATTTGGCAGGCCAACGGTGAAATTGACCGTTGGGCGGTTCCTAGACTCTTCTTTTCTTCATTTTTCTTCCTCTGTGTTGAGTCTAAGACCTTCACCTTTAACTCCATTCTTCAGCTTCATCAAAAATGCTGCAAAACAATGCAAAATAAGCATAATATCGCTAAAAATAGCTTTTGACTCTCTACTGACTCATTTTATGTGTTTTGCTTGATTCCAAGCTTGTTCTAAGCAGTAAAGGGAGTAATTTGGTTTTAAATGACATATGAAAATAACGGTTTTTCAACCGTTATCAGTAGACCAATTACTAAATCTCTAGATATGAGTTTATTCAATTGTTGCATATGAATATGAGCCGCACGTTTATGCCACAACCATGGATTTTCCTCTTTCACAACTAAACATGAAATATTTTTATTTCATGCATTTTCTAAATCAACTAAATAAATATTGTTATGTCTAATTCCTTTTAGTGAAAATTCAGAAGAATAATTTTTGTAAATGGTACAAGAATTCTGTTCAAAGGTTACCTTGAGTCCTTTGTCGCATAGTTGACTAATGCTAATTAAATTGTGCCTCAGTCCTTCTACATATAGCATGTTTTGATCATCAAGGTATCTTTGCTTTCAATATCTCCTTTTCCAAGAATTCTTCCTTTATTGTTGTCACCATAGGTGACAAAACCTTGTTCCTTTTTCCGGAAATTTGTAAATTTTGTCTTGTCTCCTGTCATGTGTTTTGAGTATCCACTATCAAGACACCACATGAACTTCCTTGAATTTGATAATTCCTGCAAAATAGAAAGAACAAGCTACTTAGGTACCCAACTCCTTTGTATGGGTCCTTTTGGGTTAGATTTAAATTACTTTGCAACCCAAATATACCTACCACTAGAAACACCATAATGTTTAATTTTACATTTATTTGAGGTATGGCCTTTTCTCATACAATAAAAACAAGATACAATATTAGTGTTTCTATTTATTGTTCCTTTTTCTACCCATGTTCTACGGGTTCTATTATTATATTTGTTTTTAGGAACATATTTAATTTTAACAACCTTCTTTTCATAATTTTTACTACATTCTCCTGAGGTTGTATTCTCTAGTAAATTTTTATATTTCATGCAAGATTCACATTCACTACTAGCAACATATTTTGCTTTTTCATGAAATAAAATTTTGTTTTTCAAACTTATATTTTCTTCTGACATATTTGTGAATTCAGTTCTCAAAATATTATTTTCTTTAGTCAGATCTTCAGTATTAAACTGTAAATTTTTATTTTCTTCAAGAAGGCTATCAAATTTAGATTTTAATTCTTTAAAATCCTTTTTCAGTTTCTTATGAGCAATGTCTAATTTTTCAGATTCAATTAATAAAGCAGCATAGGTTTCATGCAATTCATCTTCACCAAATTGACTACCATTATCTGAATAGCTAGAGTTACTTACTTGACTAGCATTATCATCATCTGCCATTAAACAAATGTTGGCTTCTTCATTGAATCGCTCAAATATGAAATTGTCTCATTGTCATCCTCCCATGCAATGTAGGTCTTCTTTTTCTTGAAGTTTTTCTTTTCTTTCTTTTCTTCCTTTTCTTCACCCTTATTTTGATTTGGGCAATCAGTTTTTAAATGCCCCTTTTCACCACAACCATAACATCGGTAATTTGAAGGAGATCCTTGATTTTCTCTCTTTTCATATATGAATCTTCCTTTACCTTTTGATTTCATGAACTTGTTTAATCTTTTGATCACAAGACTCAAATTTTCTTCATCCTCTGAGTTTCTTCTTCTATCCTGTTTTTGCTCCTGTCAATCTTGGATTTGAAAGCCAGTGTCTTTTTCTTTGTTTTGGCTTCTTCTTCATTGAGTCTTTCGAGATCTAGCTCATGTTCCCTCAATTTTCCAAATAGTGCCACCATAGTCATAGTATTGAGGTTTTGTGACTCAGTGATTGCAGTCACTTTCGGTTGCCATGACCTGTCTAAAGATTTCAAAATTTTAATGTTAAGCTCATCATTGTCAAATGACTTACCTAGTCCAATGAGATGATTGACGATGTTGGTGAAGCGTTTCTGAACATCTGAAATTTTTGTCTCCTTGCTTCATCCTTAACATTTCATATTCTTGGATCAAGGTATTTTTTCTCGCTCTCTTAAAATCATATGTTCCTTCGTGAGTTACTCTGAGTACATCCCACATCTCTTGAGCGGTTTTACACACGGAGACCCTGTAAAACTCGTCAACAGTCAGAGCAGATGCAATTATGTTTCGGGCTTTCACGTCATTTTGAATTCTTTTCTTTTTTTCAGCAGTCCACTTAGTACGGGGCTTTGGTTCCTGCGAATCGTCAGTAGGAATAGGAGAACCAGAAGCAAAATCATCCCAAATTTCACAATCAATAGACTCAATAAAAATTTGCATTCTAACCTTCCAGAATGCGTAGTTTTCACCTGTGAATAGAGGTGGTCTATTGATAGAGGCACCCTCTGCAAACGTTTGATATGATCCTACCATTTGAATAACTATCAAATCGAGCTCTGATGCCAATTGTCAGAACTGTTGCAGCGGAATTGTTAGCGTGGAATAACAAACCAAGAGGGGAGGGGTGAATTGGTTATATTACTTTTTCGTGCCCTTTAATTATTTTTCTCAATTTTACTTATTAAGCAGATAATTAAAGTAAAATGATCAAAGTAAGGAAGAGAGAAAAATTGCACAGGTAGTTTTATCCTGGTTCAGATCACAAAGATCCTACTTCCAGTCGCTTATCTCACAAGCAAGATATACCTTTTTCCACTAATCACAAAAAAATTACAAATAATAGTCACAAAGAAAATTAATTTGTAAGAGTTTAGAAAATCACCTCTCTTGAAACCACAAAAGATGAACTTACACCTCCTTTGAGTCTTCACAAAGGATGACCACCTCCTTCGAATACTTCACGAAGGATGATACTCTTCCAAACACCTGCTTAGATGCTCCAAGGATGAATCAACTATTTCTCTGTCACCGCAGTAGCACTTCACAGCTTTGCAGACAAGAGTTTCTTTAGCTTTAGCAACAACACACTATTCTCAATGTTTTCAGATGTTTAGAGCGCAAGGGAAGAGTTGTTTTTGAAAGAAATAGTGAGCCAATTTATAGACTCAGGCCAATACCATTCCATTCTTCGAAACTGGCCATTTAACGCATTTAATCGATTAAAATTAGATTTTATCGATTAAAATGAGTAGAATGACTAGTTTTTCAAATCTGAAACCTCTAACGGCTAGTATTAATCAATTATTCTTGATTTTAATCGATTAGCTAATCGATTAAAGCATGAATTAATCGATTATTCCAGAGCCACTTGGGTTTTCAGTGCCAGCCTCGTTTTAATCGATTATAACTTGATTTAATCGATTAAAACAACTTGTGTTTGATTCTAAACAACAAATAATCACTTATTGAGTACAGGAATCAAACCCTATTACATATCTAAAGAAAAGCACATCAACTATGATTATTACAAAAGCTTTTAACATAATAAAACTTCAAATAGTCTTCTTGGATCTTGTATTGTACAAAGTTGTACATCATCAAAACTAACAAGTGACTTGTTTTTACCCATATGAACCTTATTCATGGGATCTCCAATCACAAAGGTTGGGTTACCATCACTTGTTTGTTTGCAAGTGGCTTAAGTCACATTCCCCTCGATTTTTCTAATATCATTTGTTTTCCCAGGGGTTTTGTTAGAGGATCCACTAGATTTCGTTCTGACTTCACATAATCAATGGAAAATAGTTCCACTCTTTAGCTGCTACTTCACCAAATTATGTCTCAATTGGATATGTCTATTCTTTCCATTATAATTCTTGTTTTTAGCTATAGCTATTGCCGATTGGCAATCACAGTGTATTGACATCGATGGGGTTTCATTCCTAATTGAATGTTCGCTAAGAAGTTTTTCAACCACTCAGCCTCATTTTCAGCCATCTCAAGAGCAACAAACTCAAATTTCATGGTTGATCTAGCAATAATTGATTGTCTGGCTGATCTCCATGTAATCGCACCACCCCCAAGTGTGAATACATAACCACTAGTGGATTTTGTCTCATCTGAATCAAAGATCCAGTTAACATCACTATACCTTTCTAGCACAGCGGGAAATCCACTATATTCAATGGCATAAAACATTGAACCTCTGAAGTATCTCATAAGCCTAGCAAGTGGATCCCAATGTTCCTGATTTAGACATTGAGTGTACCTGCTCAGTCTACCTACTGCATAAGCAATATCAGGTCTAGAAAAGCTCATCAAGTGCAGTAAGCTCCCAATTATCTGGGCATATTGAGGCTGAGATAATAGTTCTCCTTTATTTTTCATTAATTTAGAGTTAACATCATAAGGGGTACTCATTGGTTTGAAATCAAACTTCTTAAGAAGTTTCTCAATATATTGTTCTTCGAATAGTAATATATTATCTCCTTTCCTCATGATTCTAACACCTAAAATTACATTGGCTTCACTTAAACTTTCATTTCAAAATTTGATCCTAGATACAATTTAGTTATAGCAACATGTAGTAGTGCAAAGATTAACATGTCATTCATGTACAAACTTGTAATGACATATTCTCTACTTTCTACCACATCACTTCACAACTCATATGTACCCATTCCAATATTTATATTTGGACAACCAGGTAAATATATATATATATATACACTTTAATACAAGGATGTACACTGACAACCCAACAAATATTCCATGAACACCCTCAAACCAAACTGGACTACATTTAGTCATTCAAATAACATTATACAAATTATCAAAAAATATATTCCTTAACCATAATCTGGACAGCTATAACAACCAAGTAGTTCACATAAGTATATTCAACAATTTTACCTCATTGCACAATAGTGATATAAATTTTAAAATAAGTAACTAATTTCCACCATTTAAAATAAGAACAATCCATCTTGTAGAAAAGAACGCTTATTCATTATATCACTATCACCTTAACTATGGACACCACTCCAAAGCCAGAAACGCCATACCAAAACCTCCATCACCATTACTCATAATTTTAATTATTGCTCTTATCTTATTATCATGACCAAGATTGTAGAACCAGTTTTCAAATTAAGAATTGACTAAGAATATGTAATTATCCACCAACTTAATCCTATTTCCAGTGTTAAATTTTCTCTCTAGAAAATACCTCAAAATCCAGTGGCCTACAACTTATAGATTTATTACAAATGCATTAAAAAAATAACAATATCAAAACTAATTGGCAACCAAATCCCGAATTTTCAGAAAATGAAATAATGTTTTAAAAGTAGATTTTTCTAGTATCAACAAGAGACTTAATCATGAAGCAAATATTACACACTACACTAATATAATCATGCGTTAAACTATAAGAATTTGCGTCATCTTCTTTCATAATGTGTTATAAAAAAAAACATTATAATATCATTTTATACAAGTCACGTCAAATTTAGGGTTCTATTCAATTAGGATTTAAAAAATAAAATAAAATTATTTACTAGAAGAAACCCTAAATGCTACTGCTAAATTATATAAACCCCTTTCTCGCTCCAGAATTCTTCTTTCTTTCTCCAAAAATGTAAAGAAACTAAAAAACAAACAGTGGCATGCACTCACCACATCAAACCACTTTATTAAACCATTGTTTTTTTCTAAAAATTAATTAGAATAAATTGTCTTTAATGCTTTTCTTTTCTTGCATAATATTTTAAGCATAATTGATTACTTAGCATAACATTATTACGTTACGACTACCATATTTACTCATCTATCAAAACTAATTTTCTTTTTAAAAGATTCATATCTCTAAATTAATTTCATTGATTACAGAGACTACAGATATGAGTAAAAATATCATTATCATTCAAACAAAACACAAACATCTAACATATCCATATTATCATACAATAGGATAAAAGGAAGCTTCCCATACCAGACTGAAATTTAAGTCCTTAAGATTGTAGTAAAATAATGCTGACAAATACTCAAACCACAATTTCCTGAGGTGTGTAGATCATTGTCCTTAAGGACTTATCTAAGGTATGTTGCGCAAGTCCCCCAAGATCCAACAGGAACCAGACGAGCGTACTTATAGGCCTAGGCCAAAATTTTGTTATTTTTCTGAGTTATAAATAGACCCCATATGAACCAGATGGGTTATCTTTTGGCAGAAGGACGACATAACACTCTTCACTCCTTGGAGGCGGATTTTGGATGCGAAAGCTCCAATCTTTCAATTCTAGGGCTATTTCTTTCATATTTTGCATTCAATTCATCTAGTTTCACCATGATGATGGTGAACTAAACCCTTTGTTGTTAGGGAACGATGTAATCCTTTTGAAACTCTCTTATATCAAAGTTCTTATTTTATTCATATTCTTTCGTTATCAATAGTTTGAGTTTTCTTCTCTATACTTTAATGCATGCATTGTTTAACTCATTCAATGACATGATAATTGATTTTGTCAATATAGACACATACGGGGAAATCTAGACATGGGGGGAATTCTCTTGATTATGAAATATTACCTAGACATAGGAATAGGATGGTCAATTTCTTTAAGCTTATATACACTAAAATGCATGAAATATTACTAGGAAGACTAGACATAGTAAACTAGTAATTGGGAGTAGGCTCTCTTCGCCGACACATCGGGTTTAGAGTAATTTAGAAAGTTGCGTGAACATTGATAACAAAGTTGAATCTAATAAGAATAATAGATATAGGAGAGTGGATTAGCGAGTGTACTTATAAGCCTAGGTCAAAATTCTGTTATTTTTCTGAGTTATAAATACACCCCAAACGAACCAGAGGGGTTATCCTTTAGCAGAAAGACGGCAGAACACTCTTCACTCCTTGGAGGCGGATTTTGGATGCGAAAGCTCCAATCTTTCAATTCTAGGGATATTTCTTTCATATTTTGCTTTCAATTCATCTAGTTTCATCATGATAATGGTGAACTAAACCCTTTGTTGTGGGGGAATGATGTAATCCTTTTCAAACTCTCTTATATCGAAGTTCTTATTTTATTCATATTCTTTCGTTATCAATAGTTTGAGTTTTCTTCTCCATACTTTAATGCTTTGCATTGTTTAACTTATTCAATGACATGATCATAAATTTTGTCGATATAGACACATACGGGGAAATCTAGACATGAGGGGAATTCTCTTGATTATGAAATATTACCTAGACATAGGAATAGAACGGTCAATTGCTTTAAGCCTCTATACACTAAAATGCATGACTAATTACTAGGGAGACTAGACATAGTAAACTAGTAATTGGAAGTAGGCTCTCTTTGTCGAGACATCGGGTTTAGAGTAATTTAGAAAGTTGCATGAAAATTGATAACAAAGTTGAATCTAATAAGAATAGTACATATAGGAGAGTGAATTAGGATGAAACCATAAACCCCAACAACACCATTCATCCATACTGTTTATTTGTCAATTGATCAAGCTTTTAGATTTGCATGTTTATTTTAGCTTTTGCATTATAAACCCTAAATTCAATTTTTATCAAGTCTTATGAAATCAATTCACAGAAACGATTAGGCCTATGAGTCCCTTGGGAAACGATATTCGGACTTACCGTCTCTTTATAACTTAATACGATCTAGTACACTTGCCAGAGTGTTAACACCACTCTCCATGTTTGAAAATATTGAAGGCTTGGAACTCAAGCCTACCGGGATGACTCTTCAACTGGTAGATAGATCTCTAAAATATCCTTATGGGGTAGTTGAAGATGTGTTGGTAAAAGTAGACAATTTCCTGTTCCCTGTAGATTTTGTTATCATGGAGAATGAAGAAGATGTGAATGGTGCTCTTATTCTTGGGAGACCTTTTATGAAGACTGCAAGAGTTTTGATTGATGTGGAAAATGGCAAACTGAAGGTGAGGATGCAAGACGAAGAAGTAAATTTTGATGTCTTTCAAGCCATGTACCTCCCAAAAGATGACAAGGGGTGTTTCCATCTTGACACTCTTGACAAAATATGCATGATTCAAGAGAAGGAGGTATGTGATTTTTCCCCTTTGGAGGAAACGCTAGCTGATACTTGTGAAGAATTGTCTGATGAAAGCTTGGAAGACTTGGAATAATTAGAAGAATCCCTTATGCTGAACACAGAAGAAAAAGTCAAGGAAAGCAAACCAGAGCTGAAGATATTACCACCACACTTGATAGAAGAAGAAAAATTGATAGAAATGCTTAAAGCCAACAAGGGAGCTATTGGATGGTCAATCTCAGATATGAAGGGCATAAGTCCAACTTATTGCATGCACAAAATATTCATGGAAGAGGACTACAAACCAGTTGCTCAACAACAAAGGAGATTATATCCAGTAATGAAAGAGGAAGTAAGAAAAGAAGTGTTGAAGTTACTTGAGGCTGGTATTATTTATCCTATTTCCGACAATGCATGGGTAAGCCCAATACAGGTGGTATAAAAAAAAGGTGGGATGACAATTATTTATAATGAAAAAAATGAACTCATACCCACAAGGACTGTTACTGGATGGAGGATGTGTATTGACTACAGGAAGCTGAACAATGTCACTAGGAAGGATCACTTTCCCTTTCCTTTCATGGATCATATGATGGAAAGGTTAGCAGGTCAGGCCTTCTATTGTTTTCTGGATGGATATTCTGGGTATAATCAAATTGTGGTAGATCCAAAAGACCAAGAGAAGTCGACTTTCACTTGTCCATTTGGAACTTTTGCCTACAGAAAAATGTCGTTTGGATTATGTAATGCCCCAGCTACTTTTCAAAGATGCATGCAGACAATTTTTGCATACTTGATAGAAAAATGCATTGAGGTCTTCATGGATGATTTTTCAGTATTTGGCAGTTCCTTCCATGAGTGTTTGTCCAACCTGGACGTGGTACTCAAGAGATTCACCCAATCCAATCTTGTTCTCAATTGGGAAACATGTCACTTCATGGTAATGAAAGGTATTGTTTTGGGTCATAAAATTTCCTTTAAAGGAATTGAAGTTGATAGAGCTAAAGTGAAGGTCATCGAAAAACTCCTACCACCAACCAATGTGAAAGGAATCAGAAGCTTCTTGGGACATGTTGGCTTTTATAGAAGATTCATCAAGGACTTTTCAAAAATTGTCAAACCATTAAGTAACCTCCTTGTTAAGGACTTTGCTTTTGTGATGAATGCGGAATGCCTTAAAGCTTTTGATATTTTGAAGAAAAAGTTGATTTCTACTACAGTAATTGTGGCTCCTAATTGGAATCAAGACTTGAGCTGATGTGTGATGCCAGTAATTATGCCATTGGTGCAGTTCTTGGCCAAAGAAGAGAGAAGGTCTTTCACACTATTTATTATGCAAGCAAAGTTTTGAATGAAGCCCAGCTGAATTATGCCACCGTAGAAAAAGAATTCCTTGCTATTGTGTATGCCTTGGAGAAATTTAGACCATATTTCATTGGGTCTAAAGTGATTATCTACACTGACCATGCAACTATAAAATATTTGCTGAATAAACCGGACTCGAAGTCATAATTAATCAGATGGGTACTTGATAACGGTTGAAAAACCGTTATTTTCATATGCTAATTTGGACTAAATTACGCCCTTTATTGCTTAGAATGAGCTTCAAATCAAACAAAACTCAATAAATGAGTCAACCGAAGGTCAAAAGGTGTTTTTAGCGATTTTATGCTTGTTTTGCAGCAAAATTTACAGAAGTGAAGATTGGGAATAAAGATGAAGGTCATAGACTCAAGAAAAGAGAGAAAATCTGAGAAAAGATAAGTCTAGGCACCGCCCGGCGGTAAACCCCTGGCGTCGGGCGGTCAAACGGGAGGAGAAGACACTAGTTTTGGGCATCGGGCGGCAGACCCCTGCCGCCCCTGCCGCCGGGCGATTTTGCGGCACGAGGGAAATCGCCGGGTGGTAGACCCCTACCGCCGAGCGGTTGTGCAATTCAAGGCCCACCGCCGGGCGGCAAAGTGTGACGTCAGGCGGTGGTCAACTGGGCTTGGGCCTATTTTTCTGCTGCGCTTCTCACTTATAAATAGCCCTACTACGAATTCCAACTCATTCTTTTGACAGAGGAGGGCGGCCAAACCTACTTTGCACTCTTTGGAGAGGATCTCTTGGATGCTTAGGCTTCTTTTCATCTTTTCTAAGGTTTGCTTTCCATATCTTCCATTATTTTCATCTTGGTTCACCATGACTATGGTGAACTAAATCCTTTTTGTTGTTGGGGGAACAATGTAATCTTTTGATACTCTCGATTATTGAAACTCTTGTTTGAACTATATGTGTCTCATATGCGTTTATTATTAATTGTTGGAGTCTCATACTGTGCTTAATGCTTTTATCGTTTAACTCATTCGGTAATCATTATTTGTCTTTATTGATACGGGGTACAGTAATGTCATGAACTGGTGAGATTTTTCCTTGGTTAAGCAATACCTCCTAGGGATAGGGGAGTAGGACGATCAATTGTATTTGCTTCTGTTTATAATGCGTTGCTGGTTACTAGGGGAGGCTAAGGATAGCAAGCCGGTAATTGGTAATAGGCCCTTTTCGCCGAGGGATCGGGTTAAGGGGAGGCTAAGAAAGTTTGCAAGCAATTAAATAATAACGCTGTTTAAACAAGAGGAGTAAATAAAAGAGAGAGGATTAGATGAAACTGTAAACCCCCAACAACTCCATTCATCCATTGCCCAAATCTCGTTAATTGAATCACATTGCATATTTATTTTCTGTCATTACATCCACCACAATTATTCAATTTTTCTCCGCAAGTCTTACGATTTTAATTCACGCGAACAATAAGGCCGTTCGAGTCTCATGGGAAGAACGATAATGGGTTATACCATTTTTATTACTTGATACGATTTGGTACACTTGCCAATCCGCTAACAGTACTTTTGCTACAAGAGTTTGATGTGGAGATCCGTGACAAGAAGGGAAGTGAAAATGTAATTGCGGTTCGCTTACCTCGTTTGGTAAACAATGAAGTTACAAGCAAGGAAGCAGAGATTTGGGAATCCTTCTCAGATGAAACACTCATGTATTTTCAGCAAAGGCCATGGTTTGTTGACATGGCCAATTTTAAAGCTGCAAGAGTAATCCCAGAAGATTTCAACTGGCAACAAAGGAAAATTCTTTTGCATGATGCGATACAATTTTTTTGGGATGATCCGTACCTATTCAAAATTGGAGCAGATAATCTTCTGAGGGGCTGTGTGACTAAGGAAGAAGTGGAAGGAATTTTGTGGCACTGTCACGATTCACCTTATGAGGAACATTTAAGTGGAGAAAGAACAGCTACAAAGGTACTTCAGTCAGGATTTTATTAGCCTACCCTTTTTAAAGATGCTCATAATCATGCCATGAACTGTGATAAGTGTCAAAGGATTGGAACCATCTCCAGATGTCATGAAAAGCCACTACAAGGCATTATAGAGGTTGAAGTTTTTTATTGTTGGGGCATAGACTTTGTTGGACCTTTTCCACCATCCTTCAATAATGAATATATATTTGTGGCAGTAGACTATGTGAGCAAGTGGATGGAGGCTCTGGTTACTTTCACAGTTGAAATTGCACTACCAAAGTTGAACTTGCCTACTTTCACAAGGGAAGTCGAGTCGTCTATTTTTCTCGATTGGATAGCTAAAGTAGATCCGATTTTTGATTTGTATAGTGTAGATGGACCTTTGCGTGTAAAGTTAGTTTGTTTAGCTTTAGAGGATACGCCAAACAATGGCTACGTAGGAGATACTTAACCATGGCCTCACCCATTGTTTGGCGCAAGTACATGGGAACATTTCAGAGACATTTTGTACGAATGTTTCGTACCTCCATACTACCATAGGGACCTCTTGATTAAGCTCCAACGGCTTACTCAAGATAGACGAAGTGTAGAGGAGTATGCTCGTGGGCTCGAAGTGCTCCTACATCGTACTAACCTGAAAGAAAATAATCACAACAAAATAGTTTTAGATTTATTAGTAGACTTAATAACAACATCCAGGATATAATTGAATTCCATGATGATGAGACTTTAGATGTAGTGGTTCATAGGGCCATGAAAGTAGAGAAGAAACTCTTGAAAAAAGAAGCTTGTCATAACAAATTTTCCAAATCTTCAAGAGATGTTTTTTACAAATCCTCATCATCAAAGGATAAAGCCAAGGATGTTTCTAAGGAGCCCACTAACAAATCTTGTCCTCATTCTTCTTCTAACCATTCCTCCTCCCCACCAAAATCTCCTTCTAGAACTAGCCATATTAAATGTTTTAAATGTTTAGGAAAAAAAGGGAAGAGCAACTAGCGCTCACCGCCAGGTGGTGGCGTCGCTGAGGGGTATACGTGTTTTAAGAGTGGGCTTTGTTTCTTTGGCCCATTATTTGGTTTTTCTACCCCTTAGGGCTCGCCCAAACACTCTCTACCAGACCCCTAACCTCTCTTTCACTTTCAAACACTTTTTCAAAGCTTTCCCAACACTTCTCCTACCATTCCTTCTCTTGAAAACCCAATTTCTATAACTTTTGAACCTATTTCAACATCCAAGTTTGGGGTTTTCTTGAGAGCAGTGTATTAGGGCTTCATTCATCATCAAAATTCAAGCATCTTGCACACATTTGAAGAGTCTCTACCCATGTAAGTCATACATTGTGATTTTAGGGTTTTAAAGATATGAACTTCATAGAAAGGTTTGTAGAAATATATGAACTTGATATGAACTTGGCCAGGTGATAGCAAATGAAATCAAGAGCTGTGCAGTTACCACTAGCAATAAGGCACCTTTGCGCCATCCTTCTCTCATCACATAGTTATGCCATGCAACTAGGGTGGATACATCTACTCCACCTTTTCAGAGCCCCAGGAAGGCCATTGATGAGGCCTATTATAGACAATTTTGTGGACGAGCAGAGGCAGCTCAGGCTATACCACGGAGGCGTGTTAGGAGGAGAGCTCCACCACCACCCGCCCAGGGAGGTACACTAGCTAATAATGCTGAGGCATTTCAAATGAGAGACATGTATATGTCTCTGATGGAGTCTAGGCTGGAGGCACTTCACAGGGGGCAGATGGCTACTGCAGAGATGCTTGTGGGCTTATATGATTCACCTCCTACTCATAGGTGGATGATGAATGAGTTCAACAACATAGTGGCTTGGCTAGAACGGGCACAGGGGAGTAGATCTAGAGCAACTGAAACTCCAGCCATGGAGGAGGACGACGAGGACGATGATGACTTTGAGGATGCTGAGGCTGGAGAGGAGAACTCAGATGATAGCATTAGATGAGGAGCTTATAACACATCTACTGATGGATGCTATCTGCAGTAAAACAGGGTTTTTCTTAGCTTTTGTTTTTGTTTAGTAGTATAGGATTTGCTTCTGTTGAGTAGTATAGGGTAATGTACTTGGTCTGAAACTTTTCTGATTTGATGGTTTGACTGTTGATTGCATGAGATGAGTTGCTTGATGATGCTTGTTACTGAATGATGATTGAGATTACCATATGTTGATATACAGGTGGAGTGTTCACTAGCTATGTGAACAACTGCATGATGACTTTGTGATTGTGATTATGATGTTAAACAGGGTATTTTTCTAAGATGGTTGGAATAGTTATTGATCATATGAGTGAGGGTTTCAGCTCCAGAATTTTATTGATATATTTGTTATTTACTTGAAAGAATGAATGATATTGCCTGAGTTTCTGTGATTCATTAAGTTGCATGTATGTGTCATATGATTAAGGCTGTTCTTGAATAAGCCATTTCTTAGCCAAAGAAATTTTTGTCCCACATGAAAAAGAAATTTTTGTCCCACATGAAAAAGAATTCTTATATACATTGTTGGGTTTCTCACCTGTGCTTAATGCTTTTATCGTTTAACTCATTCGATAATTGTTGTTTGTCTCTATTGATACGGGAACGTATGGTACTGTCATGAACTGGGAGAAATTCCTTGATTAAGCAATACCACCTAGGGATAGGGGGGTAGGACGATCAATTGTTTTTGCTTCCGTTTATAATGCATTATTAATTACTAGGGGAGGCTAGGGATAGGAAGCCAGTAATTAGTAATAGGATCTTTTCGCCGAGGGATCGGGTTAAGGGTAGACTAAGAAAGTTTGCATGACAATTAGATAACAAAGCGAATTAAATAAGAGGACTAGATAAGAGAGAGTGGACAAGATGAAATTGTAAACCCCAACAACTTCATTCATCCATAGTCTTTTTCTCGTTAATTGAATCGATCACATTTGCATGTTTATTTGTTGTTTCTTGCATTCAAACCAATCACTTTTTCTTTGCAAGTCTTACGATTTCAATTTGCACGAACGATAAAGCCTTCGAGTCCTTTGGGAAGAACGATATTGGGTTTACCAATTATATTACTTGAAATGATCTGGTACGCTTGCCAGTTTGTTAACAAAGGGTATGAGTCTTAGTCATCTTAACCTCTTGATCTTCACATCTTTTTACCAGGAATGCTAGGAATTTTATGAACTGGTAATTAGGGACATGCTTATTTACCGAGGAATTGGGTTTAAGTGATTTAGTGAGGGACGTTGGCACTAAAGCATAAAGAAGAATTCTTATATACATGAGAGGGAACTTGGTGAAATCTAACCCCAACAACATACCTATCTCATATAAATCAACCTCCATTTATCTCTGTGCTCCTTTGCCATTGATCAAATGCATCTTTATTTTATTTATTATTTTTGCACTCCAAACCCATGATCTCTTTTTATTTTATGTCTTAATTAATCTTGTTTTCACACAACTTTTCAGCGTTGAGAGTCCTCTGGAAGCAAAAACAATTGATCGTCCTACCCCCCTATCCCTAGGTGGTATTGCTTAATCAAGGAATTTCCCCCAGTTCATGACAGTACCATACGTTCCCTTATCAATAGAGACAAACAACAATTATCGAATGAGTTAAACGATAAAAGCATTAAGCACAGGTGAGAAACCCAACAATTGATAATCAAAGCATACGATAAGCATATAAATAAATAAGAGTTTCAATAAAAGAGAGTTTCAAAAGATTACATTGTTCCCCAACAACAAAAGGGTTTAGTTCACCATTGTCATGGTGAAACTAGATGAAAAATGATGGAAGAATGGAAAAACAAACCCTAGATTGGATAAAAAGGAGCCTAAGCATCCAAGAGATCTTCTTCAAGGGGTGAAAATTAGGTCCGGCTGCCCCTTTATGCCAAAAGAATACATCTAAACTCGCACTAGGGCTATTTATAGCTGAGGAGCGTCACACAATTCAGGCCCAAGCCCAGCAGACAACCGCCCGACATCACACTTTTGGCTCCCAGCGATTTGCCTCTAATCACGCCACCACCCGGCGGTGAATTGCGCCGTCCGGCGGTTTGCCTCTAATCGTAAAACCGCCTGGCTGCACCGCTTGGGCGCCAGACAGTGGTTGCCCCTTGCATTTGGCCGCCCAGCGTTGGATTTTGGGCGTTGGGCGGTTCTAAGACTCTTCTTTTCTTCATGTTTCTTCATCTTTCTTGAGTCTAAGACCTTCCATCTTCAATCCCATTCTTCATCTTCATCAAAAATGCTGCAAAACAATGCAAAACAAGCATAATATCTCTAAAAACAGCTTTTAACTCTCAACTGACTCAACTTTCGTGTTTTGCTTGATTCTAAGCTCATTCTAGTCCTTAAAGGTTGTATTTTGATCTCAAATGAAGCATGAAAATAACTGTTTTTCAACAGTTATCACCCTCATCCCTAAGAAATATAACCCTTAGGAGTAATTCAACAAGAACCTAAATTGAAAGGAACCTCCCGGTACTCATGCAATTCATAAATCATGCTATTGTATAAGCAAAAATAAAACAGATGAATTACTCTAACAATTAATGGAAAAACATTAAGAATCAATTCAAATACATGAGAGTTTACAAGGTTACATCATTCCCCAACAAGAAATAGAAATTAGCTCCCCATAGACATGGGGGAACTCTATGAGAAGAAAGAAGGACAATGGAAGATTAAGAATAGGCTAAGAGTGTATTGTTATGCTCTTCTCTGCCAAGATGCAAAACCTAGAGCCCAAGGGTCCTTTAAATAGTGTCAGAGGCGTTCCAGAGCAAGGCCCAGTCCAAAAGAATCAAAACAGAGCATAAACAGGGTTCGGTCCACGAAAGTCGTCGATCAGGCGTCCAAGGAGGCTGCTCGGGCGAGAATTGACACTCATGTAAGACCTGGGTGTTGAAAATGACCACCCAAGCTATGAAGCCCCGTCACCCAGGCAACGAGGGCCGCCGCCTGAGCGGCGGACGTCGATTCTGCTCACTTAAGTTGCACTTCTGGTAGCCCCGACTTCGTGTTTTCCCTCCATCTGGTGCCTTTTTTAGCCCCTTCTGAGCTCCATCTTCTTGGTTCTTCATTTCTTCTTCCAGTATTACCTCAACCTCTGTCAAAACAGGGGGAATTAGTCATAAAATCATTGAAATCAACCTCAACTCTCTTATTCACACAATTTATTGAAAAATCATGAGTCCAAGCAAGTTTTTAAGTGAAAAAGGGTGTTTTTAATATCTAAATCATATCACGAATAATGGTGTTTTAAACCGTTATCACAACCCCAAACTTAGAACTTTGCTTGTCCTCAAGCAAACAAAAGGTAACTCAACTTTTCAGAACAATCACTACAATGACTCAACCTCTTTGAAAACTTTTTCTCTCAAGACAAGGAGTCACTTTTATCAATTCAGCATAAAGATCTCAGTCGAGATGTGCAGATGCCTCAATTCAAACAAAGTCAATATGATGCTCAAACATTTTCAACAAGTGTTATCCTTAAGAATGATGAATCAACCAAGCAGAGATGCAATCAGAAATTCAAAGAATCATTCCTCACCAAGGAAAGTCTTTCACTCAAGCACTCAAAAGTATATCACTCAAGTCAAAAGTGTTTCACTCAACTCAAAGGTGTATAGTGAGGTGCTTCACTCTACTATCACAATGTCACACAAATTAATTTTGCCTTTCATTTAACCACAATTAAACATACTCACAAGCAAGTTATCATCACAAGGGCTTTTCAAGGCTTGTAACTTGGCTGGGCTAAGAAGGAAATTGGTTTTTCTGGTCAACAAAGTTCCTTGAGTTAAGAGAGACATTTATGAATTTATCATTCAAGAACAACTCTTTTTCTTTTTCCCAGCTTTCCCTTGCAGTGAGCTCTTTCTTTTCTTTTTGAATTTTCTTTTCTCACTTTTTCTTTTCTTTTGCCTTTACTTTTCACTTGCTTTTTCTTTTGATTGCTCACTGCCTAGAGAAGTGGGTTGTTACCTAGCAACCCCAAACTTGAACCTTTATCAGTACCTCGTCAAATGTTCTCAACTTAACTCAAGGTAGAGATTTTCAAAAAGGTTTTTCAAAACATGCATAAGGTTCAAGGTTAAAAGGTTAGAAGAAATTGTTCTCTTTTTAGTGGGCAAAAATTATGTGAAGGCCAAAAGAATAAGGGATAACAAAAGATGGCCTTGATCATATGGAACCTGCAGGCAAGTAGTTCAATCACAGAAAATTTGGGCAAAATCATTCATGCTTCCAAAGTAATAACAATTATTGAAAAACAACTCTGAAGCCCAAAACTCACACAGGTAAACTTACAAGTTCCAAAATTTTAGAAAAACATCCTACTCAGTATCTCAATCAAACTTTATCTCAAGCACCTATCTCATAAATTGGGATTCATAACATGTAGCACATCATGCATCATCTCAACCTTAATCAAACACTAGAATCTCATAAAGCAAAACCCATCACACAAAACAGTCACAGTTGAATCAAAACAGTTTAATTCATTCAAGCAGAGCATAATTAAATAAAACAAAAACAAAAATTAAAACAAAAAAAAATGAAAATTAAAAGTAAAAGTTCAGAGAACTGGGTTGCCTCCCACCAAGCACTTCTTTAACGTCACTATCTTGACCCAATAAGTTCATGTCACATTTTTTATTTTGGTGTCATCCTTTCCTTCAGCACACCAACTGGTCTTCAGCACACCAACTGGTCTTCAACATCTTCCTGTTCACCTTTTTGGTCTTCCTAGAAGTAGGAGATTCAATCTCTCTTAGCCCATCAGCTCTGAGTTCTATCACAACCTAGAGCTTTTTGTTGAACTGTACATGCAAGCCTGGTCTCAGCCCTTCATGCTCCTTCAGAGGGTTTTGGTGAACACCTGCTCCTTTGCTATCTTTTTCCTCTTCATTTACCCGTGACAAAAAACATTTTTTACCTTTCTTTTTTGATTTGGAAGCTTTGGTACCAGTCTCGGATGCATCTTTAAATACAGCTTTGGGACTAGTTTTCTTCACTTGGATTTGCTGCCCAGTATTTCAGGCATTGAAGATCACCTCCTCTTCTTGGACCTTGAGAGCTATGGTACCTTCATCAACATTAACGATTACTTTTTCTGTCTTCATGAACGGCCCTCCAAGAATAATAGGGATCTCCACATTTTCTTCCGTCTCTAACACCACAAAGTCCACCAGGAATCTCAAGTTGTTGATTTGCAGCATTACTACGCCATAGGGTGTTTTGGGCGATCCATCTGCTATGAGGAAGACATCCTTGTCGGCTTAACTTCCAAGTCACCAATCTTTTTGAGAAAAGTTAAGGGCATTAGATTGATACTGGATCCCAAATCAATTCAGGCTTTCCCTATTTTGTGGTTTCCAATGGTGCAGGGAATAGTGAAGCTTCCTGGGTCTTCTACCTTAGCAGGAAGTGCTTTCTACAAGATCATACTGCAATCTCCCTGCGTCTTAGTTGTCTCCTCCATCAAATTTTTCTTTTTCTTGAGGAGCTTCTTTAAAAGCTATGCGTATTCAGGAATCTATTACAGAGCCTCAATCATAGGAATTTCTATAAACAATTCCTTGGAGATCTCATCAAAATATCTTGATTGTATCTCTTTTTCTTCTGAGGAACATCCATCAGGATGGTTTTTCTTATTTTTTTAAATTTTTTTGTTTTTTTTCTTTTTCTTCTCTTTTTCTCTCAACCTCTTCTCTTTTTTTTTTCTCTTTTTTCTCTTTTTCTCTCTCCTCATTCTCGCTTTTTTTCTTCTTATTCTTCTTCTTTCTTTTCTCTCAACTCATTTTTTTTCTCTTTTTCTTTTTCCCTCTCTTCATTCATACTCAAAACAGCTTTGCATTCTTCTTTGGGGTTAACCTCAGTATTAGCCCTAAAGTCTTTAAAAGGCATCTCCTTTAACTGTTGGGCTATTTGGCCAACCTGTATCTCCAAGTTCCTGATAGCGGTGTCTGTTGGAAAATAGGTTGGCTTCTTTCTTCACCACGAGGGGGGGGGGGTGAATTGGTGTTGTTTGAAAAACAAGTTCTTTTCGCAATCTTGTAATCAAAGTCTAAAGCTTTTTAAACTTTCTTGAAATGCAAGCAATCAGAATATGTATGCAGCGGAAAATATGTAGTTGATTTCGTAAATAATAAAGTCGACTGTAATGTAAAAGATAAGGGATAGAGAAATGCAAACACGGGTTTTATACTGGTTCGGCCAACAATGCCTACATCCAGTGTCCTTCCAACCCAGGAAGCAAATGCACTATAATGGTTGGATTTTTACAACAAGGAATTTATAGAAGACCTCCACGTCAAAAATATAAATCTCCTCTCTAACCCAAAACCAAAATATAAGCAATAAAGCAACAAGACTTGCAGCAAGAATCCCCTCTTTTGCAATCTGCCAACACCACTTTGAACAATCCTCAAAGTGCACTATCCCCTGCAATCAACAGGTCAAAAACCAACAGTCTTCATGGATGCCAAGCCGCACAATTAATTCCAGCAGTCTTCACAGGATGTCAAGCCTTTACGATCAATGACAGAACACCTTCTTGTGCATATATTGATCAGACAATGAATGTGCAGTATAATCTCCTCTCTGAATATCTTTCAAGAAAGATCACCACCGTCTTTTTGGAGAATTCTTAGAGCTCAAAGAAATCTGAAACAAAAATGAATTTGTCAGTTCATCAAAAGTCTTCTAAAAAGATTCATGTTAAGTCTATTTATAGATTTTTGTTAGTCAGATGATTTCTCAATCGAATACGCTACTAATTCAGTCGATTGGATTATGACAGTTACAATAGAACAGTCAACATAGCAACTTTCAGTCAACCAAATACAAACCACATTTAATACAGTTGACTAACTCTCCAATGCTATACTAACTTTCAAAAAAATAGTCGTTAGAGTGCAAGAGCATAACAGAATTCCAAATCAGACAACAGATACAGTCGAATGTGTAGCACACATATTTGACTATCAACATGTAAAACATTTTGAAATTCTTTTCTTCTCAAAATAGCACATCACACTGATTCTCAAAGTCAATACAAAGATTTTAGCAAAGTCGAATCCATTAGTAATGTAGTCGACTGTACTATCACTTTGTCGCACAAGAATAAGTTCATAAAAGTGCTCGTGACTTTCAACTTTAAAACATGTGCAGTAAAACATATGAAATGATGCATAGCACATAGCACATAAAGCATGTAAACATGTTCTAGATATATATCAATCAACATAGGAACATGTAACACAATACATAAACATGTTCAACATATATCACAATCAATCAGCATAAGAACATGTAATGCAACAACAACATGTGCTTGTTATTAAGCAATGTGTTGTCATCATCAAAAACCAGATTGATATAAAAATTGTGTTGTCAACAATCTCAACAATCTCCCCCTTTTTTGATGATGCACAACCATGATTAATAACCAATCATGTTTGCACACTTTAATACACAACAGAGTAGCAAAAGAAATACAACACAGTTATCACAATTCAAGTACTTTGTATGTAACACAGATAACAGCAGAAAATATCAAGCAGAATATGCATGAGATAGAATAACTACTCTCCCCCTTTCATGTAGCATCATAAGATCATAAATTCTCTCCCCCTTTGTGCATTAGCAAAAATGGTATGCTTTAGATATTTTGCTAAATAATCGAATAAACAGAGATGCATCAAAAGAATATGTGCAAATTTTCAAATGCAATGATGATCTATGTATCACATTTATTCACATGTAAAAGATAACTCCCCCTGAAATGCAGGCATGTGAACAAAAATGTGTAAAGAGTGACACTCCCCCTGTCACTATGCATAGGTAATAAATCAAACTAAATGCACAATGCAGCATATCACAGATTGAACAATCAGTTTAGCACATAGTTGTATCAAAGACAAGATAGCAAACAGTTTAGATATGTAATGATACAATCTTCAACAATCTCACATTATTATCTCTGGTAAGATATTTCCAACATTATTTATAGCAGAGATAATAGCAGATATATCAAAATAAGCAATCAGTAAATGAATAACCGAATTCCAGAATTGGAATTTATAACCCTGATAAGAGTAGTTGATTGCACAATTTCCTCAGTTGACTACATTGCTTTCCAAAGCTGTTGAATTCCTTCGGAAATTTCTAAAGCAATGTTATTCCTACAAAACCTTTCAAAGATCCTTTCCAGATTAAGCAATTTAGTTAAGCAAGAAATATATTCATAAACAGTAGAAGTCAATATGTACAGATTCATAACAGTTCAAGCATAGTTGACTTCAGAGAAATTGCAGTCAAATCAATCAAGCAGATCAAGCAATATGAAACAGATTTTAAACAACAGTATTGATTCAAACTATTGATTTCATTTCCTTGAAAAGAAGATATTACAATGGTAGGACCAAAATGAAGGAACAACAAAAGAAACCTAACAAAAGATGGCATACTAAGCCACACAAAACAAAAACACGACTTGAAGAAACCCTGAGAATATCCTATGACTCTATACAGGACAAAAGATACGAAGAACTTTCAAGACGTCCTAGTCTGAGTTAAGATGATCCGGAAGATTTTTCCTTGACTGCATTCTCTACATAGATTCCTGAAACTTCCTTGTGATCTTTGCCATAGTTGTCAAATTTTTCATGAAGAATTCTAATTTTTTGGGCCACATATTTCTCAAACTTTGTTTTAGGAAAGAAATTTGAATCATTGAGCTTCTCAGTATCACAATGTATTGGGTAATTGCCGACAAGGTTTTCTCCCATGAAATTCCACCCATTTATTGTTTTTACTAATCCAGTGATGTTAAGGAGTCTCCATTGAAGGTGTTTGAGGACCCCCAAAACCTTTTATGTTCATTCTTTATCCCTATTCCTTGCAGAACAAGAATCTTGTTAATCAAACCTACGTACAGTAGATATAGTGATTTCTTCAAAGCAGAGTTCTTCATATGATCTTTTATCACACGCAACCAATTTATAGGTGTATTGTTCCTCACAGCATGAAGTAGGTATATGTCATCTTAAGTCATTCGGTCCCTCAAAATTCTTCCAGGTAGAATTATCTTTGCCAACAAATGGGCCATAATATTTTCTTCTTTTTGCAGTCTCTCATGTGCAAATATGTTTTCAGTATCATACATTCCGGGAAACCTTAGCCATTCCTTGTAAACTTGTTTCTTGCACAATAACGCATTGATTTCAGCAGATAGAATGTGAGACAATGCACCATCTAAAGGAAGATTTGTAACAATATCCCAAATAAAATCATCAATGTAGATATCATCACCTATCACTTTTGAGTAGATGATATCGTTTTCTTCCCTTAGATTATGATAAAAGACCTTGACAAGATCTGGATATCAGTAGCCCTTCATCTCAACAAGAGTAGAAGGTCCTTGTCTTTCTTGCCAGTAAGGGAATGTGAAACCTTCGTTCTTGAATAGAGATAATTCAATCCTCATAGGATCAAAAACAATTTTTGGAGTTGCATTGCGAAACTTCCTTCGATTTTCTTCATCACTAATCCAGCCCATCAGATCAGAACTTTTGATTGAGTCACAGTCTTTGCTCTTCCTTTTGTACGCTGATCGACTTGATGAAGCCATGAGAAAAAGAATTTTCTTGATCAATCTCTCTAACTCAGAAAGGATTTCTTGATGACTTGTGAGGACACTGATTTGAGATTTTATGTTTGACTTAAAGAGACTCATATAAAAAGAGCGTGGAACGGATAATTATTATTAAACAGAATTTGATATCATACAATGCACACTGACGGTTTTAAAACAGAATTTTGGTTAAACTCAATGAGCATGTAGTTGACCATAGTAATTCTAAACAGATTTCTAAAAACAGAGTTAAAACCATACAAAGGACATAGTCGAATGAATTATTAAAGTAGTCAACTACGACACATGAAAATAGAGTTTTACACACAATCAATCAATCAATCAGACAAACAATGCATTCATGTAATCACACAACAACAACCAATCAATATAAGCATAATGTAGTAGATTGATACAAATTTACCAGTTGTAAATTCTTAAGACAATGATTTTAATCCAGATTGATCCATCCTTGAGATTACACTGCATCTGCTTTGTATCCTGCAAAACAGATTAAGATTTGGTTGCTGGTACCCATTTAACTTTGGATCCATGATTGTCAGTCCATGTTACTTGTTCCTTTGGTTTCCAAACATATAATTTTTGAGGAACAACAACATTTCTGTAATAACAATTTCTAACAGTATGACTAACACAGTTACAACAGAAACATGCATTCTTAGCAGGTTTGCTCAAATCAATAAATCTTTTAGTATTGGTTCTGCTAGATTGAGCTTCGTAACCTATTCCTTGTCTGTAAATAGCTCTGTCAGATGATTTTAGTACAACATCTAAATTGTCTCTTCCTTGAGTAAACTTAGCTAGTGTGCTAGTTAAGTAATCTATCTTTTCAACATGAGCAGGACAATTTTCACAAATTTTATCTATTGTAACAGTTTCAATCTTAACATTTTTAGTAGATAACAAAACTTCATTTGACTATTTCTAATTTTTCATTCTCAGCAACAAGGTTATTAATTCTATACTCAAAGTCTCTTCATTCAAAGCTTAGTCGATTTACCTTTTATTGCAGTCGCTTTGCTTCAGCATGCAGTTCTCTGAATGTTTCAATTAGTTGTTGATACTTCTCTTCTATTGGTAGCTTCTCAAATTCTTCATCACTGTCGCTGTCATTACTTGATGTTCTAGCCATGTGGCAAATGTTGGATTCCTCATCTTGATCAGCATCTTCATCACTTGAGCTTTCAGAATCTGTATTTTCCCAAGCAATGTATACTCCTTTTCTTTTCAGATTTTTGCCTTGACGGAATCTTTTCTTTCCTTTCTGCTTCGGCTGTAATTCAGGACAATCAGGCTTCATGTGTCCTTCCTTTCCACATTCGTAACACTAGACAACATTTTTGCTGAAGCTATTCTTTTTGTCTTGACCTGCATGGTTAGACAGTTGACTATCATTTTGAATAAGTCCACTAAATTTTCTTACCATCAAGGTCATCAATTCTCTTTCGTCCATGTCTGTTTCTGAGTGGTTCTTGCTTGTAGCTTTCAGAGCAATGGACATCTTTTCTTCAATCTCCTCTTTATCCTTCAATCTACCGAGTTCCAATTCATGTTCACGTAACTTGCCAAACGAGGTACCATGTTCATCATTGTGAGATCTTTGGATTTAGAGATTGTTGTGACTTTTGGTTGCCAATTTTTGTTCAGACTTTTCAGAATTTTGATATTGATTTCTTCCTTATCAAAGACTTTCTCGAGAGCCATGAGATGATTTACAATGTGAATGAATCGTTTCTGCACATCATAGATGCTTTCACCGGCTTTCATTCTAAACAATTCGTACTCTTGTATCAGTGAATTCTTTCTTGCTCTCTTTACTTCATTTGTGCCTTCATGAGTTACCTCTAAGACATCCCACATTTCCTTTGCGGAATTGCATTGAGATATCCTGAAAAATTCATCAACAGTTAATGTAGAGGCAATATATTTCTTGCTTTAATATCATACTGAGCTTTCCTATTTTCATCAGCAGTCCACTCGGTAAAAGGTTTCAAAACAGTTTCTTTCTCAACAGTTTTTGTAGGCACAAAAGGTCCATTTAAAGTAGCATCCAAGATTCCTTTGTCTTGCGATTCTAGAAAGATTTTCATTCTAATTTTCCAAAATGGATAATTTTCACCAGCAAACAGAGGTGGTCTGTTTGTTGAAGCACCTTCACCAAAAGTTTGAAAACAGGAAGCCATCCCCAGCTGTATAGTCGAATCAGACCAAAACTGAGTCGACTAGTTTTTCAAATATCTTATGAAAACCAGCTCTGGTGCCAATTGTTGTAAAACAGGTTTGCTTTTTTCTTCATCAAGAGGGGGGGGGGATGAATTGGTGTTGTTTCAAAAACAAGTTCTTTTCGCAATCTTGTAATAAAAGTCTAAAGCTTTTTAAACTTTCTTGAAATGCAAGCAATCAAGATATGTATGCAGCGGAATATACGTAGTTGACTGCGTAAAGAATAAAGTCGATTGTAATGTAAAAGACAAGGGATAGAGAAATGCAAACACAGGTTTTATTACTGGTTCGACCAACAACGCCTACAGCCAGTGTCCTTCCAACCCAGGAAGCAAATGCACTATAATGGTTGCGATTTTTACAAAAAGGAATTTATAGAAGACCTCCACGTCAAAAATATAAATGTCCTCTCTAACCCAAGACCAAAATATAGGCAATATACCAGCAAGACTTGTAGCAAGAATCCCCTCTTGTGCAATCTGCCAACACCACTTTGAACAATCCTCAAAGTGCATTATCCCCTGCAATCAACAGGTCAAAAACCAGCAGTCTTCAAGGATGCCAAGCCGAACAATCAATTTCAGCAGTCTTCACAGGATGTCAAGCCTTCACAATCAATTCTAGCAGTCTTCATAGGATGTCAAGCCTTCACGATCAATGACAAAACACCTTCTTGTGCAGATATTGATCAAACAATGAATGCGCAGTATAATCTCCTCTTTGAATCTCTTTCAAGAAAGATCAGCACCGTCTTCTTGGAGAATTCTTGGAGCTAAGAGAAATCTGAAACATAAATGAAATTGTCAGTTCATCAAAAGTCTTCTAAACAGACTCGTGTTAAGTCTATTTATAGATTTCTGTTAGTCAGATGATTTCTCAATTGAATACGCTACTAATTCAGTCGACTGGATTATGACAGTTATAATAGAACAGTCAACATAACAGCTTTCAGTCAACCAAAAACAAACCACATTTAATACAGTTGACTAAGTCACCAATGCTCAACTAACTTTCAAAAATATAGTCGTTAGAGTGCAAGAGCATAACAAAATTCCAAATCAGACTACAAATACAGTCGAATGTGTAGCACACATATTCGACTATCAACATGTAAAACGTTTTGAAATTATTTTCTTCTCAAAATAACACATAGCACTAATTCTCAAAGTCTGTACAAAGATTTTAGCAAAGTCGAATCCATTAGTAATGTAGTCGATTGTACTATCACTTTGTCGCACAAGAATAAGTTCATAAAAGTGCTCGTGATTTTCAACTTTAAAACATGTGCAGTAAAACATATGAAATGATGCATAGCACATAGCACATAAAGCATGTAAACATGTTCTAGATATATATCAATCAACGTAGGAACATGTAACACAATACATAAACATGTTCAACAGATATCACAATCAATCAGCATAAGAACATGTAATGCAGCAACAACTTGTGCTTGTTATTAAGTAATGTGTTGTCATCATCAAAAACCAAATTGATATAGAAATTGTGTTGTCAACAATCTCAACAATGTCTGTGCTTTTCTGGGTAGATAAGGTTGCCTGCATGAACTGTTGGAGAGTTTCTTCAAGCCTTGTGGTTCTGTCAGACAAAGAGGGTTATTATTGCCACTGTTGCTGCTGTTGTGGTGGCCTATTGAAATGTCCACCAGTTTACCCAAATTGACCCTGACCGTTGCTTGGGTGAGATTTCCACCCCTGGTTTTAATTATTGGAGCGGAACTGGTTGCCCATGTAGTTGACTTCCTCATTAAGATTCTCAGGCACTGCACATTGACCATTAATATGGTCACCACCACATAGTTCACAAAGTTGTTGTTGAACCTGTGCCACATTCTGAGGTTCCTTTTGTGGCTGCATCACCTTCTTAGTCAAGATCTCCAATTGTTGAGTGATGATCTTATTTTGGGCAAGCAAGGCATCATAAGGTTGTAGTTGGAAAACCCCTTTAGGTTGGGAGGGAGCTCCTCTTTCACTATGCATCTCATTGTCATTCCTCTTTCACTATGCATCTCATTGTCATTGATGGTCATACTCTCAATTAATTCATAAGCTTCTTCTAGGTTTTGCATTTGATATTGCCTCTAGCTGAGGCATCCAGCATCAGTTTGGTTTGTGAACCAAGACCTCCAAGGAAAAGAATGACCACCGTTACTTCATCAAAACCATGGGTAGGTGTTTTTCTCAGCAGACTTTTGTACCTATCACATGCCTGTCCCAAGGTTTCCTCCATGCCTTGCCTAAAAGAAGAGATTTCCTGCTTCCCTTTGTTGATCTTTGATTGTGGGAAGTATTTGTTGAGGAACTTTGTAACCACATCTTCCCATCTAGTGAAATTGTTTTCTGGGAAAGAGTTCAACCATACTTTAGCATTACCTCCAGAGGAAAAGGGGAACAAGTACATTTTTATAGCCTCATCAAGTACCCCATTGATTTTCACAGTGTTGCATATCTCATTGAAGGTGGTCAGGTGCTCATATGGACTTTCATGAAACAATCCATTGAATTGGTTGCTCTTCACAAGGTGGATCAAAGCAGGCTTCATCTCTATGTTTGCAGCGTTGACCCTTGGCTTTGCAATGCTGTTAAATTGGTGACGGCCAACAACTGTTGTATAATCTGCCAAGGTGCGCCTGCTAACATTGTTCTCCGAACCTCCTTCACCAGTCTAGGAAGCCATTGAATTTTTCTCTAAAGAAGGTTCTCTAGCTAATTTATTCCTTCTTGGCCTCCTGCTGGTCTCAAGTCCTTCGAGAAGAGGTTCAGAATTTTTGTTGCTTCTAGTTCTCACACTATCCTGCATAAACAAAACACAAAACCCTAGAAAATATTCTTAGTATAAAAATAAAAATAAAAAGAATAAAACACAAATAAAAAAAATAGAGATTAAAAATTAAAGTTTGAAAAAGAAAAATAAAAAAATAAAAATAAAGGAGAATAAAATAAAAATAAATTAAAGTCAAAATTAATCAAGAATCACAAATAGAATAGCTTACACTGTGAGTCCCCAACAACGGCGCCAAAAACTTGTTAGGGCAAATCGGCAAGTGTACCGAGTCGCACAAGTAATATAAAATGGTAAGACCAAGTATTGTATCCCAAAGGACTCTCGACGCTGAAAATTGTGTGAAAACAAGATTAATTAAGACTTAAAATAAAAGAGATCATGGGTTTGGGGTGCAAAAATAATAAACAAAATAAAGATACAATTGATCAATTGCAAAGGAGCACAAAGATGAATGAAGGTTGATTTATATGAGATAGGTATGTTGTTGGGGTTAGATTTCACCAAGTTCCCTCTCATGTATATAAGAATTCTTCTTTATGCATTAATGCCAACATCCCTCACTAAATCACTTAAACCTATGAAATATGGAAGAAAGAAGGAGAATGGAAGATTAAGAATAGGCTAAGAGTGTATTGCTATGCTCTTCTCTGCCAGGGATGCAAAACCTAGAACCTATGGTCCTTTAAATAGTGTCAGAGGCGTGCCAAAGCAAGGCTCGGTCCAAAAGAATCAAAACAGATCAGAAACAGGGCCCAGTCCACGAAAGTCGTTGCTCAGGCGTCCAAGGAGGCCACCCGGGTGAGAATTGACCCTCATGTAAGGCCTAGGCATTGAAAATGGTCGCCCAAGCTACGAAGCCCCATCGCCCAGGCGACGAGGGCCGCCGCTCGGGCGGCTGACATCGATTCTGCTCACTTAAGTTGCACTTCTGGTCGCCTGGGCTTCGTGTTTTCCCTTCTTCTCGTGCCTTTTTGACCCCTTCTGAGCTCCATCTTCTTGGTTCTTCATCTCTTCTTCTAGTATTACCTCAATCTCTGTCAAAACAAGGTGAATTAGTCATAAAATCATTGAAATCAACCTCAACTCTCTTATTCATACAATTGATTGAAAAAGCATGAGTCTAAGTAAATTTCTAAGTGAAAAAGGGTGCTTTTAGTATCAAAATCATATCACGAATAATGGTTTTTTAAACCGTTATCACTCCACCATCTTTGCACCATTCCAACTTCAAAGTTTGGGGTTTTAGAGAGAGCATTGCACTTGGGACTCATTCATCAACATTCATAGAGCATTTTGCACTCATTTGAAGTATCTCCACCCAAGTAAGTCATACATTCCACATTTTAGGGTTTTCAATTCATGATTTTGTATAAGAATGTTGTTCAAGCATGTAAACTTTAGGGCTTTTGAGGTTTATGCATGATTAGTTGAAATAGATACTGTTTGGATCGATTAAAATGTATGATTGAGGTCTGGAATGAATAAAATTGCAATTGGGTGGAGATTAGAAGCATTTAGGGCCGTGTTTGAGAAACTGCAACTGATACCGCTCAGTGGCACCGCTGAGCGCTAGCCTAGAGTTTGTGGTTTTGTGCGTTTTATGATTGCAGGTGACGCTGAAGGGCTTGTTTTGCCCTGAGCACTGATTGGCACTGTGTTTTGATGTAATTGGGTGTTTTGCTAACCCTTAATGGTGTTTCTTTTGGTATTGGGAATTGTGTTTGATGCAGGAATGACTTCATCATCTGGAAAGAGGATTAAGACCGTTGGAAGCAAGAGGAAGGAACCGGAGAGGACTTATTCTAATAAATTCCTCTCTAGAAAACATGAGCAACACCATTGCCTTGTGCAAGGCAGGAGGCTTTTGATGGAAAGGAAGGCGGTGTGGTTACCAGACTTGGTGCCATAGTTTGGTGAGGAGATGGAAAACAGGAATTGGGAGAGGTTGGCTACCTACCCTTCATAAGCTAACATTGCAGTGGTGAAGGAATTTTATACAAATGCAAAGCATGTATGCAACCCTTAATTAGAAGATTATACCAGTTATGCCAGGGGACGACTTGTTAGGTATGACCTTGAATCTATAAATAGGTTCCTAGAGACCAAGTGGGCTGAAGAGCAGTGCCAGTTTGCACTGAGCATGGAGGAGGGTGTTGATGTGGATGATATAGAGAGAGAGTACTTTGTATGCCTGGAGGGCGGTTTTACAGGAACAGTAGTGGAGTAGTTGAGCACATTAAGAGGGCTAATCTGACACCTCTTACACAGTATTGGATGGCATTTTCACATGCCAATGTTAAACCATGCTCACATGTCTCATATAGAATTTATGCCAGGGCCATGTTCCTGTATTGTGTGATTAGCGGACTAAATGTGAACATTGGCCAGATAATTGCAGATGAGATTAAGAGTTGTTCCTCTACTACGAATAATAGAGCACCTCTGGGACATCCTTCTCTTATCACACACCTGTGTCGGCAAGCTGGAGTGGATATTTCTATTCCACCACTGGAGAGGCTAAGAAAGGCCATTGATGAATCATATTATAGGCAATATTGTGGAGGAGAGGAAGCTGGCCAGCCAGGACCTCAAAGACGTCCTAGGAGGAGAGTTCCACCACAGGCTCAGGGACCAGCTCATGATGTAGATCCATCTCAGGTGAGGGACATGTACATGTCTCTTATGGAGTATAGACTGGAGTTTACTCATAGAGGACAAGTTGCTACTGCCAAGATGATCATAGGCATGTACGACACACCTCCTGCACATAGGTGGACCATGGATGAGTTTAACAATGTGGTGGCTTGGCTAGAGCAGATGCAGGGCAGTGGATCTGGAGCAGCTGAAGCTCTAGAGATGGAGGATGATGATGATGATGATGATTTTGAGGATGCTGAGGCTGGAGATGATGAGGAATCTAACGATAGTGTGGGTTGAGGAGCAGACATGGCATTTACTGATGAATGCCAACTACATTAGAACAAGATTTTTCTTTTTCTTTTTGCTTTGTAATTTGAACTTATATTTGCTTCAGTTGAGTAGTGTAGGATTTAATGTACTTGGTCTAACATTATATCTTATGACGGTTTGATTGATAATGTTGCATGATGAGTGTTGCTTAATGATGCCTGAGATTGATTCATGTTGAGATTGCACCGTATGCTGATGTACAGGTGGTGGTTCACAAGATTTGTGGAGAGATGCATGATGATATTGTGATTGTGATTATGATGCTAAGCAGGGTATTTTTCTGGGATGTTTGGAATAATTATTGAGGTTATGAGTGAGGTTTTTGAGCTCCAAAGTTTTTGATCGAATGATTGTTATCTACTTGAAATCATGAATGATATTGCCCAGGTTTCTATGATTGATTGATTTGCATGTATTTGTCATATGATCAAGACCGTTTTTTATCAAGCCTTTTCTTAGCCAATGCAAAATTTTCGTCCCATGGAAAGAACCATGTGTTCTACCTTTTTTGAACCTAAGCCTTAAACAGAATTGAAAATCCTTTTTGATAATTTTTACCTTGAGTGAGGTTGAGAATTATTGTGGGGTATTGATTAAAGGTTCAAGTTTGGGGTTGTTGGGAGAATTGGAAGAAAGATAAGCATTAAGCTAATGTGTTGAGCAAAGCATGAAAAGATGAAAAAGATAGAAAAGATAGAATGATAAGAAAAGCTCAATGCAAAGAAAAGGGAAAGTTGGAAATGAGTGAGATTGGTAAAAAGATAGTTTGTGCTTAAACTATGAATGCTTGAATGACTCTCTTAACTCAAGGATTTTTTTATCTAGAAAAACCAAATTTTCTTGTTAGCCCAACCATAATTTAAGCCTTGAAAAGTCCTTGTGATGACATGTGTGTGTGTGATGATGATTGACTATGGTAAATGAAAGGCAATTTTGTTCTATGTGACATGTGAATAGTAGAGGGAAGGAGTGAACCTTTTGAAACACTTTTGTGATTGAGTGAAACACCTTATCTGGCGAGGAATGATTCCATGAATCTATGATTTTATTTGTGCTTAACTAATTTATCATTCATGAGAATAACATCTGTTTGATATTATATGATTGTTTGAACACTATGATGAGCATTAAGAATGAAGGCATGTGTGCATCTTGATTGAATTCTATTGATGAGCAGATTTGAGTGATTACTTGTCTTGAGAGAAAAAGTATTTTAATGCGTTGAACCATTGTGATGATTGGTGAAAGACTAAGTGATGAGTCGTTATTTCTTGACTATATTTGGTTTATTGCACTTAAATAAATCAGGGAATTGTGTTTAATTGTCCGTTATTTCCCCGTTTTTCCTAATTGTGCTTAATTTGGTTGGAAATTCGTATTTTCACTAATTTGAATTTTCTGAGCTAATTAATTGCATTTTTAATTGCAGGGAAAATATTGGAGACTTATTTTGGAGCATTAGGAGGTGGCGTGGACATTCAAGACTCAACATTTAGTCATTTCAAATTTTAATTAAATTGTAATTTAGTTGTTTAGGAACTTTAGTTAAGCTTTTTGTGCATTGGGCCAATGTTGGCAAATTTCATGATGGGCCCAAACTTTGAGAGACACTTGGCACCAAACCCTAGGGTTTCTTAGAGGTGGACCCCACCAATTTTAGGGGTGGGATGGTTTTTGAGAGGCAATAGCCGACACACTTCTCTGGTCTTTCTGGCTCTAAAAACGTTTCTGGGGAAGAATGAATGATGCTCACGGTTCTTATGGCTGAATGAAGGAATATATTTCTTTTTCTTTTCATTTGTGTGCAAAAAGCTGAATCATTTATTTTGAGTCTCTCATGGTACTCACGGTGATGCATTGTTGGTGGAGTTTTCATTTGACTTTGGAGAATGAACCATAGTCACGTCCACTAGCATTGGAGGATGAAACATTTCTTGTTTTTTTTTTTAGCTTTTCATTGTTGAAAGGGGTCACAGCTTAGGTGGCGTATCACATTGAAGCCAAGGGTCCGTTTCCTTGCTTTAGGATGCGCGGATTTCTTCAAAGTAATGGTCACATCCGGCGGGCAATTTACCTTAGTTATAATAAGCAATGTTTAAATTAAGCTGGAGCAGTAGGTGTACGGCGTATCACATTGAAGCCAAGGGTCCGTTTCCTTGCTTTAGGATGCGCGGATTTCTTCAAAGTAATGGTCACATCCGGCGGGCAATTTACCTTAGTTATAATAAGCAATGTTTAAATTAAGCTGGAGCAGTAGGTGTACGGTGTGGCTAGGATTCGCATTTGAGAACATTTATTTCTTCTCTTCCATGTTGGCATTGAATCTTTGCTTTAAGAAAAAGAGACATGCGCTGATTTCAAGGAACAAAATGGAATGTGAGAAATGTGCAGACACACTCACGGCCTAGCATTGAGCTGACACATTCGGTGATTTGCTAGCACATTGCAGCCAAGACACGTGAATTTATCATGTGGATGGAAGCAAAAGCAAGAAAGATGATTCATTGGGAGGAATGCGTGACTAGCCGTGCAGTAGTTTTAATCTTTTAGTTTTGGTTTCAATTTAGCATTTGCAAGTTGTAGTTGTCTTGTCAATGGGATGTTTTCCGTTATTGAAGAGGGGATTAGGTGGTAGTAGGTGTTGTCACGTCCTGCTGGAGTCCAGTTTATTCTTTTTTCTTTCTTGCTTTTGAAGATTGAGGTGCTGATTCATGGCTTGAAAGTGGGCTCCACGGTCATTTATTTGTGTGCTAGCACGGTTGCAATTGCATTTGAATGGGAGAATTACGGCAGAGCTACTGCCATGTTTTGGAAGAGGAGAATTTAATCTCATTTTGAAGCTTGAATTGGTGCAGCACGAATGAGAGGAGGCACAGTCTTCCATGGATGAAAATGACGTGCTGGATATTTGGTGTGCAAGAGGTCAAGGCAAAGAGGATTTTTAACAAGTAAAAGCAATTAAATTTCTTTTGGTAGAGTACTTGGTAACGTTAAAAAAGAGAGAAGTTCATATTTGCTTATTTCTTTTGCTTTAAAATATTTTTCATAGTAGGTTGAGTTGATTTTCATTTCTTTAAATTAGTTTTGCATTTAATAATTTTAACTGTGCTAGATAATTTTTTGTTACAGTGTTGGGGTTTAATATTTATTGTTTTCGTTTAGTATGTTGTCTATCATGTTCGGTTTATTGTTTTAGTTCACTATAATGTTGTCTCTTTTCTTCGACTTCTTTATCTTCCTGCATTTCCAATTTCCTCACTTGCTTTAGAGATCGTTTGGTTTCAATGTAGAACCGTTCGGTCATCTGTAGACCGTTCGGTCTTTCCGCTTGTTCATTTATTTAAATGCTTTCAATTATATTCGGTTGTGTTTAATTTCCAATTTTAATTTAGTTCATTTGCATTCACAAAACCTTTCATAACCCCCCCTCCCCCACTTCGTGTCTGACTTAAATCTCTGAACCGCAGTTTGGTCCTTGAGAGACGACCTAGGAGTCACTTCCTAGCTATACTTGTTGACAAAACTGGCAAGCGTATCAGATCGTATCAAGTAATAATAAAATGGTAAGTCCAAGTATCGTTTTCCCAAGAGACTCACGACACTAAACTGTTGTGCTTTTGCTTAACCAATCAAGACTATAAGAACAAAATATTTTTAGGGTTTTTGAATACGGAAAAATAAACATGAATGCAATTTGATCAATTGAGGTTAAACACAAAAGTGGATGGATGATGTTGATAATATGAGATGGATTTGTTGCTAGGATTCAGATTTCACCCAATCACTCTCATAAATCTACTATTCTTATTGTCATATTGTCATGCAAACTTTCTTAGTCTACCCTTAACCCGATCCCTCGGCGAAAAGAGCTTATTACTAATTACTGGCTTGCTATCCCTAGCCTCCCCTAGTAACTAGCAACACATTACTGAACAGAAGCAAAAACAATCGATCGTCCTACCCCCCCGTATCCCTAGGTGGTATTGCTTAACCAAGGAATTACTCACCAGTTCATGACATTACTGTACGTCCCCGTATCAATAAAGGCACACAACAATTATCGAATGAGTTAAACGATAAAAGCTTTAAGCACAGATAAGAACCCAACAATTGATAATAAACGCATATGACAAGCATATATCTGCTGAACATGTTTTGTTGTACTGCAATGTATGTTCCTATGATTTATTATGTGATATATTTGTGGAACATGCTTGTATGAATATGTGAAATATGAACTGATTGATTGAAAACATTTTATTTCACATTTCTGGAAGTAAAAGATCACAAGCACCTTTATGAACTCATATTTGTTGTGACAAAGTTCTAGTCCAATCGAATACACCTTTAATGGATTCGACTATGCTAAAATCTTTGTACAGATTTTGTAAACCTGTGCTATGTGAGATTTTGAATTGAAAAGAATTTCAAAGTGTTTTTACATGTGTCAGTCGACATTGCATATTGAATATTCAACTGTGTATTGATCTGTTTTGGAATTCTGTTATGCCTACACGCTCCAACAACTATATTTTCAGAAGTTAGTTAAGCATTGATGACTTGGTCAATTGTATTGAATGTGTGTTGATTTTTGTTGACTGAGGAGCATCTATGTTGACTGTCTGTTATAACTGTTTTAATACAGTCAACTGAATTAGTAGGCTATTCGACTGAGAAGCAATCTGTTTAACAAAAAACTATAAATATACAGAACACGAGTTGTTCTAAGACTTTTGATGATCTGACATTTTCATTTTCCTGTTTTAGATTGAATTCTATGTTTTAGAAGCTCCAAGAATTCTCCAAGAAGACGGTGGTGATCTTTCTTAAGAGAGATTCAAAGGGAGGAGTCAATTGCGTTGACTGCTTGATCTTAATCTACACGAAGAAGGTGCTTCTTGATTGATCTTGAAGGCTTGGCATCCTGTGAAGATTGTTGCATTTGACTGAAGGCTTGGCAACCTGTCAAGTCTCTTGTGATAGGTTTGGCAACCTGTGAAGTGTGTTGTGATAGGCTTGGCAACCTGTGAAGTGTGTTGTGATAGGCTTGGCATCCTGTGAAGATTGTTGGTTACACGTTGAGGATTGTTCGATGTTGGTTCAGATTGCAGAAGAGGGGATTCTTGCTGCAATTCTGGTTTTGTTGTGCAGCTATATTTTGGTTTTGGGTTAGAGAGGAGATTTATATTTTTACGTGGTGCTTCTATAAATTCCTTGTTGTAAAAACCGCAACCATTATAGTGCATTTGCTTCCTGGGTTGGAAGGACACTAGATGTAGGCATTGTTGGTCAAACCAGTATCAAAACCAGTGTTTGATTTTCTCTATCCCTGCACTCTTTATTTCCAATAGACTTTATCTGTTTAGCAGTCAACTGCGTTTTTCCATTGCATTGAATTTTCATTACTTGCATTTCAAGAAAGATCAAAAAGCTTTCTATTTTTGTATAAAGATTGTGAAAAGATTTTTGTTTTGAACTAACACCAATTCACCCCCCCCCCTCTTGGTGTAAAACGAAGCCTACCTGTTTCCTAACATGCGTTTCTTCTTTTCTTCACTTTTCCACCTTCTCTTGATTCCAACTCCTTTCTACTTCAACCTCCTTCATTCAATTCCTGATAAATCCTGCCTAATCATGGGAAAACCAAGCATAAAACCAAAAAAACCATCTTATAAAACCAAGAAAACCACCTCTGACTCTCTTATTTCTTAACTTAAGCAAAATGCATGATTTCAAACTAGTTTCTAAATCATAAAGAGTGTATTTTGTATCAAATTTAAGTATAAAAATAACGGTTTTTTAACTATTATCAACGAGGGATGCCATTAACAGTATCTTGGGAGCTTACTTATCAATAACAGTATATTTAATTCTAAAGCCTCATTCTTCTCTGTGGCCCTAGCCACCATATTCATACACTCCTTGGGTATTTATAATTCATAAGATTTTATTGATAATTAAAATAAAAAATTAATTATATATGTGGTTCTTTATTTTTTTTTTAAATACCTTAACATTGCTTAATGTTCGACTTTTTTATTATATCATTGATATTAAAAACTAAAATTCTAGAAAAGAAAAAGAAATATGAAGAGATTAGATAATTTAATTCATGATTTCCTTAAACCATGTGAGTTTATTTTTTCCTTATAAATGATATGAGAAGTAGTATATCATTTTATGATTACAAAACAATACTAGTAAACAAGTATATTACATACTAGATTGAAACAATTGGAAAAAAAAAAAAGGGGCTGTAAGGGTTAATTGGCCTTTCCCTATACACTTCCCTAGCTTTCTCCTAACCATTTAAGGCAAGTTACAAATTGAATTTGTTCCATTAATTTAACTTCAATATGACAAAGTTGATGCATCTGGTTATCATCTCTGCAATAGATAGCAATTCCAGGGAGATGTTATATGACTTGAGCAAAAATTATTGATTTCACTGTAACTGATCTGACTGTGTTTTCTTCTTCTCAGCAAGAAATGGTTTGAACATCATTATTATTCCAATTGCTTCAATTATGTTCAGGACAAAGAACACCATATTGGTGCCTGCAGTCAAATAAATGCACATCAGTAAGTAAGCTCCTAGCAAAAGAACAGCTGCATTGACATCATGGTCTAGCTAGCGGGGACAGCTAAAGGGTTTGGAAGGCCTAAATCAAGCTTAAGAATGAGGCCTAAAGCAAATTCAAGGGTTTTTGAGACCTAAAACAATTAGTTCTTAAAAATATATTTTGAGGTATTCTTTTCGTGGAGGCCTAAAGGAAGGACTTTACCTTTTTGAGCCTTGAACTGCCGTATTAGCTAGCAATATTTTATTATACCACTGAACACATGCTGTCTACTCAAACATATCTTGTTCTGCATTTACTGTTTTCTTTGTTTAGATAGTAGAAATAAATGTAACATCTCATGTGCACACAGAAAAAACTTCTTATATTGAGGGCTATTGTCAAATAAATTAGTTGAGCATCATACCAGGGAGGAATGAAGCATCCATCCGCTTTTGTGACCAAGTTAATCTGCATTCACCATCATCATATCACAAAATTAGAGATAATTCTTAATGTATGATACTTTGGTAAGAAAGTATGTGGTTAAGAACTACTGATGAAAACTATGCCAACTGCTAATGGATCATAGTGGAGTGCAGTAATTTCTATTAAATATCTTTCTATGCCAACAAGGGTCAAGGGATACATTGACATGTAACATGCTTCCTTTATCTCTCAATCTAGTTCACTATGTAAAAACCATATCATAAAGGAACTTAGAATGGATTAAATGAAAAACCTGCAAATTAACATGCCAGTATATTTGACATTTTTTGAACTGACAGGTAAATCTAGTAAAAGCTGAACATATCACAGGAACACTCACACTGCACCACCTGTAGCAGGACCAATAGCTTTGAATAGGGACATGCCTGTCATAGAAATGCCATTAGCTGCACCTCTTTGGTGTTGCTCCTGTTTTCCAAACGAATATGTCATATATGTCACAGTCCATCAACAAATAGTCTCAACCACTGTATTGAATAAAAGTTGCAATAATCCAAAAATTTACCACTGCTCGGTTTTGTAGGAGGAACAAACCAGTTATAATGGTGGTCTAAATTCAAAAAGAAAGAGTTCAATAAGTCAAATTTGTAACATCTAAAAACTTTTCTGAATCAATTTAAACACTCAAATCACTGTTAAACAGTTAAATGAACAGAGAGGTGCACTTACGGACAGAATATTCTTTAGAATTGAAGCAGTAACTATGACTATGGTTAGTGCAACACCTGACAACAATGCTATGAAAGGGTAGCTTTGCAAAAGAGGTATTGATAACATCTGCATATGGGACCAAAGTAATAGGACATTTTTCAAATAACAAAAATTGAAATCTTAAAAACGGTACAATAGCTACAATTTGATGAAAACTAACCCCTGTAATGCGGGCAATTCCAACAGGTCCACAAGCTCTTACCACAAATGGATATACAGAAATTTGGTAAATAATCATTGCAACACCTAAACATTGGAGAAGTGAGTTAGTAATTATGAAGTATCAATTGTACAATAGGAAAATGAAGATCAACGCTAGATGCAAAATTTTTCTATAGCTTTGTCACTCTCAAACCCAAAATGCAGACAATTTTTTAAAAGTTTAGAACTATAGGAATAACTTTAATGTGGTTCAAGTGGTATCCTACAATGTCAATACTGTTTCAAACTGTTTATGATACAAAATAGCCTATCTTTCATGCTTCCTCTTTTGTAAAGAGAAAAGATATAAGAATCTTGCAGTCAAAGTTATAGCATCTTGGTGTTGTACTAGAAAATTTTGGCAAGTAATGAATAAATAAGAAATTTTTTTCTGAACATTATTTGACCAAAGTTTGGCAATCCAAATCCTTAAAATTCACGTAAATGCATAAAATTTGTGTGCAATATTTGCATATAAAAGTTAGGAAGGAAACATGTTATTGAAATAAGCAACATTGCAAAAATTGTTAGTTCCAGAGATGCACCTGTTATTGAAAGAACATTGCCAACATCATTTGTTGAGAAGTTCAAACCCCCTAGCTTTCGAGGACTGACACTCCATAATGAGAAAACCTAAAGAAAGCAAGATGAATGAATGTAGTTCTCTTAAGCAGAAAAAGAATAAAACTCAGAAAAATCTAAACAACATATATCAAAGAAAATGCATAGACCATTTGATAGACTTCTTTGGTCAAGAAGTCTATCTATCACTCAAAGCCACACATACACAAAATACTGGACCAAAACAGTATATTATTCTAGTAGTCAAGAATACACTGTACAACATCTAACTCTCAAGGGAGCACTCTCCATCCACAAGAACAACATCCTGTCTATGCAACTAATATCAAAAGCTCTTCCTGACACAAGAACTCCATGTCTTCTTATAGAGGTCTGGGCAACCAACTAACCAACTAACAATTAATTCCTAAATTGTTTCCTTCTGTCCTGCATCCATTATATCTTATCACATTATATCCTATCACCATTTGTAACATCATCAAGATCAATGAGTGATACCTCTTGATAAGCAATATCATGAAGTGAGAAAACACAGTAAACTATGATAGATGACATCAAGGGCCAATTCAGGAGGAGGTTTTCATTCTTCTGAGTTGTCATGTCTTTGCCAGCTCCACTGTTTCCATTTTCCAAAGTTTCAGCATCCTCTACGGATTCATCACTAAAACTGTGGGTGTGAAGTGTTTCCTGTAGGTATTTTAAACAATTATATTGATGAGGTAGACAAACTAGACAATATAGCCAATGAAAATAGTTCTAAACTATAAAAAGTCATCAAAAAATTGTTACAAGACTAAAAAGCCACAAAACATTAAGAAGATAGAAATATATGTAATCAATGAAGAACCTTAGAAACATACCGGAATCCAGAAGCAGCAAATAATTACTAAAAATGCTACTGCTGATATTACAAGGTTGGGCAAGAGGTATGGAAACCTGCACAATGATTTATATGCTTTGGTAAATGAAAATCAGAGAATGATTAAAAGGATAAAATGTTAAAAAGACAAAGAAGAGAAGAAAATCGAATCCAATAGACCACTTACTTATCCCAAATGGAACCCTTTGAAAATAAATGTGGGTACTTCTCTACTGGCTACAATGAAAATTTTCCCAAAGTATTAGATAAACATGTGATATATCTGCACAATACCCACTCACACAGAAACTTGAGTACTTATCAATGCAAAAAGAAAAAAAAAACAACAGAACATGCATGAGACCATTTTTCCTAGATGCATGAGACCATACTGTAAAAATTTCTATTCCTCAATCAATTACAGAATTTTAGGCATTGACTTTCTGAATAAGCCAGAAGTCTTTCAATTGAAAAACAAACTCATCTTACAGTATATACAAAATTAAAGGCTTTTTATGCAGGTGCATCAGATAGTTATACTCCAGATGGCAAAGATTATAGAGAGTACCTGAGCCAAATAGCCTCCCAATGCTGGGCCAATGATTAAACCTGTGCCCCAAGCTGCACTGATCTAAATCCAAATCACACTAAATTATTCTTGAGGAAATGTAGTTCTAAGAAGTAATGATATAAAAGGGATGATGATGCTAACTGTTGATAGTCCTAGAGCATGGTGTTCATCTCGAAAAATTTCAGTGGCATAGGCCTGTTAAATAAAGGAGTTAGCAAACAGGCATGTACAACCGGAAGTTTGAACTAGATTGAGCAAGAAATATATGAAAGTGCTAACTATTTGGTGTTAAAAATATGATACCTTCACTGGTCCAAGCATACCATTTAAACTTCCAAGAAGAAATCTTGTAGTAAGAGCCATCCAAAAACTAGTACTAAGGCCAAATAGTGTGTTGAAAATGACACTGAAATCAAGTAAGCACTGAGATTTATATGAAGCTGAACAAACAACTTAAAGAAAGCACCAATCCGTTGAAAGATATACTTACACCACCACAACCCCTGTAAACATTACAGGCTTTCTACCATAGCGATCAGCAACAACTCCCCATAATACAGATGTCAAACATCTGCCAAGCATGAATGAAGAGCCTAAAACATTTTCATCACACAGGCCTCCCTAGTAAGTAACTTGCAAGGATTGTTGAAGACTTCAAAAAAATGATAATGATAGAAGTAATCTTACCAATATAACCAGCATAAGAACTGATATCAGCTTCTGTCTTCGCAATATTAAAATCCCTTACCTGAAAATAAACGTTCCATCATTGAGGAATCTGGATATGTATTATACTCATCCATGACATAACGTTAAAATTAATCACAGCTTTAGTTTTGTAAGTATTTCATAACAAATGACAAAACAGAACTAAGAGTAGTAATCTTAAAAATGGACTCTGGCATATTCCAAGTACTAAAGTAAAATGTATTCAAAGAACTTCCAACAATGATGTTTAAGCATTATTCATAGAACTTCCAACAATGTCACAAGATCAAAATATACATCAAGTTCAATTGATAGCTAAACTCACCATGAAATAAAGGAATGGAAAGAGAGATGATATAGGCAGTGCTGCAGAGGACAGAATAAAGTGCTATCAGAGCAGACTCAATAGTTTCAAATGACCAAAAGAATCAGAATAATGCCAACTGGTAAAACAGAGAAACAAATGCTGATTTTCCTTTCAAAATATTATGGGATCAGAGGCACTGCTTTTTTTAGCCAAGGTACACAATATCACACATCTAAGATAGAGATGAAATAATCATGTAAACTTAATCAGTCACCACCAAGGGGGGTCCTTTTCCTGATTGATTTAGTTAAAACACTACTAGTATTGCAGTTTTAGCTTAAGATTAACTGTTAAGGTAACGTGTCAACTTTATTGTCGGTTTCAGTTTTGAATAAGCACCAAATTTTATGCCTACCTGGCTGAACTTTTAGCAACCCCTATGGCAAACTTTGTTTGAATGATGCAAAAGAAGATAGGAGCAGTCAAAAAAGTTAGATCATTCTCATGAGAAAGGCCCTTTCACAGTTAACACCAAGTTAAAGAATCTAAACATTTAGTCAGAAGTTAGAACAGTAGCAGCAGCATTAGCAAACATTTCACTCACAAACACCCCAAAAGTCCCCAACAACAACACAGAAACAGGAAGCACGAACTTTTCCAGAAGTTAAAATGCTAAAAATAATGTCAAATGTTTACCACAGGACAACACCAATATCCATATGATAACAAGATTTTTAATGGGTACGCCTTGTCCCTCACTCAACTCTTTGGCCCGATCCACTTTGCAACCGGGGCAGTTATCGTGGTACTTCTTCCTCCCCAACAATGGCTGCTTCACGTTCTCCTCTCTCATGTTTGTGATATTGTTTCACTCAGGTCCCTCTTTCCTTTTACGTGCATCAATCATTCAAACCCAGAAAAGATAGCCACTTGCTAAGCGCACAATGGAGAATCACAAAGGTTGAGGAAACAAACAAACATACATACATGCACAATCAAAGGAGGAACTTTAGGACCCGTTCTTGTTATAATGCAAAAGTACAACACAGGCTCTGTTCTCTCTCACATGTTATATGACGCCACATGACAAATAATCCAGAGCCGTAGACGAACAAAACTAGTGGCATCATTGCACACGTCAGATTAAAAAAAATGTGCAATGGGGGCAGTGATGAAGGTGGAAAAGTTGTATAAGAAAGATTCGTTATTGGGTGTGAAACTATTCAATCTACGTATCTAAGATCATATCGGTGATTAAAATAGAGAAAATGATTAATAACAAAACAAAAGGGGTCTTAAATCTAAAGACAGAGATAGGAAGAATAGGAACAAAATGATGTTGGAAGTGAAGACAACATAATCGTCAAACACGGATTAGTTCCGAAATTTTGAAGTGACATCAAATCTGTGACATACCTATGTATGGCTCTAATTTGATTAGGTAAGGTTCCAAATAACATTTGTATAACATGTTTATTTTTTGGTTTAAACACGTTCTTGATCTTTGATCTTTCATAAAAAATGGTAAATTCTTGACCAAGTAAATTAATACCTTATATGCTCTAATTTTAGTTTTGTAAAAATGAAATTTTTTTATTTTGTCTGTCTGAAAAATACAGATAATTCTTGCAAAATATAATTTAATAATAAAAGTTTTTTTTTAAAAAAAATTAAACATTAAATCTAATTTAATTTTATAAAATTTTAAACTCAAATTTGTATCTCCTCATGTACAATAAACTCTGTCTTATATTTAGTCATGTAAATTTTTTTGTGATATTTACAATAAAATTTGCTTCTAAAATAAAATTAACAGATTTAGATAAACATAAAAGTAGTACTTATTGTTTGACTTTCTATACAAACTAAATCATAACGTTTTTAAAAGTATTATGCCAATAATGTCTTATTCATTTAAGAATTTATAATTTATCTCAAAACATTGAATGGCTTTCATTTCTTACAAAAAGTATTAATTATTGCTTTTAAAGAATAAAAAAGAAAAATAAACAAGAAATAAAGTTAAAACATTGACTATTTTTTTAAAGAAAATATTTAATAACAGTGATAATAATAATATTTGTATTCTTATAAAGTCATTATGACTTTTATTCATTAGTCACAATCAATAATCATACATAATAAATTATTTTGATCTGGACATGGTTGGCCACATATTCATAATTACATGTTAGACGACAAATAGAAGAGAATAAACTTTGCTATAACATCAGCCACAAATGAAGTTTCTTGATGTTACAGCTTTCTCCTTTAGTCAACAATTTTGCACTGTAATGACCTAATGCAAATAAAACTGTTTTCATGGGAATTTTAAAAATTATTCTTTTTTAAAAAACAAATCCAAAATTCCTTTCACATAATATAATGACTGTTGGGTATTTTGAAGAGTTGTTTACTAAAAGAATTATAAGATTAATAAATTCATGTCACCTTCAATTGGAAAACCAAAAAAAAAAAGTTATGCTCTTTTTTTCATATATTTTGTTGAAGTGTCTTATTTATATTAATAGTGATATACTCACTTATATTGTGACCCTTAAAACAAATATAACCAAGGAAGTTTGTTTTGAAAGAACCCAAAATGGTGCTAATTCTTTTTCATAGGTGACATAGAGAGGTGGATCCCACACCCAGTTTTCAAGTTTGATTTTGCTCTTTCAACCCTACCAAGTGGAACAACTCTGACTTCTATTATTTATTTACCTTTTCTGTTTGTTTCCCATCATTCACATGCAATCCAATGCATGTAGTATTTTCATGAGTAGCATATTTTATGTTAGGTTTTTCTTCTTTTTTGTGTTTTTTTGGGCTCAAGTTATAAAATACATTGATGTTAATTTGGTAATTTATTTGAATATATTTTAAAATATTAAAATTAGTGTTTATCAGTGTACTTTTGAAAATATAATAAAAAATAATCTATTTATAAGTTTAAGTTTCAAGTAAAAATAATAAAACTAAACACCATATAAAAAAAGTCAAAAACTCATTATCTTTATTTAATAGATAAAACTAACATAAAAATAACAATACAATAACATAATCATAACAACAAAATCACTGTTATGAGTGATAAAAGTCAACAAAAAGTAATTAGGATAATACCAAAAATTCAGTAAGAAATAAAAATTATAATGGTATATTTCATAAAGTGAAAATAAAAATGAAGGAAGAGGGAATAAGTGTATAATAAAAGAAAAAAAAGTTTAAATAGTTACCATTATTTTATTGCTAGTATTTACTAATTTTGGTTATAATAATAATTATAATGTTGTTAATAATATTAATGTTATCTATTTATTTTATATTAAATTTAAAAACCAGGATTATACAGGAAAAAAAATAATAAAATAATTGTTTCGGTAGGGATTTTGTGAGACCGAGAGAGTAACTTATTTGACGTGTCTTTCCTGCTTCAGAACTCCTGATCACCTGAACCGCTCGCTTTCTTTACTCCAGGCCGCTCGCTCTCCTTCAGTTTGGCCGATCAGTCGCCTTCAGTCTGGGTCGATTGATTGCCTTCAGTGTTGATCACTTGGTTGCTCCCAGCTATGGTCGCTCGGTTGCTTTCTATATTGACCGTTCGGTGAACTTCAAGCTTGACTGAGGAGGGAGGTACCTGTAAAGACACTCCGACGCTCAAGTTAGGCGTCTGTTGAAGGAGCTTTTGCTTACAGATGAATATTATTGTAATTGAGTATTGTGAACTCACTATATCGTGAGTAGAACGTACCTGGCTTTTGGCCTTGGCTATGTATTTATAGGCTTTCACAAGCCCAATAATATATAAACAAACTTACCTTAAACAGATTTATCTTAAAATTCGGCCGATTGCTCATAAACTGCTCATCAATATCTTTGATGAGATATCTTTGATTATTCCGCTACTTTGGACTTCAGGCCCAGTTTACTTATTGGCCCATCAATGTATTAATTTTATTATGAGATCTTGATATAAGTCCCGCAATCGATGGCCCAACTACGACCTAATCCAACTAACTCATCGCCCAACTCTCTTAACCGCTCGACTTGGATATCATATTATACAATGCCCCCCAAGTCCAAGTTAACCGTTCGGTCTCATGGACAGGTTAAATATAGGACTTCAGGCTGGCGCTCGGTGTGAGGGTCCATATCATTTAATGCAGACGTTCCATTTCCCAAATAATCATTTAGGTTTCCCGCCTTTGAGGTAGTTGCAGAGTCCCTAAAGCAGGTCTGCAAGATCAATTGAATCTTATGGTGCACATCGCTAGTGGCTGCGTCAGTTTCCCCTCATTAATGTGAAAGGATATTTGAAAACCTTGGTTAGTCAACCGTCATTTGTCACTTCTATTCCCTTTTCTCCCAACTTTCTAGCTTTCTCCTTCTCACTTTTTATCCAGGAAACAATGGATCCCTCTACTGTTTTATATTGCTTATCGGAATCTGTGGAAGAAAGAGGGCAAGGTGGTAACGTTGAGGCTTCGGGGACTTCATTGACTGTAGTTTGCTACGAAACCACCACCATACTTAGTGGTGAGAGCGCCTTTGTGTACTGTAACGTCGTCGCTGAAAACCTAGAAGAAGATTCATCTTCATCGTCGCTTAGCGTTAGTGACTACAATTGGGCTTCTCGCGATGTAAGCAATTTTTGTAGTTTATTTAGTAGCAAACCCATACTACAGGATTGGATAGACAATAGTTGTATATCCTTAGAACCCTAATTACTGTTCTTGTATAAGACTGAATGCTTGCAGGGGAAATCAGAGGGTTTTCCATGGCAAAGATAATTTTGTTGTTGATTTCTTTTATGCTTATTCTTGCCTGTTTTATTATATGTATGTGAGACTGCCATTTAGCGTATTTCAAATGGATGTGTTGAAAACATTGAATGTTGCCCCTTCTCAACTTCACCCGAACAGTTGGGGATATATCTAGGCTTTTTGCCGCCCTAGCCCTTTTCTTGCCTATCAGACCGACCCTAGCCCTTTTCTTGTATTTCTTTCGAGCCCATCATAGTGCAAAGAGGGGTTGGATTTCCTTAGTATCCGAACGTGGGAATGGTTTACTAGAACTTTACTCCCAATCCTTTAAAGGACTTAAGGATAAATTCTTTAAAGTGACAATTACTGACCTAGGTCGCCCCTTCTTTTCTATTGAGGATACCAGCCCTAGGTTTCCATTATATTAGACCCAAAATCCCCTTAAGTTTACCTCTTGGTCAGAAGATAAGATGACCCTTGATGAGTTAGAGGCAATAAATGTCTTGACCGTGCTGCCTTGCCCTTTTTCCTCCCGGAAGATTATAAATTTCATTGAGCATGATGACTTTAACTTAATGGTGTTTGGTATGTTCCCTTTATTGATTTCTTTAGTTGTTATATGACTGCAATTGATCTCTATAGTCATAAGGTTCACATACACATTCAAAATTATCAACAGATGCACTCATACAATCATCATTCATCAAAGAATTGGAATTATCATTAACAGAATTTAAAGTAGAGTGTGAATCAGTGAAAGAAGGGTTAGAGAATACAGAGGTGGTTGGACACTTTGTCTCTTGAAACTCCAGGGCAGTAGCTACCATAAGTGGTGCTTCATTGGTTGCAGCCCCTTTTTCCTCTTCAACTTTCCTTGTCAACTTGTTGACAGCAGCTACTAACTGAGCCACTTGAGTGGTCAGTCCTTGAATTTCAGAAGCTGGAATCTCCTGTTGCCATTGATCACAGAATGTTGGCTGCCATGCCTGTTCTGTTTGGAATTCCTGCAGTCCTTGTTCAGCATACTGGTGCCAATATGAATGTGGCAGCTGCTGCTGTATAGGCCAGGATTGCTGCTCACCATATGCTTGAAAACAAGGTGGTTGTTGCTGCAAAGAATGCTCACTAAAAGGCTCATAGAAAAGGTTAAATCTTTATGGTTGAGCATTATAAGGAAAAGGGAAATTACCATATGCAGAGGAGTGATCCATGTTTACCAATTGCTCACCAGAATAAAACCAATCAGACCACTAAGACCTCTAACACAAATCTTAAACAAAAATCTATCAAAGAAAAGAAAGAAACTAAACAAGACTAACCTAACACTCTAGAACTTAATTCGCCGAGTCCCCGACAACGACACCATTTGTTAAACTCGCTTTTAGTCGCATCAAAGCCAACAAACTTAGTTTCCCCACTAATGTAGAAGAAGGATAACCAAGGATCAATCCAAGGACTCAACTACGATTAAATTTCAGAAATGTTTGATTAAAGTCTTGTGTTATTTATTTACTAATGCAATGTGTTGAATAGAAATGAAAATAAAGAAATTAAAAAAATAAGAAAGCTAAACTATAGTCTGTATAAAAGAAATTAATGAAAAAGATAAAGAAATAAAACCTGAACCTAAGCTAAAATATAAATCTATGTAAAACAGGACAGAATCTAAACTAAAATGAGAAGTGAATGCAACCTAAACTAACATGCTAAAAATTAACAAAGCAATGAAACTAAAATTAAAACTGAATATAGAAACTATTGATGCATGAAAACAACGAAAATAATTGAGTGACAAAACAATAAGGAACTGACATTTAACACTCACAAATATTACAGTTAGATCAAATACTTTGATTCAAGGAGACACCTTGGAAAGAAAACCTCATTGTGGAGTCAATACAGTTTCTCTAATTAGAGAAAATAAAGTGCAGTTTCACAATTCAAAGCCTAAATCAAACCAAAATTTTTTATTCTGAAGAGAAAACAATAACAGAAATGAATTCACAATATTTTTTCTCTCATTGAACTCACTCTGTCTCGAGAAGACATCTCGAAAATTAATGCTCACTGTGGAGTTATTTGATTCCAAAGAAATCATAAAATTGCAGAGGTACGAGTTCAACTGGATTTCACACAATGATGACTCTCGCATCATCGATCAAGAACACAGATTTAACGAAACAGAGTAAAAATAAAAGAATCACCAAACAAACTACACATAACATCAAGAACTGTATTATTATTAACGAACAAACAAGAATTACAAGAAAAGATACCGAACAAAAGGGGAACGACACCGCAGGAAACTTGGATCTACCACAGGCGCGTAAACCCTAAGCTCTCACGTTCGCTCTATCTACTCTAAGACGAAGAATGTAAAATGAAAAGTGTTTCTGTGTCTAGTCTCCGTGTAAGTCTCTTATGTATATTTACAAAAGCCCTTTTATAGGGTCTGAAAAGAAAAGACAAATTGAAAGAGGGAAAAGAAGAAACTTGCTCGTGACGTTTCATAGCTTCATCCGACGTGGCAACTCCGGTCAGGGTCCGGTTAGAGTCTGGTCAGCTCCCTTTGCTCGCTGATCATCTTCTCCGGGCAGCTCATTCTCGCTTCTTCCCAAATCCCTAGCGTCGTGGGTTATTTTCTCTGCAAATTCTCGAGAGTCCTAGTTCTGCCAAATGAAGTGTAAGGTGAGGACCCCCAAAAAGCTGCAGTTGAAACGCACTGTTTCACTTAGTTGTAGTTCAAGTCCAGCCACGTTGCAATCAGCGGTCTAGAGCTTCATAAATCAGCATCAACCCACTTTGCTTTCAATCAGCCCAAGATTTGGTTCTAATTAATTCCAATGCAGTAGCCTAATAAGAAACAGCAACAACAACGCCCCAAGTGTGTCAGCAATGTTTTAATTCAGTGGCCTTCAACCCATCAGCAGCCCAAATGCTAAATGCACCAGCGTTTGACTCCAATTTCACGAGCCCAGTGGCGTTTTCAGCCCAATTTTTCTTCTACCCAAAACAACTTCTGTAGTTGACTTTCCAGCCTAGTTGACCAAGGGTATTTCTCCAAAATGGAAAGGGTTAAACAGTAAAAAGTGAAAAATAAAGGCTATATAAGAAAAATTGGAGAAAAAGTATTTTAATTTGTAGTTTCTGTAAAAGAGAAAATTACTATTTATTTAAAGTGCACAAAAAACTCCTTAAAACACCTTTTTAACCACAATTATACAAAACTAAAGAATTTAAGAAAAAAACTAAATCTAGTCTAATTTTAAGAAATTAAAAACTAAAAAGCCCTAAGAGAATATTTTTAGCAAAGAGAAATAAGCAAATATAGAGTGTTATCACACCACCACCAAATTCCGCAATTTTCATCCATGAACTTATGGCTTGATTTGCTTCTAGATTTGGCTTGTCCTAGCTAGAGCATTTTGCCATCATGTGTATATGTGTTACATGTTCATTGCTTTCATGTTATGATTAAATGAGAACATGTTTGTGTTGTTTCTGTCATTGCATTGAAATTAACTGTGTTATACATGAGATTTTATCTGTGAATGCATGACAAATGTTTTGGAAAAGGAAAACCACATGCATTTTTGTTGAACTTTAATTGTATGGAAAAACAATAATTTTAAGTCGACTTCATTATTCTTAGAGTAATATGAAGGAAGGTTTTAGTCCTTGAGTGATATCTTTCTCCCTAACACAGTGCTTGCATGGTGATATATCAGTATCTAATGCAAGAGTGATATTGTGTTTTCCTTTCGAAAGGGATGGAGATCATAGTCATCACAATTCATTTCCCTAGGAACAATTCATTGCTTTTGATTTTACTTCATCATCACCTTTGAACAATGGATGCACTCCAGTTTATAGTCAAAGTTCAAATGCAAGTTTGAAGAAAAGATTTCCTTTAGTATATGCTCAATCTCTTCAAATTGAGTTTCTGTAATCTTGACATCTACTTGATCACATCAAGGGACCTTGGTCTCTCTCCCACTCGGTTAGTTGGACCGCATATGTTCAGCCTTGTCAGGCTCTAATGGCTTGTCTCTCGTTCAAGCTTGCCTTGGTTTAACATATCCCGAGTGGTGCCTATCCGTACCATCACGACCAACGTACTCAGCTCTTTTGAAAGTCACAAGACATTAAGCATTAACATCTCGGTTGTAATACAGCTTAATATGGATTCCTCATTTTGGTTTTCAAACATTTAACCGAAGACCGGGTGGTCTCACTTGTTTGGTCATCCAACCTTATAACCTAAGATAGCTTGATATTAACTGTCTAAACTTGTAAATGTGTTGGCTTGATTGGCTACAGTTTTTCTGATCGTTCAAATTTGAATTGCTATTTTTTGTACAGATGACAGGACCCTGCATATAAATCACTTGGTCAACTAGAGCTCCTCGACCGATGAGGAGCAATCTCCCACCATATAATTCCTCCAGCCTAGGAAAGTCTTAAGACTCCTAGAGCTCGCCGACCGGTAAGGAGCGATCTCCCACCGGATTATTCCTTCAGCCTAGGGAACGTCCTAAGACTCCTAAAGCTCGCCAACCGATAAGGAGTGATCTCCCACCAGATCATTCCTTCAACCTAGGAAAGTCCTAAGACTCCTAGAGCTCATCGACTGGTGAGGAGTGAACTCCCAACAAATCATTCCTTTAGCTTAGGGAACATTCCAATGAACTCCTAGATGACTTAAAGCACATTGAAAACAGACTCCCTAATACAACGTGGACGACCTCTCTCAAGTTCAGAATAATCCATGCGCACCTCTTCCAATAAAGAGCTTGCTTAGACTTAGGGGACTTGTGTACTGTACCTATCAACCAAGAATCAAGCGATTGATCATGCAACAAGGAAATGACTGACCGGTCCGAAACAGACACTAATTGATAATTAATCTGAGCAATAACAACTATTAATGGGCAATTAATGAGAATAATAGTACTTGATTGACAATTAATAGGAATAATGTTATTTATTGATAATAAATGGGTCAAACCTAATTGTAAGCTCAATATAATATTTATAAATATATGCTGAAGGAGATTTTAGGTAATTAATTTTGACTAATTGTCTTTATTACAATATTATTATGCAAAGTCACTAACATGAGCGTCAGAGTGTTTTTGACAAATACCCTCCTACATGGCTTGGACAAGAGAGAGAGCAAAACTTGAATAATGAAGGATCATCAGAAAGCTCATATAGTCTTTAAAACAACTTTGAGTATTTTGAGTAAAGAGTCTCAACATCTTATCCAAAACAATTATAAATAAATATTACAAGATATTATTGCACAAATAAAGTGTCTAATATATTTATAATAAATCAAATTACAACCATTAAGCATGTTTCTAATTAGGCTAAAAATATATTTTTTAAATATAATAACTAACAACAATAACTACAATAATAATTCAATAATCTCAATTTAAACTAAATTTGTAAAAATAAATTAGATTTGATTATATTTTCTAATAAATTTAATCTATAAAAGGTCAAATATATTTATAAATATTCAATAAAAATTAAAAGTGAATTTAAATGTTATAACTAAAATCCAAACAAACTCGATAAAATCTACCTATTGAAGAGTGGTGGATGATCTTTCCAACCTAATGACATTCTCACCCAATTTTCGTTCGTTTTTAACTTTTTGTTGAATAATATTCCATCTTTAACTTTGTTTTATCAATAACCTTCTATTTATTATATATTGGTCATTGAATAGGGTTTATAACTTTGGTTCTTTGCAAAACCGAAGTCATAGAGTCTTAACGTTCCATTTTTCAAACTAACACATTTTTGAACAAGTATATGACTTTGGTTATATTTTTCAAAAATAACCGTTTTATTTTAATTATTATTTGAATAATACCTATGGCCTCGATTATTTTGAGAATCGGTGCCATAGAATCCTTAGGCTTCGGTTTCATGAAGAACCAAGGCCAAAAGTGTGAACCAAATTTCAAAAATACCATTAAAATTTTATTTTTTAATTTTTTCGACAAGCTTTCGACAATGGTTTTTAGTAGAACCAATGCCATAAACCAATTATTGCTTCAGTTATTAAAATAACCTAAACAATATTTGTTCCTAGGATAAAAATTCGCGAAAATTCATAGACTCATGTACAATTTTCTTCTACGTTGCTCGCGAACCAGCACTATTTGTGCTCCATCACTTTGAATGTTGTGGTCACTACCTCTAATGCCATCATCAATGGTTTGAACCCGTCCTCACTAGTTTGAACCTGTCCCACACCTTCTTCTTTCATTCTTGAGTGTGATTCTCCACCCTTCGTGGTGAGCTTTGGTTGCTTCATTTGTGACATTTTTTTAGTGCTTTTGTGGTGAAATTTTATACCGTTCCAAAACGCAAGTTGTTGCACCGTTCTCCATTGTTGTTTATCTTTTTAATATGAGCATATAATTTTATATAAGTTGTTCATTTTTTGTATGTTGGATATATGATTAATAATATGTCTAAATATATTGTTGTATTGAATTAGTCTTAGTTTCCCATTTGAGATTTAATACAAAAAATATTTACTATCTCCAAGTTTTTTAAAGAAATGTATTTTTTTAAAAATGAATATAAGAGGAGAAAGTAATAATAATTTATAGTATTGAATCTTAAATTGTCTAGTTGGGCAGTTTAAAAAGAGTAATAATTTTTTCATAGTTTATTAATGCATATAAGTGTCTTAAAATTCATTAATATATGTAACTGTGTTTTGTATTAATCTTTGGGTGTATATTTAATTGTGGTTTATAATCACTTTTATTTTGTGTAACTAGAAGACAAACTAATGCGAAATGCTGACATGTTTAAAATTGGTATATTCAATAAACTAAAGGAAGTGAATCCTCTCCTCTTGAATAAGATAGGATAAAACCTTGAATGCAAAAGTGATCATTTAAGATTACTGAAATTGTTTACACAATTTTAGTATATATACATTTGGATCGATATTGGATTAATTCACCATGAATAATTGAGACCAACCCCGCGCTCTCCCTCCCTCCCCCCCCCCCCCCCCCCCCCCCCCCGTTTTTACCTAGAATGAATATACATTGGTTCACGAACCATTGTCAATTATCAAAAATAACAATTGTTGTATCCTTTCGCTACACCACGTGTCAAGTCCAACACATTTTGAATACATCTATTCTTTTTTTCTGATCCAAAGTCCATTAAGTGATATAATTAGGTTCATCATCATACATCCGAAATATTATCTATTTTGAAATTTTGTTTATCACGATTTTATTCTTGAAAAACACATAAGAAGGTAAAAAAATAAAAAAATATTTAAAGTGCACTTTACTTTAACTCCTAAATAATGTGAAATTATTTGGTGTAGTAAAAAAAGTTTTATGTCTCTCAATTTTGTCAACTCATTTAGAATTGACTTTTGAATTATTAATAACACTCCCGTACATAAGTTATTTCTTTTGAATATCTTCATCCTCAAACTATGACTATCTGAAAAACCTGTTTTGCATAACCATGATAGACATTTTAATTTTAAATGGTTCAATTTGTTTATATAATTTTTTTCAACAATGAATAAAAGCTTCTAAATAGAAATATATATATATATATATATATATATATATATATATATATATATATATATATATATATATATATATATATATATATATATATATATAGGGATTGAAAGCAAAACCAAAAATTCCCTATTCTATGAAACTAAAAATTTAATCAAGTCTTTAGATAAATAATACTTTTATAAGCATCATAATCTTAACGTATTAGGCAACGTGCTGAACTTAGCCTTGAATTCTGCTGCTAAAATCCAATTTGAATCCACCAAACATAGGCAACTGATTATACTTGTCTAACGTGGATCACTGCGTACCAGCAATTTCATATATATATATATATATATATATATATATATATATATAATCAAAGATTAACCATGGTTGTACACCATGGATGATGTATTATGATGTGTAGGTGAAATTATATTCATTACACTTGCTAACTTCTTGAATGATATACTCTTTTTTTTTTTCTTTTAGTTTTAAAATGGATGCTTATTTTTGTAATATTATTGATAAAAGTATAAATTCTTAAAAGATATATAAGTATAATAACAAGTTATCTATTTAAAGCTTTATTTTAGAAAGTTGTTGATAATTAAAATTGAATAAACTTTAGAAGTTATTAATGATTAAAAACAACATTATATAACTATATAAATTGTTTGTCAGAAACCTAAAATATAATCATATATATTTGCAAATGTTTATTTATAACAAATTTGACGTATCATAAAGGAACTTGGAATGAAGTATCATGCAAATATGAAATATATGTTAATCTGGATTACTATATATCATATCATAAATGAAAATGACTTAGCATTAAAATGCTATTGTCATAAACATTGTTTTTTTAAATATTAAAATAATCCTTGTAAATATATAAAAATGAAAGAAATCATAGGATCACTCACAATGACTCGTAGGAATATACCTTGCTGATGATTATTTTTTTTTAAAAGAAAATATATGCCGATTGAGAAAGTAAAAATCTTTCTTTGAATGTTCTATATAATAAGTGTTCCATCTCAAAATTACGACACATGGTTTTTTGTATATCATTAAAAATTACTTGTTTGCTGTAGTCTTTTTAAGCACAGGAAGATTCTAAATACTTCCATCGCTATTTTTTATAAAGAAAGAGAGAGAGATAAAGTATAAACACGACGTGGGACGAGATATGATTTTCTAAGTTTTTTTTAAAGGCAGGGGAAAAGAAAATTAGGACATTTTTATATTTTGTCATATCACTTATTAGGCTTTTTAAATGATAAAATATAAATTTATTGTTTCTTCTCATTTATCAGTTATTTGTTCCATTTCTGGAAAAAAAAAAATATGAATGTATTGTTTTTACTAGTTTCTCACTTGTTTCGTCTCATATTTTAAGAAGAACTGGTAGCTTTTTTAAGAAGATATATTAGTTAATATTTTAGTAGATAAAGTTTTATTTGTCATGCAATTGTTTTTAATCTGAAGAGAATTTTGAAATAATTATATCTTTTATTTAAGTTCTTACATTATTATTATATCAATTTAAGTATTTTTTCTTTTTAAAATGTTTTTGTATAAAAATTCGTTTTAGGAATATAAAATCAAATCTTAAACTATTATATTTTTATAACCAATTTTTAAATGTGACTTATTTATTACATATTTCCCTTACGGTGATTATTTCATTCAAAATTTCAAATTTGATTATATTATTTGTAAAGGCATGAAAATTATTTTAAAGTCATTGGGCCTTAACATTTGGGGCAGTCATACCCATAAGCTAAGGGGTGCCTTAGTCTTAGAGGGAGGTTTTTCTGAAATCAGATTCTCATTTGCTAAGATTTTCCTTCTCTCTCTATAAATATGCCCTAACCTGGTGCTCTGCCTTCTCTCTAGAATTCCAGAAAATTTAACCGTTCAATCTTGATTCTGAAGGTGCTCAAGCATTCCCCTCATAGAGAGCTTCGATTTAAACCGAACGTTTCTTTGTTCCAGCGGGTAAGTCATTTTCCCCTCTTTCTCCAACTGTTCTTGCAGCTAGTGCATGTAACTTCACTGGTTGCATGTGACTAGCAAGCGTTTCTCTTAGTGTTTTATGTCCAATCAAGCTCTAAAGAATTGCGCTCTACACCAATTGGGTGGTTTATAGGTACTGTTAAACCTGTCTCTGTGCAGAGGTACTGTTAGGGATTCTTAAATTAGATGTGCTTGGAATCCAGGTAAAGGGAGCTAATTATTTTGTATGAATTTATTTTATAAAAATATAAGCAGGTTGAATGTTGAACTGGTGTGTTCTTGTGAAGCTGTTCTGCGATTTTAATTTTTATTGGATGTTATAACTGAGACTCTGAAATTGTGCTTGAATAATTTGTGCTTTGGTGTTGAACTGGTACATGTGGAAATTTGTGTTTGTAAGTGTCTCTATTGAAATTAATCTGTTTTCGTTGAAATTGATCTGGTTGGAGGGTTTGAAGTAAGGGCTCTATGATAGCATGTATATGGGTATTAAATAGGTGTACAGGTACGGTTTAAGGTTGTTGTGAGAGGAAGTGAAATATTAAAATTAGGCATATCAGATTTAGAGCATAAGAAGGGTATATAATTTAAATAAATTAATTGATAATTGTTGAGAGCCTTTCTTTATTGGTAGGATAGAGGAACCTTAAAATCCTGAGTTGGCACATCCCTGATCATAAAGCAGCCCTGGCCTGGTCCAGTCAGTTGTGACTAGTCATATGTCCTGGCGTCGTAGGTGTGTTTGATTCGTTCAAACATCTGGGTCCTCTCCAGTGACCAATTGGGGGAAAGTAAGATCTCTACTAGGATGAACATAAAATAAAACAAGTTTATTGTATATGCATAAAGTTATCATGTATTAATTTCCGGTAAGTTATAATTTTAGGAAGTTAGTTACTGTGTGTTTGGAATTTAAAGTAAGGATCCAAATATATATATTAGTTTAATATAATATAAATATATATATTTATAAGGTTACGTATCATATATATATATATATATATATATATATATATATATATATATATATATATATATATTACGGAACTTTGTATATTATATTATAATATATAAAAGATGGCAAGAGTGATTTTCATAATTTAATTCGAGTGATTGGAGAATTATTATGTATGTAAAATAAATTATAAAAGCTTAATATTTTTATGTGTTATAGTGGTATTTTATATGAAGTCGTAATATTTTATATGGTGTAGTAAAACCTTGTGTTTGATGAGTTAATGTATAGTATTGAGACTATGCAAGAAAAGTATTGAGGTTGTGTTATAAGTTTTGTGATTGGTGAGTAATGTATATTGTTGAGATTGTGTATATGTTGATTGTGGCAAAAGTATATGCTTACAAAGTGATGAAAGTACGAACCAAGTGGTAAACCAAGTTTCATCTGTGTAGAATCTCATGGTGAGATTCTTAGTGTTTTAGAATGAAAGTAGGAGCTCATTTTTGGGGATCTTCCTGACGCTCCAATGGTCTTTCTTCTCATGTAGAGAAGGCTGACCATGTGATGAGGAGTAGCAGGAGGTCTTAGTCTTGGAGACTTCCATCATGCTTCAGGGCGCGGAATAGACTAACCTCGTGAGTGTGGCAGGACGGGGGAGCCCAGGGCGGGGGAACCTAAGTATCACAAGCCACCAAGGGTGCATGACCCGCCATAGCCCGACTATCATTCTAAAGTCCGGACGAGTCAAGCCTAGAAGATAACATGCTAGGATCTGTGTCATATATTGCCTTGCTTGTATGTACTTTACTTGAGTTAAATCTGATATGTATATGTGAATATAACTGCATGCTTTTTATATAATTAGCTTACCCTTGCTTGCTTGTGTTTGTGCTATGTTTGCATTGTTTTCTTTTGCGATGATCATCCACTTGGATGAGAGTAGATGGCGACGAGGTTACCTTGGAGGCAACTTTAGATGGGGATGACAGTGCTGCAATCTAGTCCACTAGACCTCATTTCTCTTAGTCCTGTTATTTTGAAGAACCTTTTCATGTTTCAAAATTTTTAATTCCTTATATTTCCAGGGAGAAACTTTAGTACTCCACTTCCAAATTCTAAGTATTGTTTAAGGATGACTGTAATCCTATTACTCTTAACTGCTTTCTATTATTATTCATGATGACGTCTTGATTATATGTATGTCTTTCTATATAATTTGGGACGTCACATTTATGGTATCAGAGCAGTTTGTTCCTAGGATAACCTATAGGTTGCGGGTTTGTTGTGCCTTTCGTGTGGAAAGTTGAGTCTGAATTGTATGTTCTACCATTTATTGCAAGTCTAGATAGAAAAGTTGTGTATCTAACTGGAATTATTGAGGACAGAAAACATCTTGATAAGAGTAGTGAGGGTGCACATTCATGACTCTGTATCGGAGATGATTTTACTTTCTTAATTCTGAAGGTTTGGGGAAAGAAGGAGTTAGGGTTCTAGTGTTGTTTTCTATAGGTGATTCTTGTCTTGCTCTTGCCTTTGTGGTAATGTATTGTGCTCTATGGTGGTAAAGGAATGCAAGTTCAAAGACAACTTGACCTGCATACTTTCATTAGAATTGGTTAGAGCCTTTCAAACAAATTCTTGCCTCGAAGATAACGAGTTAGAAGACCAGAGTTTAGATTCTAAGGGATAGGTGGAGATGTTGGATGTTTAAAAGTAAATTTTTTGGGATGAAGAAGTTTTTAAGAAGGAATTCAGGAGGTAAGATATCGTACGTTTCATAAGAAGAGTTGAGTTCCAAGGGCTAGAATAAGAGGAGCTTCGGATAAGCATTGGTGTAGCAAAGGTTTGAGGAATCAGCTTGGTTCTGTGTATCAGTAACGTCGGAGGTCAGAAGAAAGGAAAGTGTTGGTGAACAACGGAGTGACATTGGGTGAGATTGGCAGCATGGATCGATGTATCATCGATGTTTGAGACCTGAATAAGAAAAGTGGTGGATGGTTTTAGAGGTTAAGTTAAGAATGGAATGCAGGGAATCAATGTTTAGAAAGGAATTAAAAGAACTTAAGTTTGAGAAGCAGTTGTGCAAGACATAGGGCATATTTAAGGGTGTGTAATAAAAGGTGGAAATTCCAAGATGGAGAGAACATGAAGTTTGTGAGGAAAATTGAAGTATTGTAAGGGTTATGAGTTGAATAATAATAAGATAAAGATGGGTAAGTATTAACAGCAAGTGAACGCGTCAGAGTCAAGTTTATAAGGATGTTTCAAGAGCAGTGGTTTCTGTATAAGAAGAGTTTCACTTTGGGTTGAGGAAAAAGATTTCAGACATGAAAGGAAGAACTACAACAAAATATCAGTTTTGTAAGAAAAGTTAAGACAAGAGAATTAAGAGCACAAGGTATGAGGAAATGGGAAGAAAGGTCTTGAAATAGATAAAAAAGGAGTATCTACAATATAAGTTGTTTAAGTGATTATCGAGATGATTTGAGAGTTGGGTTGGTCGATAAGTTCAAGGATAAGGAGCTGCAGGTTAAGTTGAAGTCAGTTTTCATTATGTATGGTTTTGTGGTAATGTTGGATGTTCGGTTGAGTTTGATCAAGAGAGAAGTAATTGTTGGATGCTGGGTTACAGAAGATAATGAGACTGTGAGATTCAGAGTAGGTCAGAAAGTTTGCTTGAGGAGTGATGGTACTCTATGGTGCAAAAGGTTCAAAGGCAAGCTTTGTGTTTCTGAGGTTTCGAGCTGAAGAGGTAAATTCTTGGAGAAAGTTTGAGGGTAAGTTGACAATGTTTATGTTGGTAGGGATTTGATGAAGATTTCTATAATTATGTGACATTTGACATGGTAATCAAAGTGCTTGGGTTGGAGGTTTATGTGAAGTGATTTCTTTGAGGATTTGAAGTTTGACCTTATGAGAGAATGAGTCGTTTATAAGCCTTATTCTAAGAGTGTTTTAGTCTTTTAGAGGTGTTTCTCATTTTGAGAGAAGGAAAACAATGGTGATGCATTAAGGGTGGATTAAGATATAGTTGAGAATTATTGTTATGTGAATCAGGAAAGTTTGATAAATGCAAGTGAAGAAGAGATGGTCTTGTTCTTCATAAGTTTAGGGTGTGATTGCAAGGGAGGTTTGATTGCTTTCAAGCCATTTCTAGAGGTTATGGTCTTCAAGAGAAGCTTCGCGTTTTAAGAAGAAATGTTATAGTGGTGATACATCAGCCATGGATCAAGTTAAATGTGAAGTCGAAGGGGGTTGTGAAAGTCAGAAGAGTTTAACGAGGATAAGCAAAGAAGAGAAGAAGAATCTTTACGGTGTAAGGGTTTTGGTTGGTGTTCTGTAACAAGTTTGTGATTTTTTTTTTTATAATTTGGAGAAGTGGAATTCACTTGGGAGTGGGGTCTTAGGCAGCACCAGTGTTAGAAATCTCTTTATGGGTGGTTCTTGTTGAAGTTGTGTAGTGCGAGAGGAAGATGGAAGTTGGATTAGAGCAGTAGTGTTTGGACTCAGTGTAATCGTAGGGAGAACTACAAGGTTAAAGAATATCAGAAGAGAAATAGATGACAAGTTGGAACATCCTGGTATAAGTCTTAACAATCAGGAGTGATTTCGGGCGTGTTCGTTTTGTGGAGTAGAAAATAGTGTTGAGTAAATGGAATGACAAGGTTATTATGCAAGAGAAGAGTTATTAGGGTTTTGCAAGGTCATGGAAGTTTTGAAGAAGGTTCTTCAAGGGTGATCATCTTCGGGTTACGGTTGTCATTAAGGAAAGGTTCTTTCAGTAAACTAGTGAGCAAGGGAGTTTGAGGATCAGAATAACGCAACGGATGATGATGAGCATGTTATTATCAGTAATAGGTATGCATGAAGAGCTTTTATAATTTTGGATTGGTGGTTTGTGAGGGACGAGTTCTTTGAACAGTATTGGTGTTGTTATATGAAAATGAGTTGGGAAGTGTTTGGTAATCTTCAAGGGTCAAAAGTGAGTTTAGGTATGGAAGAAATGTGTATGAGGCAGAGAAGACAAGTGAACTTCAGTTCCAAGATGCAGTGTCGAATTGGAAGTGGGAGAATAAATGGGCGTTAAGCATGGGAGAAGGGTCAGTGGATGAAGGAAAGGAACAAGGATAAGTTTCAAGTTGTAAGATCAATTTTGAGGTGGGCAAGCGTTAGTCGTGAATGGAAGCTGAAAGAAGACTCAAGTTTTTAGCTTAGTAAGAATTGATTAAGAGACGATTGAAGAATCTGAGATTGAGGTCTCTAGTGAAGTTGTAAAGTAATTTCATTAGTATAATTGAATATTATAACAAGTGGGTTTTTCAAAATGGTTAAGAAGTGTAGATTGGACAATCCTAGTTTCAGATGTATTATAAGTTGACTTAATGCTGATCAATCTAGTGGATTAAGAAATGCATAGGGTTCAGGTCAGTGAGATAACAAGGTGAAGCTGGATTGCTCAAATTGGTTTTGACGTTGCAAAGGAGAAGAGTTTTACTTTAGTAATGATATAGTATAGTAGGAAACTATGTTACTCAGTAGTGAAGATCGGTAAAGCAATGTGAAGCTCTCAGAGTGGGTGTGGTTAAAGGTGATCAATAATGTAGCAGTTGGAGGTTCTTGGAAGAAACAAGAGGAGGTAAATGAGTATTAGTAAAGGGTTAATTTGAGTCAATATTAGTGGAAGTCTTAGAAGAGATTTACAAGAAGTCACGGAAGATTGATGAGTGATTAGCAGTGTGGCAGACACATTGGGGCTAGTTGTAAAAAGAAAATTTCTTAATAGCTGAAATTTAGGAGTTCATATTTGTCTTGAGAGTAATGGCTAAACCAATCTACACTCTGGAACACTAGAGCATTTTAACATAGAGGCAAGGTCGATGGGGAGTAGTATCTTAGTCAAAATAGGTGATTGTGCTAGAGGATGTGACCAGAGTAGGTTGTTCCTTCTCTATGGTAAGTTTAATTTTCGGGGACGAAAAATTTATTTGTTGGGGAGAATGTAAAGGCCTGAAAATTATTTTAAAGCCATTGGGCCCTAACATTTGGGGCAGTCAGGCCCATAAGCTAAGGGGTGCCTTAGCCTTAGAGGGAGGCTTTTCTGAAATTAGATTCTCATTTGCTAAGATTTCCCTTCTCTCTCTAGAAACATGCCCTAACCTAGTGCTCTTCCTTTTCTCTAGAATTCCAGAAAATTTAACCGTTCAGTCTTGATTCTGAAGGTGCTCAAGCATTCTCCGCATAGAGAGCTTCGATTTAAACCGAACGTTTCTTCGTTCCAGCGGGTAAGTCATTTTCCCCTCTTTCTCCAACTGTTCTTGCAGCTAGGGCATGTAACCTCACTAGTTGCATGTGACTAGCAAGCGTTTCTCTTAGTGTTTTCTGTCCAATCAAGCTCTAAAGAGCTGCGCTCTACACAAATTGAGTGCTTTATAGGTACTACTGAACTTGTCTCTGTGCGGAGGTACTGTTAGGGATTCTTACATTAGATGTGCTTGGAATCCAGGTAAAGGGAGCTAATTATTTTGTATGAATTTATTTTATAAAAATATAAGCAGGTTGAATGTTGAACTGATGTGTTCTTGTGAAGCTGTTCTGCGATTTTAATTTTTATTGGATGTTATAACTGAGACTGTGAAATTGTGCTTAAATAATTTGTGCTTTGGTGTTGAACTGGTACATGTGGAAATTTGTGTTTGTAAGTATCTCTGTTGAAATTAATCTGGTTTCGTTGAAATTGATCTGGTTGGAAGGTTTGAAGTAAGGGCTCTATGATAGCATGTATATGGGTATTAAATAGGTGTACAGGTACTGTTTAAGGTTGTTGTGAGAGGAAGTGAAATATTAAAATTAGGCATATCAGATTTAGAGCATAAGAAGGGTAGATAATTTAAAGGCTTAAATCCTTAATTGGTTCCCATGTTATGAGGGAATTTTCAGTTTAGTACCCATTTTTAAAAGTGTATACAAAGGATCCCCATGTTTTGCAATTTGTGTCAACTTAGTCCCTTTTAACCATCAATTTGGCTTGAAAATTGCAAGTGGACAAGTCATTTTGAACTGCAGCATGTTTCTTAACTGTTTGAACCTTTGTACACCTTCCGATTGCTGTTACAAACTTGTTTGAAGTGTCATAATTGACTAAATTGACACAAATTGCAAAACATAGGGACCTAATGTATACACTTTTAAAAGCGGGTACCACACTGAAAATTTCCTCTTAACATGGGGACTAATATTAAGGATTTAAGCCTAATTTAAATAAATTAATTGATAATTGTTGAGAGCCTTTCTTTGTTGGTAGGATAGAGGAACCTTAAAAACCTGAGTTGGCACATCCTGATCATAGAGCAGCCCTGACCTGGTCCAGTCAGTTGTGACTCGTCATATGTGCTGGCGTCGAAGGTGAGTTTCATGCGTTCAGACATCTGGGTCCTCTCCGGTGACCAATTGGGGGAAAGTAAGATCTCTAGTAGGATGAAAATAAAATAAAAGAAGTTTCTTGTAGATGCATAAAGTTACCATGTGTTAATTTCTGGTAAATTATAATTTTAGGAAGTTAATTATTGTGTGTTTGGAATTTAAAGTAAGGATCCATATATATATATATTTGTTTAATATAATATATATATATATATATATATATATATATATATATATATATATTTGTTTAATATAATATATATATATATATATATATAAATATATTACGGAACTTTGTATATTATATAATAATATATAAAACTTTTATACATATTATTAATTATATTACAGAGATTACCGTATAGAAATAGGGTTAAGTTAATTTATTATTATATTATATATATATATATATATATATATATATATATATATATATATATATGTTAAAACTATAAGTTTGGCATGAGATTAATTTTTAGTTGGAATATTTGTAGTTTTGTTAGTAAAATAAGTTAAAAGATGGCAAGAGTGATTTTCATAATTTAATTCGAGTGATTGGGGAATTATTATGTATGTAAAATAAATTATAAAAGCTTATATGAAGTCGTAATATTTTATATGGTGTAGTAAAACCTTGCGTTTGCTGAGTTAATGTATGGTATTGAGAGTATGCAAGAAAAGTATTGAGGTTGTGTTATAAGTTTTGTGATTGGTGAGTAATGTATATTGTTGAGATTGTGTATATGTTGATTGTGGCAAAAAGTATATGATTACAAAGTGAAGAAAGTACGAACCAAGTGGTAAACCAAGTTCCATCTGTGTAGAATCTCATGGTGAGATTCTTAGTGTTTTAGAATGAAAGTAGGAGCTCAGTTTTGAGGGTCTTCCTGACACTCCAATGGTGTTTCTTCTCATGTAGAGAAGGTTGACCATGTGGTGAGGAGTAACAGGAAGTCTTAGTCTTGGAGGCTTCCGTCATGCTCCAGGGCGCAGAACAGACTAACCTCGTGAGTGTGGCAGGGCGAGGGAGCCCAAGGCGGGAGAGCCTAAGTATCAAAAGCCACCACGGGTGCATGACCCGCCATAGCTCGACTATCATTCTAAAGTCCGGACGAGTCAAGTCTAGATGACAAGGAGGTTACCTTGAAGGCAGCTTTAGATGGGGATGCAGTGCTGCAGTCTAGTCCACTAGACCTCATTTCTCTTAGTCCTGTTATTTTGAAGAACCTTTTCATGTTTTAAAATTTTTAATTCCTTATATTTCAAGGGAGAATTCTAAGTACTGTTTAAGGATGACTATAATCCTATTACTTTTAAATGCTTTCTATTATTATTCATGATGACGTCTTGATTATATGTATGTCTTTCTATATAATTTGGGACGTCACATTATTCATGAATTAAACATGAAAATAAATTGAAGATAATTCTTTAAATATGCATAACTTTTTTTTAAGTTATACTTATATTAAAGTGTGTACTAATTTTTATTGTATTAGTAATAATGATAATCTTTTGTCAAACTTAAGTTTTTTTTCTTTTTTATATATATTGCCTTGCATATCATCGTTTATCTTGGCTTGATTAGCCAACAAATTTTGTCCCACATTTGAATTGATTTTAGAGTTTTCATGAATATCCATTTGATTAATTGAGTGATGAATTTTTAATTGTAGATAACATTCAAGTTATAATTTATTGACTACTACATTATGTTATTTTGTTATCCATGACTATAATTCTCATAGACTACTTGTTTATTTGTAATGAAATACAAATTTTATGATCTATCATATAGATATCTATGTATCACTACAAAAACAGGGAATTTTACCGGGGATTTTTTTCAACATTACCGACAGTTTTAACCTCCGAAAAGTGTTTTTCCCGCGGTCACGGAAACCGTAAGGAAAGCGTGCATAAGTAGTGTCAGAAATAGCAGGGGTTTTCGAAACCGCCGGAAATAGTGGGGGTTTTCTACGAACCGCCGGAAATAGTAGAGGATTTCTGTAAACCGCCGGTACTTCCAGGGGTTACACAAAAACCGCGGGTATTGCCTGAGTTCTCTTAAAACCGCCGGTACTACCTTATCCTTCGCATGGTCCATTCAGAAGCTTTTCCTCTGTGCTCGAGGATCTTTATATTAGAAAGACCCGGCATTGAAAATTGTGACCTTCTTGTCTCTTCTTTCACAATGGCTCCCACTCTTCGAACAAACTTGGTTACCTCTCTTCGCGTGTGGGATCCATCTGATGGAATCAAATCCTTTCCAAAGGTTGCCTCCCTCCCTTGGGTCTATGTATCTACGTGATTTATCTGATCTAGAAACGTTGGATTGCAAGGGCCTTCTCCATCTCACATCACTCCAAGAATTAAACATTGAAAGAAATAATATATAAACCCGTGTAGTGTTGTCAATCAAACACCACTTATCAAAAATTGTATAAACGGCAATAATTGTGTGCAGATGAAGAACTGCATAAAACCTATCCAGATTCTCTGCTGAATTTTTTATACTATTTCTAAACTTTCAAATACATTATTAGTGTATTAAAAAAATGTAACATTTTAAAACATCAAAATTACTATGTGTATTCAGAAAAGAAACTATTAAAAACTCATTAGAAAAATGGTTGAGTTAAGAAAAGTGGCTAATGATACTATCCAGGGGTTCCAAAAAGCTTATTATAACTCAGTATATCTCAAAACATTGACACTCAAATATTCTCATCAAGATTAATGGTTATTGTGACAGTAACCAGTGTTCTAGAGTTAGTTTCAGTTTTGTATAATAGATAAGAACAATATAACAGTTGATGACAGCTATCAATATAATAGAATTTGATTGGAAGTTATGATCCAGTCTATTCTAAAATAATTTGATGTATCTCAGTCTAGTAATAGAACCTACTTCTTGTACCTGCGTGATTGACTAAAATCAAAACATCATGTGGATTATTACTTGTTTGCTGCAATCTGAATAGTTAACTAAATAGAACATTTCAACTAATCACAACTGAAATAAACATACGTAATGTAGAACAATGAACTGCAAGTCCAAAGTAAAAACATGTGCAAAGAATACATGATTTATATGATGACACAAACACAAAAATAAACTAATATTATTGCTCAACTAGATAAGATTTCGTTTTAGTAGCTGCAACTGGAATTTGCAATAATGAAAAATGTACTAGTTTAATATATTATATGATCACAGCATCTAATTCTAGGTATTTATTACCTCTTTCTTTTTCCTATCAAAATTTCTTCCTATTCTCTGCCACTGCCCCTGTGAACATACATACAACTCAATAACCACACAAAAATAAACCATACATTAATTAAAACACACTTTTCTTAAGTCATAATCTGGATAGTATCATTATCAAGCATAACATTTACAATGGCAATCCATCTCAAATAACATCCAATAGAGAAACAGTAATGTAAATGCAATCCAATAGAGAAAACAAGAAAACATTGATTAAATCATAAACAATAAGGAATTAACCAATGCCACTTTCAATGGCAGAAAGAACTGATTATGTCCAACATTAACAACACACGCACTTACCATCGTATCATTTTCCACCAAACATTTTGCCATTAAATAATGAGTAGCAAGGTACAATTATCAATCAAATCAGGGCTTCACATTTATTTCAGTTGTTTCCAGAAGCATTGTGCTTTGAACAACTTGATACACGTTTGATGTTGACCATGAATAATGGCCCTAACCTTTAGCCATGGACTGGCAACAATAAATGTTATTGCTTCTTTTCCTTTCATCATTGCTCTTTTTCCCCCTAAAATTGATTAAATAATACATTCTTGGATAAGCACGAGTAGAGAGGAGAAAGACAAAACATGTTTGAAACTGAGTATATACCGACAATGTAAATATGTTTTGCACTATTATCTAATCCATATGCTCAACCTTTCTTTAAACATATTTTTTTCTATATTTAACTAGCAATGAATCAATATAGTGGAGGACAATTCAGAACTAATTTTCAGAACTACGTGGAATTTACATTGACCACACAATTCAGACCAAGAGGCAATATATGAAGATTAATAATTTAATGTGAACAATGCATGACTCACCTTATCAAAGTTACAGATTCTCTAATTTACAAGACCAATTCCTGCAAAACATTTATGCAAATATGAGTTTGATAATCAGTACTGCAATAAATATAAATAATAATGCTACCAAGAAAATCTATGACCAAAGTTTGGAAATGATGACTTCCAAACTTTTGTGGTTCCTAAAATATATTATTATTGTAGTGCTTCCTGCTTTTATATTGCCTTTCATGCCAACGATATAACCAGTCACTCAAGCAATTAACAGATTCATCATTCCCACATACCTAAATTCACAACAAAAAGTGCAGAAATTCAGATCATAAAATTGAAAAGGCATGCAACCTTAACATTTATAAAAGTTACCTCAACAGCCTTCGTTAGCTTATATTTGTATGTCCATAAGTTGCACTCCTCCATATCTAAATAGGTACGATAGTATGATCTCATACTACAATGCAGATGGCAGAATACAAGGTCAAATCACTAAAAGGAAGAAACTTCCTATATATGTCTTAAACATGTTGAACTGAAAAATGAAATCAGTTTTTTGGCACAATGAGATCCATCAATGAATATTATTACCACAATGTATATCAGTTTAAAAGCATAAATTAACTGAATGTGTTAAAAAACTGAGATACCTCTAAATAACAAACCTTGATTTTTTGGTGCTCTGAGTTTTGGGGATTAAAACTATCGGTCATACACCGTTCATAAGCAGCAAAATATTGACCAGGCTTCAACACTCTAAAAATCTCTTTATAGCATCCATACTACACATAATTCCATGGCACGAGAAATAAGAGTCAGCCAATACAAAATTATGAACACCATTTTATAGATTTACAATTAACACATGCACTCCATGCTATCATGCAGGTCAAGTTGCTTCATAGTACTTCACAATTTATACGTAAATGGGGGAGATAGAAAGTTGTAGTAGGGATGGGGGGAAATTAGCGTGTGAAACCCATTGGAGAGTACAAGATATTGTCACATACAGCATCTGGTGCATGACAAGTGGCTTCAATCGCATACACTGCATCAAATGTGTTGTCTGGGATTGGCATTTCATGAAGTCGGCCTGCATTATCAAATACGATGATAATGTCAATAATCTTTTCAAATCAATATCCTCCTTCAACATGTTTAGTTATGCTTAATTTACAATATCATTTTAGCCAAAATATCTTGATCATTTGATTGTAAGTTTTCTGAACACAAAATAAGGCAACATATTCAATGTAACATTTATAACTGGATCAGAACAATTTTATAAAACGAAACAATAAGCTCTGAAATAAAATCCCTCAAACTCCCTCCCAATAAGGATAATTGATATACAAAAATCAACCTTGATATAATTGCAAGTCTTGTCCACTCCCGCAATGCGAATGAGTTCCTAGTAAAAAGCAAAAAATCTGTTAGTGATCAAAGTGTGTAGGACTTTTAATTTAATGTGCTATCTTCTTCCAAAATATTGAGAATCCAAAAATAATCCCTTCATCTAAAAGGCTTTCAACAATTAACATGGAAGATTATGCATAATAAATTAACAAAAGATTACTTTCATAAGTAATTAAGTAAAATTAACACTTAAATAATGCATCTTTCATAACTTAGCATTAGTCAGGAGTTTATTTAAACATAAGGGGAAAAAACATCAGCTGGGAGACTCCTTTTATATCATGATCATAAATTGAAAAAATATAGTTTATGAAATAAGTTACTTCTCTAGCAATTTGGGATTTATACGGATCAAGCAATTTTCTCACTCTCATTATGTGAGCTTCTGGCAACTACTTTGATTCAATAATAAAGATGGCATTTTAGCTCTGACAGAGATAGAGAAATATTAGGTTTAAATTTAGACAAATTTGACAGAAGAACCATTATAAACTATTTCTGATCAAAAGTAAAGATTGAAGGCAAATATCCGGGGCCATCCAGAATGTTGTACCCTTCATTGATTTAACGTCATTTATTTTGGTTGCCTGCAAAGCAAATCATAAAATGAAGTCAGAAAAATTGAAATGATAAGAAATTTAACATTACACAAACATCTATAACTGATATCAAAATATTCTAGAAATAAAAGAAGCCCTAAAATTGGCAATCCAAAATAAAATATATTTTGCATACCTTGGCCAATCCAAAATCGGCAAGCTTGACAGATCCACTTGCATCCACCAATACATTTGCACATTTGATATCCCTTAAATCGGGAAAATATAATTTAGAAAACCTTTACAATGATTGTCTCATCCCAATTACATAACTGGTACATGAATGCATAAAATAGGATATCAAATGAAACTCAAGCAATAACCCAAAGACAAAATCTGCTACTGAAAACTCAAAAATTGAAATTTCCCACATGTAACCATTCAACCTGATCTTAGTAAAGAACTAGATTTTCCTTTTTAATTATTTGAATTTGAAGCTCAACGTAACTAACAACTGAAAGAAAATAATAGGCCATCCACAAATACGGGACCATTAGCATCAAAAGTAGTAGTTTGAGGCACGAAAATAATTGGAAATCTTCTCTCCTCCGTCAGCTGGATCGCGGCGGTGAAGATCTCGCTTCTAAGGCGCATCATATCGGCCTCTCCTTGTAAAACCCTAGCCTCAGTCTCCCACCTTTCTTACCCAATGGAGGTTGAAGTGAAGTTGCGCCTCGCAGACGCCAACGCCCACCGCCGTGTGACCAGCTTGCTCTCCCCCTTCCACGTCGTCACCCACCGCCAGAAAAACCTTTTCTTCAACGGCGTTGCGTCTGAGCTCTCCGAGCGCCGCACTGTGCTACGCTTGCGCTTCTACGGTGACAACGAGTGGTGCGTCGTTTCGCTGAAGACGCGAGCGGTGTTGGTGGAAACCGTCAGTCGCGTGAAGAAGGACGAGGAAGATCTGAATCCGCGGGTCGGACACGAATGCGTTGCAGAGCTTGAGAAGTTGGGATCGGTGGAATCTAGGGTTTTACCGGAGAAGTATGAACTGAAAAGGAGTAGAAGATTGGGAGGGTTTGGGAGAAGATGAAAAGGAAAAGTAAAGTTCCAAACTAAACCTAGAGAAACTGAAAAGGGGTTTACAGTGTTTAGCCCGAAAAGTTATTTTAAAAAAAATAAATAAATGTTAGGGACGGTTTTCACCGCCGGATTTATTTGGGGTTTCGAAAACCGCCGAAAAATAACCCCTGTTAAATTATATTATTTTTGTAGTGTATTGAAAACACTATAATTATAATTATTTGGGTACAAGAGTAGAGTATCCTAAATATTCTACAACTTCTTTCTCTTTTTCTTTTATGACGTATTTAGAATTAAAGTATCATTATTATACAAAAACCTATATTTATTTGATATATATTTTTTAATGAATTTAATCTATTAAATGTATATAAGTATTTTGATAGTTATAATTACACATCAAATTTCAAATCTATTAATAAGTTAAATTAAGTAAAATCGAGATAGACTTAACTAAAAAAATTTACAATTTCTTATTAAGAAAATAATATAATATATTTATGTCATGCAAAATGGTTTCATTTCAATAAGTTAAAAATAGTACATTAAGTAAAAGATTATTTTCTTTTATTCAAAATATTATCTATTTTAAAATGAGGAACTCTATCATGGTTTTATTTTTAAAAAATATATTTATAAATGAAAGAAGAAAAAAAATATTTAAATTACTTTAAATATAGACTCCTAAATAATGAAATGATTGAGTATCATATCAACAATTACTCATCTACAAGCATTATTACCATTACCATGTACATTAAAATGGACAACCCAAAAGTAAACTCACCATTTTTCACATTACTAGTTAAAATGGAAAACCCAAAAGGAAACTAATCATTGTAAGGAAACTAATCATTTTTCATATTACTAGGACAAGTTGGACAATTAATGCAACCCAATAAAACAAATTTATCTTATGCAAATAATGCAATACATCCCTTTGAGACATATGTTGCTATTACTAAACACTAAATCGATTCATGTTCATAATTAGAAAGATCTAAAACCATAACTATAACTCTGAACTGAGTTTTGGTATTTCTTTTAGGAGTAAAAAACTTACCTTGTCAAAGTGAAACAACAAAAACCATCCATGTAATCGATATTCATCCATATATCACATCACAAGGTATAGACTTTTTTGGGAATGTTTTTGCAACCTGCAAATTTTAATTTAAATTACTAACAAGACAAAACATGCTTATGATAAACTAAAGTTAGAATCTACAAAACTCATTTATTCGTTCTCTCTACATCTCTACTAGCTTCTCCATAAAGAGAGCAACCTACAGGCAGCTGGTTCAGAAACAAATTCAATCAATTTATGAAATCCAGGGAAAAGACACCGACAAATGAAGAAAGACAGCAGCAACAAAGCCAACAAAAAAAGTCTGCAAGGTATATTACTCACAAATTTAAAAGACAACCAATTTTAAGATTAGAACCAAAATGTCGGATACGGGAAGCAAATAAAGTAACTAACCTCAAGTTTGACAATTTGTTGATCTAGAAGACACTTAAACGTAGAGATATACAAATCCTTCTGAGTCGAGATAACTGTGTTTCTATCCCTGTTATTCACAATAGAAATACTAGGATACGTTGCATTTCAATCATTCATGGAACAATCAAACTAGAAGCCCTCAGTAATTACCGAAGGCTAGAAGCCCTCTGTAATTACCGAAGGTCAGAAGCCCTCGGTAAACTCCGTCATTGATTACGGAAGACAAACTAGCCCTTGCTAAACGCCGTCGGTAATTACAAAAGACCAAATGGCCCTAGGTAAAGGACGTCGCTAATTACAGAAGACCATATAATCTTCAGTAAACGTCGTCGCTAATTATCGAAGACGAAAGGTCTTCGGTAAACGTCGTCGCTAATTGCCAAAGACGAAAGGTCTTCGGTAAGTGTCTTCTGTAAGTTTACTGACGGTCGTCAGCCGTCGCGAAAGTTTTCGACGAACTATTTAGCGTGAGTTTTGAAATCGTCTGTAAACCGTCAAAAATCATTATTTATCGACGACTATTTTACATTATCGACGGCTGAAGGTCCTCGATATTAAATTCAAAATCTGTTGTGACTCCATCTTCCAAAATAGACACAAAAGTCATACTCCCTAATCTAACATCATTGCCACTAGTAACCTCCTGTCCTTCATAATCATTTTGGACACAAGCTTCTCAAAAAACCTCTTTCTTCTGCTCACAAAAAAATGCACCATTCACAATACGACTACGCAAGTGTTCAACTCATTCGTTGTCCAATTGATCAAAATTAGAAAAATTAATTCTGGAATTTTGAATTGAAAACATTCTCTCACCCAAAATCTTGAATTGGACATTAGTTAAAACTGGAACAATCTCATTACTTGATTGAGATACTCATAACTCACTAATTCCACACTAGAACACATTGTGAGTAATTACAAAAGGTAAATATGAAAAAGGAAAACGAGAGAGTGTGAGTTGAAAGAGAATTACGTTGTGGTGTATTGAAGGGGTGTCGATTGAAAAATGTAAAAAATTTGTATGTATCAAAGTATAATTTTTCTACAATTTATTGTTGGGTGAAAACTGCTGCAAATACAGATTAAACAATAACATTTGAACATAAATTTTTGAACCACAAAGTAAACCCTAATTTATATTTGATGTGATATCCTTAAGCGGTGTCTTCAAGATAAGGGTAGTCAGTGTAACCAACAATCGGATCATGAGTGTAAAAGGTGTCTCTGTTGTACATGTTGAGTGGTGCATCAACCTCAAATCTCTTAGGCAAATCTGGATTAGCCAAAAACAAACGACCATAAGCAACAAGATTTGTCTTGTTCTCAGCCACAGCTTTGTTCCCTTCTTCTCTGTCATAGCCTCCAGCAACAATGAAAGTGCCATTAAAGGCCTTCTTCATTGGTTCAAGAGTGTAAGGACTTTCCACATTCTCCCCAGAAATGTTCCATCTTGGCTCAACCATGTGCAAGTACACCACACCATGTTTGCTGAGAGATTGGGCCATGTAGAGACCCAGTTCTTGAGGGTTGGAGTCAATACATTCATTGTAATCTGAAAAAGGTGATAGTCTAATTCCAACTCTATCTTCTCCTATTTCTTCAACAACAGCTTCAACAACTTCTAATGCAAACCGACAACGATTCTCCAATGATCCACCATACTTGTCTCTTCTGTCGTTAACTTGGTCTTTCAAAAACTGGTCTATCAGAAAACCATGTGCTCCATGAATCTCAACTCCATCAAACCCTGTACCAGTACTACTTGTGGTTATAAACTTATCAAGACCTTCATGATTGTAGTATTTATAAAGACTCATTAACATTATAACTTTTTAGTGTATGAAGTGAAAATTCATGTGTTATTTATGAGTTATATATACTCATTTTTACCTGCTTCCATAGCATTCCTTGCAGCAATTCTGAAGTCATTGATGATAGAAGGAATTTCATCTGTCTGTAACGCTCTTGGTTGCATGCCATTACCAGATTTTAGTGGCTTGTTCGTTGATGAAATTGGAGCTTCCCCATCTGCTGCATAAAAAATTAATGAATATATGATTGATTATATTGTATAAAATTGGCCAAGAAATTGTAATTTAAAGCACAAATTATATACCTTCCTCTGAAACCCTTCCAACATGAACAATCTGACAGAAAAATATTCCACCTTTGGCATGAACAGCATCCACAATGGGTTTCCATGCTTCAATTTGCTCTCTTGACCATATACCAGGTGAGTTTGGGCTATATAAAAATGAGAAGTATCATCAAATGAGAGAAATTTTGAATACAACAGAAAATAGTAACTATATGTTGAATATCAGACTTATGAGATATGTGAGTATGTTTGTAAATTACGTACTATTTAGAAGAGGGTGAAATACTGGTAGCCTCAGCAATGAGAAGACCACCCTTGGTAGCTCTTTGAGAGTAATATAGGATAGCATGTGGCTGAGGAACATTATTGTAAGCTCTTGCTCTATATAACGGTGCCAAAACGATTCTGAAAATGCAAAAAGCAACACAGTTACATAAACTTTAAACCAAGAAAGTAGCATGCATGTGCATGTTTTGACAGAATAGGTTTCTCAAGTGAATTAAGACAGATGAAAAATAAAGAATCTAATTTATTGACACACACGCATATATAATATGAAGAGAATTGATCTAAAAAAGCTTAATATATATTTAGCTAATGAATTGAAGTTTAAGAGAAACTTAAATGTGAATGTATTTGCATGTTTGTAGGAAAGTAAAGAATGAAGAGAAAGTTACCTGTGGGAAAGGTTGAATATCTCCATCTTGTAAGGTGTAAGAAGAGGGATGAGATGATTAATTTCACCCATTTTTGTGCAAACTTATTTGTCTGATAATTTTTCTTTATCTGGTTGCCCTTTTGTTCTGCTTCACTTTGATGGTGTTAATTCAGATTGAGTTGTGTATTTATAGATGTCGTCCAATTATATGATGTAAGAGAGTGCGTTAGATGTCATTGACAAATAAAATCTCTTTGAAATGTTGATCCGATTAATAATTCACTTTATAAGTGGTCAACATATGAAGATAACACGTAAGTGCGCACGTTAGCTTTGAACTGGATTTGTACTTTCTGACACGTGTTCTTTTTTTCAAACACTTGCTAGTCATCAATCAGTTCCGTAAACTATAGTGTTTTCCGGTAAAAACTTTTTTAGGTTTAATAATTTTTTTTATTCTTATAATATTTTCAATTTCTACTTCTAAATATTTTTTGATGTTTTTATTTTACTATTTTTTTTTAATCGGATTCATAAGTTTTTTTTTGTTCAAATTTACAATGATCTGTGTGATCTCTTGTTACATTTTTTGAAACAAAAATAACTTTGACTAACGATATCTTATTTGTTAGAGGTTATTATTCTGTTGTTTGAATCAATACATAAAATAATAAATAAAAAGAAGCAAAGATACAAACAAGCATACGATAGCAAGTTGAAGGGATACGTCGGTCTTCTTGGTCATAAGAAAACTGCCTTATTTACAAGTTGGCAAACTCCTTACACAGTTATTTGTTAAGATAAACTTAAATTTTAGAATTTATTTGTAATTATGTTTAAGCTTTTGGTTTCTATTTTTCGATTGTCAGTTTGTTCAGTTGCGGTTTATTTTATTATTTTGATTTTGATGTACGTGCTTCTGATTATATTAAAATATTCGATCAGTATTATTTTGTCTATGTACTTGGTTCTATTACTATTCATTGTTATTTAATGGGCCATTTCATTCAATAAAATATACAGAATCATAGTGTAGATATTTGTTTGTATGTTGTATTTTATATCAATTGACATCAGAGCTATTGTATCCTAAGGAAAAAAAGAAAAGAAAAGAGAGTGTATGAGTAAAAATAGAAGAAGAGAAAAAGCATGCTTGAGTGTTTGAGGAAGAAACAAGAAGAGAGAAAGTGAAACGGACAATCTTGTAAACGGTGTGTTCTTGCCGTAATTGACAAAGAAAGCCAATTATGATAATTGGAGTCTAGAGATGAAGGCTCTTCTTCCCAAGACATCTGGATGTAGTAAGGAATGAGTACCTGGAACTAGTGGGGAATGAAGAGCAAACTGTTGTAAAGATCATTGTGTTAGAGAAAAACATGAGTAAAGGACAAATCAGCATTGTACCTATTGTAGAAAGCTATGGATGAGTCTGACATTGAGAAGATAGGAAAGCTACATCTTCAAAAAAAAGTGTGAGAGATCTTGGAAAACGTCTACAAAGGAGATGACTGAGTTAAGCAAGTCCAACTTCAAACTCTCATAGCTGAGTATATATCTCGGGTCGGTAGAAATGAAGAGTCGTTGCCTACCAGTCGAGTTGTGGAGAATATCTTGAGGTCATTGAGAAATGATTTTGAGAATATAGTTTGCACCATCGAAGGAGAGTACAATGGAGGTCTGAATGGAGAGTTTTCTTGAGAGCTCGGCACAAAGCTCGATGGAGAGCTCAACGTAGCGCTTGATGGAAAATTCATGTAAGAGCTTTGTGGAGAACTCAGAAGACTGTTTAGAGAGCTCGATCGATAAGTCAGCAGAGACCACGATAGAGAGCTGGGACAAGCAATTTGAGCACCCAGTTAGCCCAAAAGAGAAAGTAGGAAGCTTGAATATCTATGTGTGGAGACCAAGTGGCTTGCTAGAACGTGAGACCAGTCCGATTAGCTTGGCGGTGTCTTTCCATAGATCGAAGGAGAATGTAGGGAGCTCGATGGAGCATGATACAAGCCTGGTCATATTGATGGGATGCCTAGATAACCTAGAAAGTCGTGTAGAGAATGTGGAAATCTTGGATAGCCCAAAAACGGACATGGACCTATAGCCAATGGGTACGTTCAACATCACCGCAGCACATGTCACCTTCTACGAGTTCAACATCGACCTACAGCCAATGGGTACGTTCGCTCTCTCTATCTCTTTTCCCTTCATTTTTACTTTTTCATTTCGTTCTCATCGCTCTGATTGCTTTGCAGAGTCGCAAGGACGTTGAAAGATCTCTCTTCGTTGTCAAGAGGTTTGTTTACTTTTCCTCCTTTCAGTATTCATCGTTGTAAACTAATCTGATTTGGTTAAAAGGTAAATAAAATTTGACTAAAGATTGTTCCACTGAAGATTCTTTACCACCGCTTTGCCCTGGACTAATCTGTTTCCATTTTCAATTTGTACCTTTAATTTTAAAATTGGTTGTTTTTAGAATCCGTTGGTTTGTGTAAAAGATTTCTCTTTTTCTTACTTTTTTTACCATTACATATATATATTTGGTATCTTGTTTAGAGCCTGTTTACTTTAAGGAAAAGATATTTGTTTTCATTAGATATTTTTACTTCAATTAAAAAATTAATGTTTTCAACATTTGTATGGCAAAAGTTGAAAAACACATTTTTTTTTAAGTCTTAAATATAGGAAACAAATTGAAGATAAAGTATCAGTTTTGAATGATAGTGTTGAATGCATCTGTAAAACTTTGTTGTGTGAAATGATGATTTCAGTTGTTTTCGTAGATGATATGGGATGAGATTGTGATGCAATTCAACTTATAACTACGAAGCAACTGAAGCTGCGACCAAAGCGAGAAGTCAGGATTGATGCTGATATAAAAGACGGGGGAATGACATTCGTTACAACTTTATCTCCACATGCCAATTGGCTTCATGGAAATGCGAATTTGAAGCTTGAGGTTGGTAAAATGAATATAATTTTTCCCAAATATTGATATTAACTAATCTGAATCTTGTCGCATGGCTTGACTTAATAGGTCAGAGGTACAGTTGATCAACCAGTACTTAATGGACACGCATCATTTCACAGGGCATCTATTTCTTCACCAGTGCTACGAAAACCACTTACCAAGGTGGAAATGTTCACGTGCAATCAAACAGGTAATGACACCCGCACCTGAAACTGTAACTCCATCTCTAGTTAATGAATATGTGGACCCTTTAACAAGAGGTTTTGACACTGATGGAAACCCAAGGGAAATCTAGTATAGAAGCAAATGATTAATGCTTTGTGTACGAAAGTTTTTAATTTCGTTTTTTCATACAATAATAAATAATGTTGAGGATGACATAACCTTTTAGTTGAAGGGATCAAGCTTTTTTTGGAAGGCAATGGTATTTCTGGGACCTCCTTGTCAACTTTTTGCCTATAGCTTCCATGCTATATATTTCTGGCAATAGTATTCTTCTTCGAAGCCCTTATCATTGTGCTTTAACCAACTATTATATGCAGACAGTTGCGGTTATATCTGTTAATGCATGGGGAGTGGTACAATTTGGATCCAAAAAGAAGGTTAGCATCATTGTAATGCCTGAAATATGTACCTGTTTTATCATGATAACTATGAGGTTCTGCCCATGTTCACTTGGATTAAGAATAAGCTATGTTTAGTGGATAAGAAGTACTAACTCATCATGCTTATACAAGTGTTTTAACTTAAACTGATGAATTTCAAAACATTGTCTAACTTCCTAAACCTCTGGTAAGGAGTACAGTTTAACAGAGCATAGTTTCTAATATATTTGCATTATTTTAACACAACTTTAAACCTTAAATTAATTGTTGACTTTGATGATGGACATCTAATCTTATTCTTTTTCTGCTTGTGATTAACTAATGTAACTTATATTCTCACGTAAGTTGTAATACCAGACTACTTACAAGCTTATTTCCATCAACCTTGTTTTCCTTCATTCTCCTGTTGCTTTTTAGTGCTAGTTTGATATCATTATGAGAGAGCCGGAAGCACTTCAACCCTATATTTGAAAAATGATTATTACTGGTTTTTTTCTTCTTATATTAATATATGTTTTGGTTTTGAAGGTGCTTTGATCATGTTGCATCTTAGTCTCCTATGTCCTGTTAAGGTTTATTGTTAAATGCTTTTGTTGCCTTGTTAAAAGTTAAAAGCATAAAAGATGAATTTTATGCGTTAAAATTTTCCTATATATTGGAAAGATGTGAAAAAAAGTTTATACATAGTCTATTGTAAGAAAAATCATAAAATATAAAATATTTATATAATAAATTATGTTAAATACTCACATTAATCACATGAAGTGAACTAAAATCTTTTATCCACTAACTGCATATCTTATCAAAAGCAGTTGATCCCTGTTGAATGAAGCAGCATACTTGAAATTTGAACTTTCTTTTTTTCCTTCCAGTTAAAGCTTTCATGGTTTACTTTTGTGTCTCTAAAGCTATGAAATTGCATGATAAATCACAATGGTGCATGCTCAATCTAAGTTACATCTCCCTTGTTAAACAAACCGGAAAGTAGGATGTTGCATGCTGATTTCTGGATCAAATTTCTACTTCAGAAGAGTTTAGAGTAGTCACAGTACTTCAACATGACTCAATTTTTGTTTTCTCTCTCCAGGTTATTCCAGATTACTTCTTTGTGAAATCCAAGATTATCTTTAGCATGTTACATTTTAAGAAATTGCTATGAAGCCTTTGCCTTGTATTCTTTTGGCAGATACCGGTTTTTTAACTCCCGTAGACAAATTTGCCTCCTATATTACCAATATGGGCAAATTCAAAGTCAAGGGGAAGTCGTGCTACCTCCATACGACTTCTAAAGGAGAAGTCGTGCCACTCCTGCACGACTTCACACTGTTCACATGAACACTGGTAAAGTCGTGCTACCCAAAAACGACTTCATCTATTGAAGTCGTGTCATCTCCACACGACTTCACTTTTTCTATTTTTATTTTTTTTTATTTCATTTTAAAGCATTAAAAATTGATTTTTAAATGTTTAAAATTCTAAAAAAAATTTAAAAAATGGTTAGAAATTATTAGTTTTATGGTTTAGAAGTTCTAAAATTATTGTATAAATTTTTTCGTAATAAACTTATTCTGTTGCAATTTTTTTTAATTAAAACTAATTTAAATTAAATAAAAAATATGACAAAATAGAAATAATTGTGGAAAAAATTAAAGAAATTCATTATTAAGGTTTTAGGTTTATTGTAAATTTTATACTAATTTTTTGTTGTTTAAAATAATTTGTATAATATTTTTTACATTAAAAACATAGTTTTTTTTTTAATTTTAGAATGAAATAAAAAAAAATTAAAAATAGAAAAAGTGAAGTTGTATGGGGTTGCACGACTTCATCTATTGAAGTCGTGCTACCCCCATACAACTTCACTTTTTCTATTTTTAATTTTTTTTATTTCATTTTAAAGCATTAAAAATTGATTTTTCAATGTTTAAAATTCCAAAAAAAATTTAAAAAATGGTTAGAAATTATTAGTTTTATGGTTTAGAAGTTCTAAAATTATTCTGTTGCAATTTTTTTTAATTAAAACTAATTTAAATTAAATAAAAAATATGACAAAATAGAAATAATTGTGGAAAAAATTAAAGAAATTAATTATTAAGGTTTTAGGTTTATTGTAAATTTTATACTAATTTTTTGTTGTTTAAATTAATTTGTATAATATTTTTTACATTAAAAACATAGTTTTTTTTTAATTTTAGAATGAAATAAAAAAAATTAAAAATAGAAAAAGTGAAGTTGTATGGGGGTTGCACGACTTCATCTATTGAAGTCGTGCTACCCCATACAACTTCACTTTTTCTATTTTTAATTTTTTTTATTTCATTTTAAAGCATTAAAAATTGATTTTTAAATGTTTAAAATTCCAAAAAAAATTTAAAAAATGGTTAGAAATTATTAGTTTTATGGTTTAGAAGTTCTAAAATTATTGTAAAAATTTTTTCTTAATAAACTTATTCTGTTGCAATTTTTCTTAATTAAATCTAATTTAAATTAAATAAAAAATATGACAAAATAGAAATAATTGTGGAAAAAATTAAAGAAATTCATTATTAAGGTTTTAGGTTTATTGTAAATTTTATACTAATTTTTTGTTGTTTAAATTAATTTGTATAATATTTTTTACATTAAAAACATAGTTTTTTTTTTTAATTTTAGAATGAAATAAAAAAAATTAAAAATAGAAAAAGTGAAGTTGTATGGACCCCATACAACTTCACTTTTTCTATTTTTAATTTTTTTTATTTCATTTTAAAGCATTAAAAATTGATTTTTAAATGTTTAAAATTCCAAAAAAAATTTAAAAAATGGTTAGAAATTATTAGTTTTATGGTTTAGAAGTTCTAAAATTATTGTAAAAATTTTTTCTTAATAAACTTATTCTGTTGCAATTTTTCTTAATTAAAACTAATTTAAATTAAATAAAAAATATGACAAAATAGAAATAATTGTGGAAAAAATTAAAGAAATTCATTATTAAGGTTTTAGGTTTATTGTAAATTTTATAGTAATTTTTCGTTGTTTAAATTAATTTGTATAATATTTTTTACATTAAAAACATAGTTGTTTTTTAATTTTAGAATGAAATAAAAAAAATTAAAAATAGAAAAGGTGAAGTCGTGTGGGGGTTGCACGACTTCATCTATTGAAGTCGTGCCACCCCCACACGACTTCACTTTTTCTATTTTTAATTTTTTTATTTCATTTCAAACCAGATTACCTCGCACTGAAGTCGTTTTTTTGTGGCACGACTTCATTACTGTTCATATGAACAGTGTGAAGTCGTGCAATGGTGGCACGACTTCTTTTTGGGAAGTCGTCACGGGGTAACACGACTTCCCCATTTCTGTAATTTTTTGCAAATTTGCCTATTTTCGTAATTAGTGGGTCAAATTTATCCATATCCGTAAAAAAACCGGCAGATACCTGATTGCTGCTCTTGGTAAGTTACTTTCACTAACCTCAACGTCTTGAGAATATGGCAGATACCCTCAAATATTGTGCTTGCTTTTTGGATTGCAGAATATATGATCAGCAAGTGGTGCAAAAGGAAGATGCAAGGTATATTTCAGAATATATGTCAGACACTGAACACTAAAATGTTTTTAGATACAATTTATGTGACTGTCTGAGTCTGAAACATCGTATTAGAAACAGTAAATTCTAATGCACTTTTTCTCTATTATATTAAATGTTCATGACTTAACTGTAGAGCATAAAGTTTACTATTGATGAAGGTTTTGGCATCTTAGTAATGAATGCAGAACAATGAAACGGATGCTTTGTCTATTTCCTAGGGCCCTATGTTGTCACTAATCATTCTATAATCACTCTTACACTTTTTTTATGCAGAATTTGAACACTTTAAGATTCTTGTTAAGAATTTGAATAAAATAAATTTAGTAGTTATAATTTGAAGGTTATTTTTAACTTTACATGTTTATAGATTTTTTATTTTTACCTTGAGTTTATGAAAGTATTATGTGTATATAAGTTCTTTATGATGTTTTAATCATTTATAGTAAATAATAGGAGCAAACTTAAACTAAACCTTTGTATCAAAATTACTTGCCTACGTTACACATTTATGAAAGTATTGTGTATATAAGTTCTTTATGATTAGTTGTCTAGAGCAATAAGCACTACTAAATCAATCATCTATTTGTATCAATTGTATATTGTGATGTGAAATTATAGCTACTAATTAAACCTAACAACAAGAAGGCAAAATTATTGAAATAATGATATACATATACTATATATTAGTCATTTATTTGTAACAAAGATTTTTTATTTCTATTGCTAAAATTCACATGACCTTACAAATTACAAAAGTTATTAAAGCAATAATGCATAAACACTTGTCCATTATTAAGACACTGATTATTTCCGTAGTCTATAATATTTTAGTTATGGTCTTATATTTCTTTATTATTGTTTACAAGTTTCTAAATTATTATATGCTCGCCCAAATTCAATTTTTAAGGAAGTAATTGGTAATGTATCTTAGTATGAAAAAAAAATGAGAGTTTTAGAGAGGAGATGGATAAAGAGAACTCACTAAACGTGGCTGAGTCAGTTAAGAAAAAATCCTCGGCAACAAAAAAAACAAAAATTGGAAGCATTTTTGGCGGTTTTATGGAAATCCCTGGAAATAGGGGCGATTCAATGTAACTTCAGTTAGTTCCAACGGTTTTCCAGGACAGTTTATCATAATCTCGGTTAGTTCCGGCGATTTTCCAGAAATCCCTAGAAATAGGGGTGGTTTAGCACAACCCCTGTTAATTCTGGCGGTTTACCCAAAATCCTTCGAAATAGGGGCGGTTTTACAGAAACTCTGGCTAGTTTCGCTAGTAATTTTGTGACGGTTGTTTTTCTAGTGGTTCTCTGAACTGCGAAGGTTAAAACCTCCGGAAATGCTAAAGAAAAACCCTCCTAAAATTAATAATTTTTGTAGTGAGACGAAGGAAAAAAATTTAAGTTTATGAAAAAGTTTTATTATAATAAACTTTATTTTAAGTTTTATTTAAAATTACGTTTAAGTTATGGTTTGTTTTTGAAACACTATAATTATTTGTATATAAAGATTAGAGTATCCTAAATAAATATATATATATATATATATATATATATATATATATATATATATATATATATATATATATATATATGTGTGTGTGTGTGTGTGTGTGTGTGTCAATTTTTACTCATTATTTGTCTTTTCTTACTTTAGCAAAATTATGTTGATCAAGTGATGACTTCATTTAACAACTTCTTTCTCTTTTTGTTTAAAAAAATGTGTTTAGAATTAAAATATAATTATTATACAGAAACCTATATTTATTTGGATATATTTCTTTAATGAAATTAATCTATTAAATATATAAGTATTTATTACACGTCAAATTTCAAATCTATTCAATAAATGAAATTAATTAAAATCTATATAGACAACTAAAATAATTCACAATTGTTCACTTAAGAAAACATTATAATGTATTTATTTGATGCTCACGTGATTTCATTTAAATAAGTTAAGAGTGATACATTAAGAAAAAAAAAACTATTTTTCTTTTCTTCACATCAATTACTTAAGGGATGCCATTCTATTCTTTGTATGAATATTTGTTGATAGATTAATTATTCTCATTAAAATCTATTTATTAGAAAATAAAAGTTTAATAGGTTCAGAGGTCCCTATATTTGGGGGTTTGTTTCAATTTGGTCCTTCAATTTTGGAAGTGATCAATTAGGTCCCTAATTTTGTCAATTTGAATCAATAAAAGCCTTTCCGTTAAATGCAGTTAACGCCGTGAAGTTTTTGAACACGTGACACGCTGACGCTTCCAGGTGGCACCGTTTCAAGTACATAGGTGGATTATAAAAGGGTGAAATCCGTAAATTAAAAGGGAGTATTTGAAGGTGAAATCCCTAATTAAAAGAGATTTCACCCTTTTATAATCTACCTATGCACTTGAAAGGGTGTCACTTGGAAGCGTCAACGTGCTACATGTTCAAAAACTTCACGTCGTTAACTGAAAAGCTTTGATTGATTCAAATTGACAAAATTAGGGACCTAATTGACCACTTTCAAAATTGGAGGACCCAATTGAAACAAGCCCCCAAATAGGGACCTCCAAACCTATTAAACCAAAAATAAAAAATGAAAAAACTCAAAATGTCTTCTAAGCATTAAATGACAACCATACTATCGGCTTTGACATGGCGAAAAGTTTAATGCTATCTATGATATACAAGACAATAATATCTTAACATTCACAATATTTTAAAGAGAAATTATGTGAATGTCTTAGCAAAATTGATTGGGATCAATGTGACTAATCCGTTTAGGTTGTCCTCTTTTCGACAAGGAAAGGTTTGAAAGTCAGTAATGTTCCAACTGCTACAACGGTGTTCAGGACAAAGAACACCATCTGAGTGCCTGCAATTACATGTACAACAATAACTGAATCAATTCTATGAATTTCTTTGGATCAATTTTTCCATAAACTCCATATAACATACAAAAATATAGAGAACAACTAAACTTTATGTTTAAATAAACTAAAATTAAATTACACTAAGTAATTTGTTGAAGCTTTCATATAATTTTTTAATTCTTTCATATTATTAACTTACGTATAAAGTAATTTTAAAAGTTAGACTTTTTTTTTTTAATTCTCTTTTTCAGAACGGCTTGTGAAATATTCATCTAAAAAATCCCTATTTTGACATTAGTCCTTCTAAAAAATAGTTTATTGTAGAATTCACGTGATTTGTCAGAAATTATAGAAAGTTGGTAAGGTCATACGCTTTGTCAAAATTTTTCCTAATTTTTAAGCTTTGGTTGCACTACATTAATACCTTTTTTAGATTTAATAGCATTTTTATTCCATGACTATTTTAATTTTATTCTAGTACTACTATCTTGATACAAGTCAATAAAATCTATTTAGTTAAATTTGTGAAGATAATATTAGTGCATTAGCATTTAAGAGTTAATCTAACCAATTCCGTTAAATTTATGAAAACAACATTATTATACTAATATATATGACATTCATGTTATTACTAACTAGATAAATATTTTAACAGATTATGTGTGTTATTGATGTTTACCTCACGTGTCATTTGCTATCATTAATTTCATATAAAAAAAAACTATATTAACTCTTTTTAAAAATATTAAACCAAATTGAGAATATAAAAAAGCAGTAAAATAAAATTGGATTTTTTTTTTATAATAGTAGGGTAAAAGAGTTATTAAACCTATTCTTTAATGCTTATGTTATATAATTCAAAATTTGAAATATAGTTCTGAATTTAGTAATGGGAAAATATTCTATATACTGTGTAATTGAAACATTTGTGCTTGCTAGTTAACTCTTTACCAAGCTAAAAATTATACAAGCTCCTGAAATAATAAATTTAGATTGTATATTTTGATAGACTTTTCAAAATCTATGCAGAACACATAATCCTGAAGATTTTCAATATGTTCTGAGAGGAGTAAGGTTTACCACAAAAATATATTAGTTGAACATCATACCTGGGAGGAATGAAGCATCCATTCGCTTTTGTGACCAAGTTAATCTGCATTCACCATCATCACATGACAAAATTGGAGATAATTTTCATTTTACTTTAAGTTCAAATATAATTTTTTTAACTGAGTTTTGCTTTTATTTAGTCCCTCGAGCTTAAAAAGTTTCCCTTTTGATGCTTTAAAATATCTATGACAGGTCAAATTGATCATTTTATCAAGTGGCAACTACGAGAGATGTTCCTCAAAGTTAGTAGAAAAAAACTATTTAAAGTACCAGTTTAGTTATAGACAAAAAGGGATCAAAATGACAATTTTTAAACTAAAAGAATCAAATTGAAACACACTATTCAGAAGATGGACCAAACTTCTTTTATAGCTCTTAACCATATCATAAAGGAACTTGGCATGAAGTATGAGGCAGAGATGAATTATGTTATCTAAGTTATTATTATATTATATATGAAAATACCTAAACATTAAAATACCAGTGTCATAACAAGTATCTTCTGACATGTTAAATAATCCTTGTAAATCAAACAAAAAGCAGAAGAAATCATAGGAACACTCACAATGCACCACCTGCAGCAGGGCCAATAGCTTTGAAAAGAGACAAGCCTGTTATAGAAATGCCATTAGCTGCACCCCTTTGGTGTTGTTCCTATTTCCCAAATGAAAATTGTTATCACCAATATAAACTATTCTCAACCATTGCATAGAAATTAAAAGAATGAAAACTTACCACTGCTCGGTTTTGTAAAAGGAACAAACAAGTTGTAATGGTCACCTAAATCCAATGAAAGAGCACAAAATTAATCATTCAATTTATACTGAAGTATATACATCTTAGATTGTATTAAGAAGTAGAATTTAAACCTAACTCAAAACCACCAAAACAATGATGTATATATATATCAAAGATGCTAAATAAGATATCAAAGAAGTGTACTTACAGCAAGAATATTCTTCAGAATTGAAGCAATACTTAACACTATGTGTAGTGCAAAGCCTGATAATGACCCAATGAAGGTATAGCTTTGCAAAAGTGGTATGGTTAGTATCTGCATACCAAAGGAACAGGATATATTAAAAGTAACGAAATATGAAATGTGGAATGAAATAATTGCAGCAATTTGATGAAAACTAACCCCTGATATGCGAGCAATTCCAATAGGTCCAGTAGTTCTTCTCACAAATGGATACAGAGTAATTTGGTAAACGATAACTGCAAGACCTGTACATCGGAGAAGTCAGTAACTATAATGAGCAACACTAAATGTAAAATTTCTCTACATATATGTCCCATGCAGAAAGTTACCATATTGGCTTGTATATAAATGCATAAAATTTCATCCAAATTTTTAAGGATGTAAAGTTAAATGGAAACATAATATATGACTAAAAATATTGTCATTTTCTGTTGTTTCCAAAGAAGTACCTGATATTGAAAGAACATTACCAACATCATTGGTTGTAAAGTTCAAACCCCCCAGTCTTTGAGGACTCACAGTCCATAACGAGAAAACCTAAAGAAAACAAGATGAATGAATGTTGTTCACTTAAAAATGCACAGATATAGAAGAAAAACAAAAACAAAAGGAGATAAATAAGCTATTTCTATCCTCATTAAGTACCAATTATATAATATACCTCATGATAAGCACCATCATGAAGGGAGAAAACACAAAAGATGATGATAGATGACATCAAGGGCCAGTTCAAGAGAAGCTTTTCCTTCTTTTGATTTGTCTTTTCTTTTCCAACCACTCTGCTTCCAATTTCTAAAGCTTCAAAATTGTCCATGGATTCATTGCTACAATTATGATTGTGAAGTGTTTCCTGCATATATTTTAAAGTGTTACTAGACAATATAAAGAACCAAAGACACTCAGCTGAAAATATCATACAGAAATGGTTCTGCATTATAAATTGTAAAGTAAATGTCACAAAACATAAAAAAGGATAGATACATCTAGTTAAGTTAGAATGTAAGATACATACCGGAATCCAAATACAGCCAACAGCTACAATAAATGCAAATGCAGATATTATAAAGTTTGGGAAGAAGTAAGCAAACCTGCAGAATAATTCATAGTTTTGCAAATAAAAATCACCATTAAAGGGTAAAATCATAGAGACAAAACAAAGGAAAATTCAATACTTCACTTTTCAAATTAAAAGCAGAAGTTGACTTACTTATCCCAAAAGGAACCCTTTGGAAAAATATGTGGATACTTCTCCACAGGCTACAATGACATTTTTTCAAAATGGAAAATGGATTGTCAGAATAAATTCTAATCCTCAACTAAACAAGAATTTCACGTATCAATTCTATGAACATACACAAAATACAGATGGCAAAGAATGTAGATAGTAACCTGAGCCAAATAACCTCCCAAAGCTGGGCCAATGACTAAACCCGCGCCCCAAGATGCAGTAACCTAAAATAGATCAAACTTTGAATTATTGTTGTGGAAACGGTGTTCTAAGGGTTAGTAGTATAAAAGAGTTGGTGATGCTTTTACACTTGAGACTCCTAGAGCTTGGTGTTCTTCTCGAAAAAGTTCAGTAGCATAAGCCTGTTAAATTGAGGAGTTATGAAAATAGAATAGAGTTTGAAAGAAATTGAGCAAGATATGTATCCAATTGCAGACACATTCAAGATTTTTATCCATGTTGGTGGATGAACATGAAAGTTCTAACTTCTAACTATTAGAAGTTAAAGATATGATACCGTCACTGGTCCAAGCAGACCACTAAAGCATCCCAGAAGAAATCTCATGATGACTGCCATCCAAAAATTCGTACTAAGGCCAAACAGTGTGTTGAAAATAACACTGAAATCGAGTAAGCGTTGATCATTTCAGAAGGTGAAAAAATATAACTTTGAAAAAGCATCCAATTCATTGACAGATATACTTACATTGCAATAATCCCTATCATTATAACAGGCTTTCTACCATAGCGATCAGCTACAATTCCCCACATTACAGATGTCAAACATCTTCCAAACATGAAAGCACAACCTACAGCATTTTTTTTCATACATGAATCGCTAAGAATTATCTTGCAGGAATGGTTAAAGAGTTCAAAAAATGGAAATACTTCAAGTAACTATCTTACCCACATAACCAGCATAAAAACTGATATCAGCTTCTGTTTTTGCAATATTAAAATCCCTTACCTGAAGAAAAAATGTTGCATTATTATGTTGAATATGAATATTAAGGTCAATCACCGTATATTCGAGAAGTATTATTCGCTTTAGAATATGAATTTCATCACATTTTTTGTCTTTAAAAAACACCTTTTAAGAAAGGAAAGAGAAAAAAGTATTTAAACTACGTGTCATACTATTGGGTCTAGTTGAAACATAAGATTCAAGTCAATTTAAGGGAAATGACTGGTTATGCTCAAGTAGAGAGCTTAAGGACCAAATGTTTATGTGGACACTATTGTTCCGATCCCATATCAGATTTGACTGATGACCAATCTAAAGGGTTGAAATCTCATCAAATAAACCACTATAACGGCATATGTTTACTCTTCAAGAATCTTGATTCACTGCTATACAAAATTGTACAATTGATAAAATAAAAACAATGAATAAATTAGGAACATTGAGGAGCCTTTTAGGAACTATTTTGAAATATCTGAAAAGCTGACAATCAAGCTGGTTCTGTTTACATCTCATTGTTTCATAAAAGTTAATATGATGAATTACATTTGATTATAATTAATCATATATGAAATCTTGAATTGATTCTATCACTCTACATTAAAAATATTGAATGTGAGCATATATGGAGCAAAGATACACCTAAAACCATGAAAATTTCAGTTATCTTGAATGAGCATTTCTTATCTTCATTCTTTCATAATTATGTCACAATCAAACTACACATCATGATCAATTCTTCTGTAATAATGCAAAGGCAACAACATAAACCCGGTTAATAGCTAAACTCACCATGAAATAAAGGTATGAAAAGAGAGACGATATAGGCATAGCTGCACAGAACAAATTAAAGTGACATCAGAGAGGATGCAGTTTCTACTAACGGAGAGAGACAGAAAAAAAAGGAAACTGTTAAACTTCCATCAAAAAGGTATAGAGAAAAGTGAAACAGAAAGCAAGAAAATGAAAAGAAAGACAGAAAAGTGTGTTAGGATAGAAGTAATGAGTGGAATAAAAACAAAGAATAATCAAAATGGTACAAGAGAGAAGAGAGGAGATTGGTTATATTCTTTTGAAAAATTCTGATCACTTCTATTGATCCATTATACTAATTTTTTAATGCATTGCTAAAAGCTTTACAAGATGATTTGAAGTGTAGAAAAATGACCTCAGTTCCTATAACCTTCCACTGATTCCTCTGTGAAACTAACTATTATCTGTTGTAACAACTGAAGAACTACACTAATGGTTATTCTTCTCACATCATAACTATACATCAGTACACCCCAGGTAGCAATAGTAGAACAGTGATAAGACCAAGAATCAGAAACTAGGTAACACATGCATTGCTACATTTTAACACATCTATAAAATATAGCTCCAGTTTGGAGCATGGCACAGGGTAAAGAAAATGGAGGAAAAGAATGAATTGCTTGAGTAGAAGGAAGGCTTTCTTTTAAGATGCAGAAGATCTATAAAAAAACAAAAATTTACTAATTTACATTTCTTTCTCCATGAAATACTTACAAAGAAGTTTGCTCAAAATCCAAACAGAAGAATTCTCATTCTTATACACAACAGTTTATTAAAAGCAAATAGAAGAAGCAACTGGTCTAGAAATGAAGATACTGATAATAGAGTGAAATGCTCACAAGCACACAGCACCACCATCCATATTATGAACAGATTCGTAAAGGGTACACCCTGTCCCTCACTCAACTCTTTGGCTTTATCCACTCTGCAACCAGGGCAGTTCTCGTAGTACTTCTTCCTCTCCAACAATGGCTTTCCAACATTCTCCCCCTCCATGTTTTTGATATGACCCCACCACTTGTTTCACTCAGCTCCCTTTTGCATGCATCAGTCATTCAAATCCAGAAAAGATTTTCAGAAATTATTTCAAGTCATTGCATTTGTTTTGCAGAACAAAATGGAAAAAATAAAATAACAAGAAACAGAGACTGAGGAAAGAAACGTACACGAAACAAGAATAGAACATCAATCACAAGGTTACTCACGACGCGTTTACAACCAGAGTCAGCAGTAAGGTGATGGACTTGTCTTAGTATGTATAATGTGTCAAGTCCTAATAATCTGTCAATTATATATTATAATTTTATTTTATATTTAAAATTATGAGATTTAAAAAATATTTTCATATACTTAAATTTATAAATAAAATCATTTATGTAAAAACTGAAACAAAGGTGATGCTTTCTTCGTGGGAAGGTTATTGTGACGTGGGAAAGTTGTCGATTGCGGTGTTGTGGTTGGCTATGAAAACTGTAATAAATTACCAGAATCTGCAGAACAGTGCACATCAAAAGGGTTGCTTTTGGCACCAATTCAGTGTATCATATCAGTACAAGCTTTAAGACATGTCAGAGTCTCCATGCTCAAACAACAAGACATGCTTTAAGGAATAATTGTTTCAGAATGTTTTCAACAAAGTTTTTAAGTTTTTAAATTCCACCAAAATCTTAATCTCAGTGTTGCTGACTAATTAATAGTATTGAATTAACAAGTTACAACATTGATTGAACAGTCACATCTATCATCTATCACTGACAAAAATATATCATAGTAAACTTCTAATAACTAAACTAAATTCAACTTTATAAACTATCTATTTAAAAATAATATAAATTAGAATGTTTTTCTGAACTATTTTGACCTGGGGTGGGGTAGGTTCACTCAAATTAATAATACTCCTGAACCTTTTCGTCGTTAACTGGCCAGTGTTTTTCGTTTTATTAAAATAATTTGTTTTTAATATATATATATATATATATATATATATATATATATATATATTTATTGTTTCTGCTGTGGGTGAGTCGATCCGAATCCTTCACTGACCGTCCGCCTATATCTTCCGAATTCTCGTTGCTCGCACCTTATCTTCCAGTAACGTCCGGTCGGGTACCTGCTAAAGACACTTCGACGCTCAAGTCAATGTTCAGTTTTTAGAAGTTAGTGATAGAGAGAGAGTGAAATAAATGTGCATTCAATGTAACCAACTACCTTTCACCTGTGACTTATATTTATAGTGCTCTTGATGGGCCAAGGATTAGCAATATCTTAATCGCGGCCCAATCCACGACCCATCTCTTGTAATCGCGTTTTACTTTAATCTTGATTTAATCCTCTTCCTTACCGGGACTGAGTAAGCGTGATCAGTCTCCCATGGTCCGGCCGGTCGTTCCCGGTGGGATTGCTTTCTCCTGGTGAATCGATGGTCGTGCTTACCTCTGTCCGAGTCGTACGATGCTGACGACGTAAAGATGTACTTGTAAAACAAGAAAACTGTCGGGGGCTGCCGCCTCTCTTAACTCTGACGCAGTGAATTAGGAAGAAAATTCCGATGAGCATTCTAGTTACACGGACGTGCAGCGACGGAGGCTCGGTCGATTAGGAACATGTTCCATTGGAGAATGGTCATGTTCCCTAGGCGTGGACGGGTGCGCCGTCATGACTAGACTCGCCATATTTTCCAGGCGCGTTCGGCCGCGCGGGGCTGCGCGGCCGATTAGGAACATGTTCCATTGGAGAATGGTCATGTTCCCTAGGCGCAGACGGGTGCACGAGGTGGCGAGGCCGATCAGGAGCATGGTGACGAACCGGTTAACCAGACAGTCATGCGGACATCACAAGTCTCAGTTTATTTCGGGCCGGTTAACGCCCGACCATGACTACTGACAGTCGTGCAAACATCACGGCGGAATGTGGTTCGTTCCCTAGGTTACACACGTTTCGCGACGACAGGACGAGGTTGACGTCGGACGGGCGGTGCCTGGCGTGACTATTAGTCATGCGGGCATCCTTATGAGCCGACCTGCGCCTGGTCATGACTACCGGTCGTGCGTTAGTGGAGTTGGATGGGATTCCAGGTTTTTCTTCCGAAAGTTATTCTGGCCGTCGAGATCAATTTCTAGTGTGTCCGGTCGGCCTGGGGATCCGACCGGCTACGTAGGGTACACAAGCCCCCCAAGCCCGAGGCGTCGCAAGGGGCCGAAGGGTTTGAAGAGGAAGTGCGACTGAGATGAGCGGCGGAACCCTTTGCAGCGTCAAAGGTTGGTTTTAGGCGGGAAAGTACACGTGGCAGGATCGTGGGTGGGAGACGAAGCGTCGTATGAATCTGGAGCGTTGAACGTGACTTGGATGAACGACGGGGATTGGAAACGGTTTTTTGAAAAATTTTCCTATAAATAGGGGTGGGGTGAGTGCTACGGCTACATCCTTCCTTCTTCCCTCCGAGCTTTTATTCTTTTCATCTGTCCAGGTAATAAAATGGTGGTTGTGTGCGTTGAGTCTTCTCTGGAATCGTCGGGCCGTGGCGGGGACGGCGGGGGCACGGGTGAGGGTGGCAACAGCAGCGGTTCGGTATCGACGGGGTCTTCCGGCTCTACTGGTGGTTCGTCGTCAGAGGACCTGACGGTGGGGGAGGATTCGGCTGTTCCCTTTGCTCTAGCGGATGCTGTGACCGTAGCTCAGGGTTCTGTCCTTCCGGTTGGAAGCGGGAGGATATTCCATGGAGCCCCCCTCTTTTTATTGCAAGGGGGGTTGACCGTGGATTCGGTTCCTCTAGTTCCGGTGGGAGGTCTTCCCCGTATGGATGGGTACGACTGGGCCGGGTTTGAAGCGACCACCCAGCCGTCTGGTATTTCGCGTATGGCTCTTCAGGATTGGGTAGACCGGTCGTATTTGGTGAGGGACACGGCGGACACGCGCTTGATGAGGGTGGCCGTAAGCCGCGAGAACGAACGCGTATGCCATGGGAAAGGCACCAGATGATTTTTTCTTCATGTATGCGAACTTGTTCGCCCAGTTGCACGTTCGGGTCCCCTTCACTGATTTCTAGGCTGGGGTATTGCGGGAGTTAAATGTCGCACCTACGCAATTGCATCCTAACTCTTGGGCAGCCATCCAAGCCTTTGGAGTAGAGTGCATGGTGGCCGGAGTTTCGCCCACCGTTCGGTCCTTCCTCCACTACTTCAATGTTCGTCCTCCCCCAAAGGGGGGTTTGGTTTCTTTGTCTTCGGTGGCGAAACGCACTTTGTTCAAGCCGTACGCCGAGTCCTTCAAGAATTTTAAGGATCAGTATTTTAAGGTAGTCATAGAGGAGGCTGGTCGTCCTGATTTTTTTGACAAGGACGGCCACCCTTTGTTTCCTTTATATTGGACGGAGAACCCGAGAAAGATGGAAGCCATTTCCAAGCGGGATTTGGAAATGGAAGATTTTTGCGTGGTAGATGTGATCGACACCCTCTCCCGCCCGTTGCCTGGTCGACTGTATCCCTTACGAGGATTGCGCTCAAAGAGCGCTCGGTATGTGATTTATTCGTGTTTTTCTTTTATGAAGGTTATAACTTAGCTGAATTTTCCGTTTTCTTTCAGATTGCATGGCGACTCCCGGACCCCACCAATCCAACTTTCTTGCCATGAAGAAGAAGGCAACGGCCCGTGCCGCTAGTTCCGGGCCCGGTCAGGATGTTCCTCCACCGATGAAGCCTCCTCCCACCCGGGTAACTGTTGCCGTTCGCGGGCCAATCGCAGGGGCTAGTGGAAGCACGAGCGCGACCGCTGTATTGGGGGAAGGTACTTCCGTTCCCCCTCCAACCAAGAACGCGCCCCTCACTAACTTACCCGCCCCGGCGGTTGCCACCCCCGTTGTTGAAGTGGCTTCAAAGTCGGCGCCCGCGACCACGTCGGGGCATCGGAAAAGAAAATCACGCAAAGGGGGAAAATCTTCCAAGAAGCATCGCCGTGGAGGGAGGGAATTGGCCGCACCTCTGCCGGGTGGCATTTTTAGCCCGGATTACAACGTGAGCCGGTTCATCGACTTCAATCGAGGACCGGCCTATGTTGCTCTGCTGGAGTCTCTACCGGGTGGAGTGATGCTGGACTCCGTATCCGAGATGGCTAACCGGACGGCCTCCATGATCGACTATATACGCGAACACGGAGACGTTTGAGGCTCCGGCGAGGTGAAGAAGCTCTTGATTCAAGAGGGAGAAAAGGCGAAGGCCTTGGAAGAGGAACTGGCGGGCGCCAGAAGGGCTTCAGAGGACGAAAAGAAGCGGTCGGCCTAGAGTCTTCAGGAGGCGACCAACCTGCTAGAGGATGAACAAAAAGCAAAGGCAGTTTTGGAAGAGGATCAAAAGCAGTTGAAGGAGGACGTCGCGAGGTTGAAGAAAAACTTCAGGGCCGGATGGTGGAGCTGCACACTGAGTTAAAGGAAGTGCGTGCCGAACTGAAGGCCGCTGAGGAAAAGATAATCTCATTGAACGATAACTTGGTGGCTGAACATGAGGATGGTTTCTACAAGGTCATCCGTCAAGCTGAAGTACTGCTGAAGATTGAGAAGCCGCTCTCTCTCGGTTTTGATATCTACAAGGACGTGTATCATGGTGTCCTGATGGATATTCAGGAACCGGAAGAGGCGGGAGCCAGCGAAGGGGTGGATGCCGGAGATGATGGAAGGGCTGAAGTGGTCGGATCCGCTGCTGACCCTCAATGAGTAGACTTAGTTTGTTTTTTAGTTTAGGAACCATTCAATACCGGTCGGATTGTAAACAGCGAATTGTGCTGTTTACTTTTGCCGTCCGGTCATATATTTTTTGTACCTTCCCTTTTTTGATGAATGGATTTTTGCATTTTATTTTCATTGCCTGATGCCTATTCGTTTTTTAGATTTTGAATTGTGTTATCGTTATAAGCGGCAGACCTTATCCTAAGCCGTTCGGCTAAGTTGACAGTGTAATTCCATTCGTCAACTTGAACCTTTACGTAGGAGACGGCGGGCGTAACCCCTTACCGTCTGGCCAAGTTGACAGGATAATTCCATTCGTCAACTTGAACCTCTATGTAGGAGACGGCGGGCATAACCCCTTACCGTCAGGCCAAGTTGACAGGATAATTCCATTCGTCAACTTGGGCTTTACGCGGGGCGGCGGGCTTAACCCCTTACCGTCCGGCCAAGTTGACAGGATAATTTCGTTCGTCAACTTGGACTTTTTCGTGAATAAAGAAAATGCTTGTTGTGTTGGGTTGAAACGTTCGTATTGCTCCTTGAATTGTGATTACATGAAAAATATTACATGCTCAACTGAAATAAAGCTTGAGATGCGAGGCGTTCCAAGTGTTGGTGATTTGCCGGCCGTCTAAACGAGTGAGGCGGTATGCGCCATTACCCAGAGCTTCTACAATTTTGAACGGGCCTTCCCATTTTGCTGCGAGTTTTCCGTGAGCGGCAACGCGACGGGCTTCGCCGGCCTTTCGCCAGACGAGGTCTCCTTCATGGAACTGGTGCGGACGGACTTTAGTGTTGTACTTTCGTTCCACCATGCGACGACATGCTTCTGCCCTTAATACTGCCCGGTCCCGCCGTTCGTCAACTGTGTCGAGTTCGACCCGCAACTCTTGATCGTTTATCTGGAGATCTTCTATGTTTCGTCGTAAGGAGGGTTCGTCAAGCTCAATGGGCAACATGGCGTCGGTTCCATATGTCAAATTGAAGGGCGTCTCTCCGGTTGTGCCGTGCGGAGTGCATCGGTAAGCCCAGAGAACCTCGGGTAAGTGGTCTGCCCAGGCTCCCTTCTTATCTCCCAGACGCCGTTTGAGTTCCGCCACGATGGTCTTGTTAACTGCTTTGGCTTGCCCGTTCGTCTGAGGGTGCTCCACCGAGCTTGTCGCGTGCTTTATTCCCAGTCCTTTGAAGAACGTCTCCAGCCTTCGGTCGATGAACTGTCTACCGTTGTCGGTCACGACTGTTCTTGGCAAGCCGAACCTGCAAATAAGCTTCCAACAATATTTCTGGACTTGCGAAGCTGTGATGGTGGCCAAAGGCTCGGCCTCCACCCACTTTGTAAAGTAGTCAATGGCCACGAGCAAGAATTTTCGTTGACCGGTGGCCGGGGGAAATGGACCCACGATATCCATCCCCCATTGAGCGAACGGCCACGGAGAAACGATGGTGTGTAACCTTTGCGAGGGAGTGTGGTGATTGTTGGCATGGGCCTGGCAGTGAATGCACCGGCGGGTGAACCGCGCAGCATCTTTCTCCATCGTCGGCCAGTAATATCCTGCTCGTAATATTTTGGCCTTGAGTGCTCGTCCCCCTGTGTGAAAGCCACATACACCGAGGTGTAGTTCATTCATCACATATCGCGCCTCATCCTCCGCCAAACATTTGAGTAAGGGGGACGAGAAACCCCGACGGTATAGGTCGTTACCGATTATCATGAATCGAGCAACTCTCTTGGAGTCCGCCGGACATAAACTCTCGCCACTGTCTTGCTTACGGATTAACTCTCGAATCTCAGCCCTCCAGTCGGCAGTATCGTCCGTCGTGATGGTTAAACACTCGACCGAGGGTTGTAGAAGGACCTGTCGGATGATGGTTGTTAACTGCCCCTTCTCCTTTCCAGTACTGAGTTTGGACAGTAGGTCTGCCCGGGCGTTCTGCTCCCGGGGGATATGCTGAATTTTCACATCCTCAAAGTCCTTCATCAAAGAACAGGCCTGGTGATAGTATCTTAGGAGGTGGTCTTCCCGTACGTTGAAATCGCCGTTATTTTGGCCGACCACTAGCTGCGAGTCGGTCCGACAGATCCCTTTGCGGGCCCCCATATCCTTGGCCAATTGTAAACCGGCCAACAGGGCTTCGTACTCCGCCTGGTTATTTGAGGTTTTGAACTTGAAGATTAACGAGTGTTCCACCAGGAATCTGTTTGGGCCCTCCAGAACGACCCCTGCTCCGCTAACCCTTCGGCCCGATGCCCCGTCAACGTATAACACCCACTCTTCGAGGCCGGTAAGTGGTATTTCGGCCGCAAAGTCGGCCAAGTGTTGTCCTTTAACAGAACCCCTTGGCTCGTATTTGATGCCGAATTCAGATAACTCTACCGCCCATCCGACCATCCTTCCGGCCAGGTAAGGCTTCCTGAGAATTTTCGACACTGGATGATCGGTGCGCACGACCACTTGGTGGCTTTGAAAATATGGGCGTAACCTCCGAGAAGCATGACGGAGGTCTAGGGCCACCTTCTCCACTTGTTGATACCTGTTCACTAGAATTGATCTCGACGGCCAGAATATCTTTCCGAAGAAAAACCTGGAATCCCATCTAACTCCACTAACGCACGACCGGTAGTCATGACCAGGCGCAAGTCGGCTCATAAGAATGCCCGCATGACTAATAGTCACGCCAGGCACCGGCCGTGCGACGTCAACCTCGTCCTGTCGTCACGAAACGTGTATAACCTAGGAAACGAACCACATTCCGTCGTGATGTTTGCACGACTGTCAGTAGTCATGGTCGGGCGTTAACCGGCCCGAAATAAACTGAGACTTGTGATATCCGCATGACTGTCTAGTTAACCGGTTCGTAACCATGTTCCTGATCGGCCTCGCCACCTCGTGCACCCGTCCGCGCCTAGGGAACATGACCATTCTCCAATGGAACATGTTCCTAATCGGCCACGCAGCCCCGCGCGGCCGAACGCGCCCGGAAAATATGGCGAGTCTAGTCATGACGGCGCACCCGTCCACGCCTAGGGAACATGACCATTCTCCAATGGAACATGTTCCTAATCAGCGGCGTAGCCCCGTACGGCCGAACGTGCCTGGAAAATATGGCGAGTCTAGTCATGACGGCGCACCCGTCCACGCCTAGGGAACATGACCATTCTCCAATGGAACATGTTCCTAATCGACCGAGCCTCCGCCGCTGCATGTCCGTGTAACTAGAATGCTCATCGGAATTTTCTTCCTAATTCACCGTGTCAGAGTTAAGAGAGGCGACAACCCCCGACAATTTTCTTGTTTTACAAGTACATCTTTACGTCGTCAGCATCGTACGACTCGGACGGAGGTAAGCACGACCATCGATTCACCAGGAGAAAGCAATCCCGCCGGGAACGACCGGCCGGACCATGGGAGACTGATCACGCTTACTCAGTCCCGGTAAGGAAGAGGATTATCCCTGGCATGTCAGCGGCCGTCCAGGCAAAGAGATCCCGGTTACGCCAAAGGGTAGCCCGCAGTTGCTTTTCCACGTCTTCCTCTAGCCCTTGAGCTATGTTGGTGATCTGGGTGGGATCTTTCCCCACTATCATGGGTTGGGTTTCCCTTTGTGGCTCGAGGCGGTCCTCGGTATTAGTTCGGGGATCCAAATCGGCCATTGCGACACTGGCTCCGCTCGTCCTCCTTCTGGTCTCTCAGGGGTACATCTTGAGACCTGCTGCGTAACATTCCTGCGCCACCTTCTGATCGGCCCGGACGGTGCAGATCGTCCCTCGAGCCGTAGGATATTTCATCGTCAGATGAGGAGTGGAAACGATGGCCCCAAAGGAGTTTAAGCACGGACGTCCAATGAGGACGTTGTAAGACGTGTTGGCGTCCACCAGCAAGTATCGCACCTTCTTCTCTTCGCCTTCTCGCCCGGTGCCGATACGCGTTGATAGGTCCAGATAGCCCCTAGTGTCGACCCGTTCTCCAGCGAAACCCACCAGTTGTTGATCGTATGGGACTATAAGGTCCTCGGAAATGTCCATCTGCCAGAACGTTTTCCAGTATAGTATGTTAACCGAGCTACCCTGATCAACTAATACCTTACTTACTCCGTATCGCGCGATCTCAACCGTAATGACCATCGGGTCATCTTGTTCGGGATCCGATGCATGGAAGTCCACATCGGAGAATGTGATGGGGGGCATTGTTCGTTTAGGAACATCAACAGCGTGTATGGACCGCAGATGACGGATACTCCTTTTTCGTGCAGACGACGATGTTCCCCCACCCGCAAATCCGCCGGAGATCGTGTTTATCATTCCCCGGAAAGGTCTTGCATTGCCGCCTGCGCGGCTTCTGCTGCGACTCCTGCTTCTCTCTCTTCTTCTCTCCGAACTCCTTCCCCGTCCGACCTGGCCACGCTGATGTCTCGGATGGTCGTCCCTATGACTCCTGTCAGGTAAGGGCCTTGGGCTTCTTTCTCGTGGAGGTGGACGTCCGGCAGGGGCCGTTTCGTTCCGGTATCCCCTTATGTACTGTTTCAAGTGTCCAGCTTGGATGAGCTCCTCTAGCCGATCCTTGAGCGTCATGCAATCTTCGGTGTCGTGGCCCATGTTTTGATGGTACAGGCAGTGTTTACTACTGTCGGCTCCTAGAGGGGTTGGACGTTTTTGCGGAGTTCGCATTACCTGCGTGCTCAGGGCTTCCTGCAATATTCGAGCCCGAGGAGCGTTGAGGGGAGTGTATTGGGGGAAGCGAGGAACCCGGGGGCCGTCTTTCCCCTTTACACCGCCTGGTCGTTGAGACTGGCCCTGTTGTTTCCCCTCGCCTTTATCTTTCGCATCCTGCACCTCCCTTCGATAATTTTGTTTCATTTCCTCCACCCTTGCCTCATCTGCCGCTCGCTGGCGTAATTCTCCCAAGGTTTTGGGTGGAGTTCGGCAGATGCTCTCCTTGAAGGGTCCCGGCCTGAGAGCCGGCATCACATACTGCAGGGCCATCTCCACGCTCAAACCTTTGACCCGACGCACCGTTTTTGTGAATCGGTCCATGAAGGTTCTGAGCGGCTCCTCCTTTCCTTGCTTCAGATTCATCATATCAACCAGAGTGGTATCTTGCGGTCGGCATGCGGCGAATTGATCATTGAACATGCCGCTCAACCCTTTGAAGTTTTCTATCGAGCCATTGGGTAGGGAGTTGAACCACTCCAAAGCCTCTTCTTCGAGGGACAGGGAGAACGCTCGACACCAGATGGCGTCGCTTCCAGTTCGGAACATCATGGGATTGGTGAATGACTTGATGTGTGCTTCAGGCTCACTGGTGCCATCGTACATTTTAAACTGCGGGGGGATGAATTGATCCGAGATGCGGACGTCCATCACAGCCTGGATGAACGGCACCGGAACCGATGGTATCTCCGACTTGATCAACACCAAACTCTCCTCTCCTTTCTCCTTCTCCTTCTCCTCCTCCTCGGCATTTTTCTGCTTCCCCTTATCCCGGTCGTCCTCACTTTGTGCACTACTGTGGGCCTCCTTGCTGCCTTCCCTGGTCTGCCTTTCCTTTCCCCCGCGGAGCTGAGCTAGACACTCGGCTTGCACGACCGCCATCTCCTCTTTGTGTTTCTTTTGCATTTCCTCGTGTCTCCTTTGCATCTCCTCCAGCCTCATCTCCAGAGCGCGCACAACTCCGCTCGTCTCGTCAGTGCTAGTATTTCTCGTGGTCACCATTGGGTATAAGCCTCTAGCCCCACGGTGGGCACCAATTATTTCTGTTGTGGGTGAGTCGATCCGAATCCTTCACTGACCGTCCGCCTATATCCTCCGAATTCTCGTCGCTCGCACCTTATCTTCCAGTAACGTCCGGTCGGGTACCTGCTAAAGACACTCTGACGCTCAAGTCAATGTTCAGTTTTTAGAAGTTAGTGATAGAGAGAGAGTGAAATAAATGTGCATTCAATGTAACCAACTACCTTTCACCTGTGACTTACATTTATAATGCTCTTGATGGGCCAAGGATTAGCAATCTCTTAATCGCGGCCCAATCCACGGCCCATCTCTTGTAATCGCGTTTTACTTTAATCTTGATTTAATCCTCTTCCTTACCGGGACTGAGTAAGCGTGATCAGTCTCCCATGGTCCGGCCGGTCGTTCCCGGCGGGATTGCTTTCTCCTGGTGAATCGATGGTCGTGCTTACCTCCGTCCGAGTCGTACGATGCTGACGACGTAAAGATGTACTTGTAAAACAAGAAAACTGTCGGGGGCTGCCGCCTTTCTTAACTCTGACGCGGTGAATTAGGAAGAAAATTCCGATGAGCATTCTAGTTACACGGACGTGCAGCGATAGAGGCTCGGTCGATTAGGAACATGTTCCATTGGAGAATGGTCATGTTCCCTAGGCGTGGACGGGTGCGCCGTCATGACTAGACTCGCCATATTTTCCAGGCGCGTTCGGCCGCGCAGCCCCGCGCGGCCGATTAGGCACATGTTCCATTGGAGAATGGTCATGTTCCCTAGGTGCGGACGGGTGCACGAGGTGGCGAGGCCGATCAGGAGCATGGTGACGAATCGGTTAACCAGACAGTCATGCGGACATCACAAGTCTCAATTTATTTCGGGTCGGTTAACGCCCGACCATGACTACTGACAGTCGTGCAAACATCACGGCGGAATGTGGTTCGTTCCCTAGGTTATACACGTTTCGCGACGACAGGACGAGGTTGACGTCGGACGGGCGGTGCCTGGCGTGACTATTAGTCATGCGGGCATCCTTATGAGCCGACCTGCGCCTGGTCATGACTACCGGTCGTGCGTTAGTGGAGTTAGATGAGATTCCAGGTTTTTCTTCCGAAAGTTATTATGGCCGTTGAGATCAATTTCTAGTGTGTCCAGTCGGCCTGGGGATCCGACCGGCTACGTAGGGTACATATATATATATATATATATATATATTAAAAATAAATTTCATTACATAATATTTCTAAAATTTAAACTAGTTACTTAATATTTTAATATAATAAATTAAAAATTATTACTGTTATATTAAATTATTTTATTATACATCAATAATTAGAATTTAATTGATAGGTATTAATAATTTAAGTTATAATTTATTGTATATTTTTATTTTTTTTAAATAATATAAAAGAAAAATAATATGTTAAATTATTTTTTATCTTAATTTTAACATGTTATCTCAATATATCTTGTCCTAACTCACCGAGTTGGTAAGATTAATTGGTGTATTAGAACGAGCTTAAAATTAAAAATATCAACTCATTTTGTCGTATAAATTCAGAACCATCCTTTAAGTTAATGAGCTAATGTGACATCCCAAATATATAATAATAACAATCATATAATATAGGCGTCCGCATGTTATAATAAAGGAGAACAGTTAGAGATAGACTTGCAAATAAGTCTCAAGTTACAGTCATCATCCAAGAGATCATCAGAATTTAAAACTTTAAAGACCAAGAAGTACTTCAAAATAACATAATCTGAGTAGTAGAGTACTTCAAAATGACTTAAATTGAAATATGAAAAATCCTAAGAAGCTAAGCTACAACATCAGCATCCTCCAACTCTTGCTCCAAGCGGACCTCCTCAACAACATCTGCTTCCATCCAAGTGGATGATCATCGCAAAGGAAAACATACACAAGCAACACACAACAAGAAAGTAAGGGTGAGCTAGATAAAAGAACAATACCCATATAATACACTCAATCAATGTCATCATGCTTAGTTACATATGAAAAGAAAAATCAAAGCACACCATTCAAAACATGCATCAACTACTCAACACGACTCATCCGAATTGGTATAACTGTCAAACTATTGGTCGTTTGTGCACTTGCATAGTTCAGCTGGCCCTCCCCAATACTATGCAAGGTAAATCCTCACACCAATCTATGTCTAAACTCTAAGACTATAGACGAGGATCTCCCTCTACTCTCACCACTCACACTGTTCTCCTCTACTTGAGCATGAACAGTGCTTTGAGTGTAGGGATAAACATACTATTCCAAAGCTCCATACAATTATACAGAACAACAACAACACTTCTCCAATCACAATCAATCATCTCACCCTGAGATGTTCAGTTCATACTCAATTTCATCATTTCAATTCACAGTCATATTATTTCAAGCCACACTATTCAAATATATAGACATATAACACCCTAGCAGTCAAACAACATCAAACATCTTAAACAAAAGAAGAAAAGTGTGAAACTCACTCGACTTGGTCGCACAACTGATAACAGTTCAAAATCATTATTTTGATACTTAATTTTGATATTTAATGCACCCTTTTTGACTTAGAAACTTGCTTGGACTCATGATTTTTCTTTAGTTTTGTGAATAAGAGAGTTGAGGATATGCTTTAGGATTTTATCATTAAATTCCCTTGATTTTGTAGGTTTTTGGAATGAATTGAAGAAAGGTTGTAGTATCAAGGAGTTGCAGTGCAGAAAAGTCAACTAGTCAACCAAATAAGTCAACCAATCAACCAGAGTGTAGAAAAGTCAATCAGAATGCAGAAAAGTCAATCAGAATGCAGAAAAAGTCAACTAGATCGTGATTTGATATATTTTCTGCGATTTTTATGATCTGTTTTGGGCTTGAACCTGTTTTTTGTTACTTTTATGTCCTATTTAAAGACCTAGACACCCGAGAGAATGTATCTCTTGATGGCTTAAGCACAGAAACACGTTTTTCACCCCTTTGGGGGAAGATTTGGGGATTTGACAACTCTCCTTTTATCTTTCTAGGGTTTCTATCTCTTTCATTCCATTGGGCACCTAGTTTCTTCATGACGATGATGAACTAATCTCATTTGTTATTGGGGATGATGTAACCTCTAAACTCTCTTGTATTTTAATGGATTTTTGTTATTGATATATGCTTCTTTCATTAATTGTTAGAGATATTCTTCTTTGCTCAAATGCTTGTTATGATTTATTCATGTTTGGCATAAATCTTATGATTTGTAAGTATCATGAGGAGATATTGCACTCTTAGGGTTGGTGGATTTGGGGAAGGTGACAAGTCCTCTCCCTAGGATTGGTATCATGAGATATCTACTAATCACGATCTGGGGAATTCTCTTGATAATGAATATTACCTAGAGATAGGAATAAGAACATCAATTACCTTAAGCTTCTTTGCATGAATAATTGCTAGGGAGACTAGACATAGTAAACTAGTAATTGTGATTAGGCTCTTTTCACCGAGAGATCGGGTTTAAAGTAAAATAGAAAGTGGCATTGCATTAATGAAGAAGATGAATTCGTTTATGCATGAGAGTGATTAGGTGAAATCTAAACCCTAACAACATATTCATCCCATATTATCAACATCATCCATCCACTTTTGGGTTTAGCCTCAATTGATCAAATTGCATTCATGTTTATTTTTCCGCACTCTGCATTCAAAAACCACAAAATATTGTTCTTATAGTCTTAATTGGTTAAGCAAGAGCACAACTGTTTAGTGCCATGAGTCTCTTGGGAAAACGATACTCGATCTTACCATTTATATTACTTGATACGATTCGGTACACTTGCCGGAGTCTTAACAAGTTTTTGGTGCCGTTGTCGGGGACTCGTGGTACAGTTATTCTATTTGTGTGATTCTTAACCGATTAAATTTTTTATCCTTTTATTTTTTTTATCTTTCTATGTTTCTAGTTTTTACTTTCTATCCTTCTATCTTTCTATCCTTTTATTTTTATCTTTCTATCTTTCTATCTTCCTATCTTTATCTCTCTAAAAAAAAACAAAAAATAAAAGAGAAAACAATATATCTTTTACTGTTTTTATTTTTTTGGGCTAATTGTGTGCTCTAGTGTAGTGTCCTTTAGTGTATGCAGGATAAAATTTGTACTAGGAGTACAAGATCATCAGGAGACAAATAAGAAAGGATAATTGGTTCACGAACACCCTGATGTGAAAAGTGACAAACCCAAACCTGGCACACTAGTGAAATTCAAGAATAGGTTATGGGTTGTCAAGACTAATAAAGCAAATAGAGTTCTTAGGATCCTAATTCTAGAAGAGTGAAGTTGGTGACAAGAAAATTGTTGAGATCTTGTTGGTGTCATCAGAAATCCGGATTGGGCTTAATTGGGTCAAGCTGGTGACGTTAAAAGAGCGCTTGCTGGGAGGCAACCCAGTTTCTGAATTTTTTTTCTTTTATTTTGTTTTATTTGATTTGATTTGATTTGATTTGATTTTATTTTATTTCATTTGATTTGATTTTATCTTATTATATTTTATTTTATTTTATTTTATTTTTTTAGGTTATATGCTGCTTCTGATGGCAGTAATGATAGCATCTACTGAGGGATGCTATGTGAATAGACATCTACTGATGGATGTCACTGACATCATTTACTGATGAATGCTACTGGATAACATCTACTGAGGGATGCTAGAAAGTTTAAGTATCTACTGAAGGATACATGAAGGTACACCTACTGATGGGTGATGGTAAGGTTTGCACCTACTGATGGGTGCTAGAAAGATTTTGGGTCAGGCTCGTGACGTTAAACAAGCGCTACCTGGGAGGCAACCCAGTTGACGAATTTGTTTATATTGCATGTTTTAATTTTGTTCTAGTTGCATTTAGGGCTTAATTATTGCATAAGTGAGTAAAGTGAGTGGGAATTGCATGAAAATTAAAATTTGAAAGTTGAACTTGAGGGTTACAGTATTAAAGATGTTTGAAAACAAAGCAAAAAGGGGAAGAGAAAAATCGCACACACCGCTGGGCGATGGCGTCGTTGAGGGGTAATATTATTTTTAAACTTGGGCTTTGTTTCTATGGCTTATTGTATGATTTTTATACCCCTTAGGGCTTGTCCAAGTGATCTCTCCTAGATCCCTAACATCTCTTTCACTTTCAAACACTCTTCTAAGCACTTTTCTCACTTCTCCTATCATCCTAATTTTAGAAAACCCTTCGTCCACCATTTTAGCATCACTTTTTCATCCAAGTTTGGGGTTGACTCCTCCACATTCTTTGGAAGAAGTTTTGTGTTCTACTACCATTTAATGAGATTCCTTGTGGTTTTGTGAATTGTACTTGGTGCATGGATGACCTCCTCATCAGGAAAGGGGATCAAGACTGTGGGGAACAAGAGGAAGGAATCAGAGCTGGAGCAGTTGAAGCTCCAACTATGGAGGAAGATGATGAGATAGCATTTATTGATGGATGTTATCTGCACTAGAATAGGATTTTTCTATCTTTTGTATTTTGAACTTATTTGCTTCTGTTACGTAGTGTAGGATTGATGTACTTGGTTAGACACTATATTTGATGCAGTGGTTTGATATTGATATTTGTGTGTGATGGCCAATCGCTTGATGATGCTTGTTATTGATGATGTTGAGTATGTGCAAATATGTTGATATGCATGTGGTGGTTCACAAGTTATGTGAATAGATGCATGATGATTTTGTGATTGTGATTATGATGCGAAGTAAGGTATTTTTCTAAGATGGTTGGAATAGTTGATCTTATGAATGAGGTTTTGAGCTCCAAAGTTTGATTGATATATTTGCTATTTGCTTGAAAGCATGAATGATATTGCCCAAGTTTTTATGATTGATTAAGTCTCATGCACGTGTCATATAATCGAGGCCATTCTTGAATAAGCCCTTTCTTGGCCAAAGAAGAATTTCATCCCACATTAAAAAGAACATTATATGTTCTACCATTTTTGAACCTAAGCCTTAAATACGATGAAAACCCTTGCTTTGAAAATCTTTACCTTGAGTTAGGTTGAGAATTATTTTATGGTATTGATAAAGGTTCAAGTTTGGGGTTGTTGGGAAAGTTGCAAAAGAAAGAGCTAGGCATTGAGCTAATGTGTTAAATGAAAAAACGTGAAAAAGATTGAAAAGATAACATGAAAAGAAAAGCTCAATGTGAAGAAAAGGGAAAGTTGGGAATAAGTAAGATTGGTAAAAAGAGAGTTTGTGCTTGAACTATGATTGTTTGAAAGATTCTCTTAACTCAAGGATTTTGTGATCCAGAAAAACCAATTTTTCTTGCTAGCCCAACCACATTATAAGCCTTGAAAAGTCCTTGTGATGATGTTTGATTATGGCAAATAAATGGCAATTTTGTTCTGTGTGACATATGGATAGTAGAGGGAAGAAGTGACCTTTATACACCTTTGACTGAAACACTTTTGAGTGCTTCAGTTTTATACTTTTGAGTGCTTGAGTGAAACACTTTATTTGGTGAGGAAGATTCCATGAATCTATGATTACATCTGTGCTTAGCTAATTAATCATTCATGAGAATAATATCTGTTGGAATATTATGTGATTGTATGAACACCATGATGAGTAATTTGAATTAAAGCATGTGCACATCTTGACTAAATTCTATTGATGAGTTGATTTGAGTGATTACTTATCTGGAAAGAAAGAGCTTTTGCATGTGATTGAACCACTGTGATGATTGGTGGAAGATTAAGTTTCATCTTCTTTGCTTGAGGACAAGCAGAGTTCTAAGTTTGGGGTTGTGATAATGGTTCAAAAACCGTTATTTTGATACTTAATTTTGATATTTAATGCACCCTTTTTGACCTAGAAACTTGCTTGGACTCATGATTTTTCTTTAGTTTTGTGAATAAGAGAGTTGAGGATATGCTTTAGAATTTTATCATCAAATTCTGTTGATTTTGTAGGTTTTTGGAATGAATTGAAAGAAGGGTTGAAGTATCAAGGAGTTGCAGTGCAAAAATGTCAAACAGAATGCAGAAAAGTCAACTAGTCAACCAGAAAAGTCAACCAGTCAACGAGAGTGCAGAAAAGTAAACCAGAATGCAGAAAAAGTCAACAAGATCGTGATTTGATATATTTTCTGCGATTTTTATGATCTGTTTTGGGCTTGAACCTGCTTTCTGTTATTTTTATGTCCTATTTAAAGACCTAGACACCCTAGAGAATGTATCTCTTGATGGCTTAAGCACATAAACACATTTTTCACCCCTTTGGGGGAAGATTTGGGGATTTGACAACTCTCCTTTTCTCTTTCTAGGGTTTCTATCTCTTTCATTCCATTGTACACCTAGTTTCTTCATGAGGATGGAGAACTAATCTCATTTGTTGTTGTGGATGATGTAACCTCTAAACTCTCTTGTATTTGAATTTATTTTTGTTATTGATATATCTTCTTTTATTAATTGTTAGAGATATTCTTCTTTGCTCAAATGCTTGTTATGATTTATTCATGTTTGGCATAAATCTTCTGATTTGTAAGTATCATGAGGAGATATCGCACTCTTAGGGTTGGTGGATTTGGGGAAGGTGACAACTCTCCTCTTCTCTCCCTAGGATTGGTATCATGAGATATCTACAAATCACGATCTGGGGAATTCTCTTGATAATGAATGTTACCTAGAGATAGGAATAGGAACATCAATTGCCTTAAGCTGCTGTGTGTATTGCATGAATATTTGCTAGGGAGACTAGACATAGTAAACTAGTAATTGTGATTAGGCTCTTTTCATCGAGAGATCGGGTTTAGAGTAAAATAGAAAGTGACATTGGCATTAATGAAGAAGATGAATCCGTTTATGCATGAGAGTGATTAGGTGAAATCTAAACCCTAACAACATATTCATTCCTATATTATCAACATCATCCATCCACTTTTGTGGTTAGCCTCAATTGATCAAATTGCATTCATGTTTATTTTTCCACATTTTGCATTTAAAAACCACAAAATATTGTTCTTATAGTCTTAATTGGTTAAGCAAGAGCACAACTGTTTAGTGCCATGAGTCTCTTGGGAAAACGATACTCGGTCTTATCGTTTATATTACTTGAGACGATTCGGTACACTTGTCGGAGTCTTAACAACATCGCACCAGGGCGCAATTCGAAATCATAAAATTTCGCACAACGCACCCCCCTTGTGTGCTAGGCGAATTGACCTGTAGGGGGGAGCCCTCCAGAATAATTCGCATAGCGCACTCAGTGTGCTATGCGAATCTGCAGATCAAAATTCTACAAATTTCAAGCATCTCAACACCCCAAAACTCATTTTAGACCTTGCCCCCAACTTCTAATGATCCTAGAACATCTTATATACATAATTTGACTTGTCTAAATGATTCTAGACATCCACAACATCATTACAAAGTGATTATGCAGCAAATTACTCTTTAAAACCTCAACTTCCTCAACCTAGAGGTCTAAAATTGAATTTACCACTTAGAATATGTTGTTAGCCAATTTAGCACTTCTAACAAGTTTGAAATAACTTAATCAAACTTTCCCAACTGCCTACTTATACCTTAGACCTGACTTATTCAAAAACACCCTCTCACTTCCTCTAAACGCACTCTAAACACTAGTTTCATTAACCAAAGAACCCAATTCCACTTCTACCATTTTTATCGTGTTTTGGACCAATTCTATGAGCCTAACAGGTCACAATTAAGTTATCTAAGTTGCCTCAACACCCCAAAGGCCCTTTCAACTACATTAGCTCAAAGTCACTATCTTAGTTCCTCTTAAAATGACCTAGGATATTATACTCACTAAACTTTTTAACTAATAACTTGTATATGTCAACAACATACATAACCTCCACTTTAACACTTCCCACAAGTCCAATCCAAGCAACTAAACACATTAGAGATTAGTCCAAGGCATCGCAAATTAATTTCACAAATTCATAACCTCAACAGTTCATAACATGCAGTCAAAGTTACCAAAAAAGCTAACTTAAGCATAAACAAAATACCATCTTCACAATACAGTGCACATACACATCATTCAGAAAATTCAAGAGAATGTCTAGCTCCCCTTACCTTGATTCCTAACACAGTTTAACTCACAAAAAGCTGTCCACAACCCCAATCAGCTAAGACTGTAACAGCACCCTACAAACCACCAAATGGTAGTGGAAACAACTCTTAAAGCTCGAATTTAACAGAGGAAAACTGGAAAGAGGGGAACGCTAGGCAGATGCAACTTGCCCTAGGTTCCAAACAGTGGAGAAGAGAGGCGAAACCATTTACCGATCCGAAAAGAGAAACCAATCGGTTCAATCTAAAACTCTCGACGTTGCGGACGCTTGGGCACCTCTTAAACGAACATGCAATGAGTCAGTGCAGAGCAATGGAAGAGAGAAGACAGAAAATGAGGGACTGGTTTTCTAGAGAGAGAATGGGCTTTAGGAGAAATGAGCTTAAATTTTGGTAAAGAAGCTCTCCTCTTAAATTTTAATCCTTTTCTTTATTATTATTATTATTATATATATATATATATATATATATATATATATATATATAATTTTAAGATCTTACCGCTAATGCCAAATTCAATCAACTTTACCACCCTTTGTTTTAAATTTAAGATGTTTTAAAATTCAATTTACAATTTATTTATTTTGAAACATAGAAAAGTGCATATAAGAAAGAAAAGAAAGGAAAAACTAAAAAAATTATGATAGTAGAATATTAAAACAGGAAGAATTAAAATCATTATATGTTTTAAACTTTCTATATAATTGAAAAGAGAAATTTAATAAAAATATAATATATAATTAATTATGAATAAAAAAACATATAAATATATACATATATAATTTATTGTTAATGTAATAATCTAATTAATTATTTAAGAGTAACAATGGTATAACTTATATAAATATATGAATATTTTGTTATTTAAATATAAACTCTATAAGTGAAAAAAAAAAAGTTAACTATTCAAAATTTATTATAGGAAAATCGTCATTTTTCAAAAAAACATTTCTCTTTATCTTCTATTTAGATTTCTATAATACATATTCATCATTTCATATATTAGAGTCCAGCTTAGATATTTGGGTGGAAAACAAAGAAGATTTGTTATCAATTATTTTTTAAAAGTAAATACCTTTGCATACATGTGGATTATATGGTCTGGCATGTAGTTTTTATAGGATAAAGATAAAGATAAATTATTTACTCAGATAATTTATCATAGTCTTAGCTTTGTAGTGGAATTAAGAGTATAAACTTGAACAAAGTAGTCTTCTCATATAAGAGAAATTAGTTATATGTTTTTGGTAGTATCTTAAGGTAAATGATTTTTCTGAAAGTGATGTGGTTACAACATTTGATTTCATTTACGGATTTGTAGTGTTTTAATCTTGAGATGAATGTATATGGTGAAGCTGTTCACGGTGTAATATCTTTATATGTTACTTGTAGACAATCTAGTTAGTGACAAATATTGAGTTCATAAATTTTAAATGAGTTAGGTGGTATATTTAGTAGTTAAAACTTGCAAGTTGTTAAATTAGTTCAAGTTGTTAAATTAATTCAAGTTTTTTATTAACAAAATATTTTGTTAGGCATAAGAAATGATTAAAAAAATCAGTTTGAACACTAGTGGAAAAACCTATTTAACGTCACCCATAAGACGTCGGTTTCGTGAAAAACCGACGTCTACTATTGCACGGTGGCATTATCGTAAATATATTGGTAAACTAGACGTCAGTTACGATGCTAGGCGACGTCTATGACATCATAGACGTCGCACCTGACTCAAATCGACGTCAGATTGTCTGAGGTAGACAATTCGACGTTGTCTAGAAAAGGGCACCGATGTTCATAAACGTCGCACCTGACTCAAACCGACGTCAGATCGCCTGAGGTATGTGATAAGAGAGACAGTTCGACGTTGTCTAGAAAAGGGCACCGACGTTCCAGTTTCTGACTGGAAATCAAACGTCAAACGGTTCAGCTTTAGACGTGGCATAGACGTCGGATCCCCTGAACAAGCGACGTCGACTCGGCTGCAATTAATGCTGTTCACCAACTTCACATGCGCTTAGACGTCACGTAGTCAAACGGCGACGTCTAAGGCCTATCTAGAAGGTGGGAAGACAAAATTCGAGGGTTTTAGACGTCGGCTAGAAGGGGCACCGACGTGAACTACTCTGACAGGAAATCAAGCATCAATCTTTTTAGCTTCTTTAAGAAGAATAGACGTCGGATCCCCTGAACAAGCGACGTCGACTGGGGCTGCAATTAATGTTTTTCACCAACTTCTCAGGAAATTTCGACGTCGGTTAGAAGGGGCACCGACGTCTATAGACGTCGGATCCCGATGGCGTCGGATCCCGATCAAACACCAACGCCCAACTTCATTATAAATAAACCGCAGTCCTTTTAACCACTCAGTTTCTGATCGCGTCTTCATCTCTTCTCCTTTTTCTCTGCTTCTCCTGTTCTTTTACTCCCATGCGCACCTCTACTTTTTATCTCTTCCGGCATTGCATTGTATTTTTTCATAACGTCATTGTCTTTGTCCTTTCCTTTTTCTCTTTTCATCCCAGGTGAGTTGTTTTTCTTATGCTTACCGTTTAAACTTTCTTTAGTTTTTTATCAATTATCTTGTCGTTCAACTGATTAAAATTTGCCTTTTTTGTGTTGTGTTTTAGTGCAGTTTTGATCCACTCTTTTGGTAACATAGTGCAACATTCTCCCTTTGCTAGTTTCCTCACTAAAAGAATGCTATCTTTTGAGTTTTCTAGTTCTTCCGACCCAAAATGGAACTTGGGTCCTTGTCTACTTCTCGACACCGTAATTTTTTTCTGTTGCGGTTGAATAATTGGAAGTAGCCATGAACCTAGGTTCGGTTTTGGGTTGAAAGGACTAGAAGATTCAAAAGACGCAAGCTTTTTTTGTGGGGAAACTAGTGAGAGGAGAGTGTTACACAATGCTACCGAAAGCCTGGATCAAAACTGCACTAAAACACAAAGTCATTGTTAGATGTCGGTTAATGCCATGTCCGACGTCTATAACAACATAGACGTCGGTTAGTGTCACTTTAACCCTCTTTATATATTCATCTTGACGTCGGTTTGATGCATAGGTGGATGTCTATATAGAGAAATTAGACGTCGGTGTGGGTATAAGTAGACATCTATATGGACGTCGGTGGGTATCGTGAACCGATGTTTATATGGACGTCGGTTGAGAGGACTTCCGACGTCCCATAGACGTCACTCGTTTAGACGTCGTTTGTGAAAGTGACGTTAAAAGCCCAAATTAGCCGATGTTAAACAGCGTTTTTGCACTAGTGGAACCAGTTAAATCACTTTATATGTTGACAAATAGGTGAGTAAAACTCACTGGACAAAATTCAATTGAATGACAACCAAGAGCTTTGGTTGTTAGGCATGTCAAATTTGTTAGGCAAGTTGTTTAAATAAAAATTCTCAATGATTTGGTTGTTGGGTTTGCCAATTCTCACTAGGCAAGTTCTCATGGTGAAATTTAAAGAATTGAAAACTCTATGAGTTTTGGTCGTTGAACAAGTAAATTCTCGTTCAACTAAGTTGTTTTTATGAAAACTCTTAGTGATGTAGTTGTGAGACGAGCAAAGTTTTTGTTGGACCTTTTTATACTGATTTGGTCTCAATACCTACATCTAGTGTCCTTTCAATCAACCTTAGATTGAAAGCCAATGCACTATAAAGATTGAGTTTTACATCAAGAAATATAGAGACACCTTCTCAATGTATCGTTCCATCTAACTCCAAATCTACTATAGTCAAAAACACAAAAAGAACAATACTCTTTTTGCAACTCGTTTGAGATACCCCTCTCAAAGTCCTAAGAACAACATGTTCTTCTTCCTAGCAACATGCACAGGGAAACCACAATCTCTTTATTGTAAACAAAGTTATGATCAGGAAAGAAAACACCTCAATGTGCAGTAGATTGCTCAGCCAGTAAACATCTAAAGCTATCCTTCAAGAATCTTTCAAAATCTACAAATATTTTGTATCTTGATTCTTGGAGAACCAGTACACCTACAATCTTTATTCTTGACTCACTAATATCATATATGAAATTTCAAAATGATCAAAAGTTGTTAATGTAGAGTGTTATGCATCATTATATAAATTTTCTCATGTTTGATGATTTTAAATCGATTACAAAAATAATGTAATCGGCTACACTTTTAACAGAGTTCCACCAAAATTACATTAAAACAAAATTAACTGATTAAACAATTAATGTAATCAATTGCATATAAGATGTAAGTGAAAACATTTGAAAATGTGACTGTTATGAAAGTTAAGACTTATCATCAAAACATATTTCAATGTGTACCAGATTTAACCGATTAAGTAAACAGTGTAATCGGTTAGTATTACACTTAGACAATTTTAAAAACTTAGCAAAGGCACGAGTTTTAATCGATTATACATATAATGTAATGATTAAAACTTGTAGTCTGCCACAATTTAAGCATTAACTATCTGATGAACTTAATTGATTACATAACCACTGTAATCGACTACTTTATACATATATGCATTTTGTAAGTGGTTTTAACATATGAAAATATGAGTATGCATACTATAGATGTAAACACATTTATGACCATAGTAAGTATGAAAACCAAACAGTTCAAGCAATATATGTTTGAAGCATAAAGACACATTTCTATTGTCGTCATGCAAACATATATGTGTTCTCATCGTCAAAAACAATATATGTGTTGTCAACAAAAAAACAAAAACACATAAGGGATTGAGTTTAGCATTCACATTGATCCCCCTATCAACAATCTCTCCCTTGTTTTACTAATTTCATTTCACCAATTTCTATATTTTCTATTATTTTTCCCTTTTGGGCATTAGCAAAAAAGATAGTAAGAATCGGAAACAGAGTAACATACAAAGATATATCAATATGTATTTGTACAGGTTAATATAAGAAATTGATGCTCCCCCTATCATTATGTAGTAGCTCTAATAAAACATTTGTTGAGATTGTTGATAGGGGGAGAAGAGGATTAACTAAACCCACAATGGAGAAACTAGGTGTACAATGGAATGAAAGTGATATAAAAACCCTAGAAACTGAAGAGGAGAGCTCCCGCATCCAATTTTGCGTCCAAAGAGTCGAAAAATGTGTTTTTGTGCTTCTACTGTCAAAAGATACATACCCTAATGTGTACAAGTCCTTAAATAGATCAGAAAACAAATTTCAAGCCCAACACGTCGGCGCTCAATGCCCCTACTTAGGGCAAGTAGGCAGTGGTGCGAGAGGAGTGGCGCTCAGCACCCCTCAGATGGCGCCCAAGCGATGTGCGACACAAGGAAGCTGGCGCTCAGCGCCACAAGGAGGGCAACTAGGTGCCCATGCGAGACATCCTGCGTTGAGGGCCCCAGAAAAGGGCAACCAGGCGTGGTTGCGCTAGTCCAGTGCCCAGGGCCTTAGAAAAGGACAACCAAGCATCCTGCGACCTTCTGTCTGTGACCTTCTGTAACCTTCTCTTCTGGTGCTCTTTCAGTCCTTTATGGGTTTCAACTCCTTGATACTTTAACTCCTCTTCCAATCCATTCCAATAACCTACAAAATCAAGGGAATTAATGATAAAACTCATCAAGTATAACTTCAACCCTCTTTATTCACAAAATAAACTCAAACACAAGGAATTAAGCAAGTTTCTAAGTCAAAAAGAGTTAATTTAATATAAAAATTGAATCACAGATAACGGTAAATTCAACCGTTATCAGTCTACATAGTCAACTAATTTATGAAAATGCCATCGGTCAATTTTTACGTTCGATACTAAGTGATCTAACGTCTAAAGGATGACGTCAAAGGCCCTTTCTACACTAGTGGCTCAAATTGGACCGTGTTCCATTTTTTTGTTTTGTTTTTGTTTTAACATTTGAAAAATGAATTAAAGTAAAAGGAGATAAAAACAAAATAAACTAACGTAAAATTAGAATAAAATAAAATAATTCTTAATAACAAAAAAATTAAAATAATAAAATAAATGTAAAATAACATAAAAATAAAAATACAATAAAATACAATAACTCAAAATAACAAAATAAAATAACCTAAAATGAAATTTGAAAAAAAAATATAAAACAAAATAACATAAAATAAAATAAAATAAAATAAAATAAAATAAAATAAATAAGATAAAATAAATTTAATCATTATTTACTTATTTAGTTATGTTGAGGAAATTGGGTAATATCAGTAGTTTAAATCACCATTCAATGCATAACTTACAACCTTTCAACATTGTATTTCGTCAAAGTAACTATGTTCACATCACATATATCACATCAATGAATCACAGTAGATTATTTGCACCACCCGTGGCTCTATTCAACCTTCACACATATACAAACAATAAATTTTGGGAACCAACTTTATTTGGCCTCATATTATAATTCATACACTTTGATCTTAATTATTAATTTAATTCATTACATCTCAACCCAAGATCATCAACTTTATCATTCACCATAACCTGAAACGTTTAAATATACCTTTAAAACTCTCAATATATTGATTTTACTTACTAAAAATCTTCCTTTCTAACTTAACAAGTACACGAGCTACTCCAACGAGTATCTTCACTTACTCTGACTAATTTCATATAAGATTTTTTGATTTTTATAAAATGAATTGTACTTAATGAGGGAATTGACTCTCTCAACTGTAACATCCCATTTTCGGCCATTTTGACTAAAACATTTTCACAACAATTATATGAATGTAGCTTGTATTAAAAAATTTCCAAAGAAATAAAATCTCCAAGACTCTCATTATCCCCGTCGCCTTAAGTATCTACTAGACTACCTGTATCATTCGTCTATGTATAACAATCTGAGTCATACGATCTTCGTAGGTGGAAAACACAACCACTAAAAAATGCAAGGTGAGCTAAAATAATAAACATCAAATCAATTATATAACATTTATATCACAATTGTTAAGATTTTATCATAATCTCAACACATCTAACAATCATTCGTACTCATCACACCCTTAAATCATTCCCTTAACTGGAACATGTACCACTTCCTTAGCTCTACCTCACCTATCGAGCAAAGGCAACCCGTGCCTATACCAAATTCCATTATAACCTCTTACCAACTTCTATACTTCCACTTATATTCTGTTTTACCAAAACAAAACAATTCGAGTGGTCCTCCACTTCAACTTCGGACTTGTCTCCCCTGCTCCAAAGTGTCCATCATAACACCGAACTCAACCTAAACCGGAACCTTACGGGCGAGACATTCATCCCTTTCTACCCTCCAAAAGAGGAAAGGTCAACACTCGAATTTCCAGTCTCTTCTACCGCCCCTCCAAGACAAAGAAACTCATCTCTTCCACCGCCTCTCATAGACAAAGAGATTCACTTTTCTACCCTCCCGCAAGAGGAAAAGTGACAACCAATTTCTTAGTCCCTTCTACCGCCCCTCCAGGACGAAGAAACTAGGGATGGTACCTGCGAATATTTCTATTTGCGGGTTGCTGGTACCGGTTTTTTAATACCCACTTATAAACGGGTCAAGTACAGGTATTACACTACCTGACCCGCGAGTATCCATTAACCGCTAAAAAATTAAAATTACATTTTTATCTCCTTATGTGAATAAGAGAGTTGAGGTTGATTCCAATAGTTTTCTAACAAATTCTCCGTGTTTTGACAGAGGTTGAAGCAATACTGGAAGAAGAAGTGAAAAGCCAAGAAGATGGAGCTCAAAAGGGGTCAAAAAGGCACCAAGAGGAAGGGAAATGCGAAGCCCGAGCGACAAGGAACGAAAACAGCGCGATCAACATCGGTGCTCGTCGCCCGGGCGATGGCCCCGACGCTTGGGAGATGGCCCCGACGCCCGGGCGATGGACGTTTGATGCTTGGGCGTCCAAATCTGATGCCCAGGCCTTACATGAGCCTTAAATCTCACCTAGGCGAGCTCCTTGCGATGCTTGGGCGATACTTCACTTGGATCGGGCCTTGTTTCTGTTCTATTTTGATTCTTTCGGACCGGGCCGCACTTTGGGATGCATCTGACACTATTTAAAGGACCTTGGGGCTCTAGGTTTTGCATCCCTTGCAGAGAAGAGCATATCAATACACTCTTAGCCAATTCTTAGTCTTCCATTCTCTTCTTTTCTTCCATTATTCATAGAGTTCCCCCATGTCTATGGGGAACTAATTTCTATTTGTTGTTGGGGAATGATGTAATCTTGTAAACTCTCATGTATTTGAATTGATTCTTAATTTCATATGCTTTTTCATTAATTGTTAGAGTAATTTATCTGTTCTTATTGCTTGCTTATATACAATAGCATGATTTGTGAGTTGCATGAGTGCCGACAGGTTCCTTTCAATTCAGGTCCTTGTTAAATTACTCCTAAGGGTTATATTGCTCAGACATGAGGGTATGAATCTTAGCCGTCTTAACCTCTTGATCTTCACATCTTTTTACCAGGAATGCTAGGAATTGTATGAACTGGTAATTAGGGACAAACTTATTTACCGAGACATCGGGTTTAAGTGTTTTAGTGAGAGACGTTAGCATTAATGAATAAAGAAGAATTCTTATATACATGAGAGGGAACTTGGTGAAGTCTAATCCCAACAACATATCCATCTCATATTCATCAACCTCCGTTCATCTCTGTGCTCTTTTGCCATTGATCAAATTTATTTTGCTTTAGTTTATTATTTTTGCAATACAAATCCATGATCTCTTTTATTCCAGGTCTTAGTTAATCTTGTTTACATACAACTGTTCAGTGCCGAGAGTCTTTTGGGATACGATACTTGGTCTTACCATTTTATATTACTTGTGCGACTCGGTACACTTGCCGATTTGTCCAAACAAAACCCTAACTTAATTTTTCCTTCCGTTCATTTAGAAGCTTGAGTTCATTTTCGAAATTCTTATCGTTTTCATGGAAAGGCTATGGGGAGCAGAGCAGAGGCAGCAGAGGTGGGGGAAGAGAGAAGAGAAAAGATGGAGAGAGAGAAGAGAAGATCGGAGCAGAAGTAAGGAGGCAATACCAGAACCACTAGAAATAGCAGAATGGGACAGAAAGTACGTCATAATATGCTAGACCTATTATGATTGAGTTTTCTGTACGTCATAAAATGCGCAGACTTATTACGATGCCCAGAACTATGATGTTAGGTTACCTATCATAATAGATCATTTTTACCTATCATAAAAAGTGATTTTTCGACTATTGTCAGTTCACAGGAGAAAACTCAAAACAATTGAAAACATGAAGTGTGTCCACCTATACAAGGAAGTAGAGTCTAATGGAAAGGGTCTTGCAGAACTAACCCACTCTTGATTCTTAGTTATAATATCAAAAATAAATAACGAAAGACAATTTACAATGGAACGAACCATTTGGATTGCAAGGTTCGGTAAAATATTTAGTATTTAGTATTATATTAATGTTTAGCTTCCAAATAGGATCACTATGTTAAAAAAGGTTTTTTATACCCATTAAGAAAGGCTTTTTATACTGGTTTTCGTGTTGGTATAGAAGTAGGGATAGTATAAAAAATTTAACGTTTTACACCGGTTCTGTCTATAACAGGTATAAAAGTTTGATATTTACACCTGGTAATCTGGGATCAGGTATAAAGTAGTCGTCTCTTCTTGAAAAAAAAATCACTTTTATACCTGCCAGAACTAGAACATGTATAAAAGAAGCTCGTTTTTATACCTGATGTTGTTATAACCGGTGTGAAAAAACAAAACTTTCTATACCTGATATGACTTGAACCGGTGTAAAAAGTGACGTTTTTTTTAAATATTAGATTTGTATGTGCTATTATCCATATTCAGACTTGATTAAGATTCAATCTCAAAGGGTTTCTTCCAATTGGGTCCTCGTATTCTGAAAGTTCTCAATTGAGTCCTTATTTTGGTAAAATTGAATTAATAATGCCCTTGTCGTTAGGATGGTGTTAACTTTCTTACAACGTGGCATACTGATGTGTCTTTTACTTATGACGTGGCAGAGTATGAGATTACTACGTGGATATTTATATCATTTTAAATTTTAAAATATGGTAAACTGATTAATGAGTGTGTTTTATTCATGGAAAACTCATTAAAAATTAGGGATTAGTGATTTGGAATATGCAAACAAAATAACGTTTTTTTAATCCGTTATCATAACCCCAAACTTAGAACTTTGCTTGTCTTCAAGCAAAAAAAAATGCAACTCAGCTTTTCAAAACAATCACTACAATGACTCAACCTTTTTCAAAGACTTTTTCAAGACAAAGAATCACTTTTATTATTTTCAGCATAAGATGTCAGTCAAGATGTGCAGATGTTTCAATGCATTTTCAACAGGTGTTGTCCTTAAGAATGATCAATCAACCAAGCAGAGATGCAATCAGAAATTCAGAGAACTAATCCTCACCAGGGAAAGTATTTCACTCAAGCAATCAAGCATTTAAAAGTGTCTAACTCAACTCTCAAGTGTATGGTGTGGTGTTTCTCTCTGTTGTCACAATGTTACACAAATTAATTTTGCCTTTCATTTAACCACAATGAAACATACTCACAAACAGGTTATCATCACAAGGGTTTTTCTTGACTTGTATCTTGGCTGGGCTAAGAAGGAAATTGGTTTTTCTGGTCAGCAAAGTTCCTTGAGTTAGGAGAGACATTTATAAATTCATCTTTCAAGAACAACTCTCTTCTCTTCTTCCCAGCCTTTCCTTGTAGTGAGCTCTTTCTTTTTCTTTTTGACTTTTTCCTTTCTCACTTTTTCTTTTCTTTTTTATTGCTCACTACCAACAAAGGTGGTTTATGTCGTGGTAACTCCAAACTTGAACCTTTATCAGTACCTCATCAAATGTTTTCAACTTAACTCAAGGTAATTTTTTTTTTCAAAAAGGTTTTTCAAGACATATCAGGCTCAAGGTTCAAAGGTTAGAACGAATCGTTCTCTTTTCAGTGGGAAAAAATATTTGAAGGCCAAAAGAATAAGGGATAACAAAAGATGGCCTTGATCATATGGAACCTGTAAGCAAGTAGTTCAATCACAGAAAATTTGAGCAAAATCATTCATGCTTCCAAAGTAACAACAATTATTTAAAAACAACTCTGAATCTCAAATCTCAAATCTCACATAGGTAAATTCACAAGTTCTCAAATTCAGAAAAACAACCTGCTCAGTATCTCAATCAAACTTTATCTTAAGCATCTGTCTCACAAATTTATCATCATGCATCATCTCAACCTCAATCAAACACTAGAATTTTCAAAAAGTAAAACTTATCACACAAAATAGAGCACAGTTGGATCAGAGCAATTTAGTTCATTCAAGCAGAACACACAGAAATTAAAATAAAAGAGAACACACATTAAAACCAAAAATAAAAATTAAAAATTAAAGGTAAAGGTTCAGAGCACTGGGTTGCCTCCCAACAAGTGCCTCTTTAACGTCACTAACTTGACCCAATAGGCTCATGTCACATCAACCAGCTGCATCTTTGATTGTGGTGTCATCCTTTCCTTTGCTATGCCAGCTGATCTTCAACATTTTCCTATTCACCTTTTTGGTTCTCCTAGAATTAGGAGATTCAATCTCTATTGGTCCATCAGCTGTGAAGTCCTTTACCACCCAGAGTTTTTTGTTGAATTGTACAGGGAGGCTTGGTCTCAGTCCTTCCTGCTTCTTTAAAGGACTTTGGTGAACATTTGTTCCTTTGCTGCCCTTTTCTTCCTTAGGAACCTATGATAGAAAACATTTTTTTTCCTTTCCTTTTCGATTTGGCGGCTCTGGCACCTAGCCCGGGTGCATCTTTAAATGCAGCTTTGGGACTGGTTTTCTTTGCTTGAATCTTTCGCCCTGTCTTACAGGCACTTAAGATCACCTTCTCTTCTTGGTCCTTGAGAGCTATGGTTCCTTCATCAACATTGATGATTAATTTGGTTGTCTTCAGGAACGGCCTTCCAAGAATGATAGGGATCTGTTCATTTTCCTCCATCTCTAGTATCACAAAATCCACCAGGAACATCAGGTTATCAACTTGCACCTTGACATTTTCTAACACACCATAAGGTTTTTTAGGGGATCCATCTGCCACGAGGAGGGACATCCTTGCTGGCTTTACTTCTAACTCACCCATCTTTTTAAGAAAAGCCAGGGGCATTAAGTTGATGCTAGATCCCAAATCAATCAAGGCTTTCCTAATTTTGCGCTCCCCATTGTTGCATGGAATAGTGAAACTTCCTGGGTCTTCTTCTTTTGGAGGAAGAGTCCTCTGTAACATCACGCTGCAATCCCCTTGTTCTTCAGTTGTCTCCTCTTTTGAATTTTTCTTTTCGATGAGCTTTTTCAAAAATTCCTTGTATTCAGGGAACTGCTACAAGGCTTCTACCACAGGAACTTCTATCCCCAATTCTTTGGAGATTTCTTCAAGGCACCTTGCTTGTATTTTTCTTATAACTTGTTCTTCAAGGTGATTGATATTTTTTTCATATTTTTCTTTTTCTTCTTCTTTTTTTCTTTTTTTCTCTCAACCTTTTCTTTTTCTCTCTCACTCACAACCTCTTCTTCATTCTCTTCTTTTTTTCTCACCCTCACTCAATCTTTCTTTTTCTTTTTCCTCAATTTTTTTAACTCTCTCTTCTCTTTTTTCACTCTCTTTTTCTTTCCTCTCTTTTTCTCTCTCATCTTCCAGGCTTGCTATAACCCTGCATTCTTCCTTGGGGTTAACCTTAGTATTAGCCCCAAAGTTTTTATGCGAATTCTCTTGCATTTGATGGACCGTTTGGATTAATTGGGCCATCCGTGTTTCCAGGTTCCTGATAGCCGCTTCTGTGCTTTTTTGGTTAGACTGGGTTGCCTGCATAAATTGATGGAGAGTTCCTAAAGTTGTGCAGATTTGTCTGATGAGGAGGGTTGTTGCTGCCACTGTTGTTACTGCTGCGGTGACTTATTGTATTGTCCACCAGTTTGTCCAAATTGTCCCTGTCCATTACTTGGGTGAGATCTCCACCTTTGATTGTAGTTATTGGAGCAGAACTGGTTCTGGTTGCCCAAGTAATTAACTTCTTCATTCAGATTCTCGGGCAATGCACATTGACCATTAATATGGTCACCACCACATAACTCGCAGAGTTGTTGCTAAAGTTGTGCCACATTCTGATGTTCTTTTTGTGGCTGCATCACCTTCTTGGTAAGGATCTTCATTTGTTGAGTGATGATTTTATTTTGGGCGAGCAAGGCATCATAAGGCTGCAATTGAAAAACTCCTTTAGGTTGGGAAGGAGTTCCTCTCTCATTAAGCGTCTCATTATCACTGGCAGCCATGTTTTCAATTCATTCATAGGCCTCATCCGAGGTCTTGTATTTGATCCTGCCTCCAGCTGAGGCATCTAACATCAATTTTTATTGTGACCCAAGGCCTCCAAGAAAGAGAAGGATCACCGTTCCTTCATCAAAACCATGGGTAGGCATCTTTCTCAACAAGCTCTTATATCTTTCCCATGCCTGCCCCAAGGTCTCCTCCATGCCTTGTCTAAAAGAGGAAATCTCTTACTTCCCTTTGTTGATCTTTATTGGTGGGAAGTATTTATTGAGGAATTGGGCACCACATCCTCCCATCGAGTGAAGCTGTTCTCAGGAAAAGATTTCAACCATACTTTAGCGTCACCTCTAAGAGAAAAGGGGAATAGGCTTAGTTTGATAGCCTCATCAGGAACCCCATTTATTTTCACAGTGTTGAAAATCTCATCGAAGGTTGTCAGGTGATCATATGGACTTTCATGAGACAATCCATTGAATTGGTTGCTCTTTAAAATTTGAATTAGAGCAGGCTTCATCTCCATGTTTGCAGCATTGACTCTTGGCCTTGCAATGCTGTTAAACTGATGCGGGCCAGCAACTGTGGTGTAATCTACCAAGGTGCGTCTAGCATGGCCTTCTCCTTCACCAATGTGGGAAGCCATTGTGTTGATCTCTAGAGAAGGTTCTCTAGATAATTTGTTTGTCCTTGGCCTTCTACTGGTCTCGAGCCCTTCAAGAAGAGGTTCAAAATTTTTGCTCCTGGTTTTAACACAATCTTGCATAAACAAAACACAAAACCTTAGAAAATATTGTTAGCACAAAAAAATGAAAATTGGGGATTTTGAAAAATAAAGACAAAAATGGGAAAAATAAAATAACATAAAATAAAATAAAATAAAGCCAAAATTAATCAAGAATCACACAAATAGAATAGCTTAAACCGTGAGTCCCCGACAATGGCACCAAAAACTTGTTGGGGGCACATTGGCAAGTGTACCGAGTCGCACAGGTAATATAAAATGGTAAGACGAAGTATCGTATTCCAGAGGACTCTCGACGCTGAACAGTTGTGTGAAAGCAAGATTAATTAAGACTTAAAAATAAAAAGAGATGATGGATTGTATTGCAAAATAATAAAACAAAATAAAGTAAAATTGATCAGTGACAAAAGAGCACAAAGATGAATGGAGGTTGATTAATATGAGATGAGTATGTTGTCGGGGTTAGATTTCACCAAGTTCCCTCTCATGTATATAAGAATTCTTCTTTATTCATTAATGCCAACGTCCCTCACTAAAACACTTAAACCCGATCCCTCGGTAAGTAAGCCTATCCCTAATTCCCAGTTCATACAATTCCTAGCATTCTTGCTAAAAAGATGTGAAGATCAAGAAGTTAAGACGAATAAGACTCATACCCTCATCCCTGAGCAATATAACCCTTTGGAGTAATTCAACATGGACCTGAATTGAAAGAACCTCCCGACACTCATGCAACTCACAGATAATGCTATTGTATAAGCAAGAATAAAGCAGATGAATTACTCTAACAAACAATGAAATAAAGCATATAGAATTAGGAATCAATTCAAATACATGAGAGTTTACAAGGTTACATCATTCCCCAACAACAAATAGAAGTTAGTTCCCCATAGACGTGGGGAGCTCTATGAATAATGAAATAAAGAAAGAATGAAAAGTCTAAGAATTGGCTAGGAGTGTATTGCTATGCTCTCTTCTGCCAGGGATTCAAAACCTAGAGCCCCAGGGTCCTTTAAATAGCGCCAGACGCGTCCTAGAGTGCGGCCCGGTCCAAGAGAATCAAATCAGAGCAGAATCAGGGCCTGATCCATGTGAAATCACGCTCAAGTGTCGCAAGGAGCTCGCCCAAGCATGAGTCAAGGGTTCTGTGAGGCTTGGGCACCAGTTTTGGACGCCTAGGCTTCGAGCATCTGTCGCCCGGGCGACGGACCCGACGCCCGGGCGACGGGCGGTGATTTCAGCTTCGTTGTTTCTCATTCCTATCGCCTGGGCTTCGAGTTTTCTCCCTTCCTTGTGCCTTTTTGACCCTTTTTGACCTCTATCTTCTTGGCTTTTCACTTCTTCTTCCATTATTGCTTCAATCTATGTTAAAACAAGGGGAATTTGTTAGAAAATGGTTAAAATCAACCTCAACTCTCTTATTTACACAATTTACTGAAAACTCATTTGTTCAAGCAAGTTTCTAAGTGAAAGAGGGTGATTTTAGCATCAAAATCATATAGAAAATAACGGTATTTTATTCCGTTATCAAATACTAGGACCCAATTGGAACGAACCAGCAGAAATAGGGACCTCCGAACCTATTAAACCAATAATCAATAACGATTAAAATAATCAATATTGTTTCTATTAACACATCAAAATGTAATATTTACCTAACAAAGTTCCTAAATATATTTACTTAACATAGTTACCCATAAAATAGGTCCTAAACTCAAAATGTAATATTGAAACATCTAATCATTTATAAATAATAGTTAAAAAAAATGCAACTCACTCCATTGGAGACGTGTCATCAAATATCTATACAATGAATAGTTTGAGTTAAGTAAAACATTAAATATTTTCTTTGCCAATGAAATGTTTTCTTTGACTTATGACTCGCAAATATAAAACCTTATAGGGCCTGTCAGTTCCTGGAATTATAGGATCCCTTGCAAGTATCAGAAAGCAAGTAACATTAGCATTTCATCCTAGCAAAAAGAAAATGAATCAGTATAACTTCAATCTATTGAGATCATCCACAATACAGACATGTTTTTTTTTCTTAATATTGTCTTGTTATAAGATATATAGAATAAAAACAGTAAGCAATAAGAGTAGTCAGTCATTCTCTGGACATCCATATGGACGTATCTGCATGACTTAGATTATTTTGATATTTTCTTCGATACTGTACATGAACACTTAAAATATGTTGACTAAGTATAACTTTTTATTGAAAAAAAATACTTTGATACTCTTTATACTCACATCCCATTTTCGTGAAATTTTATTGAAAAATTCGCTCACTGTTATCAATTTCTCAAGTTATAATTTCTCTTCTTTTTATGTTAAAATCATAAAAGTATAAACATATATAGGTCTACAGTATCACTTAATGCAAGTTGCTGAATTTTTTTTATTTTTTGGTTTTTTTTTTCTCTTTTATGTGCATATCCTTAGAAAAGAAACTTATTAGTAAAATATAAAGTGACAACATTGGGATATCATATTTTTACAGTGATGTTTTCTTGAGTGATACTTTATCAAGAAAAAAAGTAATTATTGTCATGTGGAGACATTTTGAAAACTGCAACTATAAACTAAGAACTGAATAACACAAATAAGGTATGGATCTTCCATTTCACACACTCTTCGTTTCTTTAAGATCATGTCACCTGCCTAAGCAGCATGAAAAAGTATATTCAATTCAAAGAATTGTAGTATGTTATTTATTAGTCAGAAAATTCATAGACGATGTATATATACCTTGGTCAGGTTTGGTATAAGATTTCTTAAGATTTTGTATTTTCCATTGAGTTGCTCTCTTCTTTGTTTCTCAGTTGCAAAATGTTTGGTAGCTTTTCCTCCTCTTCCTTTGGCAACATTGGGAGCGACCCTGTTGAATTCCAGCACTCCTATGTCAAGCTGGCTCCTGTTTCCCTCAATCTCATCCCCTCCAAAGAGTGAACCATTCCTTGAGTTGGTTGGCAAGCTGTAGCCACGGGAAAAAATATCACCCAAGATTTTAACCATCAAACACATCTTTCAGCATTCCCTGATATTGGTGATGACACCAGAGAAGACTGAAGAATATGATCTTATCAGAAAGCTTGAAGAATAATTAAGGAATGAAGTAGCACCTAGTTTAGCCTTCCAATTACTTAGCAGCAGGAAAGACACACCTGAAAGAATGATAAAAATTTAATAAGAAAAGTCGAAGAATCTAATCTACCAAATGAATTTCATAAAACTTTTACAAACATAACCAGTAAAACAATTTGTGTAACTTCTTTCCAAGTTTTGATTACTTAAATAGGACTGATTCCAAAGACAGTATTTAGCACATCAAATACAGTTCTCTCAAGTAGTCTAGTTGTTTCTCAGTTCACAAAGAAATAAATCATTCGCAACAGAAAACTATAATAAGTTTAAACAAATGAATGACATATAGGATGTTAAAATCTAACAATAAATCCAAACAAGATATGACAACTCATTATGGAAAAGAAAAACAATTTAATCAAGTAATCAATCAGCTGATGACAGAAGCTTAATTGTTAATTGAGAAGGAAAAGGAAATTCAAGAAGGTTTCAAACAGGCAAGTATAACTATAAGTTGATTGGGACCGTTTCCACAAACATGTGATTCCACTTTCCACTACCTAACATCCGCAATCAATCTACTAATTTTCATGCTTGTGTTGCATGTGACTAAGTCCTTGTTTCTACAAATCGGTAACAAAATCTTCTAGAAGAAAAGAATTAGAAAAAAATATACTAAAATTGCCAATCAGCCATTAATAGAAAAAAAAAACAGAAATACAGAGGTAAACACAGGTTAACCCTTCGAAACAAAAGGCATCCTCTACCAGAATTCGAAACAACAAAAATATCACCCAAGAAAGAGAAAAGTGAAAAAAAACAAAGGGAAAAGACACAAGCACACTTGGACCCCAGAATTTGAGCTTTCATTGAAAAAACTGTTTGAGATTTCATTGATGTTATTGACTGAAGAAAGTAATTACTTGCTATTGTATTTGCAAACATGAATATTACCTATACTTTGAGGAAAGAAAACTAAATAATATTACCTATAATGTCCGCTTCAGATTAGTAGCGTCACCCTGGCCCAATCAATCAGTCTACCATACTTTGAATCGAAGCTTCTGAGACAGACCTTAAGAATCTAAAAGCTAAGAAGTCTAAGCAAATGAAAGATATGAACTCTTTATCTATATAGAACCTTGAAAGACATTACCTCTCTACCAACGAATAAAAGTGCCAGATCCATAGGCTTCTTTCCTTTGCACTATAAAAAATATATAAACATTAAAAACACTAAGCAAAAACATCAATAGAAATAAATTGAACAAGATTAACGCATTCCAGAAAATCTCCAGTTTGTAAGGATAAATTACATACACGTTGCATTAACAAATTTGTGTGGCTACATTCTAGAGGAAGAAAGGGTAACTGATAACAGTCTAAAAATCGTTATTTTTATACTTAAATTTGATATCAAAACACACCCTTTATGGCTTAGAATGAGCTTAGAATCATGTAAAAACACTTAGTTGAGTCATATGAGAGTTAAAAGTTGTTTTTAGAGATATTATGCTTGTTTTGCATTGTTTTGCAGGGTTTTGATGAGAATTGAAGATGGAAGTGAAGTAGGAAGGACTTAGACTCAAGAAAGAAGGAGAAAAAGGAAGAAAAGAAGAGTCAAAGACACCGCCCAACGCTATTTTTCTGCGCTAGTGCCATACTCGAGGGAGCAGTCACTGTCTCTTGCTCAAGCGGTGCCACTGAGCGTCCAGGCGATTAGAGGCAAACCACTGAGCGGTGAGATGGACTGCTGAGAAATCCTGCGATTAGAGGGAAACCGTTGAGCGGCCAAATTAGGCGTTGAGCGGTGCAGTGATGGGCTTGGGCTTAAATTCGGTTACTTCTATGCATTATAAATAGCCCTAGTGCGACCTTCAGAGTATTCTTTTGGCAAGCAGAGACGTCCAGAGCACTCCTACACTCCTTGAAGACGATTTCTTGGATGCTTAGGCTCCAATTCATCAAATCTAGGGTTTATTCTTTCATCTTTTCCATTAATTCCAACTAGTTTCACCATGTCCATGGTGAACTAAACCCTTTGTTGTTGGGGAACAATGTAATCTTTTGAAACTCTATTAAATTGAAATTCTTATTTTATTCATATGTTTCATATGCTTATATTATCAATTGTTGGGTTTCTTATCTATGCTTAATGCTTTTATCCTTTAACTCATTCAGTAAAAGATATTTGCCTTTGTAGATACGGAGACGTACGAGGAAGTCATGAACTGATAGGAAATTTCTTGATTAAGCAATACTGCCTAGAGATAGAGGTAGGACGATCAATTGTATTTTGCTTATGTGATTAATGCATTGCTAATTACTTAGGGAGACTAGAGATAGTAAACTAGTAGTTAGTAATAGGCTCTTTTCGCCGAGAGATCGGGTTTAGGGTAGGCAAAGAAAGTTTGCATGACAATTAGATAATAAAGCGAATTTAATAAGAAAAGTAGATATAAGAGAGTGGATAAGACAAAATTGTAAACCCTAACAACTCCATTCATCCATATCTTTTCTTTGCCAATTGCATCACTTGCATTTGCATGTTTATTTCCGTTCTTTGCATTAAACACTGAAAATAAATTCTTTTCAAGTCTTATAAGATAAATTTACATGAAAGTTAAGGCCTAACAGTCTTTTGGGAGCCGATACTTGGACTTACCGTTTATATATTACTTGATAACGATCTGGTACACTTGCTAGGGGCTTAACAAGTTTTTGGCGTCGTTGCATGAGACTCGTGGTTTAACTTTTCAAGTAGTGTAAATTGATCAAATTTGACTTGATTTTATGTTTGTTTTTATTTTTTTTGTTCTAATAAATGTTTTCTAGGGTTTTGTGCCTAATGTTTGCAAGATGCAGTACGGACAAGAATTTGATTATATGGGCACTCAATTCTACCAAAATGATTTCAACCATTGGTGGGAACCTAATTCAAACATGTATCAAAGCCAATTTGGGCAACAATCCTTTTTGCTAAGAGAAACGTTGGGGGAAGCTGAACAACTTTTATGGCAACAACAACTCTCTTTACCAATAGAAACGTGGGAGGACGATCAACAACTATGTCATTAGGTAGCTAATTTGACGGAACAAGTCAAGAGCCTTAATGAAAAGTTTGACAAAATTTTGAAGAAGTACCATTCCAACAGCTATGAAGTTACCTTCTGGAATTTGGAGACACAAAATGATAAGGTTGTTGATGAGGAAAAGATAGAGAGAGATTTAAAGGAAGAAGAAACAGAAAAGTTGGGTGAGGAAGATAAAGATGATGAGGGAGAAAAAGCAGTGGTTGAGAAAAAATAAAAAAAGAAAAAATATGCGAAAATAAAGAAGAAAAGAAGAAAAGAGAAAAAGAGAAAGTTGAAGGAGGAGATTAAGAAAAAGAGGAAGAGAGGAAAGAAGAAAAGATTATATGCAAAACCCCTTCCTCATCAAAAGAAATATCATAGGAAAGAAAAGAAATTTATGTGCTCTATAAAGATCTTCAAGAAATTGGAGATCAAAGTTCCTATGATCGAAACATGAAAACATATGCTTGGTGTTCTTAATTTTCTGAAGAAATTCAGCAGAAAGAAGAAAAAGAAAAGAATATCAAGCAAAGAGAATTAACACCTACTGAGGGGTGTTTTTATTTTTCTGTTTTTATCTTTCTGTTTTTATTTTTCTATTTTTATCTTTTGTGTTTTTATTTTTCTGTTTTTATTAAAAAAAATTAAAAAAAACAAAAATTAAAATAAAATAATATTTTTACCATTTTTATTTTTTTGGGCTAATTTTGTGCTCTAGTGTAGTGTTCTTTAGTGTGTGCAGGATAAAAATTTGTATTAGGAGTATAAGATCATCAGGAGGCAGATAAGGAAGGAGAATTGGTTCACCAACACCCTGATGTGAAAAGTCACAAACCCAAACCTGGCACACTAAGTGAAATTCAAGAATAGGTGCAAGACTATTAAAGCAAACATAGCTCTTAAAGTTGGTGATAAGGAAATTTCTGAGATGTTGTTGGTGTCATGAAGGAGGGAAGAACACCAACATAAAAAAATTTCAACACCTACAGATGGGTGTTTGGGCTTTACTGGGTCAAGCTAATGACGTTAAAGAAGCGCTTGCTGGGAGGCAACCCAGTTTCTAACTTTTTCTTTTTAATTGAATTATTTGTATGGTGTGGATTTGATTTTTTTTTCTTGTTTGAGTTTTTTTAGGTTAAATACTACTTCTGATGGCAGTGATGATAGCATCTACTGATGGATGCTTCTACAACATCTACTGATGGATGTTGCTATGAAAGAGGACGATGAAAAGACATCTACTGAGGGATGTCACTATCAGCATTTACTGATGAATGCTACTGGATAACATCTACTGAGGGATGTTAGAAGATTTATGTATCTACTGAAGGATACAGGTAAGTACACCGACTGAAAGGTTTTGGGAGGCACTTATTGATGAGTGCTAGAAAGGTTTTGGTCAGGCTCGTGATGTTAAACAAGCACTACCTGGGAGGCAACCTAGTTGATTATTTTCTTGTTTTTAAACTCTGTTCTAGTGCATAATAGGTTTGAATGTTGCATGAGAGAGGTGAAAGGTACATAATTAAAATTTTGAAAGTTGAAATCAAGTGCTACAGGGCTGAAAACGTTAAGGCAAGCAAAGAAGAAGAGGAAAACTTTTAACGCTCACCGATGAGCGGTGGCGGTGCAGACCCAACGCGGGCTTTTAAAAGCTCAGCGTTTTGGGGGTTTCTACACTTTGAAAAGTCTTTTTTGAAGTTCGCCCAATCGGTCTCCTCGAACCCTAACACTCCTCTTTCACTTTCAAGAGCTTTCCAAAGAGTTTTCCTCATTTTTCCCATCACCCACTCACAAAAATCTCATCTTTTAACCATTTTATTGTCAAAAGTTTGGGGTTTTTGGTGAGAGCTTTGCATTGAGAGGCATTCATCATCAATTACAAGGAGTCTTGCAAGCATTTAGAGAATCTCCACTCAAGTAAGTATGCAATTTTTTGTTAGGGTTTCTAAAATTGAAATTTGATGAAGAACATGTGTAGGAACATGAGAAATTAGGGCTTTTGATTTCTATGCATGATTTGATGAAATAGAAACCTTTTGAACCAATTAAACTGCATAAATTTGGACTGGAATGATGAAATTGGTGATAGAGTGGAGATTAGGGCATTTAGGAAAGGGTTTTGGAAAAACCCTCGTCGCCGCCGCTGAGCGATGGGCGTTAGTTGTGTGGTTGCTTGATTTCTGATGCAGAGACACTGAGGGGCCCTGTTCTTCCCTCAACATTGGATAATGCTTAATTAGGAATATGATTGATGATTTACTAACCTCTAATGATGAATTTCTGTGGTTTTATGAACTTTATTTGATGTAGGGATGTCGTCATCATCAAGGAGGGTGAAAACCCTTGGGAACAAGAGGAAGGAGCCAGAGAGGCCGAGAAGATTTTATTCTCCTAGGTTCCTTTCCAGGAAACATGAGGAGCACTATGTGACTGTGCAGGAGAGAAGACTGTTGATGGAGAGGAAGGCTATTTTTATCCCAGATTTGGCTCCTGAATTTGGATCAGAGATTGAGAGGAGAAACTGGGAGAGGTTGGCCACATATCCTGCACCAGCTAGCATTGAACTCGTGAAGGAGTTCTATGCGAATGCTCTGATCAGAGGAGGAGTGTCGGCTGAGAGATATATGAGCTATGTTAGGGGGCAGATCATCCAGTATGACCCCGACACCATTAACAACTGTTTAGGTACTAAGTGGCCAGGTGAGTAGTGCTAGTATGCAGCACATACAGGGGAGTTCAGAGATATTGCTGATATTGAGAGGGTAATGTGCATCGCAGGAAGACATTTTCAAAGGAACCCAAATGGAGTACCCGTCAACATCAGGAGGGCAGATCTGACGCCCCTGGTATTGGATGACATTTACTCGTGCCAATATTCAATCGTGATCACATGTTTCCGACATTACCATGCACAGGATTATCTTCATCTACTGTATGCTGAGGCAGATGGATGTGAATGTTTAGGCAGTTGTGCTACTACTGTGAGTAGTAGGACGCCGTTGGGACATCCGTCCCTGATTACCTATTTGTGTCAGCAGGCTGGGGTGGACACTTCTGTTCCACCATACGAGAGGCCTAGGAAGGCCATAAATGCCTCTTATTATCAACAGTTCTGTGCAGATGATGAGCAGTTGGAGCAGCACCTAGGAGACGTCTTAGGAGAGGAGCGCCCAACAAGAGGATGAACTTGCACAGCATGCAGAGCTGTTACAGATGAGGGACATGTATATGTCCATGGTGGAGGCCAGATTGGAGTCCCTCCACAGAGGGCAGATAACTATTGCCGAGATGATAGTGGGGCTGTATGACACACCACCAATGCACAGGTGGACCATGGATGAGTTCCATGGCGCTATGGCTTGGCTTCAGGAGCAGTTGGAGCACCAGAAATGGATGAGGATTATGAGGAAGATGACTTCGAGCACCAAATTTTCTTGTTAAACCAGCCTCATTATAAGCCTTGGAAAAGTCCTTGTGATGACATTTGTATGTGAGAATGTTGGTTGTATTAGATGAAGGGCAATTTTGTTTCAGGTGACATGTGAATAATAGAGAGATGGAGTACCCTCTTAAACACTTGAGTGATTGAGTGAAACACTTGCTTGGAGAGAATTGATAAATTCATGTTTACATCTATGCTTAGTTGATTGATCATTCATAAGTAAGACATCTGTTGGAAAATATGTGATCATGTGAATTGAATTGAATTGAAAGCATGTATGCATCTTGATAAGATTCCACTGAAAATCTGAATTGAGTAATTACTTATTGTGAGAAGAATGAATTTTGGGATTGTTGACAAAACTGAAAGCCAAGTTTTGTCTTGTTTCCTTGAGGACAAGCAAAGTGCTAAGTTTGGAGTTGTGATAATGGTCTAAAAACCGTTATTTTTATACTTAAATTTTGTTATCAAAACACACCCTTTATGGCTTAGAATGAGCTTAGAATCAAGTAAAAACACTTAGTTGAGTCATATGAGAGTCAAAAGTTGTTTTTAGAGATACTATGCTTGTTTTGCATTTTTTTTGCAGCGTTTTGATGAGAATTGAAGATGGAAGTGAAGTAGGAAGGACTTAGACTCAAGAAAGAAGGAGAAAAAGGAAGAAAAGAAGAGTCAAAGACACCGCTCAACACTATTTTCCAGCACTGAGCACCATACTCAAGGGAGCAGCCACTGTCTCTCGCTCAAGCGGTGCCGCTAAGCGTCCAAGCGACTAGAGGCAAACCGCTGCGTGGTCCTGCGATTAGAGGGAAACCGCTGAGCGGTGCAGTGCTGGGCTTGGGCTTAAATTTTGTTACTTTTATGCGTTAAATAGCCCCAGTGCGACCTTCAGAGTATTCTTTTGGCAAGCAGAGACGTCCAAAGCACTCCTACACTCCTTCGAGATGATCTCTTGGATGCTTAGGCTCCAATTCATCAAATCTAGGGTTTATTCTTTCATCTTTTCCATTAATTCCATCTAGTTTCACCATGTCCATCGTGAACTAAACCCTTTGTTGTTGGGGAACAATGTAATCTTTTGAAACTCTCTTATATTAAAATTCTTATCTTATTCATATGTTTCATATGCTTAATGCTTAATGCTTTTTGGGTTTCTTATTATCAAATTTTGGGTTTCTTATCTATGCTTAATGCTTTTATCGTTTAACTCATTCGGTAAAAGATATTTGTCTTTGTCAATACGGAGACGTACGGGGAAGTCCTGAACTGATAGGGGTAGGACAATCAATTGTATTTTGCTTCTGTGATTAATGCATTGTTAATTACTTAGGGAGACTAGAGATAGTAAACTAGTAGTTAGTAATAGGCTTTTTTTGCCGAGAGATCGGGTTTAGGGTTGGCAAAGAAAGTTTGCATGACAGTTAGATAATAAAGCGAATTTAATAAGAAAAGTAGATATAAGAGAGTGGATAAGATGAAATTGTAAACCCCAACAACTCCATTCATCCATATATTTTCTTTGTTAATTAAATCACTTGCATTTGCATGTTTATTTTCGTTCTTTGAATTAAATACTTAAAATAAATTCTTTTCAAGTCTTATAAGATCAATTTACATGAAAGTTAAGGCCTAAGAATCCTTTGGGAGACGATACTTATATATTACTTGATAACGATCTGGTACACTTACCAGGGGCTTAACAGTAACAAGTACAAAATCTCTAGTTTGTAAGGATAAAAAATCCGTAAGATCATTTGTAAAAATATTATTCTGATGAAAATTGCTTCAACTCATCTACCACCATAGTATACTCTGCCGCAACAACATTCTCTAAATGGGAACAAGGACTGTGATCACTTGTAATGATTTTTTAGATATGACACAGGCCACCCATGAAAGGCCTCAAGGGCTCGGGGATAAGGACAGATCCATCTTCTTGCTGGTAATTCTCAAGCAAACATTTAATCATATGTGGTACTGCACAAGCTGTTGTGTTTAATGTGTGAACAAATTGTGGTGGAGCAAGATTGCCTTTAGATTTTTTTTCCACTTGTCAGTGCTTCTGATGTAGGATGATACCTTATTCCCAAACGACGACTCTGATAATCTGTGTGTCAACAACCAATTTCGTCCGGATGACTAAATAATATAAATTTTATTTTATTTTATTTTTATTCTTTTTTATATTAGTTTATTTTGTTATATCTTATTTAGTCTTAAAAAAAAGAAAAAAAAAGAACAAAAAAAAAGACATGTTCAACTTTTGTATTTTGGGTTCCTCCATCGAGTCCAACCACAAGGTACAAACGACCACCCATTTCCCTGCCTCAAAAACCCTAACTCAACCCTAATTTGAGGACTCTATGAATTCCTTCAACAACATCTATTAACCAACTCTATTGGGCCCTCCCAACGGATCGATATTTTTCTCTCTTCCTCTCACGTCTCACTCTCTATGATTACACTATCTATCGTCCCACATCGCTGTTTAGGTTTTCTTCTCTGAACCGAGCTCCTCTCTGGATTTTACTCACTCCGACGACAATCACCACTTCCCTACCAACCACCACCTCAACCCACTCTCACCCTCAGAGACCACTTAACAAACTCACACAAGTTCGCCTCCTTCCCTTTCCCTGGTTCTCGCCTTCAATCCAATGGTGTCGTTCTCACAAGAAGAAGTCGGAGCGCCAGGATCTCCGCCATGGCTGTCCCTGTGGGGCTCTTAGACCGCTACTCGCTTGTGAAGTCCGTCAGCACCTCTCTCAACGACAAAGTAGTGAGTCAGTACGCCACACCTCTCGCGCCCCTCGCCGTCGACGCTGTCAAGGACAATGACTACACCACCAAGCGGAAGCTCGATGAGGAACAACACGACGATAGGCAGATTCTAGCTTTTATTGAAGGAGGCGCGATTCCTGCTTTGGTGAAGCATCTTCCGGTGTTGCCTCTGATTAACCGCGTCCAGAAGCCATTGCCATTCAAGCACAAGAGAAGAGGAAGATTTGGAACAGATCGAGTCGCTGCCAAACTTAGAAAATTTGAATAAAATGTTACTGGTGAAATGTCCGATAGAATGCAGTGGGATGATGATTGTTCTTGGAATGAGTGGTATTTTGTAGAAGATCCTGTTAGGTTTTGAACTGATTGTGGTGGAAGCGCCGGTTTGGAGGAAAGGAAGGTTGTCGTCGTTCTCTTACCCATGCTTAGAAAAAACAACCTAAAGGGTTTGGGGCCTGGACCCAAGGCTGCCAGGGGAAGGTTTTTACCTCTACACCCCTATCCTTATTTAATTGCTTTTTTCTTTTCTGTTAATATTTGTTTGATTGTTGTTTCGTTTTATTTTTATTTTTATTATCTTATGTGACTATTATTTGTCTTATGTTTTGTATTTTATTTGTTTATTTTATTTAGACTTCAATTTTATTTGTTAATAAAAAGTGACGCCACATCATAAAAAACTAAAGGACAAAAAACTGATAAAGGTAAAAAGATTAAAAATTAAAAATAAATAAAATTGCAAAATTAAAAAAATGCTTTTAGAACTTTTTAATAGTAACGTGGTTTCTTTAAGCAGTTGTCTTGAAAAAAAATATTTAATTATAAAATTAAAAAAAATGTTTTAGTGTGTTTTTGACATTTAGTAAGTATGGTTTATTTTTTTTACATTCTTTAAAAACACTTGTGTAAATAATTTTACTGTTTTTATTTTAAATAGCTAAGTAAATATCATTTTGTGTTACGCAAATATCATTAGTTTTTTTTTTACGCTAATTTATATATGCATGAAAACATTATTTTAATATTATAAAAAAATTACTATTACAAAAAATGAAAGATAAAAAGTAAAAAATATAAATATAAAATAATTAAAAAATGTTTTAAAGGTTTAGGCACGTGTGCGATCATTCGCATCAGTCTCGCGCTAAGACCTTTTTCCCTTTTATAAATAACAAAAAACATTTTTAAAGGTTTAAGCGTGTGTGCGATCATTCGCATCAGCCTCGCGCTAAGACCTTTTCCTTTAAGCGTGTGTGCGATCATTCGCATCAGTCTCACAAAAATATTTTAAAGGTTTAAGCGTGTGTGCGATCATTCGCATCAGCCTCGCATTAAGACTTTTTCCCCTTTTAAAATAATATTAAAAATGTTTTAAGGGTTTAAGCATGTGTGCGATCATTCGCATCAGCCTCGTGCTAAGACCTTTTCTCCTTTTAAAATAATATCAAAGAAGTTTAAAGGTTTAAGCACGTGTGTGATCACTCACATCGTCGTCGTGTTGAGACCTTTCTTTTTTACATAAAAATATCCAAAATACAAAACATCATTTTTTAAGCAACAAACATCATTTTTCAAGAAACAAACAACCTTTCATAAAGAACTACGTAACTCTGATTTCTCATTTTGAATGAGAATACTTAGGAGCAAGTTCAATCCTTGTCGGGTCCAAAAAAACTAAAAAATATTTTTGTTTCTTTATATTGTTGTTCTTGAAATAGTTAAACATTTTGCAAACCACATCTTTATTCGCGTATTTATTAAAGGTACTGCCTTCGGACAGGCGATGTAGGGTGCTAACACCTTCCCTACACGTAACCGACTCCTGAACCCAATCTTTGGTTTTTCGTGGACCGTGTCTTTTCTTTATGATTTTTTCCATAGTTTTCCAGAATAAACTATGGTGGCGACTCCAAAATCTCTTTTTCAAAAACATTTTCTTCTTTGGATCGTCATCCCGTCGCGATTCCGGTTGCGACAGATGGCGACTCCTCTGGGGACACTTAGAGAGTCAAGCCATTTAATTAAATACCCGAATTTAATGTGGTTTTGCTTTATGTTTTTCTACCCTTTTTCTTTTTCGTATTTGTGTATTCTTATCTATGTTTGATGTTTGAAATAATTGCATGTGATTTGCTTGTATATTGAATCTTGGGATAGATGACATGCTTATATGTGTCTGGGAAAATCTTCTAGTTGTTTTGCAGGTGAGGGTTTGGGTAAGCATCTGCATTCTCCCTTCACACACACTTTGTGCATCTATTGAGTGAGGCCCTATACCCAGGTCTGAGCGTAACTTAGAATTAGAGGAGTTGTGTAGCGGTGTCACTCTGGGATGTACTTCCTGTTTGGCTATTGTGAGATTTGAGATAAATGTCAGAAAATAATTAGTATTGAATTACTTGACACTTATATTATTGAAGAGGTAAATTAAATTAAATTATTTTTTCTAGATTGGTGTGGTAAATGATGTTTTATTTAGTTTATAAATTTGTTTTGTGCATAATGTTAAATCAAAATTTGAATATTGTATTGGTTGTATGATGCTTGGTTGTTGTTTTGATTGTTATCACTGAATGAAAAAAAAATGGAATGTTAGGAATTTCGTGGCAATGTTCTGGGTGCAAAGATAGAAGCATAGGGTTACTATATTTTAGGGTTTGAGTTATTGAAAGAATTTAGTTGTTTTAATTGAATGATTAGTTTTGGTAGAAATTATAGTTATATATAATATTATAATAGGGGAAGTTACGTATACGTATATATATTACGTATATAGATATATAATAAAATAATATATATTAAGTTAGTTAGTAAAATCAAATATAATAAAATATTATATACAGATATGATAAGATACCTAATGGAATTTGGAGAAAGTAAAAGTTAAGATTTAAAATATTTAACTTTTGTAACCTTTGATTATGAAAAAGGATAAGGAAAGATAATAAAATAAATGGGAGGGGGTTTATTCTTGTGAAGGAAGAGTGTAATAATAACATAAAAGAAGATAGAAGAAAAACAAGGAGATAGAAATAGAAGGATATAAGAGGTTACTGGGAGTATTAGGTTAGGAAGCAAAGAAAGAGAAAGTGGAGAGAAAAAGGAGAACGTAAGAAGATAGAAAACAGAGAAAACTTGAGGTCGTGGGAAACATCAACGAGAGAGATTCTAAGGAGACGAAACCTATCCAGGTAAGGGGAGTTATCCAGATTTGTGTTAAGTTTTTGTTTTCCATGGTTTCTGTGACACAGGAAAGAGAAAACGAAAACTAAAAGTGGGTCTAAATACGTTGGAATGCATGGGAGATAGTTTTCGATTTTATAGAGTATGTCATTTTTTTACGTTGGATAGTGCAACGAAAGAGACTGTTTTGTGTGAAGCAACATGTTGGCGTTAGTAAGTTGCGCAAAGTTTGATATTATGTGGGTGTTTTTCCTTTGTCTGCAAAACTTGCGTGGGAAGGAGTTGTATGTGTGCATGTTGTGGGTTGGGATAACATGATAGCATCAGATGTTGGTTTCTGTTATATGTATTTATTTTCTTGAAAACTTTTGGGATGCATCTTGGACTGGTGAAATGCGAATGCTAAAGACATAAGGGTGTGATTGTGAAAAATAGGTTGAGTGTGAGCGGAGGCGTGAATATTTAGTGATAAAAGATTAGTGATGGGTTGCTGGTTCAATTTCACATGAGGGTATTTAATGAGTCGATATTTTCTTAACTGTATTTAGTTTATTGTACCGAATTTAATTAGGGAATTGTGTTTAAACGCCCGATATTTTCCCGTTTCTGTTAATTGTGCTTAATTTGACCAGAAATTCTTATTTTTGTTAATTTGAATTATCTGGGACTAATTATTTGCATTATTAAGTGTAGGGAAATTATTGGTTAATATCTTGGAACTTAAAGAGAAATGACACATCAATTTTATTTTAAACTTAAATTGAAAAGGTGTGAATTTCAATTTGGCTTGTAATAAATTTGGCTTCTCAAAGAATGAAGAATTTTCTAGTTTAAAGTGTGAAACCATACAGTTTTGGAAGTGAAGCAAACAAGTGTGACAAATTGGATGAGAGAAAAATTATTGTAGACTTGATGCCACATGTATAAAATTGCACCCTTTGTTTTGAAAAGCACATGTACTCACTCATTTTATTTTTATGTGAAGGATGTACGTAATTCATGTATGATTTGAATTAATTAAAGAAGTGTGCAGCTGCAATGTCACGTTTAAATGTCCACATGAGAGGCTTAATTCTTCTTGGTTTGGAGAAAAGGTTCAAAGGAAATTAACCCATTGGAAGCACCACTTAAAGAGGCAAAGATTTTATTATTTGAAGGAGACAATGAAGCACATGGCTTCCCCCACATTCAGGCCCCCACTTCTTGAATTTTGGCAGCCACCACATTTCATTTCAAGAGCTGGAAGGTGCACACAACAAAAGCTTGAAGTGTCATGTCCAAAATAAAAAAATGAAGCACTTGAATATGTCCCATCACTCACGGCCTTGAAGCAACTTGGACAGCACACACCATGACTCATATGGAAGTATTGGATGGCTGAAATAAATATAATAAAGCAAGCAAATCATTCATGGTCAAGCACAATTGAAAGGAGGTATCATGGAGGGCCATGTTTAGCAACATGAATTGTCTAAAGTGAATGGAAGAAGTGTGTGGTATGTCACGGCCAACTAAGAGCACCAATGGAAAGCAATTAAAATATTAAAAGCATGGAAGAAAGGAGGGAATGATGGCTTAGCTTGGTGGACAACACTTGAGAGAATTTTTGGTAGAAAAAAAGAAAAGAAACAAAAGGAGGGAGGTGGCAAGAAACACATTCACTCCTCTCGGCATTTAGAAAAGAAAAGGGAGGACTTCTTCAAAAATTGGAGGAGGTCACGGTTTTGGAAGCTTTTTGGAGAGGGTGGTTCAAGGTTTTGGAGAGGAAACCCATCAAGAGTGTATTTCTCTTCTTCCTTTTGATACAACTTGTTCATCCTTGTTTGATTGAAGATAAAATTGTAACCATTTTCTTTCACTCCAATTTAAATTGTTGAAGCATGAACTTGTAAGTTTTCTTTGTACTTTCATATAAATTTTCTTTGTGGTTGAATAATAAGACAATTTGAATTTATCATCTCTTGTTTTCTTGAAGTTTAATTTGTTAAAAAAAATCATGTAACATTGAATCTTGAGTGAAGAAAAGCTTGAATTGATCCTTTGTTGTTGGAAGCTTGTAATTTTATTTTTCTTGTGCTTTTACCTTGAGTTTGTGAGGTTAATCTTTACATTAAAAGGGTGGAAAATTACAACAATTTAAGCACAAAATTTCCTTTGTTTTTGCTTTTAGAAAGTTTGATAAAATGGAAAGGAAAAGTGAAGTAAATTTTCAAGTCAATTTGGTTGAAGTGGTGTTTCATTTTCTTTTCAATTGGGTTGCATGATGGTTTAATTAAAAGAGAAGGTTTGGTTTGATGTTTTGTTGAAAACCGTGTGGAGTTTGGAAGAGAAAATTACCTTGCTTGTTTTACCACAATTTACCCTGCACATGTAATTCAATTTTTGTGTGAGAAAATTTCATCTCTTGCTTTGTGATTTAATTGACCAAGGATAGATTTTTGGAAGTAAATGGACTTACTCACTTGTTGGTTGAAGAAGGAATTTGAAACAGTAATTGGAACATGAGTGGTAACGGCAAAGAGGTTAGTTTTCTTTAATCCATTTGCAAATTTAAGTTTCTTAGCAATTTAATTTTTACTGTTGTTTATATTTTTTTTACTAATTACCATTTTATCTTTAGTTATTTATTTTGATTTCATGTTTTGTATTTTGCTGCTGTGATTCTGATTCTGTTATTGTTTCTGTATTTACTGTTTTACTGTTTTCTGTTTTTACTATTTTCTGTATTTTCAGTTTTACTGTATTCTGTTTTTACTGTTTCTGTAATTCTGTAATTTCTGTGTATGAATTTATGTATTTTTTTTATTGCTGTTAGTATGTACTGCTGTGATTTAATTTTCTGTTTTACTGTTTCTGTATTACTATTTTTACTGTTTACTGTATTTACTGTTTTCTGTATTCTATTTTTATTGTTTCTGTATTTCTGTAATTTATGTATTTTCTGTACTACTGTAATTATGTATTGCTGTAACTTTATTTTCTGCTTTTACTGTTTTCTGTATTTACTGTTTTCTGTTTTTGCTGTTTTCTATATTTTCGTATTTACTGTAGCAGTTTCGTTTTTACTGTTTTAATTTTATTTTCTTGCATGATGAAATGTTTTATTGCATTAAATTTCATTTTCATTAAATTTAATTACGTTTTTACTCTTGCGTTTTAATTTAATTTAATTTTAATTTTTCCGCATTCATCAAAAACAATTTCAAAACCCCCCACTTCGTGTGAAACTTAATTCTGAACCGCAAAATTGGTCCTTGAGAGACGACCTAGGAGTCACTTCCTAGCTATACTGCATTCTTTTATGCACATCAAATTTGTGTGGGTTGCGACAGCCCATCAATATTTGCAAGATGGGCAATGTGGTTCGACCTTTACTTGAGAGGGATGTGAGAAATCTTGGGTTAGATGATGAAGGGTATAGAATCTGGTTTCAGAGATGATAAGGTTTTGAGTGCATGAAGGAGTAGGAGAGAATTGGTGGGTTCTATGAATTAAATGGAGAGGACGGAAAGAGTGCATGAAATGTTGGGGTTGTTGAATTAAGAAAAGAGAAAAATAATACGCATGGGTTAGGGTGATACCGTGAGTTGAAAAGAGAAAAGAAATAGGGAGTTTATTATTAAGCGTGCAGAATTCTCATTTGTTTAAGTGCTTTAGTTACAAAAGAAAATTTGTGGCCGAGACTTTGATAGTGCAGCGGAAAGTTTCATTTTGATGGGTGTTATTTCATTGAGACAATATGAAAAAGTAGGTGATGTGCGTATATATATTATATTGTATGAATATATGTATATATTATATTAATATAATTTTGTTATATATATAAGGTTGGGGTTTCACGTGAATAAAGGTTTGCATGTTATAATACATTATATTGTTATATATATATATAACAATATATATATAGGTTGGGGTTTTCATGTGATAGGTCAGGGGTTTATTTTCATGGGTTGAAAATGATGTATGGACTTATGAGTTATGGCATATTATATATGTGTATATGAATTTGCGAAAGCAATTATGGGATGGATAGTGAGGTATATGGCATTTGACGAGGACTTTTTATTTTATTTGGTTGACTTTTATATTTGTATGATAATAATAGTGGTGGTTATTATTATGTTTTCTAACTATACTTCTATACTTCGGGTGTACCTTTCCTCTTGCGAGAGGGTAGAAAGGTGGATCTCTTCGTCCTTGAGGGGCGGTAGAAGAGACTGAAAACTCGAGTGCTAACCTTTCCTCTTGCGGGAGGGTAGAAAGGGAGAGATGTCTCGCCCGTAGGGTTCCGACTCGTGTTGAGTTCAATGTCGTGAGGGACATTTTGGAGCAGGGGAGACAGGTCCAAAGCTGCGGTGGAGGACCACTCGAATCGTTCTATTTCGGTAAAATAGAATATCTATTGAAGTATAGAAGGAGAAAAGAAAAGAGGGGGTGTTATAAGAGAATTTGGTGTAGGCACGGGTTGCCTTGCTCAACGGGTGAGATAGAGCTAAAGGGAATGGTACGAATCCCAGTTAAGGGAACGATTTAAGCATGTGATAATGGTTGTTATTGTCTTATTAAGTATTAAGAATTGTTATATGTGACTGAATGGTGATAAAGACTTAACAACTGTGATATAAATGTTATATCGTTTGAATCGATGTTTATTCTGTTAGCTCAACCTTGCATTTGTTTGTGGTTGTGGTTTCCACCTGCGATGATCGTATGACTCGGGTTGTTATACGGGAGCAGATGATGATACAGGTAGTCCGGTGGATGCTTAATGCGACGAGGATAACGAGAGACTTGGGAATTTTATTTCTTTGGGAATTTTGAGTATAGACGCAGTTTATAAATTTGTTTGACGGAACAATGTTTCAATTGTTTTAAAATGGTTGCGTGAAATTAATTTCGGATTTGAAGGTTTTGAATTAAATTTTACGAGTTGTTTTAATGATTTGCATTTATTTTTACACTAAAATGATATTTTTATAACATCCTAAATTGGGATGTACTTCCTGTTTGGCTATCGTGAGAACTCCAGCTAGAGTCTGTTCTCTTCATTTGTGTATCCGCACCTACTTGATTACTCGACTGTTGTGGAAATATTATGAAGGGGCCACAACTCTAGTGACCATCGACTTCTAGGTTCAAGAGACTATCCTTGTGAGGTTGCATATACTTAACCCCCAATCTGAAGCGCCGAACCTTTATTTAGGGCACAAAGGAAGATGTGTGCAGTCTTGTAATCCTCATTTTTGTCTAATAAAATTTAGCATCTCTTACATGTCACCATTTCTTTTGTTTTTTCCTTTCTTTCTTTCTCTTTCTCATGCGTTTTATGGTCTTGTCATTGGTTATAGTCAGGACATTATAAATTTGTGACTAAACCTTCGAGGAAAAATGGAAATTAACATGAGGTCTAAAGTCAAGTGGGGTTTAAGTTCAGGCATTTTGAAGGGAATGATAGACATCAAAGCAGAGGAAGGTAATATGGATGGTCTGAGAGAACTGGTGGAGAAAATGAATACTACCCAAAAGGTGTTACCAATAAGGGAGTATTGGTAAAACATGAAGACAAGTTTTGATGATGCTGCAAATTGTAATTCTTGATTGTAATAGGAGAATACTTAAAAAGCAACTTGTAGATTTTGAATGTAGTAGGAAAATGATAAACATTGTAATTTCTACTTGTATAATCGATTATGATTAAGGTATAATCGATTATCAGATGCTTTTGAACTAAAATAATCGATTATCATGAAGCAATAATCGATTATCATAAGTCACACTTGAATAATCGATTATCACTTCAAATAATCGATTATCACTTTTTGAAATTTCTATAACGGACTTGAATAATCGATTATCACTTACAATAATCGATTATTCATGGCAGTTGGGAGCTGACCTTTGGCATTCAGTGTGCTTGGCTATATAATTGGTTTTTGAAAGCTTCAGAACTCAACACTGAGTAGTCAGAGGAACGTTCTTGAGAGCTTTTTGTTTACTTTGTTCCCTTGCCTGGTCTTGTGTAAGGAGAGGCTTACGTATCGTGTGTCGATAGTCGAAGTGGACTCTCTTCAAGTTGGCAAGGTTCTCTGCCTGGTCTTGTGAAAGGAGAAGCTCGTGAATCATTTGTCGATTGTCGGAGCAGTTCTCTTCAAGTTGGTAGAGTGGTTCTTTTCATTCTATTTCTGTATTCTTCATTGTAATCTGTTAAACTATTTTTAGTGGAACTGTTAATCACTCTTTGTAGTGATTAACGACTGGACGTAGATTCTGTTGAATCGAACCAGTATAAAAATCCTTGTGTGTTTTTCTTGTGCCCTATACTCATTTTATATTACGAATATCAACTGCTCGTTAAATTTTCTGAAAGAAAATTATTTTTGTAACAAGGACCAATTTGTTTTTAATCGTGATTGAATACGCTTTCTGCTCTCTGAGTTATTTATTCCGCTGCGTTAAACTTTGCGAAAATTACCCCCTCCGATACCGTCAATTGGTATCAGAGCTTGCTTTGATAATTTTTCAAAATATTTGCGAAAATGGCCGGTCACAATCAAAACCATGTATATGCTGAGGGTGCTTCCATTAACAGACCTCCATTGTTTACTGGTGATAACTATGCCTTTTGGAAAGTGAGAATGGAAATTTTTATGGGGTCTGTTGATAGAGGCATCTGGGAAGCTGTACAAAGTGGCCCTTATATTCCTATGAATATTGTTGATGGTATAGAAACTGAAAAACCTTATTTTAATTGGACTGCTGAAGAAAATAGACGAGCTCAGTTTGATATTAAAGCTCGCAATATAATTTCATCTCCTGTTGTACTTGATGAATTTTATAGAATTTCAGTGTGTAAGACAGCACAGGAAATGTGGGAAGTCCTCAGAGTCACTCATGAAGCAACAGAGGATGTGAAACGAGCTAGGAAGAACACTCTCATTCAGGAATATGAGATGTTCAGAATGCAACCTCGAGAAACGATCTCTGACGTTCAAAAACGATTCACTCATATTGTGAATCACTTAACGGGGTTGGGTAAGACTTTTGATACTGATGAACTAAATGTGAAAATTTTGAAATCTCTGGACAGGTCTTGGCAACCAAAGGTGACTGCCATATCGGAGTCTCAAAATCTTGCTCAAATGACAATGCCAATCTTGTTTGGAAAGCTCCAGGAGCATGAACTTGATTTAAGGAGATTAATTGCTGAAGAGGATCAAGGCAAGAGGAAAACTCTAGCTTTCAAGTCTGAAATTTCTAAAGGAAAAAGCTCTAAGAGGATCGAAGAAGATTATTCTGATGATGAAGAAAACATGAGCTTGATGATAAAGAAATTTGCAAAATTCATGAAAGCAAAGGGAAAGGACAAGTTTCAAAAGGAAAGGAAGGAAAATCAAGAATCTCCATCAAACGTCAAGTGCTTCGGTTGTGGAGAGAGAGGGAACGTAAAATCTGAGTGTCCAAAGATTAAGAAAAGTGATGACAAGAAGGAAAGAAAATTTCAAAAGAAAAAGAAGGCGTACATAGCTTGGGAGGACAATGCCTCAAGTTCAACAAGCTCAAGCGATTCAGATAAAGAAGCCAACATTTGTCTGATGGCAGATTCTGAAGATACTGGAAGTCAAGTAAGTAATTCCAGCTTTGAATCAAGTGAACTAGATTTACAAAAAGCTTTCTTTGAATTAATGAATGAATCTGAAAAACTTGATGCTGCACATAAAAAACTTAAAAAAGAGCACAGTGATTTAAAATTGAAATATGATAAACTGCTTGATGATGAAGTTGTCTTAAGAAACAGAGTCAGTACTTTAGAAATAAAATTGTCTGACTCAAATGCTATTGTTGAACCTGTTGAATGCTTATCATGCAAGAGCTATATGTTTGATATTGATATACTTGAAAATTTGCTTGCTAAGGCAACTAAAACAAATTCACATGCTAAAACAAATTTTAATAAAAGCAATGTTAAAAATAGAAACAAGCATCAACACAAGAAGTCTAAAGTTAAAAGAACTCGTAGAGTTTGGGTTTAGAAGGGAACTTTTGTGAAAAACAAGGTGCATGATGTTTGTTGTTTTTATTGCATGAAAAAGGGACACACTTCTAACAAATGCAACATTAAACATTTTGGTATTCCAAATGGAAAATATGCTTGGGTTCCTGTCATAAAGTAATATGTTTCTAACCTCACGGACCCAAATAAGATTATGGGTACCAAAAGCTCCATTGCTCTGTTTTGCAGAATAAGTTTTCAAAAGGAGAAGAGATTTTTTATGATGTTTTGATTTTGGAATTGATGCTCCAAGCAAGGAAGTAATTTCATCAAGTGATATCAAAAGCCTTGGTTCAAGCACCAAGTGGCTCAGCTAAGTAGTATTTAAACTTTGCTGTTGCACTTTGATTTGCCTAATCTTCCATTATGAGATTACTGTTCAATTCATTTCTGTTTGGGCAAATAATATGCACATCACTGTTTCATTATTTCTATGTTGTACTCTTGTATGCTTGCACATTTTAATCAATGAAATTAATCTATTTGAGACATTCATGTGCTTAATTGTTTTTTTGTTATGATTAGTCATGTGCATTGTATTTTAGTGTTTTGTTGTTAATTGTCAAATTGAATTTGTGTTTAACTAGCTCAGTAGTCAATTTCATTAGTGTTTGCCTTGGTATAATTTTTTTTAGGCATCAAAAGCAATGAAAAATTAATTTGAATGAGCTAGTTGACAGTTTCTATCTGCATTTCTAGATGATTAAGACGATTGATGATTAAATTGACAATTCTGTTTCAAAGCTGATTTTGTGGAAATTTGTTTTGAAATTCAAATGCATAAGCCATGATAACACTCATTGAAAACTTGGATGCAGTAAATGAACTGATCAAGTTTTGCATAATTTTGATGTAAAGTATCTGGTTTATAAACTGTTGAAAGATAAATCTGAATCAGCTTGTGTTTGAATTTTTATATATGTTATTTTGATATGCGTAGCTGGATTCATGGGATTGAACAGTTTGGGATATGAAAATGCATGAATTATAAATGCTATTTGGGAAGTTATAATTTATGCTGTCAAAATTACTTTTGAACTGATTGTATTAGCTGAAATGCTTTTCTGTTAAACCTGGAGCAACTATGATCATATTCATTTAAGCTACTGTTGCTTTCATTATTGTTTATAATTTGATTGGGGATTTCAATGATTTAATTAAGTCTAATAAAAGCTGAATTTGATTTGCTGAGAATCATTGAAACTTGTTTGGAATTGCAAATACAAATCTGAACTGGCTTGTAAGCATCTCTCCATTGTTTTGGACTGACCATATCTTAAAATATTTTTCATAATCTGTTTGTGAGTTCAAAAGAAATTTTTGTTTGACATCTTATGACATGATTTTATAATACCTAGTACCGATTTGAGGGGGAGATATATAAGGCTGTTAGATATCTGGTTATTCATCTATACTTTGGTATTTCATCATGTATTTTCCTTTCATTTTATAAAAGTTCAAACTTTATAAATTCATCTTTTGTTTTGTTAAGAATGAGAGCCATTTAAGGGGTGTCTAGATTTTATGAACTTAGAAGAGAATTAGGAGTATTAGACATGTCCTAGAATCAAAGTCTATGCAAAATCTTGCATTTTTCGTGACCTTAACACGTCATAATCGATTGTCACTAAGTCATAATCGATTATTTAGTCATAAAACTTCAATTTTGGAAAATTTTGAGCAGATAATCGATTATCATCAGGCATAATCGATTATCATGCAATTCTGGGCAGAGATTAATGAACTGATAATCGATTATCACGAGCCATAATCGATTATCACGCTAAAAGTTTCAAAAATAGAGTCGTTGGAGCGTCCCATAACGCCTATAAACGGCTAGTTTTTTTCATTTTTCTTATAAATAGCCCCCCATAATCGATTGTTAGACATTTCTTTGCAACCAAATACTGCTAAAATCAAATCCAGAGCTCAAAATCTTTTCACTTCATAAACCCTCATCTTTTCCATCTTCATCCATGGCTGAACCAAGAAGGTATCGTCGCAAAACAGTTGGAGCTTCTTCCTCCTCTCAACCACGACTCGCCAACATAGATGGATGGATCTCCGATCAAGAGAAACATGTAGATTTCATAAACTCCTGGCAAGAAAGGAAAATCATGGCAGTAAAGTATATTCGTCTTGATATTTTTCGCTTTTATGGGTTTCAATTTCCAAATAATTTTGCTGAGCAGGGGTTAGCACATCTAGTAGAACAAAAAGGAAATATTTATCCCGATCTCATAAGAGTTTTCTATTTCAACTTCCGTTATCGAGATGGGATAATATCTACCAAGGTCAAAGGCGTACGCATCATTTTAGATGATGACGTTTGGACAAATGTTGCTCAACTTCCTATCTGGGATGATGCTATCGAAGTCCATTTAGGACTTGAAGACTTCAACAGGATGCTAACTTTCCAATCCATTCTGCGACATCCTGAGAGGCAAACAAATAGAAGGCAACTACTAGTTGGAGGATTCAAAGTTGAAGACAGGATGATCCACTACTTGATTGTTTGGATTCTCTGTCCTAGAGCAACCAACCATGCTCAATGTTCTTAGCTGGATTTACTTATCTTGTATGGGATTTTAAATCACATACACATCGACTGGCCTGCTCTCATTGCTGACACCATGGTAAAAGCCAAGAAATCCCATTCTTATCAATTTCCTTATGCTCTTCTCGTTTTTAGGATTTTAGAATATAAAGGAGTACCTGTTGAAGGAGAACTTGTTCAAACCATTGAAGCTGTGGGATCAGAAATTGGAGATACTACCTTTCGTCAAATGGGATTCATTACTAGAGGAAGAGTTCTTATTCACAAAGATGATGACCATCCTGATGATGATGAAGATGACGATATGGACACTCATATGGCTGACCCAGTGAGTGCTGCAGCTCCATCTGAAGCTGGACCTTCCAACATACCCTTCTCTTCCTCAACTTCTATGGAAGACCACTTTGCAAGATTATCTAAACAATTGGAGGATATGAGTCTAGCACAGAAGACAAATTTTTATAAAGTACATGAGTGGCAACAATCTCTTGATGAGTACTTAGTTGATCAATTTCTTGAGATTGATGTTCGACTACATAACATTGAGAATCATCTCAATATCCCACCTACTGAAAGATCCCCTAGTCCTGAATTTTAGTTTTTAGGGTCCTAAGATTCTTTGTGACATTTTGTCGTTAAAATCTTTATAAATTTCCTGTAATTCATTTCTGTTTTTCATATAATGAGCTTTTATTCATATATTATCTTTTTGAGGAGGAGCTCATATTAAGGGGAAGATTCTTACTTTTTTGCTTATGATCAAAAAGGGGGAGATTAGAAATATTAATATTATAGGGGAGAAAAAATAATATTTTTTCAAGTGTACAGGTACTGCTAACTTTGTGGCTGTTTTTAGTTTGTATGTATTGCAGGTAAAACTGAGTTGCTTTTAAAAGAAGATTTTTTGATCATCATCAAAAAGGGGGAGATTGTTACCAATAAGGGAGTATTGGTAAAACATGAAGACAAGTTTTGATGATGCTGCAAATTGTAATTCTTGATTGTAATAGAAGAATACTTAAAAAGCAACTTGTAGATTTTGAATGTAGTAGGAAAATGATAAACATTGTAATTTCTAATTGTATAATCGATTATGATTAAGGTATAATCGATTATCAGATGCTTTTGAACTAAAATAATCGATTATCATGAAGAAATAATCGATTATCAAAAGTCACACTTCAATAATCGATTATCACTTCAAATAATCGATTATCATTTTTTGAAATTTCTATAACGGACTTGAATAATCGATTATCACTTACAATAATCGATTATTCATGGCAGTTGGGAGCTGACATTTGGCATTCAGTGTGCTTGGCTATATAATTGGTGTTTGAGAGCTTCAGAAAATAACTTTGTGTAAACTGAGAAAGCTTATAACACTGAGTAGTCAGAGGAACGTTCTTGAGAGCTTTTTGTTTACTTTGTTCCCTTGCCTGGTCTTGTGTAAGGAGAGGCTTACGTATCGTGTGTCGATAGTCGAAGTGGACTCTCTTCAAGTTGGCAAGGTTCTCTGCCTGGTCTTGTGAAAGGAGAAGCTCGTGAATCGTTTGTCGATTGCCGAAGCAGTTCTCTTCAAGTTGGTAGAGTGGTTCTTTTCATTCTATTTCTGTATTCTTCATTGTAATCTGTTAAACTATTTTTAGTGGAACTGTTAATCACTCTTTGTAGTGATTAACGACTGGACGTAGATTCTGTTGAATCGAACCAGTATAAAAATCCTTGTGTGTTTTTCTTGTGCCCTATACTCATTTTATATTACGTATATCAATTGCTCGTTAAATTTTCTGAAAGAAAATTAGTTTTGTAACAAGGACCAATTTGTTTTTAATCGTGATCGAATACGCTTTCTGCTCTCTGAGTTATTTATTCCGCTGCGTGAAACTTTGCGAAAATTACCCCCTCCGATACCGTCAAAAGGATGCATTCAGGAGGGAGTATGGGAATTTGTTGAGCCTGATAGAGGTGGAAGTTCAAACATCAGCAATTACCACCTTAGCCCAGTACTATGATCCACCACTAAGATGTTTCACTTTTCGAGATTTCCAATTGGTGTCAACAGTGGAAGAATTCGAGCAAATCTTAGGTATACCTCTTGAGGGAAAAACTCCATACAACTACCTTGGGCAGTATATCCCTGTCTTGTAGCTAGCAAGAATCATAAAAATACACCCTATGCAGTTGGAAAGTGAATTCACAATCAGGGGAAAAGTGAGGGGCCTTCCTCAGGGGTACTTGGAGGTATACCTGCATCGTTTGGCTGAAGAAGAAAAGTGGGAAACATTTATGGATGTATTGGCCCTTCTCCTCTATGGTGTCATGCTTTTTCCCAACGTCAAGAACTTCATCAACAACGCCGCCATAAATGCATTTGTGGGATACAAAGATTGCTCTGAGAATCCGGTCACCGCTGTCCTAGCTGAAGTTTATGGGACCCTTAATCATTGTTATGAGATAAAGGGAGGACAAATGTTATGTTGTCTGCCAGTGTTGTATGTGGTTTGTCTCTCGGGTGATTGAGAATGCCTTGAATGCCACATGCCCATGGATGAGCTACTGCAGTGTAAACCAAATATGAAAGGAACAAATGAATGGGCGCAACTCTGTGCAAGCTTAAATGTGGAGCAAATTAAATGGAATGTCCTTTGGATGCAAAGATCGCAAATCATATATTATTGCGGGAGGTACCCTAATGTGCCCCTCATGGGTATCCGGTGTTGTATTAACTATAATCCTGTATTAACACAAAGGCAATTCGGGTATCCTATGAGAGGAGCACCTACACCTGCATCTCTGGCCACATTGCAAATCTATTATGAGGAAGGAACCTTTGCTGAGGAGCTGCGTCAAATTAGGGATGCTTGGGGCAGCGTTGTTCGTGCAGAAAGGGACCCAAGGCCATGGACTGTTGATGAGGGAATTCCTTATAATCATTGGATTGCAGAGAGGGTTAAGATAGTGAGGTTGCCTTTCAAGTTAATTTCTCTTAACCCGGATTGTGAAGAGCAGCGTCAAAAAGCTGAAGGTGAGGTGGTACAACTGTTGAAGGCCGAATTAGAGTGGGTGAAACTGGAAAATACCAAGTTGACCAGTAATCTTCAGAATCTACAAAATGATTATGCGAATCTCAAGCAAGATAGTGTGGAAAACTATGAAGTGTGTGAAGAGTTGTTATTAAAACAAAGGAGAGAACTGGTAGCGGCCAAAACTGAGCTAGCCTTGAAAGAACGAGAATATGATACAGTTGAGATATTAGAGTGTGTTATGAAGAAAATGTGTGATGAATTCAAGAGGGAAGAGGAAAAAGCACTGGAGGACCTGCGCAAAATGCATATTAGAATGGACGACGCCGAGCAACAAGCGAAAGCAGCAGTGGCAAAATTGAAGAAGGAACGCTGGCATCAGGCTGGAACAGAGAAGAAACATCGAGAGTTGATAAATCAGATGAGGGAGTGTATCGTCGAACAAGGGTGGGTTACAGAGAACTGGAGGAGAAGTTTCTCATAGCTAGCCTCCCTTGCTAATGAAGCCATTAAAGATGTCCCTGAGTTACTAGCTGATGCTGAGTCTGCAATGCCGATCTTTAACCCACCTAAGAAGGTCGAAACTTTCCTCAATTACTGTAAGAAGCTGATTAGAGAAATGAAGAATGTGATGGCTAGGGATCGTGATAGTTTTAGATTTTATCGCTTCCGTAGAAGTAGGTTCTTGGCTTCACTGGATTTTTCTGAGGAGCTCATGAGGGTGAGAGGCCGTGAGTTTCTTAGTGATTCCGGTAACTTGTATTTTTGTTCTTGAATTTTAATTGAAATCTGATGTTTACTTTCAGTGTTCTTGATCCCATTTTACAATTCTGTTTTTTAATTTTGATTCTCGCACATGATTTTACTTTCTCTGTTTTAACATTGATTGATTTTTCATTTCAGTATTAGATTTTGAGTTGCTTTAGATTCGTGTACTATTCCATTATGATTTCAGCATTTGATTTCGGTATTGCATAATTAGGAATTGTGTTTTAGGAAGTTTGTTCCATTGCTGTTTGATTAGTTTGATTTGGGCATTTCAATTCTGATTTTGGGTGTTCTTAGATTTTCAAAATTTCTTTCATAATTACTGTTTTAATTTCTTTCTTCGCATTCATTCCCATGATAGTCCTTATTGTTCATTCACTTAGTTAATTACCAAATTAGGATTGCTTTCAATTAATTGACCATATGTTTCTTGCATTTATGTTCTGTCTGCATTCATTCTCAGATTTCAATTTTGATTTCTTTTCCTTATTTTAGTGATTCATAGGTTTACGTTTTGATATTGCATTGCTTGAATAATAATGTTCATTAGTTTAGGTTATATTTCTTCCATTTAGGATAAAAATAATGCATTGTTATGTAGATTTCATTTTACATATTATTTTCCCCACTTTGTTTTAATAAAATTAGGCTATAATTCTATAATTCTAAACTTGATTTTGCCAAGTCCTTGGATTGATACCTAGTCAGCCCTATACTACATTAGTGGGGACTAGGTTTTGTTGACTTTTGTGCGACCAAAAGCCTTTCAGCAAATGGCGCCGTTGCCGGGGACTTTGGCGACTTAAGTTTTAGATTGTAGTTAGCCTTGTAGGTTTCTGTTTTTATTTTTTGTTCATTTAGGTTTAGTTTCTGAAAATTTTTTAAATATGTGGTTGTTCTCCATGTTCCATATTTTTTTTTTGTTGTTTTGGTATAATCTCCTCTTGTAGTTAAAGTGTAGTCCAGGCTGAAAACATGATTTGCAGCAAACTTGAAGAGATGGCTGACTCTCAAGACTGGCTATACAAGCTGATCAAGAGGCTACCTAGGTTCCATGGCCTGGCACATGAAGACCCACACAAGTACATCAAAGAGTTTAGCTGGGTGTGTTCCTCCATGAAGCCTGCTGGAGTTCCAGAGGAAGCAGTGATGGTGAAGACATTTCCATTGTCTCTGCAAGGTGCAGCAAGAGACTGGTTCATTTACCAGTAGTGTCGTCTTGATAGTTGGCAGGATATGCAACAGAGGTTCCTCAACAAATACTTCCTAACAGCCAAAGCAGTCAGTATCAGAAAGGAGATCACAACCATTGCACAATTTCAAGAAGAAGGCCTGGCTGAGTACTGGAAGAGGTTAAACCGGCTCTGTACAGCTTGTCCAAACCACCAGATTTCAGAAGTTGTGCTCTTAGTCTACTTTTATGAAGGCCTACTTTACAAGGAGAGGATGTTTGTTGTTGTAGCAGCTGGAGGTTCTCTGCTTGAGAAGACACCAACAAAAGCAAGGCAATTGCTAAGCAAGCTGTCTGGTGAGAGCACTGATGAGGTAGTTGGTGAGCCACTAACACATGTTTACTCTGAACTCAACATTCCAATTGTTGTCTCTGAGATTCACGTAGATGTTAATCCTTTTGATCTGTTGAACACTGAATCCATAGAACTTGTTCTAGATTCTGTTCTTGTTATGCCTGCACACACTCATATTTTAGAATCAGTCTTTGCCATTGAAAATATTGACATGCCTTATGTTGTTTTAGACTGATGCATTGGTTTTGAAATCATTCATGTTGCTGATAACTTCACAGTAGGTGTTCATTCAGTAATTGACTTGGTAGATATTGGTGAGGTCATTTTCGAGGAGCCATTACAGGTTGATTCTATACTTGAATTTCCTCTCTGTTTGGGTGAGCTGCAGAATAGCTTTGATAATCTGTTGCATGCTAAAAATGTAGAATCTCTAGCTGGTACTTGTGCTGATAGGTCTGGTCATTCTGTGATTCTAGATGAAATTATTCTTGTGGACCAGATTGAATTAAGTGATAGAAGATGCTGTGATTTTGATGCATATATTCTTAATGACTTGCTGGATGATTCTGGTTTTACTAGTGACAATTTTGAAGTGTTTGAAGATTCATTTATGCATTTAAACTTTGATTTGAATATGACAGATTATACACTAATTGCAGACACAAATTTTGAGGCAATTGCACACATCGCAGATAAAGAGACAACTTTGGTGGAGGCAGGAGACGGTGTTAATGCTGTTCAAGGAACCTGGAACACACAGAATTAGCAACAATTGAATGGGGAGTCCTGGATGTTGCAGCAAGGTGCTTGGAGAGGTCATAACCAGTTGCCAGCCTTTGAGGGAGAGCTAATGCTGTTAAAGCAGAGAGCATTGAGAGAAAAATCAATAAGACCCTTCTGTTCCTTTTTCTTAAATAGTAGTTATAGGTCTCTTATAGTAATTAGCTTAATAATAGTAAGTATAATAAATAGTAAAGTAGAACATATGTTGTTTTTTATAAAAAAAAAGAAAATAAATTTTGACTTGTGGCCAATCTAAACAATTTTTTTTTAGTTTTTCTTTTGTGTTTTTCCTAATTCTGTTTTGTACATATCTTGTTCAATCTGTGTTTTCTCAATTCCATTTTTTGTATAATTCTGATTTCTATGCTGATTTCATTCTGATTCCTATGCTGTAAATAACTGTGTATACCTGTACTGTTTAGGAATCTTTCTCACTCACACATTGAGGACAATGTGTCTCTTAAGTGTGGGGGTGAGAAGGTATAGATTTAAATACTTGTTACTGTAAAATACATCTTTTAGTATGAGTTTTGTAGTAAAAATAGATGTAATTTTTTTTTAGTTGAATTTTGTTTAGTTTTAGTCTGGTTGAATTGGTAAATGCTTAGCTTATAGGTAGTATAAATAGCTATTTTTGTTTCTAGTTTGTTTGTGATACTGTTATAACATGTTTTAGAAGTAGATTTTTAGAATTCTATATTTCATGTTCCTATTTTAGCTTCTGTAAAGTTCTGTTGCATGTATTAATAGTATTGTGGTAGTTTTAGTAAGTGTATTAGCTTGCTTATTCTGCTGGAGTCTTAGTTTTCTTAATTGTCTTAGATTTTAATTCCTTATAGGTTCATCATAGGTTTCTGTTTTAGAATTTATAGACTCTTTACTCTTCAATCTGCTTTAGATAGTTTCTAGTATTGCTTAGGATAAATTCTTTTAACAGTTTCTCTAAATAGAACTAAGTAGATGTTTCTTTCTTTAGAATTTTTGTTTCTCTGTTTTAAGTTTTAACTAGATTGTCTTAGCTGCTTATAATTTCTAGCCTCTTTTAGCTTTTAAATAAAAATTTCTTTAGATTCTTTACTTTGCAGGTTTGGTTTAGATTTTTTTTAGGTACTTTGTGGGTTGTCTAGCTTCTGTTTTCTTAGGATCTGTTTAGGATTGTTTTAGGCTTCCTTACTTTTAAATGAGTCTGTTCTGGTTTATTCTTTTTGAACATAGGATAGTTTTAGTTTTACATTGTTTAGGCTGGATATAGTTTAGGAATTTTTCTTGGGATTTTTTTTCATTTGCTAGTTTCTTTCGTATACTTTGAAATTGAGTCTAGGTTCTTACATACTGTTCAGTCTTAGATTTTGTAGGTTGGATATAGTTTTATTCTGTACAGGTTGTATACATTTCTAGGTTCTTTTTGAAGTTCTATTTCATTCTTTTGCTCAATTCTTTGCTGATTTACTTCATTTCACAGTTTCATTTCTCTTAGTTAGAACTGTTCATATACTTTTCTGCTTTAGATTCAAGTAGATGTATTCCCAGCATTATTTTTGCATCTTAGTTCAGTCCAATTAAGCATTTCGGCATAAAAGAGGGTAGCAAGTCAGTTTTGGCAAATTTATTAACCTGGAGAGATTTTGGCCCAATTTTTTTTCTTTCTAGTGTGATTTCATGCATGTTTGATTTTCATTCTGATTTTGCATTGATTCTTTGTGAAAAGCTTGCTCTTGGTGGACTTTAGACATGATTTAGGCATTCTTTCTTACCATCCATAACCATTTAGTACTCATTTCAGTTTTTCTATGCCATTGTACGCTTATTTTGAGCCTTAGCCATTCTTCTTTGTTTCCATTCATTACAAGCCCTTTTCACCCCATCATTACCCAACCTGTAGAAATCTGTGAGAGGAAGGGAGGATCTAGTAACTTGGTGAGAGAGAAAAATAGAAAAGAAAGGCCAGGAAAAAGAAAAGAAAAATGAAATCTGGTTGTGTTGAAAAAAAAAAGAAAAGAGCAGGTCTATAAAAGAGAAAATGCAAAAGAATTGAAAGAAAAATGAGACCTGAAAGAGTTGAAAACCAGAGAAAGAAAGAAAAAAATTGGACTGGCCGAATTATCAAAGACAATGCACTAAGTTCTAGGCTTTTCCCCCTTATTCACAGTTTCTTTATTTCCATATAGCCTTGTATTTTCTAACCTTTCATACCGTGACATTACAAGCCAATAAAGTCCTTTTGATCTAGATGAAACCAAAGAACTGAGCATGGTCACTTAGAGTCCTTTCAAAGTTAAGAATAGAGGTTGACATGTCATGAAGGAGTGAGACAGGATGAGCCTAAACACTTGAGTGAATATGAGTGTAAACACTTCCTGTGAGGCTGAAACTGATTTCTACTTTTCTGAATATGTTCATTGCTGACATTGGCTAAATTTGGTTGTTTTTCACTTGCTTGGATTGCTGATACTGAGATTTAAGGTTGAGAATTATGTTATGCAATTTCTGATTTGAAGAGATGGTTGAGAAATGGTTGAATGAGCAGGGTTGAGTGAGCTGTGATAGTGTTTTTTTAATTTTGAGTCTTTTGTCTTTAGTTTGAGTCTCTGTTTTCCTCTTTCTTTTTAATTTTCCCTGCCCAGGAGGGCAGTTCCTTAAGTGTGAGGGTGTGTTAAGTCTCAAATTTTCCCTATTTTTTTATGTTAATATTCCTCTTTTAGGATTGTTTAAGCTTTTAATTTTCTAGAATTAGGTTAGTTTAGCATTTTTCTTTAATTTTAGAGCTTTAGTTAAAATAGTGTTAATTTTGTCTTTTTAGTTAAATAAAATCAATTTTTAAATAAATAGGTTACTTTACTTTTTAGAAAAATATTCTGAAAATAAAAATAAAATTCTTTTTTTGCTGTTTTTCTTCTTTCTACTGTTTAAACACTCTTAAACTTTTCTCTTTTTGGCAGTGGTGCTCTTGGTTTCTATGGCTTATTTGAAGATTGCTTAAATGATAAATTGGGCCAACAAAGCTGGGCCTGCATTGATTTGAAGAAGCATTCGGTGTTGGAAGAAGTCAATTAAACCATAAGCTGGGCCACTTACAAGCAATTGATTGCTGGCTGAAATAGCATTTGGGCTGCTGAAACGTTCCTGAGCCACTACATTTGACTAGTTGGATCAGAAGTGAAATTGGACTCCAAATTAGTGATATGCAGCGTTTTGAGAGCAGCTGCCTTAGGGGGTCTTTGGCTTAGCAATTCATTTGGCAGAGAGAGCATCCTCGAGCACTTGAGAGGAAACAAACACCCACGAGCTAGGGCTTGAAGAGAGTGTGAGAAAGAGAGAAGATGAAGTCGCGACCTGACCAGGAGCTCCACGGCCCAAGAGGAAGCTGGCCCAGAAAGCAAATCAGATCGGAGAAGCAGAATCGTGATCTAGGTTTGCGTAGCTGGATCGATTGAAGCAGAATGGTTGAAGAGCAAAGGGTCGCTATCAGAGTTAGTCGAAGATGATTCTAGAGACTTGGTTCGTTTGTTTAGTTCCTTCCCCTTTCCCCCTTTCTTTCTTTTTCTGTTTTCGAACTTTCCCTATAAAAGGGAGGTTTTGTAGCATTGTAAAGACACGGGTGGTGGGTGACAGACACCACTATAGATTCATTTTCATGCTTCCATTTAGACTTTAAGCTTTCATTAAGGGTAGATACATTGTTCTTTGCTGCTGACTTCATGGAGGGATCTCTCGTGGGTGACAGGTCAGGAGTTTCCCTTTTGTGATTTTGAATTCTTGTATTTCAGTTTTTCAATTGTTCAATACAGTGATGTTCTTTTATTCTCCTTGCACGATTTTAAGTTTCTTGCTCTTTTAATTTTGATTCCTGCCGATTACTCCTTCGATTCATGCAATTTAGTTTACTGTACTTAGTTCTTTGATTGTCTCTTATTCTGTTTTTTTTTTCAATTTTTTTTGACCTTTTGATATATGACAAAACATAGTTTAGGTATAGGATATTTTCATTTTCCTTTCTTTAAATACCTTTGCTTTTACTGTTTGTTCTTATGTCTTTAATTCATTAGTAGCTATAGTGGTCATTGTAAATAGAATATTATTCTGATCTATTCTTTTCGTGATAATTGCAGATTAGTCTTTTCTTTGTATTTGTTTTGAGAATTCTAGATTGAGTCTCTTATTTGATAGTCCATTCTATAATGTTGTCTTTCATTCATATAGGATATTACCCATTTGATCTTTGCATAGTGTAATTAGATTCTTGATTTTAGGTTTTATTACCGATTCATAAAAGTAAAAAATGTTCATTAGTTTAGGTTATATTTCTTGCATTTAGGATAGAAATAATGACGGTATCGGAGGGGGTAATATTTAAAAGAGTTTAGAGCAGCGGATTATTAACACAGAAAGCGTAAAGCGTATTAGGTCACAGTTGAAACGATTTTAGCCTTTTTTATAAAAAACAATTTTCTTTCAGAAAATTAACCAAGCAGTTGATGTGCGTTAAAGTAAAATGAGTGTAGGGCATAAGAAAAGCACACAAGGATTTTTATACTGGTTCGATTCAACAGAATCTACGTCCAGTCGTTAATCACTACAAAGAGTGATTAACAGTTCCACTAAAAAGTATTTAACAGATTACAATGAAAAGTACAGAAATAGAATGAAAAGAACCACTCTACCAACTTGAAGAGAACTGCTTCGGCAATCGACAAACGATTCACGAGCTTCTCCTTTCACAAGACCAGGCAGAGAACCTTGCCAACTTGAAGAGAGTCCACTTCGACTATCGACACACGATACGTAAGCCTCTCCTTTCACAAGACCAGGCAAGGGAACAAAGTAAACAAAAGCTCTCAAGAACGTTCCTCTGACTACTCAGTGTTCTAAACTTTCTTAGTTTACACAAAAGTTGAGTTCTGAAGCTTTCAAAAACCAATTATATAGCCAAGCACACTGAATGCCAAAGGTCAGCTCCCAACTGCCATGAATAATCGATTATTGTAAGTGATAATCGATTATTCAAGTCCGTTATAGAAATTTCAACCAGTGATAATCGATTATTTGAAGTGATAATCGATTATTCAAGTGTGACTTGTGATAATCGATTATTGCTTCATGATAATCGATTATTTTAGTTCAAAAGCATCTGATAATCGATTATACCTTAATCATAATCGATTATACAAGTAGAAATTACAATGTTTATCATTTTCCTACTACATTCAAAATTTACAAGTTGCTTTTTAAGTATTCTCCTATTACAATCAAAAATTACAATTTGCAGCATCATCAAAACTTGTCTTCAGGTTTTACCAATACTCCCTTATTGGTAACAAATAATGCATTGTTCTATTGTTTATTGTCATTCTTTTATTAGCTTAGTTAGATACATTCATTAGCTTTAGATTGTTTTCTTTCTATTCATTCATTAGTTTTCATTAGATAAGCACTTTACCAATTGATTGCTTCCGTATCAGATTTCATTTTACATATTGTTTTCCCCACTTTGTCTTAATAAAATCAGGCTATAATTCTATAATTCTAAACTTGATTTTGCGAAGTCCTTGGATTGATCCCTAGTCAGCCCTATACTACATTAGTGGGGACGAGGTTTTGTTGACTTTTGTGCGACCAAAAGCCTTTCAACAAATGGCGCCGTTGCCGAGGAGTTTGGCGACTTAAGTTTAGGTTGTAGAGTTAGCCTAGTAGGTTTCTATTTTTCCTTATTTGCATTCTGTTTGTTTAGATTCAGTTTCTGAAAAAAAAAAATTAATCTGTAAATATTGGTTCCTCTCCATGTTGTTCTTCTGTGTTTGGTATAATTTTTTCTTGAAGTATAGTTCAGATTGAGAACAGGTTCTGCATCTGACTTGGAAAAGGTGGCTGATTCTCAAGACTGGCTATACAAGCTGATCAAGAGGCTGCCCAAGTTCCATGGCCTGGCACATGAAGACCCACACAAGCACATCAAAGAGTTTAGCTAGGGGTGCTCCTCCTTGAAACCTGCCAAAATTCCAGAGGAAGCAGTGATGGTGAAGACATTTCCATTGTCTCTGCAAGGTGCAGCAAGAGACTGGTTCATTTACTAGCAGTATCCTCTTGGTAGTTGGCAGGAGATGCAACAGAGGTTCCTCAACAGATACTTTCCCGCAGCTAAAGGAACTAACCTCAGGAGGGAGATTACTGCCATTGGACAATATCAAGAGGAAGGTCTAGTTGAGTACTGGGAGAGGTTTAAAGGGCTTTGTACAGCTTGCCCCAACCACCAGATTTCAGAGCCCATGCTTCTAGTATACTTTTATGAGGGTTTGCTCTACAGAGACAAGATGTTGGTTGATGCAGCAGCTGGTGGATCTCTGCTGGATAAGACCCCAACTGAGGCAACAAAATTGTTGTGCAAACTAGCTGGAAATAACTCTGATGAAGCTATTGATTCTGCTGAGAACACAGGTTCTGTTTTGCAACCTGAGCAGGTTTATTCTGAACTTGACATTGTTATACATGTTTCTAAGGTTCAACATGAATTTAATGCTTTTAATCTGTTTAAAGTTAAACCCATAGAAGTTGTTCTAGATTTTATTCCTGTTATGCCTACACACACTCATATTTTAGAATCAGCCTTTGCCATTGAATATATTGACATACCTTATGTTGTTTCAGAGTTATGCACTGATTTTGACACCATTTCTGTTGTTGTTTTGGTGGAGGATGGTAAGGTAATTTTTGAGGAGCCAGAACAGGTAGAATCTAAACTTGAACTCCCTTTTGGTTTGGCTGAGATGCAAACTAGTGTTGATATTCTTTTACATGTTGAACCTATAGAACCTGTAACTGTTTTCTGTGATATTGTGTCTGGCCATTCTGTGAACTTAGATAAATTTTTTTCTTGTGGACCAGATTAAAATAAGTGATATTAAATGCTCTGATTCTGATACACATGTTCTTAAAGATCTGCTGGATGATTTTGTTCTTGCCTGTGACAATTCTGAAATGTTTGATGATTCATTTATACATTTTGACTTTGATTTGAATGTGGCAGATCATACACTCACTGTAGATTTGAATTTTGAGTCAGTTGCATACATTGCAGACACAAAAACAGTTCTGGAGGAGGCAGAAGATGGGATCAATATTGCTCAAAAGGCCTTAACCGTGAAGAACTAGCTGCACACCTTGAATGGAAAGTTGCTAATGATGCAGCAAGATGCTTGGAAAGTGCAGAACCAGCAGCCAAAACTGAATGAAGAGCTGATGTTGCTGGAACAGATGCTTTTGAGCAGTGGGACTTCAATGTAGCCATGAAGAAAATACACAGAGAGGCTGAGTACAATGGAGAAAAACCCATAAGAACATTCTTTTCCTTTCTTTTTAATACTAGTTATTGGTTCTTGTTAGTAATGCGCATAGCTTTAAGTAGTATAGTAAATATTAGGATACAAAATATGTTGTTTTTCATAAAATTAAAAAGAATCAATTTTGATCTTTGGCCAATTTGAGGTTTTCATTTTCTTGTAGCTTTGTAGATTTAGTGTAGCTTTTTAGTTATGTTCTTTTCAATATTTGTGTTCTTTTTCAGTTTATTCTTGTATAATTCTGCCTTGTTGGATCTGTACATACTTGTTGCTATCTGCTTTTGTACATAAATGTATGATCTGTGTTGTTTAGGAGCCTTACTCATTCACACATTGAGGGCAATGTGCCTCTTAAGTGTGGGGGTGAGAAGGTACAGTTGTAAATATTGTTTTTGCTTTAATATACATGTGATAGTATGAGTTTTATAGATAAAATAGGAGTAATTTTTTATTTATTTTCTGAGTTGTTTTTAATATTGTTTTAGTTTGTAAATCCTTAGTTTTAGCTTGTAAATACCCAGTTTTTTATGCTTTCATAACCTGCTTTATTTTTGTTTTGAATTCATAGTGGCTTGTAGAATTTTTCTTTTATTCTTGATTCTGTTTCACATATTAGTAGTCTGTTTCAGCTTTCTTAATTTTTGTTTTAAGTATTAGTAATTGTTTTGCTTTACTTTTTGTAAATATGCGTTTGCTTTAGAATTTGTTCTTTTCTAGGTTCTGTTTTAGTTTTCATTAGGAATTGATTAGGCTTATTTTGTTCATAGTTTTCTGTTTCTATACTCGTTTTAGGTCTCTTCTATTGTTTCTATTTTTACTTTCCTGATCTTGGTTTTGTTTCAGTTTCCAAATAGGTTCTGTTCTAAACCTTCTGTTTCTAGGTTCTGTTTTTAGAATTAGCTTCTTAGGTTTTCTTTTCCATTCATTGTCACTGTTTAGGATTGTTTTAGGCTTCCTTACTTTTAAATCAGTCTGTTCTGGTTTATTCTTTTTGTACATAGGATAGTTTTAATTTTACATTGTTTAGGCTGGATATAGTTTAGGAATTTTTCTGGGATTTTTTTTCCATTTGCTAGTTTCTTTCGTATACTTTGAAATTGAGTCTAGGTTCTTACATACTGTTCAGTCTTAGATTTTGCAGGTAATAAATAGTTTTGTCATACTATTAGAAATTTTTAGGGTCATTTTGAGTTCTGTTTCATACTCTTATTCATCCTTTGCTATTTCAATTCATTTTTTTAGTCTTATTTTTACTAATTAGAACTGTTGAAGTAATTCTTGTTACCAATAAGGAGCATTGGTAAATCTTGAAGAAAATGGTTTTGATGATGCTGCAAGATGTTTTACCTGAAGAACATATTAGAAATATTTAAAAGCACTTTGTAGAATATAAATGTAGTAGGAATGTCTTTAAAAATTTGTAAAATTTGTATTTTGTACTGAAATAATCGATTATGTCAAGCAATAATCGATTATCAGATGCTTTTGAACTAAAATAATCGATTATCATGAAGCAATAATCGATTATCACAAGTCACACTTGAATAATCGATTATCACCTCACGTAATCGATTATCACCTTTTTGAAAAACCTGTAACGGACTTGAATAATCGATTATCACTTACAATAATCGATTATTACTGGCAGTTGGGACTTGACCTTTCATATTCAGACTAGCTGGCTATATATAGGGGCCTTGAGAACTTCAGAAAGCAACGTTCTTGAACTGAGGCTTAAGTAGAATACTGTTTGTCAGAGGAAATTCTCAGAAGCTTGTTCAAGGTTCCCTTGCCTGGTCTCGTGAATAGGAGAAGCTCATGTTTCGTGTATCGATAGTCGGAGCGGTTCTCTTCGAGTTGGCAAGGTGCTCTGCCTGGTCTCGTGAATAGGAGAAGCTCGCGTTTCGTGTGTCGAAAGTCGGAGCGGTTCTCTTCGAGTTGGCAGAGTGTTTGCTTCTGGTTCGTGTGTCGAAGGAAGCACTTCCATTTCGTTTGTCGAAGGAAGTTTCTCTCTGCACTCTTCCGGTTCGTTTGTCGAAGGAAGGTGTTTTCTATCCCTTACTCATTTCATTATCTTGTAATCTGTACAACTATATTTTTAGTGAAAATAGTTAATCACTTTTTATAGTGATTAACAACTGGACGTAGAATCTTTTGATTCGAACCAGTATAAAAATCATTTGTGTGATTTTTCTCTTCCCTACACTCCTTAATCTTTTAGCACTCTAACTGTTCGTTAAAAGTTTTACAAGAAATTTAAAACTGATAAAGGAACTATTTTTGTGACCGAACACGCTTTCTGCTCTCTGAGTTGTTTTAATTCCGCTGCACTAAACTCTTTTAAAAATTACCCCCTCGGATACCGACAATTGGTATCAGAGCTTGCTTTGATAGTTTTTCAAAATATTTGCGGAAATGGCCGGTCACAGTCAAAACGCTGTTTATGCTGAGGGTGCGTCTATTAACAAACCTCCATTGTTTACTGGAGATAACTATGCTTTTTGGAAAGTAAGAATGGAACTTTTTATGGGGTCTGTTGATAGAGGCATCTTGGAAGCTGTAAAAAATGGTCCTTATATTCCAAAAATTACAGTTGATGGTGTAGAAGTAGAAAAATCATATTTTGATTGCACTGATGAGGAAAATAGAAGAGCCCAATTTGATTTTAAGGCTAGAAATATAATTTTATCTGCACTAACCCCTAATGAATTCTTCAAAGTTTCTGTTTATAAAAGTGCACAGGAAATGTGGAAATTTTTAAGACACAGTTATAATGAAGTCATAGATGTGGATAAGTTGACACCGTGTGATTCAAGCTCTACATTAAACTCCTCAAGCTCAAGCGATTTTAATGAGGAAGAAAATATATGCTTAATGGTAAATAGTGAAAGCCAAATCTTGAAGAAGAAGAAGAAGGAGAACAATCAAGGCTCCGCATCAATCTTCAAATGTTATGGATGTGGTGAAAGAGGCCATGTGAAAGCTGATTGTTTAAGCAACAAAAGAAGTAAAGGAAGAAAAGCAAAGAAATCTCACAAAAAGAAGAAGGCATACATAGCTTGGGAGGATACTACATCAAGCACTTGTAGTTCAAGTGATTCTGTTGAAGAAGCAAACCTATGTTTGACGGTTGCTACTGATGACACTACAAGCCAAGTAAGTGGTTCTAGCCTTGACACTAGTGAGTTTGATTTACAAAAAGCTTTTCTTGAATTGTTAAATGAATCTGAGAAATTAGATGTGGATCATAAAAAGCTTAAGAAAGAGCACAATGAATTGAAATTGAAATATGACAAATTGCTTGATGATGAAGTTGTTTTAAGAAACAAAATTAGTAATTTAGAAACAAAATTGTCTGATGCAAATGCTACTTGTGAACCTGTTGAGTGTTTGTCTTGTAAAAGTCATATGTTTGATATTGACATACTTGAAAACTTACTTTCAAAGGCAACCAAGAATATTTCACATGCTAAGACAAACTTTAATAAAGGCAATGTTAGAAATAGAAACATGCATCAAAATTATAAGTCCAAAGTAAGAAAAACTCTTAGAGTTTGGGTTGAAAAAGGGACTTTTGTTAAAAACAAAGTGAGTAATGTGTGTTGTTTTTACTGTATGAAGCATGGTCACATGTCAAACAAATGCAACATTAAACATTTTGGAGTTCCAAATGGAAAATATGCTTGGGTTCCTGTTATAAAATAATGTTTCTAACCTCAAAGGACCCAAATGAGATTATGGGTACCAAAACTACATTGTTTTACTTTGTAGGTTAAAAGCTTTTCAAAAGGAGAAGAAAACTCTAAAATTATTCTGTTTTTGAAATTGATGCTCCAAGCCAGGAAGTGAATCCATCAAGTGAATTCCAAAGCCTTGGTTCGAGCACAAAGTGATTGAGCTAAGTATTGGTTAAACTGTGTTGTTGTTTTTTTGTTCTTTTTGATCTTCAATTATTTGATTAATGTCATAACCATTTTTGTTTAAGCAAATGATATGTCCATCACTGATTCATTCATCTTGTGGTGTGTTCTTGTCTGTTTACACACTTTAATCAGTGAAATTCATCTATTTGAAACATTCATACGTTGAAACTAATCCTTGTTATGATTAGACATGTGCATTGTATTTTAGTGTTTTGCTGTTAATTGTCAAATTGAATCTGTGTTTAACTGGCTCAGTAGTCAATTTCATGAGTACTTTAAAGTTAGCCTTGGTATAATTTTTTTTTATCAAGCATCAAATGCAATGAAAAATTAATTTGAATGAGCTAGTTGACAGTTTCTATCTGCATTTCTGGATGATTAAGACGATTGATGATTAAATTGACAATTCTGTTTCAAAGCTGTTTTTGTGGAAATTTGTTTTCAAATTCAAATGCATAAGCCATGATAACACTCATTGAAAACTTGGATGCAGTAAATGAACTGATCAAGTTTTGCATAATTTTGATGTAAAGTATCTGGTTTATAAACTGTTGAAAGATAAAATCTGAATCAGCTTGTGTTTGAATTTTTATATATGTTATTTTGATATGCGTAACTGGATTCATGGGATTGAATAGTTGGGATATGAAAATGCATAAATCACAATTGCTGTTTGGAAAGTTTTAATTTATCCTCTCAAATTTTTTTTTAACTAATTGTGCTAATTAAAATGCTTTCCTGTTAAACTTGGAGCAGCTGTGATGTGATTATATTCCTTGAAGCTACTATTGCGTTCATTGTACTTTATAAATTAGTAGCTGAATCATAAACATCTTAATTGTTTGATAAATGATTGTTGATTTCTTAGGTAAATTGAATATGCTAAAAGCTGAATTTGATTTTCTAAGAATTATTGAAACTTGTTTGAAATTGCAAATACAAATCTGAATTGACTTTTAAGCATCTCTTCATTGTTTTGGATTGAACAGATCTTAAAATATTTTTCAATCTGTTTGTGAGTGCATATGATTTTTTGTTTGACATGATCTTGTGATACCTGGTACCCATTTGAGGGAGAGATATATAAGATTGTTAGATATCTGGACATTTTATGAATGTTATATGAGTTTTAGGTTGAAAATTTGGCCCAAATATCTGTTTTTCAAAAATTAACGTCAATAATCGATTACCAAAGGGTCATAATCGATTATCTCGGCCAAAAATTTAGATTTTGACAATTTTGAACACAAATAATCGATTATTTAAAGTAATAATCGATTATCAGCGTAAAAAAAAAAAAAAACCTTTTTTTTTCTCTCTTTTTGGTTTGTTTTATCAAAAGGGATTATCACATTTAGGGGGAGTAATTTAAAAGGACTTAAATTCTTTTTAAAATTACCTAGTTTATGGGAAGCATAAAAGTTTAGATGATCTTTTAAGAAAGGGGGTGAAATTTTTGATTGAGATCTTTTGTGATAACTAGAGGATATGAGTCTTGCTAAAAAAAAAAAACAATTTTGATCAAATTTATGATTGGCAGCAAGCTCATGAAGATTATGTGATTGATCAATTTCATGAAATTGATATTCGCTTAGGAAATATTGAAAATCGCCTCAACCTTCAACCACCTGAGAGATCCCCAAGCCCGAAATTTTAGTCTTAGCATTTCCTTATTAAGTGTGCTTTGATTGTTTATTTGTCGTTGCTTATAGTGTTTGTTGTTATATTTATGCACTTTTGTGATGCTCTTTATGCAGTTAATGTAATCCTTCTCTTATGAATAAAATGATCTTTTATGTTTCTTATATGCATACTTTGTTTAATTGAGGGGGAGATCATATTTAGGGGGAGCTTTTTACATAAAGTCTTTTTGCTTATGATCAAAAAAGGGGGAGAAGAATAATATAAGGGGAGAAGTATAATACAAATTGGTACAGGTATTACTAACCTTGTTGTTGTCTGTTAGGTTGTATGTTTTACAGGTAAGCCAAAGTTGCTTTTAAAATTGATTTTTTGATCATCATCAAAAAGGGGGAGATTGTTACCAATAAGGAGCATTGGTAAATCTTGAAGAAAATGGTTTTGATGATGCTGCAAGATGTTTTACCTGAAGAACATATTAGAAATATTTAAAAGCACTTTGTAGAATATAAATGTAGTAGGAATGTCTTTAAAAATTTGTAAAATTTGTATTTTGTACTGAAATAATCGATTATGTCAAGCAATAATCGATTATCAAATGCTTTTGAACTAAAATAATCGATTATCATGAAGCAATAATCGATTATCACAAGTCACACTTGAATAATCGATTATCACCTCACGTAATCGATTATCACCTTTTTGAAAAACCTGTAACGGACTTGAATAATCGATTATCACTTACAATAATCGATTATTACTGGCAGTTGGGACTTGACCTTTCATATTCAGACTAGCTGGCTATATATAGGGGCCTTGAGAACTTCAGAAAGCAACGTTCTTGAACTGAGGCTTAAGTAGAATACTGTTTGTCAGAGGAAATTCTCAGAAGCTTGTTCAAGGTTCCCTTGCCTGGTCTCGTGAATAGGAGAAGCTCATGTTTCGTGTATCGATAGTCGGAGCGGTTCTCTTCGAGTTGGCAAGGTGCTCTGCCTGGTCTCGTGAATAGGAGAAGCTCGCGTTTCGTGTGTCGAAAGTCGGAGCGGTTCTCTTCGAGTTGGCAGAGTGTTTGCTTCTGGTTCGTGTGTCGAAGGAAGCACTTCCATTTCGTTTGTCGAAGGAAGTTTCTCTCTGCACTCTTCCGGTTCGTTTGTCGAAGGAAGGTGTTTTCTATCCCTTACTCATTTCATTATCTTGTAATCTGTACAACTATATTTTTAGTGAAAATAGTTAATCACTTTTTATAGTGATTAACAACTGGACGTAGAATCTTTTGATTCGAACCAGTATAAAAATCATTTGTGTGATTTTTCTCTTCCCTACACTCCTTAATCTTTTAGCACTCTAACTGTTCGTTAAAAGTTTTAGAAGAAATTTAAAACTGATAAAGGAACTATTTTTGTGACCGAACACGCTTTCTGCTCTCTGAGTTGTTTTAATTCCGCTGCGTTAAACTCTTTTAAAAATTACCCCCTCCGATACCGACAATTCTTTGCTTTAGACTCAAGTAGATGTAGTCCTAGCTTTGGTTTTTGCATCTTAGTTCAGTCCAAATGAAGCATTTTTGCATAAAAGAGGGTAGCAAGTCAGTTTTGGCAAAATTCATAACCTAGAGAGATTTTGGCCCAATTTTTTTTTTCTTTCTAGTTTGATTTCATGCATGTTTGATTTTCATTCTGATTCTGCATTGATTCTCTGTGAAAAGCTTGCTCTTGGTAGACTTTAGACATGATTTAGGCATTCTTCTGTTCATCCATAACCATTAGCTTACTCATTTCAGTTTTTCATACCATTGTACCTTAACTTTGAGCCTTAGCCATTTTCTCTGTTTCCATTCATTAAAAGCCATTTTCCCACCAAATACTTAACCTGTAGAGACATGTGAGAGGGATGGAGGATTTAGGAACTTAGTAAGTGCAACAGGAAAGATAGGCCAAAAGTGAAAAAAAAAGAAAAACAAAAATGAGTTACTAGTTTTCTGCAAAAGAAAGAACAGGACTGGAAAAAGAGCAAAAGTGCAAAATTATAAAAAAAAGACCTGAGCAGAAGTAAAAACCAAAGAGAAAGAAGAAAAAAAATTGAATTGGCCAAAGATAGACATACAGTGCACTGAGTTTTAGGTTCTTCCTTCTTCTTCATAGTTTCTACTTCTCTTAAGCCTTGTGTTTTCTTAGCCTTCATACCATTACATTACAAGTCAATAAAGTCCTTTTGATCTAGATGAAACCAAGAGTTGAGCATGGTCACTTAGAGTCCTTTCAAAGTTAAGAATACAGGTTGACATATCATGACTGAGTGAAACAGGATAGCCTTAAACACTTGAGTGAATATGAGTGCAAACACTTCCTGTGAGGCTGAAACAGACTTATGCTTTTCTGATTATGTTCCTTGCTCACATTGGCTGAATTTAGTTGTTTTTCATTGTGCAGTTTCTGTTTGAAAGAAGTGGTGGAAGTGACAAACTTGGCAGGATGAATTGAGTTGTGAATGAGTTTTAGAGTTTCTTAGTTTTCATTTTGAATCTTTTCACTTTAGTTTGAGTCTTGGTTTTTTGCTTTTTTTAATTCTCCCTGCCCAGGAGGGCAGTTCCTTAAATGTGGGGTGTGTTAACTCTCTATTTTTCCACAATTTTGTGTGTTAATATTGTTCTTTTAGGATAGTTTAGTCTCTAATTTTCTAGAATTAAGCTAGTTTAACATTTTTTTCTTTAATTTTAGAGTTCTGTTAAAATAGTGTTAATTTTGTTCAGAAATTTGGGTTGCTGGTAGTGTAATTGGGTTTAAGTGGAACGACTGCGTTTTAGAATGTTGTTGTTGCAAGTGTTGGTGGGCTGAATTATGACTTAATGAAACGCTGCGTTTTGAGCAGCTGGGTCTGATAGAAGGAGAAAAGGGGAGTAAAGGCAGAGAGCTCGATCAAAAAAGGGAGCTTCTTTCCCCAAATTCTCTGAACCCTCAACCTAGGGTTAGTGGTCCAGCAGAAAGGAGAGGTCCAAGCTCACGATTCTGACCAGAAGGGTGCGTCTAGGGTTCGTCAATGCAAGAAGAAGAAGGATGTTCGGCCCAAAAGAGGAAGTTGGCCCGAGCTTGATCAGAATGAAGATTAGAAGCACATGCTGAATTGGATTGTCGGTTGGAGAACGAAGTGAAGCTGTCGCGGTCAGAGTTAGTTCAAGGATCTTCGAGGAGCTTTTAAGTTGTAACCGATTCCTCCCCCTTTCCCATTTTCTTTTCTTTTTCTGCTTTTGGATTTTCCCTATAAAAAGGGGTTTTTCTAGTGAACATGACACAAATGGTGGGTGACAGACACCGCTCTCGACTCTACACTCTAGACTCTAGATTCGCAGTTCCAATTCTTTAGTTTTAGATTTTATCGCTTCCGTAGAAGTAGGTTCTTGGCTTCACTGGATTTTTCTGAGGAGCTCATGAGGGTGAGAGGCCGTGAGTTTCTTAGTGATTCCGGTAACTTGTATTTTTGTTCTTGAATTTTAATTGAAATCTGATGTTTACTTTCAGTGTTCTTGATCCCATTTTACAATTCTGTTTTTTAATTTTGATTCTCGCACATGATTTTACTTTCTCTGTTTTAACATTGATTGATTTTTCATTTCAGTATTAGATTTTGAGTTGCTTTAGATTCGTGTACTGTTCCTTTATGATTTCAGCATTTGATTTCGGTATTGCATGATTAGGAATTGTATTTTAGGAAGTTTGTTCCATTGCTGTTTGATTAGTTTGATTTGGGCATTTCAATTCTGATTTTGGGTGTTATTAGATTTTCAAATTTTCTTTCATAGTTACTTTTTTAATTTCTCTCTTCGCATTCATTCCCATGATAGTCCTTATTGTTCATTCGCTTAGTTTATTACCAAATTAGGATTTCTTTCAATTAATTGACCATATGTTTCATGCATTTATGTTTTGTCTGCATTCGTTCTCATATTTCACTTTTGATTTCTTTTCTTCATTTTAGTGATTCATAGGTTTACGTTTAGCATTGCATGAATTATAGTGTTCATTAGTTTAGGTTATATTTCTTGCATTTAGGATAAAAATAATGCATTGTTATGTAGATTTCATTTTACATATTATTTTCCCCACTTTGTTTTAATAAAATTAGGCTATAATTCTATAATTCTAAACTTGATTTTGCCAAGTCCTTGGATTGATCCCTAGTCAACCCTATACTACATTAGGAGGGACTAGGTTGTGTTGACTTTTGTGCGACCAAAAGCCTTTCAACAAACCTACCGAAAATCAATCAATCAATTAGTACACGACTCGCAAGCTTCTAAAAATGCCATCGGAGAGCTCCTAAAAAACGTGAGTTCCTAAATCTTGAGTTTTCGAAATTAGGACTTTGGAAAAGAAGAAACCAAGGAATTAAGGATTGCAAAGTGAGGAAGGGTCGTAAAGATAAAGAGGTCGAGACACGAAGGTGAAGATGGAAACTACTAAGTGAAGAGGGAACTAAGAGAAGACGTGAAGAGGCGCGCGAAGAAAGTTAGAAACGAAAATCCAAACCGGTTTTTAGTATAATCGGTGTAAAAAATTATTTTATGTAACTGTTTTTAGTCTAACCGGTTTAGAATTGTATATCATTTATTTTGATTTTAATATAATCGGTGTAAAAAAATTTCTTTTATATACTATTTTGTTACTGTATCATTTTCTATATGTGATTAATTTCAAGAGGTATAAATAGTTGCTATAAAAAGTCTATTTTTGTACCGGTGGATATCTCCAAGTATTAGTAACACAATGCACCGATTATAGTTATATTATTAAAAATTCATGGAATAAATCACAAAAGTAGTATAGTTCCATTAGTCATTCAAACAAAAAATATAATAATAAATTAGAGCACTTCTTGGAAAATTGTAGCACCGCAACCTTACCATCTATTCAGGTGCAAATTTTATATTTTATCGTACCGAGAAGCATGAATCGAACAATAAATAAAATTACTAGAACATCAGACATCATATAACAAAAATGGAAATGTTACATATCTATTCAAATAGATTTTCGTGCATAAAGAATTTATGATGCAACAAGTAATGAATTGATTTGAGTGCAAGAATAATTTAACTAAACATTCTGACACAAAACAACATGATCAGTAAAACAATATTTTATAGCGGTTGGGGTATAAAATGTGTGCATTCTTGAGGACCGAACTGAGATTTTCACACAAATACGAGGACCAAGAAGGGAGTAAGCCAACACGTCAGCATACCACGTCAGCTAAACTTAACGCCGTTTGAGATCAGTTAGCGGTTGGAATAAAATGTGTGCATTTTTACAAAAATCATGATCCAATTGAGACAGTTCAAAACTTGAGGACCGAACTGAGATTTTCACACAAATACGAGGACCAATGGAGGTATTAAGCCTAATTTAAAAGATTTATTTTGACAGTTATAATATTCTTGTAAGGTGAAGTTGAAATAATAAAAAATAATCTAGAATAATGCATACATTTAATATTTAGTAAACAACACGTTATGGGCAAAACTTATATAGCTCTCGTTAAAAAAGTCTTTCCTTCCTATTTTCTTTTATTCTTTAATCCTCTTCGACAATCTTATATATATCCCTCAATTTATTTATTATATATATATATATATATATATATATATATATATATATTTTGTATGTAAAGATTCAAGAAGATATTATATAAGAATTATACTTTCGTAGTAATAGGAAATAATAATTGACTGAAAATTCAAATAACAACAGCTTATACTAAAAGCTATACTCTAAGAAAATAAAACTCTAAATATCCAGTGTACTGAAATTAAACTAACGAAAACAATAAAAATTAAAGATAACCTCATCTCCATAACATGATGAGGAAAAGAGTAAGAAAACAATTTGTATCAACGTATGCTGGTTTTTAACATTACAGTTTGTATATTGGAAATAAAATAATTTTATACTCTAAATGTTATTTCATTTTACTATAAAGGAAAATAATAAACCTTACATATAAGATAAAAGCCCAAGTAGAGAAGGTCCAAATAGCATTCTAGAAAATTCTATCTAGAAGGATTCTAGAATGATCTACAAAAATATCTAGAGATGCTTATTCATAAGATGTCTCTAGATAAGTTTAGAATTATAAGAATGTTTTAGAAAGTTCTAGAGAATAAATTATAGTCCTTGGATGAATGTTGTGGTGGCAAGATCCTAACCATTGGTTAAGGAAGTGCCACTAGTATAAATAGGGGATGATTGTATCATTTGTAACCAAGCCAAAAAAAGATTAGAAGCATTCAATACAACAAGCCTTTCCTTCTCTCAAAATCTTCCAACCTCTCTCAATCTTAAACACTTCCTTCTAGCCTTTAAAGTTTTCTCCCAACAAAGTGGTATCAAGAGCCATAAGATAATCATAGAAATGGCAAATACCGGAGTTCCCTTTCAAGTCCCGATGCTCACCAAAAGCAACTATGACAATTGGAGCTTAAGGATGGTAGCTCTCCTTGGTGCACATGATGTGTGGGAGGTGATCGAGAAGGGCCACACCGAGCCAGAGAATGTAGAGAGTCTTTCCCAAGCTCAAAAGGATAGCTTGAGAGACTCGAGGAAGAGAGACAAGAAAGCTCTCTGTCTAATCTATCAAGGATTAGATCAAGATACTTTTGAGAAGAGTTCTAGAGTCAAGTCAGCCAAGGAAGCATGGGAGAAGCTCAAGATCTCTTACAAGACAGCAGACCAACTAAAAAAGGTACGTCTTTAAACTTTGAGAGGAAAGTTGAAGCTTTGCATATGAAGGAAGGAGAACTAGTCTTCGATTACTTTTCAAGAGTTTTAACGATTACTAATAACCTAAAAAGAAATGGTGAGAAGCTAAATGATGTAAGAATTATGGAGAAAATTCTTAGATCATTAGGTCCAAAGTTCAAACATATTGTCACCATTACCGAAGAAACCAAAGACTTAGAGGCCATGTCAATAGAGCAACTTCATGGTTCGTTGCAAGCTTATGAAGAAAAGAAGAAGAAGAAGGAAGAGATCATGGAGAAAGTCTTCAAGACACACGTTGATTCAACAAAAGAAGAAAATGCACATAACCAATCAAGGCGAAGTTATAGTCAAGAACAAGGACGAGGGCGTGCATATGGACGTGGACAAGGACAAAAGCCTAACAACAATAACCAAAGAGGAGAAAGCTCTAACAGAGGTTATGGGAGAGGAAATCCGAATTCAAGGTATGACAAGTCACGAATCAAGTGTTACAATTGTGATAAATTTTGACATTATGCTTCTGAATGTAGAGCCCCTAACAAAAATAAAGTTGAAGAGAAAGCCAATTATGCTGAAGAAAGGTGTCATGAAGATGGTACCTTGCTACTGGCTTACAAGGGCCAAGATAGAGGCGAGGATAATCAATGGTACCTTGACAGTGGAGCAAGTAATCATATGTGTGGGAAAAGAAGCATGTTTCTGGAGCTTGATGAATCAATAAAGGGAAACTTGGACTTTGGAGATGAATCAAAGGTGGTGGTGAAAGGAAAAGGTCATGTCCTCATCCGACTAAAGAATGGAGAACATCAATTTATTTCCAATGTATATTATGTGCCAAGCATGAAGACCAACATTTTGAGCTTAGGCCAACTCTTAGAGAAAGGTTATTGTTTCGGTATAAATTGGGGGACCGAAAGGTCAAACCTTGATCACGTCACTTTCTGCTCTTCCGTCTGCTTCTTCTTCTTCAGGACCGTCCGGCTGGTATCCGCTGCGACCGGCCGGTGATCTCCAAGTCTTGACCGGAGGGGGGAGGTACCTGAAAAGGCGCTCCGACGCTCAAGTTAGGCGTGTGTAAAGAGGGTTGAGAGAGTTCGATAGCAAAGAATGTGCTAAGGAACTATGAGTAGAGTGTACTGGGGGAGTGTAGAACTCGTACCTTGTTTGGAGTCCTCAGGCCTTTATTTATAGGCTTTGGATTGATATAAGATGAACAAAATATAAACAAAATAATATAATCTTACTTGGCATATTTCTGAATAAAATATCTTTGTTTGGATTTTATTTATGTTTCCAGTATATCTGGTTGATATATTTCTGTTTAGAATATATATGATTGATATTGCAATATATCTTGGTTGATATATTTCTGTTTAGAATATATGATTGATATACCTGGGGATCCTTTTATTCTGGTGCTGGGCTTCGAGCCCAATAACTCGTTTGACTTTGAGGATACACCACCGTACAGTTATGATATTCAACTTAAGAATAATGACCTTTCTATAAGAGATAATAAAAGTAGATTCATTGCAAAGGTGCCAATGACAAGAAATAGAATGTTCGTGCTCAACATTCAAAGGGATGGCCCACAATGTCTCAAGATGTGCTACAAAGACCAATCATGACTTTGACATCTTCGATTTGGCTATCTTAATTTTAAAGGATTAGAGTTGCTCTCCAAGAAGGCAATGGTGAGAGGGTTGTTTTGTATTACTCACCCCCAACCAAGTTTGTGAAGGATGTCGACTTGGAAAACAATTTCGATTGAGTTTTCCAAAGGAGTCAGACTCGAGAGCTCAAAAGCCATTAGAACTCATTCACACAGATGTGTGCAGACAATCAAGCCAAGATCATTTCGTAAGAGTAATCATTTCCTTCTCTTCATTGATGATTTTTCAAGAAAAACATGGGTATATTTCTTAAAAGAAAAATCAGAAGTATTCGAGAATTTCAAGAAGTTTAAAGCCCATGTTGAGAAGGAAAGTGGCCTTCTGATCAAAGCTTTGAGATCCGATCGTGGAGTAGAGTTCACATCAAAAGAGTTTCAGAAGTATTGTGAAGATAATGGAATCAGACGACAGTTGACAGTGCCAAGATCCCCTTAACAAAATGGAGTGGCTGAAAGGAAGAATAAAACTATCTTGGAGATGGCAAGGAACATGCTTAAAAGCAAGAGACTTTCAAAGGAGTTTTGGGCTGAAGCCTTGCATGTGCAGTCTATCTAACCAACTACTCTCCAATAAGAAGCATTAATGGAAAAACACCACACGAAGCATGGAGCAGAAGAAAGCCAAGTATTTTGTCATCTTAGAGTCTTTGAAAGTATAGCTCATGTGCATGTGCCAAATGAGAAACAAAGCAAACTTTATGACAAAAGTGAAAAGACATCTTCATTGGTTACGACGCAAACTCCAAAGGGTACAAACACTACAATCCTGATACAAGGAAAACAATCATCGGTCGAAATGTAGTGTATGATGAAGAAAGAGAACGAGATCGGTCGACAAATTGTGAGGACCATACCTTCTTCCCCGTGTGTTGAAGAAGATGGACATGGAACGACAACAACAACAACCAGAAGAGGCACCTGCTACCCCACCTACTTCACCAAATACAACCCTTCAAGATGATGAAAGCTCAAGTGAAAGAACTCCACGTTTTCGAAGTCTCTAAGAAATATACGAGGTAATTGAAAATTTAGACAATGTTACCTTATTCTGCCTATTTGCAGACTGTGAGCCCGTGAACTTCCAAGAAGCAATTGAAAAGAAGAGTTGGAGAAATTCAATGGATGAAGAGATTGAGGCAATAAAGAAGAATGATACTTGGGAGCTAGTCTCGCTTCCAAAGGGCACAAAACAATTGGTGTCAAATGGGTCTACAAAGAAAAGAAGGACTCTAAAGGAGAAGTTCAAAGATACAAAGCAAGATTGGTGGCGAAGGGCTATAGTCAAAAGGGCTGGCATCGACTATGACGAGGTATTTGCTCCTGTTGCTCGACTAGAAACTGTTAGACTTATTATATCATTAGTAGCTCAGAATAATTGGAAGATACACCAAATGAATGTCAAATCCACCTTCTTAAATGAGTTCTTGAAGAAGAAGTCTACATTAAGCAACCACAAGGATGTGAAGTTAAAGGAGAAGAAGATAAAGTCTTGAGATTAAAGAAGGCTCTTTATGGATTGAAACAAGCCCTGAGAGCTTGGAATTTTCGGATTGACAAGTACTTCAAAGATGCGAATTTCATCAAGTGTTCATATGAGCATGCACTCTATATCAAAGCTCAAGGTAAAGATATTTTGATTGTATGCTTGTATGTCGATGACTTGATCTTTACAAGGAACAATCCAAGCATGTTTGAGGAATTCAAGAAGGATATGACCAAGGAATTTGAAATAACCGACATGGGGCTTATGGCATATTATCTTGGAATTGAAGTAAAGCAAGGAAATGAAGGAATTTTTATTACTCAAGAAAGCTATGCTAAAGACCTCCTCAAGAAGTTCAAGATGGATGTCCAGTTGGTACTCCTATGGAATGCGACATCAAGTTGACTAAGGATGAAGAGGGAGAAAAAGTGGATCCAACCCTCTATAAAAGTCTTGTTGGAAGTTTGCGCTATTTATCATGTACAAGACCAGACATTCTCCGTTGGAGTCGTCAGCCAGTACATGGAAGCTCCAACAACTACTCACTTCAAGTTTGCGAAGAGGATTCTTCGATATATCAAAGGTACGACAAGCTTTGGCTTATATTACTCCATTTCTAACGATTACAAGCTTGTTGGATATAGTGATAGCGATTGGAGTGGAGATATGGATGACCGAAAGAACACAAGTGGATTTGTGTTCTACATGGGAGACACAACCTTTACTTAGATGTCCAAGAAGCAGCCTATTGTCACTCTTTCTACATGTGAAGCAAAGTATGTAGTTGCAACTTCATGTGTTTGCAATGTTGTTTGCTACGAAACCTATTAAAGGAGTTAAGCTTGCCACAAGTGGAGCAAACAAAGATTTTCGTGGACAACAAGTTGGCAATAGCATTAGCAAAAAAGCCAGTCTTCCATGATCAAAGTAAGCACATCCACACCCGTTACCAATACATTAGAGAATGCATCAGCAACAAGGATGTGCAAATGGAATACGTGAAGACGCATGATCAGGTAGATGATATCTTCACCAAACCGCTGAAGAAAAAAGTCTTTATGAAGTTGAGAAGTTTGCTTGGAGTACAAAATCAAGATTAAGAGGGGTTGTTGAAATATAAATTGATTTTGTGTTATTGGGTGTTAACTGAATGGCAAGTGTACCATATCGTTTCAAGTAATAAAAATGGTAAAACCCATTATCGTTCTTCCCATGAGACTCGAAAGGCCTTATTCTTCGTATGAATCAAAATCGTAAGACTTATGAAAGAAAAATTAATTGTTGTGGTAAATGCAAAAGCAGAAAATAAACATGCAATGAGTGATTCAGTTGACGAGAAAAAAGTATGAATAAATGGAGTTGTTGGAGGTTTTCAATTTCATCTAATCCACTATCTCTTATTTACTCCTCTTGTTTAAATTGCGTTATTATCTAATTATTATGCAAACCTTCTTGGCCTCCCCTTAACCCGATCCCTCGGCGAAAAGGGCCTATTACTAATTACCGGCTTGCTATCCCTAGCCTCCGCTAGTAACTAGCAACACATTACACACAAAAGCAAAAACAATTGGTCGTCCTACCCCCCTATCCCTAGGTGGTATTGCTTAAGCAAGGAATTACTCACCAATTCGTGACATTACTGTACGTTCCCATATCAATAAAGGCAAATAACAGTTACCGAATGAGTTAAACGATAAAAGCTTTAACCACAGTATGAGAATCCAACAATTCATAATAAACACATATGAAAATCATATAATTTAAATAAAAGTTTCAATAAAAGAGAGTATCAAAAGATTACATTGTTCCCCCAACAACAAAAGGGTTTAGTTCACCATTGTCATGGTGAACGAAGATGAAAATAATGGAAGATATGGAAAGCAAACCCTAGAAAAGATGAAAATGAGCCTAAGCATCCAAGAGATCCTCTCCAGAGAGTGAAAAGTAGGTCTGGCCGCCCTCCTCTGTGAAAAGAATGAGAATGAAATCGCACTAGGGCTATGTATAGCTGAGGAGCGCAACAGAAAACAGGCCCGAGCCCAACAGGCAACCGCCCGGTGTCACACTTATGCCGCCCGACGGTTTGCCTCTTATCGCGCTACCACCCGGCGTCAGGCGTCCACCGCCTGACGGTTTGCCTCTTATCACAAAACCGCGAGGCATCGCTGCCTTGGTGCCAACTCCTCGCATTTGGCCGCCCAGCGGTGCAATTCTCCCGCTGGGCGGTTTCTAGACTCTTCTTTTCTTGATTTTCTTTCTCTATCATGAGTCTAAGGCCTTTATCCTCACCTCCATTCTTCACTTCCATCAAAATTGCTGCAAAACAATGCAAAACAAGCATAATATCGCTAAAAACAACTTTTGACTCTCAACTGACTCATTTATTGAGTTTCTTTTGATTTCAAGCTCATTCTAAGCAGTAAAGGGAGTAATTTGGTCTAAAATAGCACATGAAAATAACGGTTTTTCAACCGTTATCACAACCCTAAGCTTAGAAATTTGCTTGTCCTCAAGCAAAACAAAACAAAACTATAGATAAAACAAAACTTGGGTCTCTACACTTTCATCCAATGATTCAACATTCCTAAAGTACATGATGAGAACTACTCAATTTCAGATCTTCAGTGATGATGAAATCAAGATGCATGCTTTCATTTCAGTTATCTCACACATTCCTCAACAGATGTTACATATTATGAATGATCAATCCACTAAGCAAAGATGCAATGATGAAACTTAGAATTTCTCACGAAGCAAGTGTTTCACTCAATCACTCAAGTGTTTAGGGTGACACTCCAACTCTAAATCATTCACAAGTCACATGAAATAAAATTGACTTTCATCTCAAACAATCAAAATCATCACATGCAAATGCCATCAAAAGGACTTTTCCAAGGCTTGTAATGAGGTTGGGCTATCAAGAAAAATTGGTTTTTCTGGATCACAAAATCTTTGAATCAAGAGAGCTCATTCATCATTCAAGGTTCAAGTTTAACTCTCTTTTTCAACCAATCTCATTTTGTCCCCAACTTCTTCCCTTTTTCTTTTATTTTTACATTGAGCTCATCTTTCATGATTTTTCCTCTTTCTCATGTATTTTTCTTTTTCAACACTTGAGTTCAATGCCTTTCTTTTTGCCATTCAAACTTTCCCCACAACCCCAAACTTGAACCTTGAATATACTTACAGTTATTACCCCAATTCAAAGTAAATAATTTCAGCACAAGGGTTTTCATTCTGTTTAGGGCCAAGGTTCAAAAAGGGTATAACATTTCAAGCACTTTGGGTAAAATTTGGCTAAGCAAGGGATTTCAAAAATGGCCTTGATCATATGACATGTACATGCAATTCAATCAATCATCAAGATTTAGGCAATATCGTGCATGCTTCCTTATGAATAATTCTCATACAACAATTAAAACTCTGGAGCTCAATACCTCACACAACATGCTTTCTCACACACATTCATTCATACACCCTACTTAACATTACGACCACAATCATAATTCATCACAGATCTGTTTCACAGGATATCAACATGCAACACAACTCAATAATCATTCACATCAAATCATCATTAAATAGACTCATCATGCAATTCATTCAGTCAAAACATCATCAGAAAAGTCATCAAGCCAAGCAGACACACTAAAATTAAAATTCAACCTATTCTACAAGTTCAAAATGCAAAGTCAAAAGAGAAAATAAAACTCTGTCTACAGTATGGGCATCCATTAGTAGATGTCCTCACTCATCCCATGCTGTCATCAGAATCCTCCTAGTAACCTTCATCATCTTCATCCTCATTTGCTGCTCCAGCAGCTCCACTGCCCTGTCCTTGCTCCTGAGGCCAAGTCGTCACACTGTAGAACTCATCCATAGTCCACTTGTGGGCTGGTGGATACTCATATTTCCCCACTGATATCTCAGCAAGAGCTACCTGTCCTCTGCGAAGACAATCCATCTTAGCCTCTAGTAGAGACATATACATGTCTCGCATCTGGAATGGCTCAGCATGTTGTGCTGGTGCATCATCAGGCACCTGCTCTTATTGTGCTGCAGCTCTTCTGGGACGTCTCCTGGGTGCTGCTCCTTCCTCAGCACAGAACTGATGAAAGTAGGATGCATCAATAGCATTCCTGAGTCTCTCATATGGGGGAACTGCAGTATCCACCCCAGCCTGTCGACAAAGAAAGGTAATCAAAGATGGATGTCCCAATGGGCATCCTGCTGCTCACGGTAGTGGCACAGCTCCGTATCTCGTCGGCGATGATTTGGCCGACGTTCACATCCATCTGTCTCAGCATGCAGAAGATGAGAACAACCCTGTGCATCGTGACATCAGAGATATGGGAGCATGGCTGGATGTTGGCATGAGTGCATGCCATCCAGTATCATATCAAAGGTGTCAAATCCAACCTCCTAATGTTGACCAGTGCTCCATGGGGATTAGTATGAAAATGCTTTCCAGGAAGGCACATAATCCTCTCAACCTCAGCTATCTCATTGAACATGCCAACCTGTGCCGCATACTGGCACTGCTCCCCTGGTCATTCTGTGCCTAAGAAGGTGTTTATGGTATCGGGGTCGTATTTAATAATATGCCCCCTCACAAAGCTCCTATACCTCCCAGTAGCAACTGCACCTCTAGATATGGCATTAGTGTAGAATTCCCTTACCAACCCAATATTGGCTGGTGCAGGGTAAGTTGTCAGCTTCTCCCAGTCTCTCCTCAGAATTTCTGCTCCAAATTCTGGAACTAAGTCAAGGAGGAAGGAAGCCTTCCTCTCCATCAGCAGTCTCCTCTCTTGCACAGTTACAAAGTGGTCCTCATCCTATTTAGAGAGGAACCTTTGAGAGTCAAATCCTCTTGGCCTTTCAGGCTCCTTCCTCTTGCTACCGGTGTTTCTCCTTCTTGATGCTGATGCCATTCCTGCACCAAATACAATTCAAACACACCACAGGATTTTAAATTCCAGTCATTCAGCAAAAATTGAGGCAAACCGCCCGGTGCCCAAAAGGCCCGCCCGACGGTTGTTAGCAAAATAATAAAGATGAAGTTTTGATGATGCCCAAATCATGTCAAGATATATCAAGATTCATGAAGATCCTTTGAAGACTTATTTTTGTTATGAAAAGCTTTCGTAATAATTGTAGTTTAATTTCTTAGGGCTTAGATTTGTAGTAGGTTTTGATTCTTGTACCTTTATATTTTGTATTTGTTGTTTAGAATCAAAACTTCCCCGTTTTAATCGATTAATACCTGATATAATCGATTAAAATCGTTGCAGAAGCCAAAACCCAATCAGCTTTGGAATAATCGATTAAAGCAAGTTTTAATCGATTAACTAATCGATTAATCCTGAGAATAATCGATTAATACTAGCCATTGGAGGTTTCTGATTTGAAAAACTAGCCGTTGTACTTATTTTAATCGATTAACACTAATATTAATCGATTAAAAGCGTTAAATGGCTAGTTTCGAAGAATGGAAGAGCACTGGCTTGAGTCTATAAATTGGCTCATTGTTTCTACCAGAATCAACTCTTCCCTTGTGCTAAAACGCTCAGAACTCTTTGAGAAGTGTGTGCTCTTGCTCGGCTAAGGAAACTCTTGTCTGTGGTGCTGGTACATTGCTACTACGGTGACGGAGGAATAGCTGGTTCATCCTTGGTGCGTCTAAGGAGGTGTGTGGAAGAGGATCATCCTTCTTGAAGTATTCGGAGGAGGTGTTTCATCCTTCGTGAAGTATTCGGAGGAGGTGTCTCATCCTTTGTGAAGATTCAAAAGAGGTGCAGGTTCATCTCTTGTGATATCAAGAGAGGTGGTTTCTAAACACTTACAAATTATTTTTCTTTGTGATTATTATTTGTAATTGTTTTGTGATAGTGGACTGTTTATCTCGGTTTGAGATAAGCGATTGGATGTAGGATTGGTAAGATCTGAACCAGTATAAAAATCATCTGTTCAAATTTCTCTCAACCTTACTCCTTTATTTATATTTATTATTTGCGTAGTAAGATAAATTGAGAAGAAATTAAAAGGCACACAGTAATATTAAAAACCCTCTTGGTTTGTTATTCCACGCTAACAATTCCGCTGCAGCCATTCTAACAGCGGTATGCTTCAAGTTGCAATACCGTCCGACGTCGTACATTACCGCCCGGCGGTGCGCTAGGGTATTTTGCAAAAATGCTTTGAAACAGCCCTAACCTTCATGTAAACACCAATTTCATTCATGCAGACCAAATCCATAAAGTTTAATCGGTCAAAACAGTTTCTAATGCAACAACTCATGTAAAGAAATCCAAAACCCTAATTGTCATGTTCCTAAGCATGTTCATTGTAAAATTCCAAAATTAGAAACCACGAATGAAATTGCACAACTTACTTGAGTGCTGATGCTAAATGCTTGCAAGAATTTCTTCAAAATGATGATGAACAACTTCTAATGCCTAATTCTCACCAAAACCCCCAAATTTTAAACAAGAAACTAGGTTTTAGTGAGTGAGCGATAGGGAAGTGTGGGAAAATTCTTTGGGAACCCTTGCGAAGGCGCAAATTGGGTGCTAGGGTCAGAGAAGATCGCTTGGCGGAATGCAAAGGAGAGGTATCAAGTGTGGAACCCTAAAACCGCCCAGCTTTAAAGGCTTGGGCTAGAATTCTCGCCGCCACGCCCGACGGTATAAGTGCACCGCCCGACGGTACATGTCAATTTTTCCTCCCTTTTCTTTGCTTGCCTTTGCGTGATTCCTTCCTGTAGCACCTGATTTTTTCCTTCACTTTTTCAATTACAAAACTTTCCTCACTAAAATGCACATGCAAACCTATAATGCACTCAGACAGTGTTTGAAAACAAACAAACAATCAACTGGGCTGCCTCCCAAGTAGTGCTTGTTTAACGTCACGAGCCTGACCCAAACCTGTTTAGCACTTGTCAGTAAGTGCGAATCTTTCCAAACCCATCAGTAGGTGTACCTTCCGGGTATCCTTCAGTGGATACCGAAAAATAGCATCCCTCTAAAAAATTGTTCCAAAAATACACATATTTACAAGTTCAAAAATGAAATAAACCTAAACTAAAAAAATAAAATAAGAAAATGTTTTACAACAGTTGGGATGCCCCCAATCAAACACCCATCTGTAGGTGTTGATATTATTCTAGCTTGATATTCTTTTCTTCTTCTTCTTGCTGAATTTCTTCATAAAATTGAGAACATCAAAGACATGTTTCCATGTATCAACCATAGGAACTTTATTCTTCAATTTCTTGAAGATCTCCATAAAGTACTTAACTTTCTTTTTCTTCCTATGATTTTTCTTTTGAGGAAGGGACTTTTCATATGATCTTTTCTTCTTCTTTTTTTTCTTCCTCTTCTTCCTTTGATGAGGAAAAGGTTTTACATATAATATTTTCTTCTTTCCCCTCTTCCTTTTTTTCTCAATCTTCTCCTTCAACTTTCTTTTTTTATTTCTCCATGATTTCTTCTTCTTTTTTTTTATTTTCACACATTTTCTATTTTTTTTCTTTTCTTTCAACCACTTCTTTTTCTTTCTCCTCATCTTGGTCTTCCCACTCAACCTTTCTGTTTCTGTCTCCTCTATCTTTTTCTCCTTTCTTTCTATCTTCTCCTCATTTATCTCTATATTTTCTTCCTCTATCTTCTCCTCATCAACAACATTACCAACTTCAAAACTAGGGGCTTGACATTCCTCCCTAGGGTTAACCTCAGTGTTACCCCTAATAATACCCAAAGACATCAATGCTTTTGTTATCTCATCTTCGTCTATCTTCTCCTCATCAATAGTCTTGTCATCCTCAAAGATAGTGGCTTGACATTCTTCTCTAGGATTAATGGTAGCATTATTCTTAATAATGCCAAGAGAAATCAATGCATTTGTTATCTCATCTTCGTCTATCTTTTCTTCTTTTCTTCATTGATAACCTTATCATCCTTAAAGATAGTAGATTGACATTCTTCTCTGGGGTCCGCTTCAGTAATAACCCCAATAATGCCCAGAGACCTTAATGCACAAGAGATTTGTTCATCCTGTAAACGTTGTTTAGCTTCCCACAACGTTTCTTTTCTTAAAGAGGATTGTTTCTCTTTTCCATTTTGATCCGTGTATGAGTGAGGTTCCTACTAGTGATTGAAGTTATTTTGATAGGATTGAGTGCCCATATAATCAACTTCTTGTCCAAACTGCATTCTGCAAACATTAGACACAAAACCCTACAAAACATTTATTAGAACAAAAATAAAAATAAACATAAAATCAAGTCAAATTCAATTAATTCACACTACTAAATAAGTTAAACCTCGAGTCCCTGGCAACGGCGCCAAAAACTTGTTAACTGAATGGCAAGTGTACCATATCGTTTCAAGTAATAAAAATGGTAAAACCCATTATCGTTCTTCCCATGAGACTCAAAAGGCCTTATTGTTCGTATGAATCAAAATCATAAGACTTGTGAAAGAAAAATTAATTGTTGTGGTGAATGCAAAAGCAGAAAATAAACATGCAATGAGTGATTCAATTGATGAGAAAAGAGTATGAATAAATGAAGTTGTTGGGGGTTTACAATTTCAGCTAATCCGCTATCTCTTATTTACTCCTCTTGTTTAAATTGCGTTATTATCTAATTGTTATGCAAACTTTCTTGGCCTCCCCTTAACCCAATCCCTCGGCGAAAAGGGCCTATTACTAATTACCGGCTTGGTATCCCTAGCCTCCGCTAGTAACTAGCAACGCATTACAAACAGAAGCAAAAACAATTGGTCGTCCTACCCCCTATCCCTAGGTGGTATTGCTTAACCAAGGAATTACTCACCAGTTCGTGACATTACTGTACGTTCCCATATCAATAAAGGCAAATAACAGTTACTGAATGAGTTAAACGATAAAAGCTTTAAGCATAGTATGAGAATCCAACAATTGATAAACGCATATGACAATCATATAATTTAAACAAGAGTTTCAATAAAAGAGAGTATCAAAAGATTACATTGTTCCCCCAACAACAAAAGGGTTTAGTTCATCATTGTCATGGTGAGCCAAGATGAAAATAATGGAAGATATGGAAAGCAAACCCTAGAAAAGATGAAAAGGAGCCTAAGCATCCAAGAGATCTTCTCCAGAGAGTGAAAAGTAGGTTTGGCCGCCCTCCTCTATCAAAACAATGAAAATGAAATCGCACTAGGGCTATTTATAGTTAAGGAACGCAACATAAAACAGGCCCGAGCCCAACAGGCAACCGCCCGGCGTCACACTTATGCCGCCCGGCGGTTTGCTTCTTATCGCGCTACTGCCCGGCGTCAGGGGTCCACCGCTCGGCGGTTTGCCTCTTATCGCAAAACTGCCAGGCGTCGCTGCCTTGGTGCCAACTCCTCGCATTTGGCCGCCCAACGGTGCAATTCTGCCACTGGGTGGTTTCTAGACTCTTCTTTTCTTGATTTCTTTCTCTATCTTGAGTCTAAGGCCTTTATCTTCACCTCCAGTCTTCACTTCCATCAAAATTACTGCAAAATAATGCAAAACAAGCATAATATCGCTAAAAACAGCTTTTGACTCTCGACTGACTCATTTATTGAGTTTTGTTTGATTTCAAGCTCATTCTAAGCAGTAAAGGGAGTAATTTGGTCTAAAATAGCACATGAAAATAACGGTTTTTCAACCGTTATCATTGGGTCTATAAGATAAAAGCCCAAGTAGTGAAGGCCCAAATAGCATTCTAGAAAATTCTATCTAGAAGGATTCCAGATCTACAAAATTATCTAGAGATGTTTATCCATAAGATGTCCATAGATAAGTTTAGAATTATAGGAATGTTTTAGAAAGTTCTAGAGAATAAATTATAGCCCTTAGATGAATGTTGTGGTGGCAAGATCCTAACCTTTGGTTAAGGAGGTGGCACTAGTATAAATAGGGGATGGCTGTATCATTTGTAAATAAGCAGAAGCATTCAATACAACAAGCATTTCCTTCTCTCAAAATCTTCCATCCTCTCCCAATCTTAAACACATCCTTCTTGCCTTTAAAGTTTCCTCATAACACTCATATTTATATCAGATTTCATAGAGTTCAACAACGAGTATACTCTACAGCAAGAACTCTTATAAGCATTCCACAAAATAAGACATGCATCATATCAGAATATCCAAGACCGAAAATTTACAAGGTAAGCATGCAAGTTTTGAAGTGAAAAAAGTAATGGTTTATCTTCCCTACCTCTATTCCAGTAAGGATCTCTAATCTTTTGGATGTTCTACAATCCACAATTTCTTCCTTCTTTGATCGACACAGAAACTCACTCTACTCTATGTTCTCTCTGTTTTTTTTCTTTTTATTTTCTGGTAAGTCTCCATTACAGAGGAAAACACTCTTTTAGGCTTGTAATTCAGCCGCCTCAAATAATTAAGACTTGGACGGTTCTAAAAAGAAGGGACCTATCTTCCAGTATTCAAGCTTAATGTTTCACGTTGTTTACTTCAAGTCTTCCATTTATTTTGTCTCCTTTGGCTTTGGAGAAAAACTTATCATCTGAAGCCAAAAACATTAAAATTTCTACGGTAGAAAGGAGGAGACATATTGTGTGTGGGGAAAAGAGGAATTGTTTTGTCTTGATAATGCAGAGATGATAAGTTTGGACATTTTGTTTTATTTCCTAACAAGAAGATCAGTTTTGTTGTATGATTCCAAAATGTCACGGATGCTACGGTGTGAAAGGAAAAGAAATGACTGTGTGTGGGGAAAACATAACTAAATTTCATATTATAAAAAACTGATTTACGATTTCCATCAACTAAAAACCAAAAGTATTGAACAGAGAGGCTTAACTAAAAAAAATCATTGTACAAATAAGTTTGGCTTAAGGAAGGTTAAAATAAGATGTAGAGGAAGTGACGAGGGATTGATTAAAACAATATCTCAATATTAGACAATAGTCAAAAGGTAATAGAATATATTGTCTGTTAGTCTCTCTAACGTTACACCTTTTCACTAGAATCTCATAGCAATGAAAGCATGATATAACAAAATGAATAAACTAATAAAATCACATATTAAATGAACATATACTGTCATACCACACAGAATTCTTACTAATAAAATTTTACATCACTTGTGAAATAACATTACAATAAAATACCTTATCATAATTATTTTGGGTCTTACACTGTGTATCCCCTGACAAGTGCACATAATATGTAGCAGTCCGTAGTTAATGAATGAACACTTACATATAACATGTTACATTATTCCAATATGAATGTCAAGAAATGCAAATTGTTCTAACTTACAATGTTCCTGCAAATCTTGTGCTAAGGAGAGAACGGTCCTCAGGTAGAACCCTTGCCAACCCAAAATCAGTAATTTTAGACTGAAGATTGTGATATCCCAATTATATAGAAAACATAATATAGACGTCATCATTTAAATATGGGAGAACAGTCAGAAGTTAAACTTGCGAATAAAGTCTTAGGAATTACAGTCATCCTCTACAGAAGCCATAATTTAGAACTCTAAGTACTAAAGAGTATTTCAAAATACATAAAATAACTGAGAAAATCCTAAGGAGACTAGGCTGCAACATCATTGCCCTCTAATGCCTGCTCGAGGGGTACTGATAATGGTTCAAAAACCCTTATTCTCAAACACACCCTTTATGACTTAGAATTAGCTTGAAATCATGCAATTTGGTTAAGTTAGAGAATAAGAGAGTCAAAATTGGTTTTCTTGGTTTTATGCTTGGTTTTACCATGATTTGGAAGGATTTCTCAGCAAGTGAATGAAGGAAGTTGCACAAGATAAGAGTTGGACTTAAGAGAAGAAGAAAAAGTGAAGAGAAGAAGAATCACAGCTACCGTCGAGTAGTGATAACACCGCCGGGCGGTGTATTCCTTAAAGAATTCTCTGTTAGATACTTAAAGGGCACCACTAGGGGGTGAGCCAAAGTGCCACGCCTACCGCCTGGCGGTGATAACACCGCCGGATGGTGGAACCTTCTGAAAAGCTCTTTGGACAACGCTGGGTGGCAACATTGAGGAGGGGCTCCAAGCGGTGGACTATTGGGCCTGGGCCAAATTTCTGTTATTTTTCTGAGATATGAATAGTATTGCACGACCCAAAAAGGGTATCTTTTGACATAAAGGATGCATAAACACTTTCTTCACTCCTTGGAGGCGGATTTTGGATGCGGAAGCTCCAACTTATCAATTCTAAGGTTATCTTTTCATACTTTTCATTTTTTCCATCTAGTTTCACCATAACTATAGTGATCTAAACCCCTTTGTTGTTGGGGGAATGATATAATCCTATTGAAACTCTCATGTATTGAAATTCTTACTTTAATTCATATGCTTTCTTTTATCAATTGTTAGTGTTTTTCCTTCATTATATTTGTATGCTTTGCTTAAGACATTAATCGATAGCATGATTTTGGATTCTATCTATATGGACACGTATAATTAGGTCTAGACATGAGGGAATTCTCTTGGTAGCAATATTGCCTAGACATAGGGATAGGAGGACCATTTGCCTTAAGCTTCTGTGCAAATTATGTAATGCATGATCAATTGCTTGGGATACTAGACATAGTAAACTAGTAATTAGGATTAGACTCTAATCACCAAGATATTGGAATTAGGGGAATTTAGAAAGTGGCACTAACATTGATAAAGAAGTAGAATTGAGTAGAATTTGTAAATATTTGAGAGTGGATTATGATGAAATCATAAACCCCCAACAACACCATTCATCCATATAGTTCAATTATCAATTGATCAATCTTTGCATGCATGTTTATTTTCTGTTTTGCATTCAAAACCCTAATTTTCGTTATATCAAGTCTTAAGAAATCAAGAATTCACACGAACATTTAGGCCTACGAGTCCTTTGGGAATAGATTCTCGGACTTACCGTTTTATTATTACTTGATACGATTGGGTACACTTGCCAGAGTCTTAACAAGTTTTTGGAGCCATTGTCCGGACTTGTGTTTTAACTATTCTTGTAGTGTGATTTTTGATTGAATTTGACTTGATTTTTTTTTCCATTTTTGGTTTTTGTTTTATTTTTATATAAAAGTGCTTTTTAGGGTTTTGTTTCTTGTGTATACCGAATACAATTCATACTAGGAGCAAGAAAAATCAACAACTTCTTGAAGGTTTGAGTGCAATTCGAAGGAGGGGGAAGGTTCAAAGATCATCTAGAGAATTATTCCCCTCTCCTGAGAAACTGTTGCAACCCTCACCAGAGACATCCAAGCAAAGCACAGAAGATATGGCTGAGGAGGAAGCTCCTCCTGTTAGACGCACTCTGGCGGATGCATCCAATGTGGTTGGCCCTCAACTTTAACAACATTGCAAGGCTGAGGGTCAATCAATTGAACATGGAATTTAAACTGGCGTTCATACATTTAGTGCAAAGCAACCAGTTTAATGGGCTATCACAGGAAAGTCCATATGATCATCTCACTACATTCACTAAGATCTGCAACATGGTGACGATCAATGGTGTGCCGAATGAAATGATCAAACTTAGGTTGTTTCCTTTATCATTGGGAGGCAATGCTAAATTGTGGCTAAACTCTTTTCCGGAGGACAACTTTACAACCTGGGAGGCTGTGGTGGCAAAAGTTTTGAATAAATATTTTCCACAGTAAAAAATCAACAAAGGTAAGATGAAGATTTCTTCTTTCAGACAGGGCATGGAGGAAACCCTAGGCCAGGCGTGGGACAAATATAAAAGTTTGCTGAGGAAAATGCATGTGCATGGTTTTGATTGGACAGCTGTAGTTCTCACATTCCTTGGAAGTCTTGGCACACAGTCCAAGCTTATGGTAGATGCCTCAACTGGAGGTAATATCAAGAGGAAGATTGCTGATGAGTCGATATTTTATTGATTTCACTTAGTTTATTGTGCTAGAATTAATCAGGCAATTGTGCTTAATTGTCCAGTATTTTCCCGTTTATGCTAATTGTGCTTAATTTGACTGGAAATTCTAATTTTAATTAATTTGAATTTTCTGGGCTAATTAATTGCATTATTTATTGCAGGGAAAATTTTGGAGATACATTTTGGGATGTTAGGAAGGACACCAAATAAATTCAAGACTCTCCAATTAGACATTTTAAATTTAGTTATATTGTAATTTAATTGTTTAAACTTTTTGGACAAACTTTTGCACATTGAGCCATTGTTAAAAAATTATGAGGGGCCCAAAATTGTAGGACACTTAGCACCACCTAGGTTTTTTTTAGGGTGGACCCCACCCCTATTTTGGAGGACACACTTGGAGGGTTCTCTCTCTCGGCATTTTTTTAAAAGGCTGTAGTCGTCACTTGATTATTTGGGGTCTGGGGGAGAACGTTTCTTTGGGGGAGAATATATTTTCTTTGAACCATGATAATGGTGATGGACTTTGGTTAAAAGAATTCTGGATATGCCATGACATTCTCGGCTGGAACGGTGCTTGCAATTATTTTTTTTAGCCATCATTCTCGCTTTGCACTTTTTTTTTAGTTCTTGAATATTTGGTGCTTAAGCTATTGTTGCTGCCACCTCAAGCTTCTAATATTTGGAATGTCGATTTCAATTTATGAAGAAACTCACAGTTATTTAAATTGGGAGAAAAACACAAGGGCTGATTTCGTTTTGTTTGGAATACGCTAATTGCAATTTTCTTTCTTTCCTTTTAGAAAGCAATTCAACTTTTAGAAGTGGTGTACGCTGTTGCATTCTTTTATCAATTCCATTAGTTTCCTTTCTCTTAGAAAAGTGTTAAAAGGTAATTTTAATTTGCAAACTGCACTGATTTTCAATTCCCTTGAAAAAATGTTGATTTGTATTTTAATTAGAAGGTGCATTTCTTTTAGTCCAACCGCTACATGGAGGAGCTTTTTGCTGTGAACTTTTATTTTGCTGGGAGCTTTTTGAATGCTTGTTACGGTGCTTCATGATGTAGGATTAGGACATTTTTGCTTGGGGATGTGCACGTTGAACGATGCAGGAGCTTGAAGTGTCACGACCAAGGTGGTGTAGCAAGTTGCAAGCGCTGATTTATTTTGGAAAAGCATCTACGTTTTTATTAGAGATAGGCTCATTTCCTTTTTGAATTGCCATAGCTGCCACGTCCACCATTCTTTTAGGAGCATGGTGATTGATTTCTTTTGGGAGGAAGATGCACATGGGTGATTCAGCTGCTGTCACGCCTATCCATAAATTTAATTTTGCTTTGCTGTGAAGTGATGGTAACAGATAAGGATGAAATTTTGATCAAATCTTATTCCATTTTCTTTCCTTTGAAGTGATGGCTTGATTAGGACTAGGGTACGGTGTATACTAGGATTTCTTTTTGCAGCCATTTATTTCTTTTCTAGGTCACAGTTAAGGGTAGAAAAAGTTCATGTTTTTCTATTTTTTTTTTGCCTTAGTTGCCTTAGAATATTTTACATTATATGTTAAATTTTTTTTCTTTTATATTTGAGTAGCAATTTAAAAGCTTTTATTATGTTTAGATATTTGTTTGTTGTAGTGTTAGATTTAGCATTTTCTTTTACTTTAATGTTGTCTAGTATTTTTGGTAGTAATAATTTAGTTGTCATGTTAGCTTAGGTTAATTGAGTTGGTCATTCGCGATATTATAAAGTTTCCTTGAGATTTCTGGACTGTAATGGTATTTGCCACTCTGACTTGGTTAATATGAAATCTGTATTTGCACTTACAATTGGGTATACACTTTGTTGCCCAGTTGGTGTTGAGTCTTCTCTTAGTTGATGAAACTGCATGGTGTGAATTGGATTTGATGTTAACATTGTGTTCACTTAGTTCGTTTTTATGAAAACATGATTAGCCTTTGCTTAGTTGGTTAACTGTTTTGGATTAGAGGTTCGAGTCGTTAATTTATTTTGTTGATATGTGATTGGAAGCATTGTAATGAAGTTAATGACCAACCATCTCTAGTCTATCTTTGAAACCGTTTTTAGATCTGTGTTTAATTATCAGTTTCCGTCAGTATTTTGATTTAGTTTATCCGCATTCACAAACCTTTCACAACCCCCCCTCCACTTCATGTCTGACCTAATTCTCGAACCACATTTGGTCCTTGAGAGACGACCTAAGAGTAACTTCCTAGTCTATACTGCATTCTTTATGCACATTAAATTTGCATGGGGTGTGACACCCATCAACTGCTGATGAAGCCTATGAGTTGATAGAAAGCATGGTTGTTAACGAGAATGAAACTCATAGTGAAAGGGTCATGCCGATTCAAAAAAGGGGAAAGCCTCAATTGCCTACTGAAGATCCCTTGCTTGCACAAAACAAGATTTTAACTCAACAACTGGAGAATCTAGCAAGAACTATTGCTCAACTGCCTAACGAGTTAAAGAAAGTTTCTCAGGTACAACAACAACTTTTTGATTGTTGTGGTGGTGACCATATCAATGGTCAATGCATCTTTCCAGAAGAGGCTCAAGAAGAAGAAGCAAATTACATGGGCAATCAGTTTAAATACCGCCAGGGTAATTTCAATCAAGGTAATTACAACCAAGGTTGGAAGAATCACCCAAGCAGAGGGCAAAATCAAAATAATCAAACTGGACAAACTGGAGGCCAATTTAACAGACCACAACAACCACCAATATGGCAACAAGTATCTATTTTGACTGAAAAATTGAATAATCTTGATGAGAAGTACTATACCTTTAACTGAAGCACTTCAACAAATTTTTGTTTATCCAAGGCGCATAAAGCAATGTCTTGGAGAAAAGATAGATTTTGAAGAAAAAACTACTGAGGAACAAGAAGGTTGTAGTGCCCCTTTGAAGAAGAAACATCCTCCAAAAATGTAGGATCCAGGAAGTTTTGCAATTCCTTGCGCCATTTTGAGTGTGAAGATAAAAGTTTTGCTTGATTTAGGGTCAAGTATTAACTTGATGCTCTTATCTATGATGAAGAAGATTTGTGGTCTTACATTAAAGCCAACAAAGATTTCTTTGATCATGGCGGATGGATCATCAAAGAAATCCTATGGTGTGGTAGAGGATGTTATGATTTGTGTTGAAAGTCTTGAATTCCTGGTGGATTTTGTGGTCATAGAGATAAAGGAGGATGATAAGATCCCAATCATTCTTGGAAGGCCGTTTATGAAGATGGCCAGAGTAATCATTAATGGTTATGATGAGTAATTATGCTCAAAGACTAAGAAGAAAAGGTGATCTATAATGCCTTTCAAGAGAAGCAGATTCAAGTAAAAAAGAAGAATAGTCACAAACCTTCAAAGAAGGATGCACCGATTGCTAGACTTAAATCTGCTAAGGAGGTCAACAAAGGTAAAAATTGTGTTTTAATGTAGGTAAAGGAAAAAGAGAAAGTTGACAAAGGAGGGACAATTCACTTTGGCTTGAAGGATGCACCATTCAAGCTTGGTACTCTTGTTAGATACAAGAAGAAGTTGTGGGTGATGAAAGGTTTCAAAGAGAATGCAGTAATTGAGATTGAAGCTTCGTACTCTAGGCGAGTCAAGAAAGTGGACAAGAAGCAGTTGAGTTGGTGTGATAAAGGCAAAAAGGACACCAGCATGAAGGAAGGAACCTGAGTTTTACTGGGTCAAGCTAGTGACATTAAAAAAGCGCTTACTGGGAGGCACCCCAATGATTTATGAACATTATTTTCTTTTATTGGTTATGTAATTTTGGATTTTTATTAAACATTGTTTATTGGGTACCATCTATTGAGGGACGCTAGAGAAGGTTTATGTATCCACTGAAGGGTATAGGAAGGCACACCTATTGATGGGTGCTGGTAAGTTTGGCACTTGTTGATGAGTGCTAGAAAAGTTTGGGTCAGGCTCATGACGTTAAACAAGCGCTACTTGGGAGGCAACCCAGTTGAATGATTTTTATTGCATGTTAATTCTTTTCTAGTTGCATTTAGGGTTTAATTGTTGCATAAGAGAGTAAAGTGAGTGGGAATTGCCTAAAAATAAAAATTTGAAAGTTGAAATTGAAGGTTACAAGGCCTAAGATGTTTAAAGCAAAGCAAAAAGGGGAAAAGCAAGATCGCGCATATCGCTGGGCGGTGTTATCACCGCCGGGCGGTGGCGTCGCTGAGGGGCCAATATGTTTTTACATTTGGGCTTAGTTTCTTTGGCCCATTCCATGTTTTTTTATACCCCTTAGCCTCTTTTTCACTTTCAAACACTCTTTTGAGAACTCCCATCACTTCTCCTATCATCCCATATCTTGAAAACCCATTCTTCATCAATTTTGAACGCATTCCACCATCAAAGTTTGGGCTTTTCCTGAGGGCAGTGCATTAATGCTTCATTCATCATTAAATTTCAAGCATCTTGCACTCCATTAAGGTTTCTCCACCCAAGTAAGTCATACATTTTGCTTTTAGGGTTTCAAAGTCATGAATTTGATGAAAAAGTTTGTAGAAGCATGAGAGTTTAGAGTTTTTGATTTTTATGCATGATTTGATGAAATTGAAATTGTTTGAACTGATTAAAATGTGCGATTAAGGAAAAGAACTGTGTAAATTGGATTTGGGTGGAGAATAGAAGCATGTAAGGAGGTTTTTGGGAAACTGCCACCGCCAGGCGGTGTCCTGGCAGATTGCTTGCTTGAATTTTGGATTGTGTTGGCAGCACTGGGGGGTCTTATGTAGCCCTGACCGCTAATCAGTGATGTTACTGGACATGCTTTGATGATTGCTAACGCTTAATGTGTTTTGCTTTGGTCTTGTAAATTATGTTTGATGCAGGAATGGCTTCCTCATCAGGAAAGAGGGTGAAGACCGTAGGAAACAAGAGGAAAGAGCCAGTTAGGTTTTATTTTGACAGATTCCTTCATAAGAGGCATGCGCAACATTATAGAACTGTCCAGGAGAGGCGATTGTGGATGGAGAGGAGAGCAAGTTGGATTCCAGACTTTGGTCCTTAGTTTGGGCAAGAGCTCACTAGTGCAAAACCGTTGTTTAACGTCACCCAATAGATGTCGGTTTGTTGGTAACCTGACGTATATGAGTGGATGGTGGCATTATAGTAAATAGCTTGGTAACCTAGATGTCGGTTTTAGGTTCCGGCAACGTTTATTACACTGTAGACGTCCACACAGTCCTTTGACGTAGGTGTTCACGGGGGGCCGACGTTTATGGGCTACAATTAATGCTCTTCACCTAATTCCCAGGTGCTTAGACGTCGCGTAGTAAAAAGGCGACGTCTACGGCCTGAATGGAAGGCGGGAAGACAAAAACTCTTCAATTTAGACGTCAGGGATCAGTTGAAGCGACGTCTATTTACCGATAATTAATTAGGTTCACCAAACTCGAGGGCCTTAGACGTCCGATAGAAGGGGCACCGACGTCTATGTGCCTGTAAGTAATTATGTTCATCATTATAGACGTCGGTGCCCCATCACAACTGTCGTGAACATCCCTGATAGGAAATCAAACGTCAATCGGTTCAGCTTCCTAGACGACGGCTCCCCTCGAAACCGATGTCTAATGGGTATTCAAAAAGTCAGTTTAATGTTAACTTGGACGTCATATTAGTGAGATAACCGACGTCTAGGTGACTATAGACGTCGGTGTCTGAAGCAACCAACGTCCAATTTCATTTTAAATACAACCACAAACTCTTCGCGGCATTCAGTTTCTGATATTGTCTTCCTCTTCTCCATTTTCTCTTGCGGCCTCTTCTTTTCTCGCTTGCGGCACCTCTTCTTTATCTCTCTTGCGGCAATTCGTTGTTGTTTCTGATTTCTTTATCCTCTGCCTGTTGCGTGGTTTTTTTTATGCTTACCGTTTAAACTTTATTTAGTTTTTCATCTATTATCTTCTGGTTCAACTGATTAAAATTTGCTTTCTTTGTGTTATGTTTTAGTGCAGTTTTGTTCCTTTCTTGGGCTAACGTAGTAACGCATTCTCCATTTGCTAGCTACCTCCCAGAAATAGCGACTTCTTTTGAATTTCTTTTGATCGTTTCAACCCAAAAACGACCCTGGGTCGTTGTCTAGTTTTCGTTTCACCGTGATTTTTGCCTCTTGCGGATGAAAAATGGAACTAAGCAACCACCCAGGTTCGGTTTTGGGTTGAAGGGACCATAAGAAATTCAAAAGACGCAAGCTTTTTTTTTGGGAAACTAGGAAAAGGAGATTGTGCTACTAGGCTAACCAAAGACGGGAACAAAACTGCACTAAAACACAACCACTGTATTAGACGTCGATTAATGTACACACCGGCGTCTATAGTACATCTTAGACGTGAGTCAGTGTCATTTTCGAAGTCTTTAGTGCCTCTTAGACGACGGTTAATGCTTTGTCCGACGTCTATATAGTTTTAGACGTCCAATTAAACCAGAACCTACGTTTATTGACGTCGATCTCTGACACTAACTGACGTCATTATAGACGTCTGCGGTTAGGATGTCGGACGTCCCATTGACGTCACCGGTTTAGACGTCGGTTTATTAATAGATGTTAAAAGCCCAAAATAACCTACGTTATATGCTATTTTGGACTAAATTACGCCCTTTACTACTTAGAATGAGCTTAAAATCAAGTAAAACTCAATAAACGAGTCAATAGAGAGTCAAAAGCTGTTTTTAGCGATATTATTCTTGTTTTGCATTGTTTTCCAGCAAATCTGAGGAAAGTGAAGATTGGGGACGAAAATGAAGGTCTTAGACTCAAGGAAAATGAAGAAAATTGAAGAAAAGAAGAGTCTAGGAACCGCCCAGCGGCAAACCCCTGGTGCCAGGCGGTCCGACGGGAGGAGAAGACAGCAGCAGAGGACACCGGGCGGCAGACCCCTGGCGCCGGTCAGTTTTGCGGCACAAGGGAAACCGTCGGGCGGTAGACCCCTACCGCCGGGCAGTGGCGCGATTTAAGGTAAACCGTCGGGCGGCAAAGTGTGACGCCGAGCGGTTGTCAGATGGGCTTGGGCCTGTTTTCTGTTGCGCCCCTCAGTTATAAATAGCCCTGTTGCGATTTCCAATTCATTCTTTTGACAGAAGAGGGTGGCCAGACCTACAATTCACTCTCTGGAGAGGATCTCTTGGATGCTTAGGCTCCTTTTCATCTTATCTAGAGTTTGTTTTCCATATCTTCCATTATTCTCATCTTGGTTCACCATGACAATGGTGAACTAAACCCTTTTGTTGTTGGGGGAACAATGTAATCTTTTGATACTCTCTATTATTGAAACTCTTGTTTAATTATATGATATTTTCATATGCGTTTATTATCAATTGTTGGGTTCTCATATGTGCTTAAAGCTTTTATTGTTTAACTCATTCGGTAACTGTTATTTGCCTTTATTGATATAGGGACGTACAGTAATGTCATGAAATGGTGAGTAATTCCTTGGTTAAGCAATACACCTAGGGATAGGGGGTAGGACGACCAAATTTTTCTGCTTCTATTTGTAATGCGTTGCTAGCTGCTAGGGGAGGCTAGGGATAGCAAGTCGGTAATTAGTAATAGGCCCTTTTCGCCGAGGGATCGGGTTAAGGGGAGGCCAAGAAAGTTTGCATAACAATTAGATAATAAAGCAATTTAAACAAGAGGAGTAAATAAGAGAGAGCGGAATAGATGAAATTGTAAACCCCCAACAACTCCATTCATTCATATTCTTTTCTCGTCAACTGAATCACACATTGCATGTTTATTTTCTGTTTTTGCATTCACCACAACTATTAATTTTTCTTTCACAAGTCTTACGATTTTGATTCATACGAACGATAAGGCCTTTCGAGTCTCATGGGAAGAACGATAATGGGTTATACCATTTTTATTACTTGAAACGATATGGTACACTTGATCCAGTTAACAGGCTTGAAGGAAGAAATTGGTTACTTACCCTGCACCTGCCAACATAGCAGTGGTAAAGGAGTTCTATACAAATGTTATACCACTGGAGGATTCTCACTTCATGGAGTATACGAGTTATGTGCGTGGTAAGATCATTAGGTATGAACCTGAAACCATTCACAGGTTTCTGAATGTGGAATGGGAAGGAGAACAGTGCCAGTATGAGTTGAACGTTAAAGAAGGCACTGACTTTAATGATATAGAGAGAGTACTCTGTGTGCCTGGAGGGCACTTTTACATGAACCCAAGTGGGGCTGCAATCCACATTAAGAGGGTTAATTTGACACCCATGGTGTAGTACTGGATGGCATTCACGCATGCCAATGTGATGCCATGTTCTCATATTTCAGATATCAATATTAAAAGGGCAATGCTCATCTACTGTGTGTTGAAAGGAATGAACATTAACATTGGCTAGGTGACTGCAAATGAGATCAAGTACTGAGTCGCACAAGTAATATAAAATGGTAAGACCAAGTATTGTATCCCAGAGGACTCTCGGAGCTAAGCAGTTGTGTGAAGACAAGATTAATTAAGACTTAAAATAAAAGAGATCATGGGTTTGGAGTGCAAAAATAATAAATAAAATAAAGATGCAATTGATCAATGAAAAAGGAGCACAAAGATGAACGGAGGTTGATTTATATGAGATGGGTATGTTGTTGGGGTTAGATTTCACCAAGTTTCCTCTCATGTATATAAGAATTCTTCTTTATGCGTTAATGCCAACATCCGTCACTAAATCACTTAAACCCGATCCCTCAGTAAATAAGCATGTCCCTAATTACCAGTTCATACAATTTATAGCATTCCTGGTAAAAAGATGTGAAGATCAAGAGGTGAAGACGACTAAGACTCATACCCTCATCCCTGAGAAATATAACCCTTAGGAGTAATTCAACAAGATCCTGAATTGAAAGGAACCTCCCGGCACTCATGCAACTCATAGATCATGTTATTGTATAAACAAGAATAAAACAGCTAAATCACTCTAACAATTAATGAAAAAACATATCAATTCAAATACATAAGAATTTACATGGTTACATCATTCCCTAACAACAAATAGAAATTAGTTCCCCAAAGACATGGGGGAACTCTATGAATAATGGACGTAAGAAAGAGAATGAAAGACTAAGAATTGACTAAGAGTGTATTGCTATACTCTTCTCTGCCAAGGATGCAAAACCTAGAGTCCCAGAATTCTTTAAATAGTGTCAGAGGCGTGCCAGAACGAAGCCCGGTCCAAAAGAATCAAAACAGAGCAAAAATAGGACCCGATCCACGTGAAATCTCACTCAAGCGTCACAGGGAGCTCGCCTGGGCGAGAATTGAAGCTCATGTAAGTCCTGGGCGTCAGATTTGGACGCCCAAGCTACGAAGGTCCACCGCCCGGGCGTCGGGGGCCACCGCTCGGGTGACGAGCGTCGTTCCTTGCGCTTTGTTTTCGCTCTTGGACGCTCGGGCTTCGCGTTTTCCTTCATTCTGGTGCCTTTTTTATCCCTTATGAGCTCCATCTTCTTGGTTTTTCACTTCTTCTTTCAGTATTACTTCAATCTCTATCAAAACAAGGGGAATTGGTCACAAAATCATTCAAATCAACCTCAGCTCTCTTGTTCACACATTTTATTGAAAACTCAAAAGTCTAAGCAAGTTTCTAAGTGAAAAAGGGTGCTTTTAGTATCAAAATCACATAACAAATAACGGTGTTTTAAACCGTTACTAATGATCATTTCAAAAGAATCACACAACACAAGCAAGACAAAAACAAGCAGAAAGGTATACAAAAATCATGTTATACAATCACACACAACATGTAAATTTCATTCAAGTACACTGAATCACACTACAAGACTTTTTACACTTTAAACTGACTCGTCCGGACTTAGAATGATTGTCGAGCTGTGGCTGGTCATGCACTTGTGGTGGCATGCATTGCCAATGGGTTTCACCCTACCACTCACGAGGTTAGTCTGTACCGCGCCTTGGAGCATATTGGAAGCCTCCAAGACTAAGACCTCCTGCTACTACTCACGACATGGTTCAATCCTCTCTACTTGAGAATGATTGACCATTGTAGTTTCAGGATAACCCACAAGACTAAGCTTCCATGCAAATCATTCTAAAACACACTAAAATCATAGAATTACGTCCATTAACCGTACTTTGTTGCACTTAACACCAATTCAGAACCTTTAAGATCACATACTTTCAAGTTAACAACATCATATCAATCATACTTTACACCTAATTCAAACCAAAACGAAAGCTAAAGAGCAAACTGGACATCAGAGGATTCACACAGCGCACCCTATTCGCAAGGTGAGACAAGAGTGTCTCGCATAGCGCACCCTAATTCGCTATGCGAATTAACTCGCAGAGGTTGCAGGCTTCAAGCCTCTCGCATAGCGCACCCAGGTCGTTATGCGAGAGCTCAGACAGAGAGCACACCCCCAAGACCATTCGCTATGGGCCCATATTCACTCTGCTAGTTACCAACCTTTATTTCCATACTCTTCCTAGTCACATAGCGAATGCATTCGCTATGTGAATCACCAGACAGAGAGCAACACCCTCCAATCATTCGCACAACGCACCAGCTCGCACAACGAATGACTCAAACAAAGAGCACCCTCTACATGGTCTTGCTATGCGAGACAATTCGCATAGCGAGACTGCATAATCTGCAGAATGCAAGTTCTGTAGAATTATGCACTCCCACACCTTCTTACCATTTCTAGGCCTTTTCCCCAATTTCTAACTGATACGCGGGGCCCAAGCCCACCAAATAAAGAATAACCCCAAGAGCATGGTGAAGGGTAAAATGGACAATTCTACATAAAGAGGGGTGTGCCTATCATAAAAGGGGGTGGCATTAGTGTTTACTTTTCCATAGGCACCTAGCATATTTTATATGTGTTTAATAAAGCTTTCTAGAAGCCACACACACTTAGCACATGGCTAATTAGTTGGAATGAGATCTGAAACGTGTGGCCTTGAGATTGGTCTATAAAATCTCATAGGCTAAGCTTGTAAATGACTTTTGGATATTATATGAATTTAGCCTTTGCTGATGCATTTTCCAGCACACTGAATTCTCCCAAAAGTCATCTTCATTTGAGTTTTCCCTTCTCCAACTAACTCCCTTCGAGTGAAGGCCGCCTGAGTTAGATTTGCCATCCATCGTAGAGCTCTTCATCCACCAAATTCTTCACGCAAACACCATCATCCACTGCTACCACTTTACAGAAACTCCATCGCTGCTTGCTGTTTCTGCCTCCTCACTGTCTAGATTCATTTCTGCAACTTCCGCTGCATCTCAATCCATAATTCTGGCTGGAGCAACCTCATCATGTGGTATCAGAGCCATGGTTGATCTGCAATATGCTTCAGCTAAGTAGATTTTTCTTTCATTCCACACTGTCAACATCTTCCTTGCTTGTGCTTCTCTGTGTTACTGTTCCATTGGTTTTTCTCCATTCCAGTAGTTTCTGTTACATGTTTACTTCATTCCAGCTTAGCTTTTATTTGCTTTGAATTTTTTTTTTCATTTTAATCGGTTCACATTCTTGATTTGAGTCTTTAATTTTAAATCTGATTCTGTTATGTCAGTCATGTTAAATTGGTTCAAATCTGTCAAATTCTGAAGTTAGATCTGTGCCGGATGAAACTGTTTAATTTGAGTGGTTATTCAATAGCTGCACATCATAAGAGCAATGATCTAATGAGCTCAAGTGCAATTTGATTCCTTCAAGTGCAGTACCAGTTATTAAAAACTGCTTTGAATCTGATTTGATTTTTTTTTAAACTGCACTATGTGAAGTCGAATCTGGAATGTGATTACGCTGCTGTAAAAATAATGAGTGCATACCATATGTACAGTAAATTGTCCAAGACAATTAATCTGGTTGCATCATTTTACAGAATCCAGAATTCAATGTTTCAGCAGCTTGACCGAACTGCACCAATCGTTGCTTGAGTCTTTTTGGTTTTAAATCTGTTTCAGTATAGAATTCATTGCTGAACATTCTTAAAGTCATTTCTAGAGTCTTGTTCAAGTTCTAATTGCTGTTTTAGAGTCAGATTATGCATTCACAGATCATTTTGAATCCTCTGCTTGAAATTGGATTGGTGAATTGGCCAAATTTGGTGTTAAAGAGCAACTGAAGTAGTGAATTTTTGATTTGATAGCATTTAGCCTCTGCTGGCAGCTTGCACAAGTCATATTTCATAAATAAAACTTGCTCGAAACATAAAACTGTGAGTCTAAACACATTGGTGCAATTTGACCAATTTAAACCACCACTTTCCAGCACTTTTTCTCTGATATAAGTTGCAGCTAATTGAAAATTCATGTTTACTTTGATTAATGCATCAATTCCCGTGTTAGATTGGTAGCAAAAGCTTGGTGTATTTGAATGAAATGAAATATACAATGCAGTTTCAACAAAAGCATTTTAATTGAAAAAGCCGTGAACACCAGTACCAATCAATTGTGTTTCAATTTTTGGGGCGTCAGTTACAGAGTCCTCATAGACATTTCATCAAACAGTTTTGTCTATCTTTAAAGTTGAATCGAATTTGACATTGCTGCAACTTGTATGTGTTTCTTGGTTTTTAAATCCATTCTAGAGCCTATCCTAAGATCATTTTGAGTACCAACCTTCTTTGAAAACCGTTTAATTGCTAGATTTTTATTGTTTGAAAATTCTGCACATAAGCTGTTTGATAAAAATCCAGTTGTGCATTCTGGTCTGCGAAATTTCTGGCAGCAGCAGAGTTGTTTTTCTGCATTCGAAATTGGTTGATGGTGGCTTGTTTGAGCTCTTTGTTTGGTACAAAATCATCTCAGGTGGTCCTACAACACTGGTAGAATCTTAGGGAGTAGATTGGAGCAAGGAAAGATCAACTTTGAAGTTGATTTTTGGTGCAGCAACATCACGGGTCTGGTGTGCGGACTGCATAATTCTGGTGCATACAGCAGAGTTCTGTTGAGTGCAGCAACACTTTTGTGTAGAGTGCAATCACTTGCAGCTGAGATTTTAGTGTGAATTAATCTAATTCACCCCTGTTTTCTGAGAAGCCAAAGCTGCACACCTCATTTCCTTCTCACTTCCTTGTTGTTTCAAGTCATTTGTTTTGCAAAAATACTTGTAAATGGCCATTAAACAAGTGACTTGGAAGAATTCACAAGTGTTCTTCCATCACTTGTAAATTTTTTTGCTCTTATTTCTTCATTAAAATTGGTAGACGGTGAGTGTGACTTGGATCCAAAGTCCAAGCCTCACTTAAGATACCTCACTTCTTTCAATTTTCAAAGCTTTTGGAAAAACCTTAAAGTTTAGTTTTTCTCTTCATGATTAATTGTTTCTAGACTTTTGTTGAATTTAGAGGTAATTTTGATTTAAGGATTTTTAGTAAGTGAAATCTTTTCATCCTTACTTCAAGAAAACTTTTAAATTCATAAAATGTTTGGAAGATATTCTTCTAGGAATTTTAATTTTGATAAGCCACTTAGTTACAAAGACATCAAGAGAGAACATGATAAAGCTAGAAGGAAGACTTGTTCATTTCATGAGTTTGATAGGATTGAGGATAATTTGTATAAACAAGCTAGGGAAAATATTTCATTCTTTGGTGAGGATATTGGTGCATTAACATACTTAGCTTGGGAAAGGGAAATTGAGGACATGCATTTCTTCATGGTAAGTAGAAGTAAATCTGAATCCTATTACTCTAGAGATTGTGAATCTTACATCCTTAGTCTTTACACTTCTAGATTTGAGAGTCATGTAAAAGAGTGGTGGGAAGAAAGACAATACCATGTTAGAATAGGAAGAAAATCTCTCATTCATAATTGGAAAGAACTGAAAGCTTGTTTGAGAAGAGAGTTTGTGCCTCCCAATATTCAAAGTAACTTAGAACTTATGAGAGAGCTTATTAGAGAAGGCCAGTCATTCATTAACAATCTAAGTGGGTTCTCTCGTAGAGAAAGTGAGTTTCTAGAAAATCTTAAGAGGTTATGGGAAGAGACAAGCAGATATAGAGATGAGAGATTAAAAAGAGAAAAACAAGAGCAAGAATCAAGAGAAAGAAGAGAAAAAGAGAGAAGAGAACAAGAGAGAAGAGAGCAAGAGAGAAAAGAAGAAGAGCAAAGAAGAGAGAAAAGAGAGCAAGAGAGAAAAGAAGAAGAGACAAGAGAGAGAAGCAAAGAAGAAGAGCCAATAAAGCAAGAAGAAGAACAAGAACTAACAAAAGAGCAAGCACCACTTCCTCCTACACTCCTCATAGAACCAAGACTATTAAGGGGAGGTTTTCCATCCTTTAACTTTTCCCCATCTATCTTTGAGTTTTCTCATTTTAATTTGTTTTTCAAAGAAATTGCCATATCATATTTTCAAAATTTAGAACTTTTAACACATGGCAATTCACAACTTGAGCTATGGTTACCTCTTTGGTTCCCACTAACTCAAGACAAAAGTAAATTTTTAAAAGAAGTAAGACTTCATAAAATTATAAAGCTTGAACAATCTAACATTAGGAAGCCTTCTTCTAAACATACCTTTTCATGCATCTTGTTGGGTCAATTGAAATTAATTAGTGATATGTTTGATGCTTATTGCAGATTCACATTTGACCCTGGAGGAACTTATATGGAGCCAACAAAAATAAGTCCTCATAAAGACGACCCACCAGATTTGAGGACAAATCCTTTCCAAGAGGGAGGGGATGATACGCGGGGCCCAAGCCCACCAAATAAAGAATAACCCCAAGAGCATGGTGAAGGGTAAAATGGACAATTCTACATAAAGAGGGGTGTGCCTATCATAAAAGGGGGTGGCATTAGTGTTTACTTTTCCATAGGCACCTAGCATATTTTATATGTGTTTAATAAAGCTTTCTAGAAGCCACACACACTTAGCACATGGCTAATTAGTTGGAATGAGATCTGAAACGTGTGGCCTTGAGATTGGTCTATAAAATCTCATAGGCTAAGCTTGTAAATGACTTTTGGATATTATATGAATTTAGCCTTTGCTGATGCATTTTCCAGCACACTGAATTCTCCCAAAAGTCATCTTCATTTGAGTTTTCCCTTCTCCAACTAACTCCCTTCGAGTGAAGGCCGCCTGAGTTAGATTTGCCATCCATCGTAGAGCTCTTCATCCACCAAATTCTTCACGCAAACACCATCATCCACTGCTACCACTTTACAGAAACTCCATCGCTACTTGCTGTTTCTGCCTCCTCACTGTCTAGATTCATTTCTGCAACTTCCGCTGCATCTCAATCCATAATTCTGGCTGGAGCAACCTTGATGCATCAAGGAGGATGCATAGGGGCAGATCCGTGAGATTGGAGGAAGCAACCAGCTCTGCTGCACCCAAAGAATCCATGGAACAGTAACGGAAAGCATTGTTCAGTGCTGAAGAAATTGTAGCAGAGACGACTCTCGGTTTTGGGCTGGATTATATGAGATGTTGGCAGCGAATTGAAGTAATTAGGATGAGGTGAAGTGGAAGTTGGCTTGAGGGAATGGTAGGCTATCTCAGGCGGCTTCCACAATGGAAGAAGATAGCAATGGAAGAGCAAGCAAGTAGAGAGGACTTTCGGATGAGAGGAAATTGCAAAGTGCAAAATTCATCTTCTATAAATTTCCAAAAGTCATTTACAAGCTTAGCCTATGAGATTTTATAGACCAATCTCAAGGCCACACGTTTCAGATCTCATTCCAACTAATTAGCCATGTGCTAAGTGTGTGTGGCTTCTAGAAAGCTTTATTAAACACATATAAAATATGCTAGGTGCCTATGGAAAAGTAAACACTAATGCCACCCCCTTTTATGATAGGCACACCTCTCTTTATGTAGAATTGTCCATTTTACCCTTCACCATGCTCTTGGGGTTATTCTTTATTTGGTGGGCTTGGGCCCCGCGTATCACTAACACCCCTAATTAATGTTTTACGCCTAATTAAACTTGTCTAGATGTTTCTAAACCTTCCTACTACAATTCTAAAGTGATCACAGCTTAACACTTACTCCAAAACTTCAATTTCAATAACTTGAGGACCCTAAACCCAATTCTAACACTTTGCACCTATTTTAACCATTTTGGTGACTTAGACAAGTCACAATACACTAGCTATGACTGCCCCCAACAACCCAATTATGCCAAGAACACCTAACTCCCAAATTCACTACCTTACTTCCTCTCAAAGGACGTAGAACAACTCCAATTCACTTTCATAGCATAATTTACACTCCCCAAACAATTCAATCACAAAAGTACACTTCTCCAAATCAATTCACAACACCAAATCACCCATTCACAGTCAATCATTTCCAAACATACAACTCAATCTGCTCAACACTTTAATAGCAAGACCCAAAGAACATAGTAGTACAATATACAAGATACTTACACAACATGCAACAAATTGAAAGAGTATTTCTAGCTCTCCTTAGCTTAGGGTTGAACAGCCTAGCTCACAATGGTGCTCTCACAGTACCCTACTCGACGAAGAACCTCAACAGTGGCCTACAACCACCGAAATGGTGGTAGAAACAGCTCTTACAACTCCATTCGAGCTAGAAAGTGAAGAAAGGAAATTATTAATCACATGCAAAGCAGAATCTTTGCATGATCAAACCCTAAAAACATGAAGAAGGAGAAGAACAGCTTACCAGTTGAAGATCGGGAAACCAATCAGTTAGCTGCGACGCTCTCTAGGCTGTGGTCACCTGGGCACCACCTAATTGAAAATCTAACGGCTTAGTGAGTGTGAATGGTAGAGAGAAGACAGAGGAACTTGAAGAAGAGTGGTTCTAGAGAGAAACATTGTGCTGAAGCTAATGAGCTGGAACATTTAAAAATACTATTTATATTATTAGTATGTTTTACTAACAAAGCCTGGGTCCATTAGTTCAGTACACTTGTCAACACTTAACACTATTTTTCAGATCCTCACAAAGATCATCATCTAGAAGGATATTAGCAGTTTTGATATCCCTATGTATGATGGAGACATGGAAGTCCTAATGTAGATATGTTAGTCCTCTTGCTGTGCTCAAAATTATATCATACCGTTGTTTCCAATTTAAGGGACCTTTGTCACCTATTTCCACCAGGTTTGTATCATAGACTTAAAAATGGGTGAAAAAAGTAGGAAAATAATAAAAATTTTTAAAAAATGATATCATTCTATTAGAGGTTGAAAATTACCAAATAAAAATCTGTCAAGACTACTATTGGCCATGTGTTCATAAACCAGGATTCCTTCTTCTCCTTTAATGCAGCAACCACGAAGTCTAACCAGATTTCGTTGATGAGCATTACTTATTAGCTTCACTTCACTCTCAAAATCATCCTCCATCTTGCTTGATTTCCCCAACACTAATTTCTTGACTGCAACCATTTTTCCATTTTTCAGAGTACCCTGATCAATATGATTGATTAATTTTAGAATGAAAGTGATTTTTCTCTGTTGTTAAAGTTGTTGTAGTATTAACTATTTCATTCTTGGGTTTTGGAAATCTGTCTCAGAATATCCTTATTGTGTTTTTGAACATGCTCTCCATTGCAATACTTTAATATAACAGTTACCTTGTATACACCGCCGGATCCTCCTTCTCCAAGTTTGTTTTGGTTGCTAAAATTTTGTGTTTCTTTTTTCAAGTCGGTGTATTTGCAATTAACTCGACCTTTCAACTCGATTGCTCCCAATATATCACCTGCGAAGGAATATAAAGTAGGTTTGATTTTCTGAAAAATTAAAACAAGAATGTCTTCTTGGATTTACAAAATTTTGGATAAAACTCTTATATTCTTGACATGAAGTCTGAATATGTATTCTTTTCCAACACCAACACATGAATTAGAGGCGCAAATCAGATTCAAGATAAAATCAAAGAAACAAAACTAAAAAAAAGAAAGATTAGAGGAGAGATACTTATCTCTTGTGGCATGGACGAACCTTGCTCTGGTGTCAAACGATTGAAGAACGCTCTGAGAAGAGAACTGTAGGCGCGACGCGAATCCTCCAAGCTCCCTCCAGAGAAAAGACACAGCAGAAATGACTAAAACTCGAAGAATCTAACCAACACGAATCAAAAATTAAACCACAAGCAAACACTTAGCTCTTACACGTGGAAGAACCTTGGCTTTGATACCACCTAATGTAAGACGCTTCGAGGAAGAGACAGATTGGATAAACATGAACCGAAAATGATGCTCCTTGAGGCGTTCTCTAGTGATGAAACACATTGGAATGCAAAGAAAGCTCTAGATCGAAAGCTAAATCAAAGTCGAAGTGCGAAAGAATGTGTGAACCTGAGGAAAAACCCTAGAAATCGAAGCGAACCATGGCGGAGGAGACTACGTACGGTGTGGATTCCAATTTTGATCGTAAACAAAGTAGGATGAAAAATATGGTTTGATGAGTGAAAGAGGGACCAAAAACGAGTAGGAAGTGAACGCAAGAAAGGAATTCAGTGAAGAAATACCTAAATGACGAAGATGTCGGTGCGAAAGGTCGAGAAGATGAGGTTTTGATGGTGACTTGAAGCAAAGACGTGAAGCAAGGACGAAAAAATACAAAGAGAACTAAGAAAAAAGAGAATATGCACGGTGGGTATATTCCACACCGGTTCTAAGTAAAATAGGTATAAAAGTTATTTTTTACACCGGTTTAAGTGTAACCGTTATAGAATTATTTATCTTTTATTACGGTTTTGCCACCGTATTATTTTTTATACTTATTTTTAGTGTAATATTTTTAGTGTAATCGGTGTAAAAAAGTTCCCTTTATTACCATTTTGTCACTGTATTATTTTTTATACCTGATGAATTTGAACAGGTATAAACAGTGGCTATAAAAAGTATATTTTGCACTAGTGATTGTTTTCTATCTCTATATATATTATGTACTTGTTTTTGAAGAATGAAGTTTTTTTAACTTTTTGCAATTTTTTTATACTTTGTTTAAAAGAGAGTGTTAAAATAATAGTGATATATTTTTTTTATTTTATTTTATAATTTATAAATTATTAAGATTAATATTTCAGAAGTTTAATAATTATATGTTATTGCATAAAATGAGCAATGCATACAAAAAGAAAATGGATATAAAAACATAAAGGATACTAAACTAAATCTATGGTGACTAATATAAAATCACACGCCAAAAACAAAATAACTATATACGAAACAAAAAGTTGCAAATTGATACTATTATGAAAGAAGTCTGAAGTAGTAATAGAAAGAAGAATATTAAATTAAAAAAGTTATAACTTCGTAATTGGTCATGTTTTGTTTATTTTTCTCTAAGAACCTATGTAACCACAAGTTATAAGGGATAAAAGGATTGACAAACATATGTAACCACAAGATTTTTCCCTAAGAACCTAAGGATCAAACTAAGGATAAAAGAAGGATTGAGAAGCATATGTAACCACAAGTTATAAAAATATCTATAGCGAATAAGTCATAAACTACTCTTAAAAAAATATGTTAATACTAATATAAGAAAAAAAACTACTGATATATTCTCTTATACATTTATTTCTTTATTTTAAATATTTCTAGTATTTATTTTATGATTTGTCTTGAGAGATATAAGTTGAACTATCACTACCGTATGTTGACTCTCCTAGCATCACCCAATGTTTTCATCGAGATTTTAAATAAAATTTTTAATTCACACCCACAAATTAAATGTTTATTATTAAAGGTGGAATAGGTAAGTAAAGGTATGAAAATGAAGAAGGAGAAATAGATGTCATTGACTAGTGTAACATCCCAAAATATATAGCAATGTATATAGATATAGAATGCAACGATTATAATAAAGGAAAACAGTAAGAGTAATAAATGACAATATATGTATAAGTTATAGTTATCCATGTTAGCAAAATGATGAAGATGAGGTTTTGATGATGTCCAAATCAAGTCAAGATTTATCAAGATTCATGAAGATCCTTTGAAGACTTATTTTTGTTATGAAAAGCTTTTGTAATAATTGTAGTTTAATTGTTTAGGACTTAGATTTGTAGTAGGTTTTGATTCTTGTACCTTTATATTTTGTATTTGTTGTTTAGAATCAAAACTTCCCTGTTTTAATTGATTAATCCCTGATATAATCGATTAAAATCGTTGCAGAAGCCAAAACCCAATCAGCTTTGCAATAATCGATTGAAGCAAGTTTTAATCGATTAGTTAATCGATTAATCCTGAGAATAATCGATTAATACTAGCCGTTGGAGGTTTCTGATTTGGAAAACTAGTTGTTGTACTTATTTTAATCGATTAACACTAATATTAATCGATTAAAAGCGTTAAATGGCTAGTTTCGAAGAATGGAAGAGTTTTTGCTTGATTCTATAAATAGGCTCTCTTTATCCATCAACAACAACTCTTCCCTTGTGCTAAAACACTCAGAACTCTTTGAGAAGTGTGTGCTCTTGCTTAGCTAAGGAAACTCTTGTTTGTGGTGCTCGTACATTGCTACTACGGTGACAGAGGAATAGCTGGTTCATCCTTGGTGCGTCTGAGGAGGTGTGTGGAAGAGGATCATCCTTCGTGAAGTATTCGGAGGAGGTGTTTCATCCTTCGTGAAGTATTCGGAGGAGGTGTTTCATCCTTCGTGAAGTATTCGAAGGAGGTGTTTCATCCTTTGTGAAGACTCAAAGGAGGTGCAGGTTCATCTCTTGTGGTATGAAGAGAGGTGGTTTCTAAACTCTTACAAATTATTTCTTTTTTAATTTAATTTGTAATTGTTTTGTGATTAGTGAACTGTTTATCTCGGTTTGAGATAAGCGACTGGACGTAGGATTGGTAAGATCCGAACCAGTATAAAAATCACCTGTGCAAATTTCTCTCTACCTTATTCTTTTATTTATATTTATTATCTGCGTAGTAAGATAAATTGAGCAGAAATTAAAAGGCACATGTTTATATTAAAAACCCTCTTGGTTTGTTATTCCACGCTAACAATTCCGCTTAAGCAATTCTAACAATCCAAAATAGAGAGGAAATAAAACGAAATGAAACTCAAACATAAGTTCCCAAAGTTCTTCAAAATATATGATTACTAAACATTAAGAAGACCTAAAGAGTGTTCTCCAAAATAACAAGCTACTGAAATAAGAACTAATAAACGTCCTAAGTACTAGGTGTTGGATCTTCTTCAACCTCCAAAGCTTGCTCCAATGGTACATCATCACCTACTGCTCACATCCAAAGGATTGGATGATCATCACAAGGGAGAAGGAAACCACATGCAACACATACAATGCAAGGGTGAGCTAGGTCTCAAACAAACATACAATTCATGGCAATTTAATATAGTATTACTGAGAACATCCATATACGCGCAAGCATGTAAGTCATCATGAACATGTACATTTATTTTCTAGAACTCATTAGAACAAGTATCATATCATGTTAAGACTCCTAGACATGTCTGGACATAGAATGTATGTAGAGCTGGGGCGGGTTGTGCACTTGTGATGGCCCCTACTTCTTTGCAAAGCCATTGCCGAGGGGTTCCACCTGACCATACACAAGGCTAGTCCGTTACTGTAGTATAGACCTCCAGTGATAGCGTCTACCCTAGGGCCTCCCACTACTCCCATCACACGCGTCAATCCTCTCTAAGTGAGAATGAAAGACCGTTGGAGTGTTAGGGATAACCCCCCATATGGAAGCCTCTCACATTCATTCAATACACTAACTGATCTCACCGAGATATCTTAATTCCATAACCAATCCAACCACTTCAATCACATGATATACCTCCAATGCCATATTAATCTTACACACATCATATAACTTCAACCATTCTAACTTTTTAATAACAATCACATACACCTTTAATTTACCAAAAACAATTAACTAGACAGTGTGGACCGAGCACCCTTTGATAGACCGAACGACCATGAGAAGGATCACTCTTCTCTGGCCAAGACCCACCAGACTGAACGGTCATGAGAAGGACCAATCCTTCTCTGACCGAGACCCATCAGACCGAATGGTCATGAGAAGGACCAATCCTTCTCTGACCGAGACCCAACAGACCGAACGGTCATGAGAAGGACCAATCCTTCTCTGACTGAGACCCAACAGACCGAACGGTCATGAGAAGGACCAATCGTTCTCTTACCAAGACCTACTAGACCGAAAGCAATGCTGGACCGAGAACAATTACTAGACCGAGAACAATACAAGGCTAAGAGCATCTAAGGCCGAGGACCCTATACGAGACCGAGAGCATCTAAGGCCGAGAAAGATCTAGACCGAACGGTTTCAATTGGCAAGACTCAAGTGGGCAACCCATTAATGACCAGGAGTAACACAAGACCGAACGGTCATGAGAAGGACTCGACCTTCTCTGACCGAGACCCAAAGGCCGAACGGTCATGAGAAGGACCCAACCTTCTCTGACCGAGACCCAAAGACCGAACGGTCATGAGAAGGACCAATCCTTCTCTGACCGAGACCCAACAGACCGAACGGTCATGAGAAGGACTAATCCTTCTCTGACCGAGAGCACAAGACTGAACGGTCAAATTATGCAGAACTCTACATAATTCTGCAAAATTCTGCAGAATCTGGACAACACCCTCTATGACCATTTCTAACGATTTTTACCAACTTCTAACACCTATAATTCTTGTTTTAGACACAATTAAACATACCTCAATGATTTTAAACATCTCTAATATCTTTCTAAAGTGATTTACCCTCCTTTCTAACTCAAAAACACCAATTTCACCAACTTAGAGACTCAAAACCCAATCTTACCTCTTTGCACCTATTTTGACCAATTTAGTGACTCAAACAAGTCACAATACAGTGGGTGAAACTACCCCAACAGCCCAAAAACATGACAGACCTCATTTGCTCAAAATCACTACCTCACTTCCTCTAAAATGACCTAAAATTGACCCTAAGACACATGATTTTCCTTCTTAACCGTACCACAACAAATTTTTCATACCAAAACAGTTCCAACATATATAATTCATCATTCTAAATCATTCAAAACAGTTCATAGCCATCAATCACCAATTTCACACATCATACACAATTCCATACATGCATTTCAAGTCAAGATAATCAATTTCATGCCTCCAACAACATACCACTTCAAAATTATCATGCATTCACATCACATAACTAAAATGGAAAGTAGAACTAGCTCCCCTTACCTCTAGTGTGGACGGCCAACTCAAAAAAAGAACCCTAGACCACTTGCTTGCAACCCCAAAGTGTGAGAATCACCTATAAATCATCAATTGATGATGGAAAACGAGTCTTAGAACCAAATTGAAGCTAGATTATGGAAGAAAACGAAATGGGTTGCATGCAACAAGAAATCACATGCTTAAAACCCTAGGGCAAGTGAGAAGAAGGGGTTTTCTTACCGGTTGGATGAAACGAAGATTCAATCGGTAGAAACGCTCCTATTGAAGTCCCGAAGGTCTAGGTAGCTTCAATTCGAGAAACAAACGGTTAGATTTTGAGTTGAGATGGAGAGGTGCTAAAGCAAGGAAGGAGAGAAACGAAGAAAAAGAGGGTGGTTGTTGTTTTAAAAAATGAATGAACTTTAGAATACTAAGTGCATTTTACTTTACCAATATTATTCGGCCTATCCTATACTGCCACGTGTACCCACTTTTTGTCATATTTTTACAAGGCCTTACAACTAGATTAATCATGCTTTATGATAAAAACAAAAGGAATACTAAATTTTGAAGATAAAATGAGTGGTTATTACATGGATGAAATGATCTTGGGGACCATGAATGTGATTTTTTATTCTCCTTCTCATAAAAGAAGTAAAACATCACATCTATAAGAAATTGATTACCCCATATTTGTTATTTTATGAAAAAAAAATACCAATCTTCAACCATTGATTGAACAATATTCAATCAAATAAAAATAATTATTTTCACTTCATAAAAAATAAAAAATTTATTTATTTATAAAATATTCAATTTTGTATATACCAATTTTACAAATACGTTTTCTTAAATGAAAACAATTTGAAAAACCCTACTTTTATTAAACTTGACACCCGATCATTTTCCATTTAAGAAAAGCACTATAAAATATGCAATATCAAGAAATAATAAACAAATTTATATAAAAAGAGTATAACACAATTATCAATTCAAAATCGCTAACATGATAATTTTTTTTACATAAATTATTTATTTCATATACTGGAATTTTAATTCACATTTCAATTACTAAAACTAATTTATATAAACTTATATTTTCCTTTTGGTAAGTTTAGATGAAGTCTTAATATTTTAAATAAACTTAACTTTAGAAATACAAAAATGTGATTAGAGTACAAGTTTCCTACTTTGTGTCCACTTCAAAATTTACAATTAAAAGAATAATTTTTCAAAATTTTTTTTATAAGTTTTCAATATTTTTATTTATAAATTTTAAAGTTAAAAACATCAAAATAATATTTTATAATGTTCATGTGCTAACCATGTAAAATAATTTTATATTAACTTTTAATTACAAATCATCGCTAGCGTGATCTTTTATATTTATTATAAAACTCAACCGATTAATCATATAACAATTTGTAATTAGATGATATTAAATAATTTATATCTCTTAAATAAGATATAATTTTAGCTGTATGACTGAAGTAAGTGACAATTTTATTCGAAAATAGGAGCTTATTTAGTTACACTATTAATATAAAATATTTATTGTTTGTTAAACAATCTAATTAATTACTTTTAGTGAATTATCAACCTTTTTTTCTGGATAACAAATTTAAAGTTAAAAATTCATTAAACAAACTTTTATAAAGCTGCAACTGAATGTCTTTTTTCCATATTCAACAGCTGAATTGCTTTTTTTCTAGACTAAATCATCACTTCTTTAATAATTATTAAAGTATAACATAATATGTCCTTCAAAAGTCACAACAAATAGAAAAAAGCAAATGAAGTTACTTTATGATTCTCACAAACCATTGTTCCCTTTGCCCATTTCTCAATCTGACTCAATGATGTGTGCAATAATGGTAAATAGTAAGCTGGCAGTATGGAAGGAACATGTGATACAATACAACTTATCTCATAAAATATTTCTAAATAATATGTACATATAATAAGTATTTTATTAACAATAATTATTATTATTATTATTATTATTATTATTATTATTATTATTGTTTTTGTTGTTATTATTATATTTTATAATATTATATTTTAGGTTTAAAAAATAATTTGACTTCTTGTAATTTCAATTTAGTCTTAATATTTTTTTTAATTTGGTTTCATTTTTTTTTTATTTTGTTCAATTTAGTCGGTAACATATTTAAATAGTTAATCACATGTGAACAATGTAGGTTACATGTCAAATTGTATTATTTGTTTTTTTTTAATTTTCAGAAAAATTGTCAGCATATCAAATTACCATTTTATCATATGGTAATAACAATGTCATGTATCAGTGTTTTATATTTTATTTACTCTTTATATTTATTATTTTAATTCAATTCAGTGATATTTAAAAAAAAAATTTAATGTTTATATAAGTGTTAGATTACGTTGATTTTTTAATAAAATTATTATTTTTTAAAATATTTATAAAGTTACTTTTGAATCAACTCTAATTATATTATTAGAATATAATTATTAGATTTATGTTTATTTTTGTTGTAAAAAACAGGGTAAACCCTAATTCATTTTATAATTACATCAAAATGTGTAAACACTCTCTAAGGACTTCAAGTTTTATTCTAATATAAATAGAATTTAAAAAAACAAAACACAGACCCTAGTTCATTTTATAAACTGCTTTCTCTTTCTAGAAACATATCCTCCAAATTCTCTACCTTCTCACTACACCATCTCAAGATTTAACCGTTCAATTGTTGATCAGGAAGTTCCTGAGCGATCCTTGAGCTGAGAACTACGTTCTAGACCAATCAATTTGCGATTTGGTGTAGGTAAGTCAATTTCCCTCTTTTCCATGAGTTATTGAATTGTGATCATGCAATTTTCTCCGTTGCATGTTATGAGCGATCCTTTTCTTACATTCTCAGTTCAAGATTCTTGCTTAAGAACTAATGTCAATCACCAATTGGTAGTTTGTAGGATCCTGTGAATTTTCCTTGTGAGGCAAGCTAGGCTCTAGGGTTCTTGTGAGTGAAATTGCTTCAATTCAAGATAAGGGAAGCTAGGTCTTACTTTTGTTTTAAATAAATTGGTTGTGCATGAGATGAATTACTGTTTGGTGTAGTGAAATAATATTGTATGAACTGTTTTACATATTGGTGTTGTTTGTACTGAAAATTAGTGATTTATGTGAGAAGTGAATTGCGAAATGCATATCTGAAAGTGAATCTGTGAAAAATTGTTTAGGAATTGGTATGTATGTGGTAGAATGTTGAATTGAGTGGATGGGGTGAGGTAAATTCTGTATATAGGATTCTAGATAGAAAACTAAGTAAATCAAGGTGTTTTAGACTATATTAAGGGAATTAGGGTAGTCAAATTTGAAGTTGTAGTCATAGAGAGTCTTGGCCAGTTTAGACCACTTAGATAAGTCAAATATGACTTGTTGGAAGTGTCAAAATGAAGAAAAACAGTCTTCAAGTGGTAAATTTAGATTTGAGCCTATAAGTTGAGAGAATTGAGGTTTTTGAGTGTAAATCTATGCATAGTTGTTAGGGATTGAGGTTAGGAATGTTTATAAGCCTTTAGACAAGTTTAACTATACCTAAATTTCAAGTTAGAATGATTGGAAATCCACCAAAAGGTCTAAAACGAAATGAGAGTGGGTGTGTTCTGCAAAATCTGCAGAAAATCTGCAGACCCCTGAGGGGCGCTGGACAGCCTTTTCTGCTGTTGCTTTTGTTTTTGATAGTTTGTGGTGTTTCGGATGTCCGTTTTGGACATTCTTTAGGTCGTTCTGGGGGTTTTTTACCTTTCCGGAGCCATTGGTGAGGGTCCCCAAGCTGTTCAAAGTACTTAACTATTGATAACTAAAGATTATAAAGAAACTTGTGTTAATGAGTGATGGTTCTGTGAAAGTATGGCATGCCTGAGTATGTATAAGTTGTTTTTGTAACATAACTAAAGGATGATTGTGTAACATGATTAAGAGTATGAGGTATTGTGTTTTGGAGTATAGTTTGAAAGCATATATGTACAGAGTATTGTTATTGGACGTAATTCCATGATCCTCAAGGGAGGTTACATGGTGGTGCCCTGTAGTTTGTTGTGATTAACCGTATGAATAGCCGGAGTTCCTGATAGGGTTTATCCTGACATTCTAATTACCATCCATGCTCAAGTAGAGAGTGATGAGTCATGTGGTGAGAATAGCAGGAGGTCCTAGGATAGGCGCTTCTTAGAAGGCTTATACCACTTTAAAGGGCTTACACTTGTGTGTGTGGTCGGGTGAAAGCCCTCGGCAATGGCTTTGCAAAGCAGTAGGGCCACCACAAGTGCACAAACTCTTGGAACTCGACATTTCATACTAGTTCGGATGGTCAAATCACGTGGTCTGTCATTGGTATCAATAAAATGCATTTAGTTACAGTTTGTGTTGTATTATTATCATTAGATGCTTGAAATACTTGATTGATAACATGTTTTTTTATATATACCTAGCTTACCCTTGCATTTGTTTGCTATATGTGCTTGCCTGTCCCCCTTGCGATGATCATCCAATCCTTTGGATGTGAGCAGTAGCTGATGATGTACCCTTGGAGTGAGTATTGGAGAACGAAGAAGACACAACTTCCAGTTCTTAGGACCTTTTCTAGCTTTTGTTTTGACATGTTCTATATTTTTGGAAACACTCTTTAGGCATCCTTGGATCTTTAGTTTATTATGTATTTTGGAGAACTCTTATACTTGTAGTTAAGTTTTAAATTTCATCCATATTTTGGATGACTGTATGCCTAATACTGTCCTCTATTAACTCCTAATTGTTTTCTCATACTATAATAGTTGAATCCTATTTTATGTATGTCCATATAATATTTGGGATGTCACATTATGGTATCAGAGCAATTTTTATCCTTAAAGAACCTGTAGGTTGTGTGCATACCTTGCTTGTGCCAATGTGCTCTTAAATGTACGGAAGCACTCATTCTAATTTCTTCGAATAAGACTAATCATTTTATTCTCTTACCATGAACAGACCATGGTTCCTAGGATAACCTACGGGTTGTGGGTTGTCATGATTTTCCTGTGGAAAGTTGAGTCTGAATGGTATGTTGTACCATTTCCTCCAAGACTAGATCGTGAAATTGTGTATCTAACTAAAAGTTTTGAGAATAGAAAATGTCTCTATAGAAGGAATGAGGGTGCACACTCATGACTTTTACCAGAGATGATTTTCCTTTCTTAATTCTGAAGGTTAAGGGAAATGAAGGGTAGTGATGCTAGTGTTACTGTCTATAGTATTTTCTGTCTTGTTCTTGCCTTTGTGGTAGTGTACTGTGCTCTATAGTGGTAGAGGAATACAGATTCGATGACAATTGACCTGTATATCTTCTTTAGAATTGGTTTAAGCCTTTGAGACAAATTCTTGCCTCGGAGATAGGGAGTTAGAAGACCAAAGTTTAGGTTTCAAGGGATGTATAAGGATATTAGAAATCATAAGTAATGTTTTTGGATGGAGATATTTTCAAGGGCAAAGTCAGGGGCTCAAATATTGTACGTTCTACAAGAAAAGTTGAATTCAAGAGACTAGAATAAGAGAAGCTTTGGGTAAGTATTGGGTAGAGGTTTGAGAAATCAGCTTGGTTCAAGGTCAATGAGCCATGAAGTGGCTTTGGGTGCGGTTAGTAATATGGTTTGGTATATCAATGATGTACGAGATTGAAAGAAGAAGAAGAGTTTGAGAAAAAGTTGTGTAAGACATAGAACATATTTAAGGGTGTGCAATAAAAGGTGAAATTTTTAAGATAGATAGAACATGAATTCTGTGAGGAAAATTGAAATATTGTAGGGCTGCAAGTTGAATAATAATCAGATGGAGTGGTGAAGCATTAATAGCAAGTGGATATTGTATAGTCAAGTTTAGAAGTATGTTTCAAGATCAGTGGTTCGTATAGAAGAAAGATTTTAGGACAAATGGAAAAGGGTGGTTACAGTATACGTTGTGAAAGAGGATATAACGAATAATCAAAGAGTTAGGGTTGGTTGAGATGTTCAGAGTTACAAAGCGGCATATGGTGATAAACTCAATTTTCTGTAGGTGTGGTTTTATGGTGATGTTTAGTTTTCGCTAAGTTGATCAAGAAAAAAAAATGTTTAACATTGGGTTAAAGAAGGCATTAAGTTTGTAAGTTCAGATAAGTTCAAAGGGTTGATGTTGCAAGTAAGGTATGCTACGATTCAGATGATTAAAGGCAGGGTTTGTGTTTCTGAAGTTCCAAGTTGAAGAGGTTTATGTGAAGCAATTTCCTTGCAAGTTTGAAGTTTGACCTTATGAGAGAATGGGTTGCTTATAACCCTTGTTCTAAGGGAGTTTTAGACTTTCAAAGGACTTTATTGTTTTTATAGAAGAAAACAATGGTGATACATCAAGGATGGATTAAGGTTTAGTTAGCAATTAGTGTTATATGAATCAAGGAAGTTGGGCAATCGCAAGTGAAGGAAAGATGGAGTTGTTTCTTTTATAAGCTAGGAGTGTGATTCCAAGGATGGTATGGGGGGTTTCAATCTCTTTTCTAGTGATGTTGATCTTCAGGAGAAGTGTAGTGCTTCAAGATGAATAGCTAGGGGGTATACGTCAAGCATGGATCAGGTCAGAAAATGAAGACAAGAGTGGAAATGAAGAGTAAGTCTTTTTGATGTAAAAGTTTTTTGTTGGTGTTCTGAAGCAGGTACTAGAATTTCCATGTTAGAGTGGTGGGGTTCACTATTACATTGGTTTCTAAAGTAGACTCAATGTTAATAGTTTATAGTGGGATAGTTCCTGTTAAGTGTAAGGTTGCAAGAGGTAGGAGGTGGGTTGGTTGGAACAACGATAGTTTCAATTCAATCTTTTGGAGAACTACAAGGTTGAAGAATCTATGAAGAGAAATAGAGGACGGGTTGGAATAGTCTGGTATAAGTTTTAGCAATCAGAAGTGGATTCAGGCATGTTCATGTTAGAGGAGTAGAAAATAATATTGAGGAATGGAATGGCAAAATTATCATGGAAAAGAAGAATTGTTAGGATTTTGCAAGGTCATGCAAGTTTTAGAACAGGTTTTTAAGGGGTGATCGTTTTCTAGTCGCATTGGTCATGAAGGAAGTGTTATTTCTGTAGATTGGTGTGTAAAGAAGTATGAGGATAAGAGTAGCGCAACGGATGTTAATGAGCTTCTTTAAAACAACCGGGATGTCGTTATTTGGGGCATCAGTTGGGAGTGTTTAGTGATCTTCAAGAGTCAGAAGTGAGTTTAGGTGTGAAGGAGATGCATACGAAGCAGAGAAGACAAGTGAGACTTCAGTTTCAAGATGCAGTGTCGACCTAGAAGTGGGAGAATAAATGGACGTTGAGCATGGGAAGAGGGTTAATAGATGAAGGAAATGAACCGGGATAAGTTCCAAGTTGTATGGTCAATTTTAAGATGGGCAAGCGTTAGTTGTGAGTGGAAACTGAAAGAAGATTCAATTTTTTAGCTTAGTAAGAGTTGATTAAGAGACGGTTGAAGAGTCTGAAAATTGGAGTCTGATGTGAAGATGTAAAGAGATTTCATTAGTATAGTTGAAATACTATAACTGGTGGGTTTCTCAAAATGGTTGAGAAAGCGCAGTTTGGACAGTCCTAGCTTGAAATGTATCATAAGTTGGCATGGTACAGATTAAGCTAGTGATCTCAAGTTGAGATAGCTACATACCTAAGTATGATTACAAGATAGTGAATTAAGAAATGCATATAGTTCAGGTCAGAAAAATAACGGAGTGAAGCTGGATTGCTCAAATTGGTTTTGGTATTGCAAAGGAGGAGAGTTTTATTTCGGTAATGAGATAGTATAGTAGGAAACTATGTTACTCAGTAGTGAAGATCAGTAAAGTAATGTGAAGCTCTCAGAATGGATGTGGTTAAAGGTGATCAAGAATATAGCAGTTGGTGGTTAACTCGAAAATTGTGGTGATTGAGTCAGAGGTATGGTGGTTCTTAAAAGGAGCAAGAGGAGGTAAACGAGTATCAGTCAAGGGTTGATTTGAAGTCAAGATTAGTGAAAGTCTTAGAAGAGATTTACAAGAAGTAACGGAAGATTGATGAGTGGTTATCGGTGTGACGGACACCATAGGGTTGGTTGTGAGAAAGAAAGATTCTCAATAGCTGAAGTTTAGGAGTTCATATTTGTCTTGAGAGAAATGACTAAACCAATCTACACTATTGAACACTACAGCATTTTAACACAGAGACATGGTTTTTCATGTTAGTAAGATCGCTAGGGAGTGGTATCTTAGTCAAAATAGGTGGTTGTACTAGAGAATGTGATGAGAGTAGGTTGTTCCTTCTCTCTGATAGGTTTAATTTTCGGGGACAAAAATTTTTGTTGTTGGGGAGAATGTAAGGACTTCAAATTTTATTCTAATATAAATAGAATTTAAAAAAAAAATAAAAAAACACAGACCCTTGTTCATTTTATAAACTGTTTTCTCTCTCTAGAAACGTATCCTCTAAATTCTCTACCTTCTCACTACACCATCTCAAGATTTAACCGTTCAATTGTTGATCAAGAAGTTCCTGAGCGATCCTTGAGCTGAGAGCTACGTTCTAGACCGATCAATTTGCGATTTGGTGTAGGTAAGTCAATTTCCCTCTTTTCCATGAGTTATTGAATTGCGATCATGCAATTTTCTCCGTTGCATGTTATGAGCGATCCTTTTCTTACATTCTCAGTTCAAGATTCTTGCTTAAGAACTAATATCAATCACCAATTGGTAGTTTGTAGCATCCTGTGAAATTTCCTTGTGAGGTAAGCTAGGCTCTAGGGTTCTTGTGAGTGGAATTGCTTCAATTCAAGGTAAGGGAAGCTAGGTCTTACTTTTGTTTTGAATAAATTGGTTTTGCATGAGATGAATTACTGCTTGGTGTAGTGTAATAATATTGTGTGAACTGTTTTACATATTGGTATTGTTTGTACTGAAAATTAATGATTTATGTGAGAAGTGAATTGCGAAATGCATATCTGAAAGTGAATCTGTGAAAAATTGTTCAGGAATTGGTATGTATGTGATGGAATGTTGAATTGAGTGGATGGGGTGAAGTAAATTCTGTATATAGGATTCTAGATAGAAAACTAAGTAAATCAAGGTGTTTTAGACTGTATTAAGGGAACTAGGGTAGTCAAATTTGGAAGTTGGAGTCATAGAGAGTCTTGGCCAGTTTAGACCACTTAGATAAGTCAAATATGACTTGTTAGAAGTGTCAAAATGAAGAAAAACAGTCTTCAAGTGGTAAATTTAGATTTGAGCCTATAAGTTGAGAGAATTGAGGTTTTTGAGTGTAAATCTATGCATAGAGTTGTTAGGGATTGAGGGTAGGAATGTTTATAAGTCTTTAAACAAGTTTAACTATACCTAAATTTCAAATTAGAATGATTGGAAATCCACGAAAAAGTCTAAAACGAAATGAGAGTGGGTGAGTTTTGCAAAATCTGCGGAGTCCACAAAGCAGACGTCTATATTGACGTTAGTTAGTGCCATGACCTACGTTAGTAAAAGTCAGTATAGGCCTAATCCCGATGACTAAAGGCACTGTGTAGACGCCAGACTATGCATTAACCGACGTCTAAGAGCACATAAAGACTTCGAACATGTCACTAACCGACGTCTAATGTCACTATAGACGTCGGTGTATGCATTAACCGACGTCTAATACAGTCGTTGTGTTTTAGTACAGTTTTGTTCCTGTCTTTGGATAGCCCAGTAGCACACTAATTCTTTGCTAGTTTCCCCTAAAAAAAGCTTGCGTCTTTTGAATTTCTCATGACATTTCAACCCAAAACCGAACCTGGGTCTTTGCTTAGTTCCATTTTCAACCGCAAGAGGGAAAAATTACGGTGAAATGATAACTAGGCAACTACGACCCCTAGGATTGTTTTTGGGTCGAAACACCACGAGAAATCCAAAAGACGCGGCTTTTTCTGGGAGGCAGCTAGCAAAGGAAGAATGTGGTACTGCGTTACCCCAAGAGAGGACCAAAATTGCACAAAAACACAAAACAAGAAAACAAATTTTAATCAGTTGAACCACAAGATAATCGATGAAAGACTGAACAAAGTTTAAATGGTAACCAAAAAAAAACACGCACCTGGGATGTAATGCCGCAAGAGAGAAAAAGGAGAGGAGGAAGACGATGATGTTATCGGAAATAGTAATGCAATGCCGCAAGAGAGAAAAAAGAGAGGAGCCGCAGGAGAGAAAAAGGAGAGGAGGAAGACGATGATATCAGAAACTACAATACCGCGAAGGGTCTGCGGTTTATTTAAAATTGTTACCAATAAGGGAGTATTGGTAAAACCTGAAGACAAGTTTTGATGATGCTGCAAATTGTAATTTTTGACTGTAATAGGAGAATACTTAAAAAGCAACTTGTAGATTTTGAATGTAGTAGGAAAATGATAAACATTGTAATTTCTACTTGTATAATCGATTATGATTAAGGTATAATCGATTATCAGATGCTTTTGAACTAAAATAATCGATTATCATGAAGCAATAATCGATTATCACAAGTCACACTTGAATAATCGATTATCACTTCAAATAATCGATTATCACTTTTTGAAATTTCTATAACGGACTTGAATAATCGATTATCACTTACAATAATCGATTATTCATGGCAGTTGGGAGCTGACCTTTGGCATTCAGTGTGCTTGGCTATATAATTGGTTTTTGAAAGCTTCAGAAAACAACTTTTGTGTAAACTGAGAAAGCTTAGAACACTGAGTAGTCAGAGGAACGTTCTTGAGAGCTTTTGTTTACTTTGTTCCCTTGCCTGGTCTTGTGAAAGGAGAGACTTGCGTATCGTGTGTCGATAGTCGGAGCAGACTCTCTTCAAGATAGCAAGGTGCTCTGCCTGGTCTCGTGAAAGGAGAAGCTCGCGAATCGTTGGTCGATTGCCGGAGCGGTTCTCTTCGAGTTTGTAGAGTGTGCTCTGCCTGGTCTTGTGAAAGGAGAAGCTCACGAATCGTTGGTCAATTGCCGTAGCGGTTCTCTTCAAGTTGGTAGAGTGGCTCTTTTCATTCTATTTCTGTACTTTTCATTGTAATTTGTTAAACTGTTTTTAGTGGAACTGTTAATCACTCTTTGTAGTGATTAACGACTGGAGGTAGATTCTGTTGAATCGAACCAGTATAAAAATACTCGTGTGATTTTTCTAAATCCCTACACTTATTTTATTTAACACACATCAACTGTTTGGTTAATTTTCTGAAAGAAAATTACTTTTGATAAGAAGGGCCAATTTCGTTTTAAACTTTGACCGAACACGCTTTACGCTCTCTGAGTATTATTTCCGCTGCGCAATACTCTTCGAAAATTACCCCCTCCGATACCGTCAAAAATGAAATGGGGCGTCGGTTCCTCAAGAAACCGACGTCTATAGTCACCTAGACGTCGGTTATATAACTAATTCGACGTCCAAGATAACATTTAAAGTGACTTTTTGAGTGCCATTAGACGTCAGTGTCCAGGGGGCCCGACGTCTAGGGCGCTGAACCGATTGACGTTTCATTTCCTGTCAGGGAAGTAGACGACAGTTGTGAAGGGGCGCCGACGTCTATAATACTATAGACGTCGGGGCTCTACTATCGGACGTCGACGTGCATCAGATTTTGGTGAACATAATTAATTACAGGCCTATAGACGTCGCGCTCCTCGAAAAGTGACGTCTATTTTGTAGAAATTTATGTCTTCCCGCCTTCTGGACAGGCTATAAACGTCGGTGATTGACTACTCAACATCTAAGCGTCTGGGAATCAGGTGATGAGCATTAATTGCACCCAAGTAGACGTCGGTCCCCCATCACAAACGACGTCAATGGCGCAGGAAAAGTTTGTCTTCTCGCCTACCTCATTACATTGGACGTCGGTTTAAGACAGAGCGGACGTGTATAATAAAATAGACGTCGCGTCCCCTTGAAACCGACGTCTAGGTTACCAACTTATTTACGCTAATGCCACCGTGCCCTCATATACGTCGGGATTCCTGCTAACCGACGTCTTGTGGGTGACGTTAAACACCGTTTTTCCACTAGTGAGGGTTATTCATAAATAAAATATAGTTTTCCTATTTTAACCTATATGGAATTTTTCTTAAAGTCACAGGTCTTGAGTTTTGTTGTTGAGATCCACATTCCTAAAGAACAAATATAATAAGCTTTCCTTGTATAAATCTTTGTTGGTTTTGTCTAGCAATGGTATGACTCTATCTTCATTGGACATTTTGAGAATATGAGCAACTTCATTTTTGAAATGAAAGATGGTGTTTCAATATATAATATAGCATATAACGAGTTGGTTTTTTACGGAAAGTTATATTTCAAAAGCAAAAATATATTAAAATAAATTAATTTACAAAATATTAAAATTTAAATGATTTTCTTTTACTTATTATTTTAGTATTTTTATTTTAATTATTTATTTTATTATAGTAAAAATGTAATGAAGCTCTAATGAGGGCATATAATTCTTTATCATAGGTAGGATAGTTTAAGGTAGGTCCCCTAAGTTTTTCACTAAAGTATGCCACTAGGTGACCTTCTTGAATCAAAACAGCTCCTATTCCTACCCCAGATGCATCACATTCTAGTTCAAAGGCTTTGGAAAAGTCAGGCAAGACTAGAATGGGGGCATGGGTTAACTTATTTTTCAAGGTTTCAAAAGATACGACTTGTTTATCACCCCAAATAAAAGCTATGGTGGAAAAGTCTTTCACAAATCTTCTATAAAAACTAGCTAGCCCATGGAAGCTTCTTACTTCTCCAACTGTTTTGGGGGTTGGCCATTCTTGTATTGCTTTGGTCTTCTCAGGATCAACATGTACACCTTCTTTTCCAACTTTGAATCCACGGAAAATCACACTTTCTTGACAAAAAGTACATTTATCGAAGTTGGCAAAGAGATGATGTTCTCTAAGAAGAAGCAAGACTTGTTTGACATGGCTAAGGTGCTCTTGAAGACCTTGATTATAGATTAAGATGTCATCAAAGTAGACCAATACAAATCTCCCTATGCATTCCCTAAGAACATGGTTCATCAACCTCATGAATGTACTTGGAGCATTGGTCAAGCCAAAGGGCATGACTAACCATTTATACAAACCAAACTTGGTCTTAAAAGCAGTTTTCAATTCATCTCCCTCTAGAATTCTTATTTGATGATATCCGCTTTTGAGATCAATTTTGGTGAAGATGTTTGCTCCATGTAATTCATCCAACATATCATCCAATCTAGGAATAGGATGCCTATATTTGACAGTTATGTTGTTGATGGCCCTACAATTTGTACATATTCTCCAAGATCCATCTTTCTTAGGAACCAACAACACAGGCACAACAGAAAGACTTAGACTCTTTTGGATCCACCCTTTATTCAACAATTCATTAACTTGTTTCTCTATTTCTTTTGTTTCCATGGGGTTAGTCCTATAGGCTGGCCTATTAGGAAGGCTTGCCCCAGGCACCAAATCTATTTGATGTTCTATTCCCCTCAAAGGTGGTAATCCACTTGGTACATCTTTAGGAAATATATCATCAAATTCTTGTAAAAGTTTTTGCAACCCCTTTGGTAGGGAACCAAGCTCATGATTTGTTGAAATTAATGCCTCTTTGCAATAGAGGAGAAAATGAGGTTGTCCAAGCAAAAGATTTTTAGAAGCTTTCAAAGTTTAAGGTTGAACAACTTCTTTTGATATGGCATTGTTTACCAAAATCATTTTCTTCTCCTTTTTCTCTTTCTTCTTTCCCTTTTTCCTCTCTTCATCCAACTTCTTAAGAATTATTTGGTTCTCTCTTATTGTGTAGGTGTAAGAGGACACAAAACAATCTTCTTTCCCTTGTGTTGAATGGTGATTTTGTTGCTGACTCCATCATGTAAAGCTTGCTTGTCAAATTGCCAAGGCCTTCCAAGTAATATGTGCCCAACTTCCATTGTACTATATCACATACAATTTGGTCTTCATATTTTCCAATGGAAATGGGTATACTCACTTGTTCTTTAACTATTATCCCTTCATCCTCTTTGATCCATTGAATTTTATAAGGTTTAGGACGAGGAGTAGTAGTTAAGCCTAGTTTTTCTACCATTATGGAACTACAACAATTGCAACATGAGCCACTATCCACAATCATTGAACATGTCTTTTCAACGACTTTACATCTTGTGTGGAATAGGTTCTCTCTTTGTGATTATTCTAGTTCAACATGTTTTCCTTCTAAGAGTCTTCTCACCATGAGTAAATGATAATGGTCTAAAAACCGTTATTTTCATGCTTGAATTTGATATCAAAACACACCCTTTGTGGCTTAAAATGAGCTTAGAATCAAGTAAAACTCTTAAGTTGTGTCACATGAGAGTCAAAAGTTGTTTTTAGATATATTATGCTTGTTTTGCCTTGTTTTGCAGGGTTTTTGATGAGAATTGAAGATGGAAGTGAAGTAGGAAGGTCATAGACTTAAGAATGAAGGAGAAAAAGGAAGAAAAGAAGAGTCTATGGACCGCTCAGCGTCAAATTCCAACGCTGAGCATCCTAATTCGAGGGGGAGCTATTGTCTGGCGCCCAGGCGGCGACGCTGAGCGTCCAGAACTACAAGAGGCAAACCGCTCAACGGTCCATTTTGGCGCCTGGGCGGTTGTCTATTTTTATACTTTGGATTCTGAGATCTTTCTATTATCTTTTTGGTCTATAAATAGACCCAGTGCGAATCAAAACACATTCTTTTTGGCAGAGAGAAAGTCCAGAGCTATTCCACACACCTTGGAGGAGATTTCTTCGATGCTTAGGCTCCACTTTATCAAATCTAGGGTTTGCAATTCCATTCTTTCATTATATTTCATCTAGTTTCACCATGATTAGGGTGAATTAAACCCTTTGTTGTTAGGGAACAATGTAATCTTTTGAAACTCTCATATATCCAAATTCTTATTTATTTTATACGCTTTCATATGCTTGATTTATCAATTGTTGGGTTCCTTACCTGTATTTAATGCTTTTATCGTTTAACTCATTCGGTAAATGTTGTTTGTCTTTATTGATACGGCGACGTACAGTAATGTCATGAACTAGGGGGAATTCCTTGATTATGCTAATATCGCCTAGGGATAGGGGTAGGACGATCAATTTTATTTGCTTCCGTTTATCATGCATTATTAATTACTAGGGGAGGCTAGGGATAACAAGCCGTTAATTAGTAATAGGCCCTTTTCACCAAGGGATTAGGTTAAGGGTAGACCAAGAAAGTTTGCATGGCAATATGATAAATAAGCAAATTAAATAAGAAGAATAGATATATGAGGGTGGATAAGATGAAATTGTAAACCCCAATAACTCCATTCATCCATATTTTCTTTTAGCCAATTGAATCACTGCATTTGCATGTTTATTTTTGTTTTGCATACAAGAACTCAAATTTAATTTCTTTTTTGTTGGAGTTTATGGAGCTTTTCCATTAACTCTCTATCATAATAGACTGGAACATGCCTTCTTCTTAAGGTTGACCTTAACTCATTGCAATACCTAATGGGAGGTAGGTGTCTTAGTCTAAGGTCTTTGACCAAGGTTGTCCACCAATATAGAGCATTACCTTGGAAACTTAGAGAAGCCATGGTTACTCTCCTCTCATCATCTATTTGATGGCACTCAAACAATTGCTCAAATTTCATCTTCCACATCATCCTTTCCATGAAAGGAAGGAAGATCAATCTTGGGTTCCCTTGGGTTATGCTCTCTAGCCCTATGATTTCTCCTAGGAGGCATTTGATAGTGGTCATCATTGTGATGACTACTATATTATTCAAGATCACTAGGTGGAGAGGATTTATCCTCTCGGTTTCCTCCTCTTCAAAAGTTGACCAATCATTTCTTTGAGTTCACTAATCTCTCTATCCCTTTGTTGAAATCTTTGCTCAAATTCCTCTCTTAGTGAACTCTCACTATTGGGTTTCATACTTCCTTGCACACTTGATTGACTCATCCTTGTCAAATGAGAAAAGGTTTTCACAAAGTTTTCTAAAATTTTACACGTATTGAGTGAAAAGTATTTTCACAAACTTTCTGTTTTTGGTGAAAAATTTCTACAAAGATTCTAAAGGTAAAAATGTTCCAAGTAGCTCCCAAGAAGAAGAGGTGAGTCACAAGTTAACAAGCTTAGAAACCAAGTTCTTCCTAGCCAGAGTTTCCTTAGATTTCCTTTTACCTTAGTTTCTAAATAGAAACCTTTCAAAAAGGTTTTAAATGCTAATGGAATGATCCTAAAAACAAAAGAAGGTTTAACTAAGTGATATGCTTCCTATATACCATGGAGACTTAAACAAAGAAAATCAACAAGCAAGTTAGAGAAAGCAATAAAGGTGTAAAATGTAAATGCTAGACGACCCTAAGTGAAAGTGCAAGTGACACTTGGAGCCCCTTGACACACTTCCATACTAAGAAAACAAAGTTGCACTATTACAATGTTCAAATGTGATCTTGGAATTGCTTCAAGAGCATTTTTCCAAGTCATTAGCTCAAAAACAGCAAAGGAATTTGAACTACAAAGGTTCCGTGATATGAAAACTTGCTCAAAAACAGTGTGTGAGTTGAGCTTTTTCTGGTTGGAAATGCTGCTGGAATAGAAGTTTATAGCTGCTAGAACAGATGAAAACAGCTGCTGGAAAGTTCCTCATCTTGCTCCACTTTCAATTCCCTAACCACTTCCTAGAATGCTACCATAGTAGGATTAAGTCTCTGCCTCTGGATGCTCCAAACAGATTGCAAACTTGCTCCAAAATCCACTAGCAACAACACCAAACAGATTTAAATTTTGCAACAATTTCAGCAACTACACCAGATTTTGCCAAAATAGGTTGCTGGAATGGATGTCTTAGAGGCCAAAAATTTGGGAAATCAATTGGAACAACACACCAATAAAAGCAAGCACACAAGGTGGTTTGATACCCAATTTCGTGCAGAAGCGTTTCAAACTCAGAACTAATTGTTCAAACAACTTTAATTGATGATATTGAGTGTGTTTAAACTCTGAAATTACTTAAAATCTGTTAACAACTCAAAATCATCATTCCACTTCCATTTTTGCCTAAAAAAATTGATAATTTTAGAGGCAAATTTGTGTATAAGGTATGTTTTGACCAAATGAACAGTGTCAACAACTTTAAACAATCAATTTGAGCTTGCTTAAGTTGTGAAACAACCAAGTGACTGCAGAATTCGAAATTCACCTCTGCTGTAGCCAATTTTATGCAACAAAAAGCATCAAGAAACCACTCAGAATCAGTTTCCATAGAACCTAAAGCTGGATAGTGATGAAATTGACTCAAAGAAGTGTAAATGCACAGAACTAAGCTAGAATTAATGTGATTAGCATGATTAAACTCAAAATGGATCAAGCAAAGATGTTTAGCACGGTGAAAAGCTAGAGTATCTGAAATAGTTGACTCCTAGTGTTTATGCACAACCAAGCTATGCAAATTGCATTTCGTTGCTTGTAATGGTTTGTTACACTTTTAGCCACTTCCAATAACATCAAAGAATGTTGTTCCAACCAGCAGAATCAAAGTAAAACCAGTAAAAACAGAATTGATATTCCAAAACCAGAAACGAAATTCTACATCAGAATTAAAACAAATATGAAACCAGATTTGAGTTTTGGTGCTTTAGCTTGTATTACCCAGGCTAGATTAAATCTTCATTGCCTTTATTGGTATATATACAGCTTATCCAGCACTTGCACTCAAGCACAATTACTTAAGTCAGCAAATAAGAATACCAAAACGGGAAACAAACTAAAACTGCAACAGTGATGCGCACATGACTAAAAACAATACTGGAAATTGAAATATAAACTGGAAATGACACAAACAAGAAGGTTTCACCGATTAAAATGAAAAATACACATGAACACACTATGGAAACAAAACATCAGTGACTAGAGATACAATTAAGCACAAAACAGAAATGACAAAAAAAACCAAAACAGAGATCTGAAAGGCTCATGAAAAGAGTTAAAATAAAAATAGAATTGAAATAAGAAATGAAGGAAATGGCTTAGCTATGGGTGCATGGACGACCACAGCTCATGATACCACTTGATGGGAGCCTGCCAAGGTCTGGAATTAGTGAGATACATCTTCAAACAGCAAGCTAGGCGAGGTGCAGAGTGTTGCAGCAAACACGTCTGAAGAAGCAGCAGAAATGGGTGAATTCAATGGAGTTTGGTGTTTCAATGATGGTATGAATTTATGGAATATCCTCTCAACTCATAAAGCCTTCCTGCTATGGAAGGAAGCTAGAGGAAAGGGTAGAGAAAGTGAAGAGAAGAGGTGACTCAAAAGTAAAGAAAGTGATAACGGTCTAAAAACCGTTATTTTTACACTTAAATTTGATAGCAAAACACACCCTTTATGACCTAAAATGAGCTTAGAATAATGAAAAATACCTAGTTGAGTCACAAGAGAGTCAAAAGTTGTTTTTAGAGATATTACGCTTGTTTTTGCATTGTTTTGCAGGATTTGATGAGAATTGAAGGATGGAAGTGAAGAAGGGAGGACTTAGACTTAATAAAGGAGGAAAAAAGAAAGAAAAGAAGAGTCAAGTCCACCGCTTAGCGCCAATTCCAGCGCTGAGCACTACCTTCGAGGATGAAGCCACTGTTTCTCGCTTGAGCGGCGACGCTGAGCGTCCTGCGACTTTGAGGTCCACTGCTGAGCACCAGAACTGACTGCTGAGCGGTCTGCGATTAAGAGGCTCATCGCTGAGCAGCCAAATTAAGCGCTGAGTGCCTAAATTATGGGCTTGGGCTTAAATTCTATTACTTTTATGCGCTATAAATAGACCTAGTGCGATGCTTAGGTCAATCTTTTGGCAAGCAGAGACGTCCAACGCACTTCTACACTCCTTGGTAGCAGTTTCTTGGATGCTTAGGCTCCAATTTATCAAATCTAGGGTTTAGTCTTTCATCTTTTCCATTAATTCCATCTAGTTCCACCATGTCTATGTGTTAACAAAACTGGCAAGTGTACCAGATCGTTTCAAGTAATATAATTGGTAAACCCAATATCATTCTTCCCAAAGGACTCGCAGGCCTTATCGTTCGTGCAAATTGAAATCGTAAGACTTGTAAAGAAAAATTAATTGGTTTGGATGCAAGAAACAACAAGTAAACATGCAAATGCGATTGATTCAATTGACGAGAAAAAGACTATGGATGAATGGAGTTGTTGGGGTTTACAATTTCATCTTATCAACTCTTTCTTATCTACTCCTCTTATTTGATTCGCCTTGTTATCTATTGTCATGCAAACTTTCTTAGTCTACCCTTAACCCGATCCCTCGGCGAAAAGAGCCTATTACTAATTACTGGCTTGCTATCCCAAGTCTCCCATAGTAATTAATAATGCATGATAAACGGAAGCAAAAACAAATGACCGTCCTAACCCCCTATCCCTAGGTGGTATTGCTTAACCAAGGAATTTCCCACCAGTTCATGACAGTACCGTACGTTCCCGTATCAATAGAGACAAACAACAATTATCGAATGAGTTAAACGATAAAAGCATTAAGCGCAGATGAGAAAACCAACAATTGATAATCGAAGCATACGACAAGCATATGAATAAATAAGAGTTTCAATAAAAGAGAGTTTTAAAAGATTACATTGTTCCACAAGAACAAAAGAGTTTAGTTCACCATTGTCATGGTGAAACTAGATGAAAAATAATGGAAGAATGGAAAAACAAACCCTAGATTGGATAAAAAGGAGCCTAAGCATCCAAGAGATCTTCTCCAAGGAGTGAAAACTAGGTCTGGCCACCCCTTTCTGTCAAAAGAATACATCTGAAGTCGCACTAGGGCTATTTATAGCTGAGGAGCGTCATAGGACTTAGGCCCAAGCCCAGCAGACAACCGCCCGACGTCACATTTTGGCGCCCGGTGGTTTCCCATAATCGCAGCACCACCCGACAGTTTGCCTCGAATCGTAAAACCGCTTAGCTACACCGCCTGGGCGCCAAACAATGGTTACCCCTCGCATTTGACCGCCCAGCATTGGATTTTGGTGTTAGGCGGTTCCTAGACTCTTCTTTTCTTCACGTTTCTTCTTCTTTCTTGAGTCTAAGACCTTCCATCTTCAATCCCATTCTTCATTTTCATCAAAAACGCTACAAAAAATGCAAAACAAGCATAATATCGCTAAAACTAGCTTTTGACTCTCAACTGACTCAACTTATGTGTTTTGCTTGATTCTAAGCTCATTCTAAGCCTTAAAGGGTGTATTTTGTTCTCAAATGAAGCATGAAAATAACTGTTTTTGAACCGTTATCACTATGGTGAACTAAACCCTTTGTTGTTGGGGGACAATGTAATCCTTTTGAAACTCTCTTATATTGAAATTCTTATTTTATTGATATGTTTGTACTATTAATTGTTTGGGTTTCTTATCTAAGATTAATACTCATATCGTTTAACTTATTCGGTGTGAAGATATTTGATTTTGTCGATATGAAGACGTACGGGGAAGTCTCGAATTGATAGGAATTCCCTTGCTTAAGAAATACTGCCTAGAGTTAGGAGTAGGACGATCAATTGTTTTTGCTTCTGTAATTTAATGCATTGTTAATTACTTAGGGAGAGTAGAGATAGTAAACTAGTAATTAGTGATAGGCTCTTTTCGCCGAGAGATTGGATAAGGATGAAATTGTAAACCCTAAGAACTCCATTAATTCATATCTTTTACTTGCCAATTGATTCAACTTGCATTTGCATATTTATTTTCGTTTTGCATACAACCAAAATTATTTCTTTTTCAAGTTTTATGCAATCAATCTACATGAAAGATAAGGCCTAAGAGTCCTTTGGGAGAATGATACTCGGTCTTACAATTATATTACTTGATAACGATCTGGTACACTTGTCAGGGGCTTAACAGAAAGCTGGAAATTAATTTCTGCAGCATAACATTCAAGCTCTAAAGTGAATCATACAAAGGAGAGGCCCTCTTATTTATAGGGGAAGATGGGCCTCTTTTCTGAAATTAAAATGCTTCCTAAATTCAAATGAAATTCCTAAAAGATATGCCCGTTTTCTCCAGCAATTCCCACGCTGCTGTCCAGCTCATCTACTCACGTGGGAAGCATCCAAATATCCACCCCTGGGCTATTTTGGGGTTTAGGTTGGGTGCTCTTCTGTTCTGGCCATCCGCAAGCCAACCTTCAAAATGCTTTTGGGCCCTTTGTTGTTTCAAGCTCCTCAAAGTCTCCAAGCTTTATTTTAGGCCCTACAACACAAAGTGTAATTGTTTTAGTTTAGAGAAGAAGGATTAGTATAGCTAACTTTCCATAGAAGTAGAATGGTATGTGATCCCTCTTCTTCTTGAATTCTATTTGCCATGGCCCTAGTAAGAAGGATTCTTTATTTAGAAGGATTCTTTATTTGGCATGTTGATGTAATAATGAAATGTGTTAGAATCGTGTAGTGGGATATTCACGTATAGAAAAATTCAAAAATTCAAGGGATGCAAATTGGTTTACTTAGTAAAATTGTTCTTTTTAAAAAATTTATGTTTTTAAAATCTAAATAAAAAATTATTCCTTTAAGATAATAACAGATAAATAAATAGTATAGGGAAAAAGAAATTCACATAAGGAATTATATACTGGTTCAGATCAAAAGACCATATGTATAGTTGTTAATCTTTCTAAAGAGGAATTAACCAATCATTAAAAATAACGACAACTTACAATCATAGAGAATAAAGTTAAGGTTAGAAAGAACTTCTCTTGAAGACACACAGATGAACAACATTTCCTTTGACACATAAAGGATGAACAACTTTCCTAACGACAACAACAACACTCAATCACTTAACACACACTCAGTGAAAGTTCTCGCTCTACCCACACTAGGTTTTTCAAAGATCCTTTTTCACAAACACAAAGAGTTTCTCTACATTTGTTTAGTGTGACATCCACACTTGAGCTTTTTTGTACATTCATTGTAAATTTGATTATTTTTGTGTATACATGTTGTGTAGGCAAGAGATAGGGGTGATTGTGTGTAACATCACCATATTATTAGTGTTTAAGATTTCTTAAGTGAACTTATATATATGTAAACTCTACATCATTATAGTGAAAATCCTTCTAAACTCATCTTGTTTGGAAGAAGACTAGATGTAGGCTCAATTGAGTCGAACCAATATAAATACTTATTTGATTCTTGCTTTCCTTTCTTTACTTGTTTTTCACATCTTTAAAAAATTGAAAATGTCCATTGTTAACAGGATGGCAAGTGTACCATATCATTTCAAGTAATATAAATGGTATAACCCATTATCGTTCTTCCCATGAGACTCGAAAGGCCTTATTGTTTGTGTGAATCAAAATCGTAAGACTTGTGAAAGAAAAATTAATAATTGTGGTGAATGCAAAGACAAAAAATAAACATGCAATATGTTGATTCAATTGACTAGAAAAGAGTATGAATTAATGGAGTTGTTGGGGGTTTACAATTTCATCTAATCCTCTCTCTCGTATTTACTCCTCTTGTTTAAATTGCTTTATTATCTAATTGTTATGCAAACCTTCTTGGCCTCCCCTTAACCCGATCCCTAGGCGCAAAGGGCCTATTACTAATTACCGGCTTGCTATCCCTAGCCTCCCCTAGTAACTACCAACGCATTACAAACAGAAGCAGAAACAATTTGTCGTCCTACCCCCCTATCCCTAGGTGGTATTGCTTAAGCAAGGAATTACTCACCAGTTCATGACATTATTGTACGTCCCCGTATCAATAAAGGCAAATAACAGTTACCGAATGAGTTAAACAATAAAAGCTTTAAGCACAGATGAGAGCCCAACAATTGATAATAAACGCTTATGAAAATCATATAATTAAACAAGAGTTTCAATAAAAGAGAGTATCAAAAGATTACATTGTTCCCCCAACAACAAAAGGGTTTAGTTCACCATTGTCATGGTGAACCAAGATGAAAATAATGGAAGATATTGAAAACAAACCCTAGATAAGTTGAAAAAGAGCCTAAGCATCCAAGAGATCCTCTCCAGAGAGTGAAAAGTAGGTCTGGCCGCCCTCTTCTGTCAAAAGAATGAATAGGAAATCGCAACAGGGCTATTTATAACTGAGGAGCACAACAGAAAACAGGCCCAAGCCCATCTAACAACTGCCCAACGTCACACTTTGCCGCCCGACGGTTCACCCTAAATCGCGCCACCGCCCAGCGGTAGGGGTCTACCGCCCGGCGGTTTCCCTTGTGCCGCAAAACCACCCGGCGTCAGGGGTCTACCACCGGGCGGTTCCTAGACTCTTCTGTTTTTCAATTTTCTTCATTTTCATCCCCAATCTTCACTTTCCTCAGATTTGCTGCAAAACAATGCAAAACAAGCATAATATCGCTAAAAACAGCTTTTGACTATCAACTGACTCATTTATTGAGTTTTACTTGATTCTAAGCTCATTCTAAGTAGTAAAGGGTGTAATTTAGTCCAAAATAGCATATGAAAATAACAGTTTTTCAACCGTTATCACAACCCCAAACTTAGAAATTTGCTTGTCCTCAAGCAAAACAAAACAAAACAAAACTTCGCTTTCCACACTTTCATCCAATGATTCAACATTCCTAAAGTACATGATGAGACCTACTCAATTTCAAATCATCAGTGAAATCAAATCAAGATGCATGCATGTTCTCTACTGAATTTATCTCACACTTTCCTCGACAGAGGTCACACATTATGAATGATCAGTCCACTAAGCAAAAATGCAATCATGAAATTTAGAAGTTCTCACCAAGCAAGTGTTTCATTCAATCACTCAAGTGTTTAGGGTAGCACTCCACTCTTTATTATTCACAAGTTGCATGAAATAAAATTGCCATTCATCTTAAACAATTAACATCTTCACATGGAAATGCCATCAAAAGGACTTTTCCAAGGCTTGTAATGAGGTTGGGCTTAACAAGAAAAATTGGTTTTTCTGGATCACAAAATTTTGATTCAAGAGAGCTTATTCATCATTCAAGGTTCAAGTTCAATTCTCTTTCTTTCCCAATCTCACTTGTTTCCCAACTTCTTCCCTTTTCTTTTCCATTGATCTCATCTTCATGCTTTTCTTCTTTACTTTTCTTTTTCTCATGCTTTTCTTTTTCAACAATTGAGCTCAATGCTTTTCAACTGTTTTTCAATTTCCCCAATACAACCCCAAACTTGAACCTTGTTAAAACATACACTTAAGCTCAACCCAACTCAAGGTAAAAGTTTCAATTCAAAGGTTCTCATCCTCTTTAAGGCTAAGGTTCAAAAAGGGTATAATCTTTGAAGCATTTTGGGCAAAAATTTGGCTAGAGAAGGGTTTTCAAAAATGGCCTTGATCATATGACATTTACATGCAATTCAATTTATCATCAAGATTAAGGCAATATCATTCAAGCTTTACTGTGAACAATACATACAACAGTAACTCTGGAGCTCAATACCTCACACATCATGCTTTCTCACACACATTCATTCATACACCCTGCTTAGCATCATGACCACAATCATAATTCATCACACATATGTTTCACAGGATATCAACATGCAACACAACTCAATAATCATCCATATCAGATCATCATCAAAGAAACTCATCATGCAAATTATTCAGTCAAACATCTTCAGAAAAGCATTCAAGCCAAGCATACACACTGAAAATAAAATTCAACCTATTCTAAAAATTTAAAATGCAAAAGTGACGACAATAAAAATAAAATCCTTTCTACAGTATGGGCATCCATTAGTAGATACCCTCAATCATCCCATGTTGTTATATGAGTCCTCCTGACTCCCATCATCAGCATCCTCAAAGTCTTCGTCATCTGTGTTTGGTGCTCTAGCTGCACCAAAACCACTGCTCTATGCCTGCTCCTGAGGCCAAGCCATAGCATTATGGAACTCATCCATAGTTCACCTATGCACCAGTGGCCGATCGTAGGATCCGATTATCATCTCAGCAGTCGCTATTTGCCCTCTACGAAGGGCCTCCATCCTAGCCTCCATCATGGACATATACATGTCCCTCATCTAGAATGGCTCTGCATGCTGCAGCTCTCCTACGACGTCTCCTGGGTGTTATTCCTGCTTCTCCTTCCTCACCGCAGTACTGCTGAAAGTAGGAGGCATCTATAGCACTCTAGGGTCTCTCATATGGGGGAACTGCAGTATCCACTCCACCCTGTTGGCAGAGAAAAGTGATAAGAGATGGATGCCCCAATGGTGTCCTGCTACTCACAGTGGTGGCGCAGCTTCGTATTTCATCAGCAATGATGTGCCCAACATTCACATCCATCTGTCTCAGCATACAGTAGATGAGCAAGCTCTAGTTCATTGTGATGTCAGAGATATGGGAGCAAGGCTGGATGTTGGCATGAGTGAAGGCCATCCAATATCTTGCCAAAGGTGACATGTCTAACCTCCTAATGTTGACTCGTGCTCCACTAGATTTTGTCTGAAAATGCCTTCCAGGGAGGCACAAAACAATTTCAATCTCAGCTGTATCTTCAAGCAAACTAGCTCGAGCTGCACAATGGCACTGCTCCCCTAGCCATTCCATGCCCAAAAAGCTGTTTATGGTGTCGGGGTCATACTTAATAACATGCCCCCTCACAAAGCTTCTATACCTTCCAGCTGCAACTCTACCTCTGGATATAGTGTTGGTATAAAATTCCTTCACCCACTCAACATTGGCTGGTGCAGGGTAAGTTGTCAACCTCATCCAATCTCTCCTTAAAATCTCCGCTCCAAATTCAGGAGCTGAATCCGTGATGAAGGCAACCTTCCTCTCCATCAGCAATCTCCTTTCCTGCACAGTTGCAAAGTGCTCCTCATGGTGCCTAGAAAGAAACCTCTGAGAATCAAACCCCTTGGCGTTTCAGGCTCCTTCCTCTTACTACCAATACTTCTCCCCCTTCGTGCTGCTGATGCCATTCCTACATAAATTATAATGCACAACATACCATAGGAATTCATCATTAGTGGTTAATACATCATTAAACACTTATAGACCAACACAGTTTCAACACTGGGAGTGAAATAGGTTTCCCTCCGTGTCCAGCATCAAAATCAAGCATTTCTCAAAAATTTACAGCAAACTGATGGTGGCAGGGGTCTACCGGCCGGCGGTATGCACTAGCATCAATTCCGCCCGGCGATGAACAATACCGCCCAGCGGTACGATAGGAGTTTTCCAAAACTTTTACTTTAACAACCCTAATCTCCACTTAAACACTAATTTCATCTATGCAGACAAGATTCAATCATCTTAATTGACCACAATAGTTCCTAATCAAACAATTTCATGCATAAAAAGTGAAAAACCTAATTGGTCATGTTCCTAAGCATGTTCTTCATCAAATCCCAAAATTAGAAACTAGAAATGAAATTGCACAACTTACTTGAGTGGAGATATGAAATGCTTGCAAGAATTTCTTCAATTGATGATGCAAAACCTCCTAATGCACAACTCTCACCAAAAACCCCCAAATTTTAAACAAGAAAATAGGTTTTTGTGAGTGGGTGGTAGGAAACTGTGGGAAAACTCTTTGGGAAACCTTGTGAAGGTGCCAATTGGGTGCTACAATCGAAGAAGACCGCGGGGCGAAATGCAAGGGAGAAGAATGAAGTGCAGAACACCCAAAACCGCCCAACTTTAAAGGGCTCGGTTTGGGTTTCTCGCCGCCACCGCCCGGCGATAAAGTTCTACCGCCCGACGGTAAGCGGTACTTCCCCTTCCCAATTTTTTTTTTTAATTTTCTTTCTGCGTGATTCTTCCTGTAGCATCTGATTTTTCCTTCAATTTTATTTTACAAGACTTTCCCCACTCAAATGTTCATGCAACCTATAATGCACTACAGACAGGGTTTGAAAACAAACAAACACACAAATAACTAGGCTGCCTCCCAAGTAACGCTTGTTTAATGTCACGAGCCTGACCCAAACCTGTTCAACACTCATTAGTGAGTACAGACCTTACCAATGCCAATCAGCGGGTACACCTTCCTGGTATCCTTCAGTAGATACCTAAAAGTTAGCATCCCTCAGTAGATGCTACCCAAAGATTGTTCAAATAAACAAATATTTACAAACTAAAAATTTAAATAAACCTAACTAAAAATAAATAAAAATGCTTTACAACAATTGGGATTGCCCCAACAAACACCCATCAGTGGGTATTGAATTTCTTCTTGCTTGATATTCTTTTCTTCTTCTTTCTGCTGAATTTCTTCAGAAAATTAAGAACACCAAGCACTTGTTTCCATGTTTCAATCATAGGAACTTTGATCTCCAATTTCTTGAAGATCTCCATGGAGCACATAAATTTCTTATCTTTCCTATGATATTTCTTTTGAAGAGGAAGGGGTTTTACATGTGATCTTTTCTTCTTTCCCCTCTTCCTTTTTTTCTCAATCTTCTCCTTCAGCTTTCTCTTTTTATTTTTCCTTGATTTCTTCCTTTTTATTTTCACACGTTTTCTATTTTTTTCTTTTCTTTCAACCACTTCTTTTTCTTTCTCCTCATCTTGGTCTTCCTCACTCAACCTTTCTGTTTCTGTCTCCTCTATCTTTTTCTCCTTTCTTTCTATCTTCTCCTCGTCTATCTCTATCTTTTCTTCCTCTTTCTTCTCCTCATCAATAACCTTATCACTATCAAAGATAGTGGCTTGGCATTCCTCTTTAGGGTTAACTTCAGTATTATCCCTAATAATACCCAAAGATATCAATGCTTTTGTTATCTCATCTTTTTCTATCTTTTCTTCATCAATAACCTTATCTTTAGGGTCAACTTCAGTGTTACCCCTAATAATACCCAGAGATATCAATGCTTTTGTTATCTCATCTTCGTCTATCTTTTCTTCATCAATAACCTTATCGTCCTCAAAGATAGTAGATTGACATTCTTCTCTGGGGTCCACTTCAGTATTAACCCCAATAATGCCCAGAGACCTTAATGCACAAGAGATTTGTTCATCCTGTTAAACGTTGTTCAGTTTCCCACAATGTTTCTTTTCTTAAAGAGGATTGTTTCTCTTTTTCATTTTGATCCATGTATGAGTGAGGTTCCCACCAGTAGTTGAATTTTGATAGAATTGAGTGCCCATATAGTCAAATTCTTGTCCAAACTGCATTCTTCAAAAATTAGGCACAAAACCCTAGAAAACATTTATTAGAACAAAAAAATAAAACCAAACATAAAATCAAGTCAAATTCAATCAATTTACACTACTTGAAAAAGTTAAACCTCGATTTCCCGTCAACGGCGCCAAAAACTTGTTAACAGGATGGCAAGTGTACCATATCGTTTCAAGTAATATAAATGGTATAACCCATTATTGTTCTTCCCATGAGACTCGAAAGGCTTAATCGTTCGTTTGAATCAAAATCGTAAGACTTGTGAAAGAAAAATTAATAATTGTGGTGAATGCGAAGACAAAAAATAAACATGCAATGTGTTGATTCAATTGACTAGAAAAGAGTATGAATTAATGGACTTGTTGGGGGTTTACAATTTCATCTAATCTTTTCTCTCGTATTTACTCCTCTTGTTTAAATTGCTTTATTATCTAATTCTTATGCAAACTTTCTTGGCCTCCCCTTAACCCGATCCCTCGGCGAAAAGGGCCTATTACTAATTATCGGCTTGGTATCCCTAGCCTCCCCTAGTAACTAGCAACGCATTACAAACAGAAGCAGAAACAATTGGTCGTCCTACCCCCTATCCCTAGGTGGTATTGCTTAACCAAGGAATTACTCACTAGTTCATGACATTACTGTACGTCCCTGTATCAATAAAGGCAAATAACAGTTACCGAATGAGTTAAACGATAAAAGCTTTAAGCACAGATGAGAACCCAACAATTGATAATAAACGCATATGAAAATCATATAATTAAACAAGAGTTTCAATAAAAGAGAGTATCAAAAGATTACATTGTTCCCCCAACAATAAAAGGGTTTAGTTCACCATTGTCATGGTGAACCAAGATCAAAATAATGGAAGAAATGGAAAACAAACCCTAGAAAAGATGAAAAGGAGCCTAAGCATCCAAGAGATCCTCTCCAGAGAGTGAAAAGTAGATCTGGCCGCCCTCTTTTGTCAAAAGAATGAATAGGAAATCGCAACAGGGCTATTTATAACTGAGGAGCGCAACAGAAAACAGGCCCAAGCCCATCTGACAACTGCCTGGCGTCACACTTTGCCGCCCGGCGGTTCACCCTAAATCGCGCCACCGTCTGGCGGTAGGGGTCTACCGCCCAGCGGTTTCCCTTGTGCCGCAAAACCGCCCGGCGTCCTCTGCTGATGTCTTCTCCTCCCGCCTAGACTCTTCTTTTCTTCAATTTTCTTTATTTTCCTTGAGTCTAAGACCTTCATTTTCATCCCCAATCTTGACTTTCCTCAGATTTGCTGCAAAACAATGCAAAACAAGCATAATATCACTAAAAACAACTTTTGACTCTGAACTGACTCATTTATTGAGTTTTACTTGATTCTAAGCTCATTCTAAGTAGTAAAGGGTGTAATTTAGTCCAAAATAGCATATGAAAATAACGGTTTTTCAACCGTTATCATCCATTAAATAAGGGAAAGGTCTAAATTTTTTAATCAAATTCACCCCTCTTCTTGGTTGAGATCTATTTGTGTTAACAATTCTAACACTCTATACCTTTGAGTGAAAACTTATTTAAGAAATTAGGTTGAGCTAAAATATATAGACTCTCTATTTTTAAAATTAGGTCAAGAAACCTACGAGTTTGATTGCAACTGTGTTAAACCCCTGCAAAGTGTACCAGATTATTATCAAGTAATATAATCGGTAAGACCTAATACTATTCTCCCAAAGGACTCACTGGCCTAAATGTTTGTGTGATTTCATTTAATAAGACTTAAAAGAAAATAATTTGTAAGGTTGATGCAAAAAAATGCAGATGCAAATTTGAATCAGTTGGCAAAGAAAAGACTATGAATTAATGGAGTTGTTGGGGTTTACAATTTCACCTTTTCCACTCTCCTATATCTACTATTCTTGTTAAATTCGCTTTATTATCAATGTCATGCAGCTATCTAATCTACTCAAAACCCGATTCCTCAGCGATGAGAGCCTATTATCAATTACTAGTTTACCATTCCTAGTCTCCCTAAGTAACCAATAACGCATGAAAAACATAAGTTTAAAGCAATTGGTTGTCCTACTTCTATTCCTAGGTAGTATTGCTTAACCAAGAGAATTCCTATCAGTTCGAGACTTCCCCGTACGTTCCCATATCGACAAAATCAAGGATTAATACACTGAATGAGTTAAACGATGCAAGCATTATAATTGGATAAGAAAACTCAAACTATTGATAATATAAGCATATGCAAGCATATGAATAAAACACGAATTTCAATATAAGAGAGTTTCAAAAGATTACATTGTTCCTCAACAACAAAGGGTTTAGTTCACCATAAACATGGTGAAACTCTATGGAATTAATAAAAAGGATGAAAAGATAAACCCTAGAATTGGTGATTCGGAGCTCCCACATCCAAAAACCGCCTCCAAGGAGTGAAGAAGAGCTCTGGACGTCTCTGATTGCCAAAAGATTATTTCTGAAATCTCACTGTGTCTATTTATAGGCCAAAAAAGTAACAGAATTTTGGCCCAGGCCCATTCATTTAGGCGCTCAATACTAGAACGCTCAACGTTGGCGACGCTGGACGCTCAGTGCTTCCTGACGCTCAGCGGTTTGTGTCTTGGACACCCAACGTTAGGTTAACGCTGGCGATGGTCACGACACCTATTTTTCATCTTTTCTTGCCCTTTTCTTATTCCAAGTCCTTCCTTCTTCATCTCCATCATTCAATTCTCGTAAAATCCTATTAAAACAATGTAAAACCAAGCATAATATCTCTAAAACCACTTTTGACTCTCTTGTTCACTAACTTCGACAAAATGCATGATTTCAAGCCAGTTCTAGGTCATAAAGGTTGTGTTCTGATATCAAATTAATGTATAAAAATAACGATTTTTAGACCGTTATCAAACTGCCACTAATAATCGATTATCACTTAGGAGAATTTATTTTCACAAAGTTTTTTATGAAAAATAATACTTTTCTTGAGTGTTTTGTTGCTTTGGTTCTGCCTTTTGACTCTTGGCCTACTAACTTAAACAATATACACAAATTACAAGACTTCAATAACTAAATTCTTAATTTTTGAATGTATGTCTTGAATCTAATCATTCTTTAAATCTTCAATGGTTCTTCATGAGACATCATTATCCAAAATCTTTATTGAAGTAAGATGTTCATGTTCTTCTTTTGTCAACAACCTCTCCCTTTTTTATGATGATAAAAAAAATGTTGAAGGGTTATGATATGTCCTGTTTTTTTATCAACAACTTAAGAGAAAAAAATAGATAACCCAAAAGAGAGATAAATAATGTTTCTCCCCTTTTTAAAATGAAAGGTAAAATAAGATATCAACATAATCATATATCTTCCCCTCAAAAGAGGTACAAGTTATCACATGATATAAACAGAAATATTTCTCCCCCTTTTTTTAATCATAATAAATAAGAATAAAAATGCCCCTACAAAAATGAACACCTTTTTTTTATCATAATAAAAAATGATCTCATGATTAAAGAGTTCCCCTTAAATAAATAAAAAAATCAAACTCCCTGATGGAAGACGCCTGAGGAGACGACGATAGAAATTGCGCAAACGTGAATCTAACCTCCAGGAAGCTTCTCCGACGAACAAAGACGCAGTGGATGATGAGGAACTCGATATTGAAGACTGACTCAAAGGAGAACACGAATTGGAAACCTAATTGGACCAAAAGTGAGATCGAACTGACTAGAACTCAAGGATCTAGGGTTTGATCGGTAGAAAACCCTAAAACGTAGTAGGAAACGTATTACGGACCATAAACCGTAAAAAGAACCCATTAATCGGGAGAAATGGTGTTATACATATGTTGAATGTGTACATGCTTACTATGTAATGTGCACATACTGCGATACATGCATATGTTGAACATATTGTTGATTGATGCATACTTTTGTGATTATGATGAGATTATATTTGTGTATGCTCATTGTATGTGTTATGGAAAGAAAATCACATGCATAAAAGCATATATAAATCACTTAATCAATTATAATGTTGTGATAATCAATTAAGGTCATCAGACAACTTAAGTTTTAAACTAAGGCAAAACAACTAGTTTAAATGGATTACATTAGTTGTTGATCGATTAAAACTTGTGTTTTTGAATATATATTTTTTAGATGTGTTGTGATGAGTTTTTGAGAAGAAAAGTTTTCAAAATTTGCTTAAGTGTTAAGCTTAATCAATTACCCTTTTTGTGTATTCAATTAAGTTTGTTATATTCTGAAACCTGATTGGATGCTAGTCATAATTGGTTTAACGGTGATATTTTTAAATATGATTGACTAACATTTAACGGTGATATTTTTAAATCGATTAAATTAATTGAACATTCAATTAATGAGCTGAGTTAGTTATAATACTGTTACACCTTTTTTATGTAACCGATTACACTACTGACCTAATCGATTACTTTGCGTCCAATATGATAGTAACTATAAATTGATGCACTGTTTGTATTTCTATGACTTTTGATCATTCTAACATTTTCATATCTGATTGTTTTGATATTAGAAAGTTTACAGATTACTCAATATGCTCCAAGAATCAAGAATCAAGGAATTTGAAGAATCTTAAGGAATTCTTGAGAGTCATTTTGCTGGACTACATTGGTTGATCGCATTAGCACAACTGAAGGTACAACTAATTTTGATCAGAGGAAGATTTACAATCTTTGATTTGTTGTTTCCTTGGACGTGCCGTGTCAGGAAGAAGGGTGAGGAGCTCTTGACTTTGAGAGGGGATATCTCAAAGGGTTTCTGCAACAAGGACAGGGGTGTTATGTGTTTGCAAGTGTGCTCTGTTCTATTTTTGATTGAGAGTTTGAGAGGTGTTTACATTTTAGTGTGCTCTGTAAAGCCTTTGTTGTAATACTCTAATCATTATAGTGAATTACTCTCCAATCTAAGGTTGATTGGGAGAGTGACTGGATGTAGGCATTAAGGCTGAACTAGTATAAAAACTGTTTGTTTTCTCTCTCCTTATCTCTTTTCATTTTGCTTGCATACATTCTTTGCTTACCTCGTAAGAAAGGTTTAAAGAACATTCTAATTCTTCAAAAAGATTTTAAAAAGCTTTAGGCTATTTCGTCGTTGTGAAGTCGTTCACCGTTGGATCGAGCTGAGTTTTGGACCGTGGGTTCCAGACGTAAGGTTCTTCATTTTGGCCCTTTGGATCGTCAATTGGAGGTATATTTGGGAGAAAATAGCCTCGCATCAATAGTTCTGTTTTGAAGAAATGTCATCTTCTTTGTTCTCATTTGTGCTTAGTTAAATTGGTTGAATGAAAACACCATTTGGTGTTTTTATTAGAGACTTTTTTGTACCATATTATTGACCATAGTGAATTTTTCTTTGGTCTGGACGACTCGTGTGTTTTATCCTTACATTGAGGAGTTTTTCAGGTTAAAAATTATTGGTGTTTTTTTGTGCTTTGGATTCTGTTTTTGTTCTATTTGTTTAGTGCTACTTGCAGATTCTCACAAGAAGGGAGATTGATTTTTCACTACATTATTACTTTTTGTTTAGTTGTTATTGTTTTTTCCCTTTTTCCCATCATCTTTTGCAAAATATTCCTAAAAAAACTACTAATCACTTGACACCTTAGTGTACATGATTGGGGTTGGTAATGAAACCTATGATTTCATTGAATTTTTTCTAGTATAATTTACCACACTAAATATTGTACCTATTTAGGTATCATTAGAGATGGCAAAAGAACTCATTCTCGTAAGTATTGTTCAGACTTGTTTGCGTTTTGATGAAGAATCCCAACATTGACTAGGTACGAGTATGAGCATCGATAATAACTGATTTTTTCAATAGGATATCAGGATAGAAATGGGTAAGTACATACTCGCCCCATCCCCTTTCTGATACTTGTTCTAAAATCTATCTCATCCTCATTTTGTTTTGTTTAAATTACTAAACACATAATATTTATCCTACCTTATAAATATTCTGTTTGTTTTATATTTACAAAATTCACGTGTATTTTCAAGGTATTTTTTCTCTAATCACAACTTTGATTACACTTTTTTTTTTTTGGTTATATTCAAATAGTGTATTGTCAATTTTAGTGAATAAAATAGATTTTAGGTCATACATTTGATTATTTGCACTCCTTCTTAATATTTTTATTCATTGATTATCTTTTTTCATATAAAAAAGTTTAACTCTTTATTTTAAGTGTTCGATTGTATAAGTCGTTCATTTATTAGGTAATATAAAAACTTATTTTCTTTGATCTTAATTTTTGTTTTATACTAAAAAAAATTGTTTTGATAAAAAAAAACATTAATTATCTCTCAACTACTCAACTATTTTGATATTTACAAAATTTTATGAAATTTTTTTAGGTATTTTCCATTTTATCATATCTTTAGTTATACATCCTTTTCCTTTGTGTAATTTTATTCAATGGTGTATCAAATCATTTTATTTTTTTTATTTTTTTAATATTTTTATTTGTTATTTATTTTTATTATATAAAATATTATTTTGATGATTTTTTATATAATTATTTGTATTTTCAATTGTTTATCATAAGTGAAATTTGACAACTATTCCATAAAAATCTTTTATGTACTATAATATATAATTTAAAGTTATTTACCTAAATCATCTTTACGCCATCTAACATGAATTAAAATAAAAAATAAAAAATTTATATTTAAATTTGAATTATTATTTGTTTAATATCTTTTTTACATATGATTTTGTTGAATATAATATTTTTAAACATGAATTTTGTTTTTATAATTTTTTAAAAATATTTTCAATTTTATTATCTTTGTTTCAGTATAGTTTATACAAAATTTATAGATATTTTTGTTATAAAATTTTATTCATATTAATTATGAAATATTTTTATAATGTTTTTAGTTGTTGGTATTCTCATTTCAAATTTATACCGTTACAAATCTTTAAATTTGTTTACTTGAATGATCTTCTATTGATTATATCTTTCTGTGATTGATGTAGTCCAACACATTTTTGACATTTGAATTATTGATAACACTTTCACATAAGTGATTTCTTTTGAATGTAAATGAAGTGTTTAGTAAATAAAGTTTTATTATTTGTCATGTAATTTTTTTTTAATCAAAAAGAGAATTTTGAAATAATTATATCTTTTCTTTAAGTTTTTACATTATAATTAGATCAATTTATGTATTTTTACTTTTTAAAATGTTTTTGTATAAAAATTCTGTTCAGGAATATCAAATTAAATATAAACTCTTATATTTTTTATAACCGATTTGACGTATTTCACTATAAATATAATATTTAATAGACCTGAAAAGTCTATTTTAACATAACCAAACAATACAATATACACTTAACCACTCCACCAACTTAAGAAAAGATACATTGACCACCTCCGCAAATAATTTTAACATATCCAAATAACCAAACAATAATATTGTATAACATAAACCCACAAGTTTTAACATATCCTAAAGATTGTTCATCATTTTTTTTATCTGATTTTGTTTTTCTGTATGCTTTTTTCCATTGAATAGGTTCCATCAAATCAGATTCATAATCATTAGTCCCAATTATGACAAACTTGATGAACCTAGTCACCATCACTGCCCTCAAGAGAGAACAAAAGCTAAGAGGAAGTTCTTCGGCCAATTTGATTGGTATCAGTGTAACTGATCTGTGTGTGTTTTCTTTTTTCCAACAAGGAATGGTTTGAACATCATTAGTAATCCAACTGCTTCAACCATGTTCAGGACAAAGAACATCATGTGTGTCCCTGCAAATAAATGTACAACATTAAGCTCCTAGTAATATAATGCAACTGGTAAAAGGACCAATACTCCTGATAACTATCTTTACATCATATTAAATGTAGCTATAGAATAGTTTCCACTAAAACAGAGGTAAAGTTTAGGCAAAGAATTCACATTTGATTTGGTCAGAAATTTCCATTTTGCATTGTTCTTCATCACCATTAAATTAATAGAAATGTAATATCTGACCTTTGTTACACAGATTAAAAGTAACAGATTTTATGCTTTTGACATTTAAAGTTACAAAAAGACTGTTCCCATATGTTAGATATGAAAGAAAAACCAGAACAAATAAATTAGTTGATCATCACACCTGGGAGGAATGAAGCATTCATCCGCTTCTGTGACCAAGTTAATCTGCATGCATCATATCAGAAAATTAGAGATTGAAAGTATATGGATAAAAACAAAACTCTGCTAATGAAATAATATTCAACTGTTGAAGTGTTTGTTCAAAACTAGTTAAAGCGGTAGTGCACAGCCAACCCACAAAGACTGGCAATTTTGGTATGGTTCTTTTAATCATAGGAAAACTTACACTGAACCACCTGCAGCAGGGCCAATAGCATTGAATAGAGACATGCCTGTCATAGCAATTCCATTAGCTGCACCTCTTTGGTGTTGTTCCTGTTTCCCAAATGAACATGTTAGATATCTACTCTCCACAATTTTATAGAATCAGAAGACAAATAATTATCCAAAAATTTACCACTGCTCGGTTTTGTAGAAGGATCAGACCGGTGGTAATGGTGATCTAAATCCGAAAAATATGAGTACAATCAGCCAAATTTGTAGCATACAGAAACAATTCCGAATCAAGTAAACTGATCTACTGGGTCTGCTATATTCTAGTTCTCAAACTCGCTTATAAATGATTACAAAGGTGCACTTACAGACAGAATATTCCTTAGGATTGAAAGAATACTTAGCACTATGTATAGTGCTAAGCCTGACAACAATGCTATGAAAGGGTAACTTTGCAAAAGAGGGATGGTTAATATCTGCATATGGAAGCAAAGTAATAGGACATATTTCAAATAACAAAAAGTGAAATAAAATAATTGCCTGAATCAGATGAAAACTCACAGATGAGACACGGGCAACAGAAATAGGTCCAGTAGCTTTTTCCACATATGGATATATGCCAATTTGGTAAATGATAAGTGAAAGACCTAAACATTTGAGAAGTCAGTGAATAACATCTGTTGTGCAATACAAATATGCAGATCGACTGTTGGAAGTCCCACTTCGACTAGAAATAAGGCCAATTTATAATATATAATTGAGTTGCAAACCTCATCTTACAAATTGGTTTTGTGGAATTGAGTTAGACTTAAAACTCACTTTCTATTATCAACACTATGTAAATATTTTCACATTTTGGTATCGGTCAAACCCAAAGTACATCTTTTATATGAAATATAGCATAGAAGTTATTAGGAAGTAAATAGACTTTAAACCCAATTCAACCTTACAAAAGGGTGAAACATACATAGCTTGTATGAGAGAATAGATATTAATGAATAGTCTAAGAGTAACATAACACATGGAACAATAAATAATGAGGTTTACACTCATTTATTTATTGTGGATTGATCTTATCATGGTTGATGTACAACTTCCAATAATAAATAAATATATATATATATATATCTATATATATATATATATATATGCACACACATAATATATATGGAGAGAGGCCTGAAAAGATTTGACCAACCAATGTACAAAAATAATCTTTACCATATATGCACAAAAAAATATATGATACTTGAGATGGCAATAACATTTTATACTTATGTATGAAGTTTGTGAACCCAAGTCAGTAAAATTCAGCAAGACCAGTTAAAATGGAAAAACAGTTACAAGCATCTACCATATGGCCTAATGTAAAGTTATAAAATTTGAGTCCAATAGTAATTAGAATCTATTGTTTGTCGCAGAGATGCACCTGATATTGAAAGAATATTACCGACATCATCAGTAGTAAAGTTTAAACCCCCAAGCCTTTGAGGACTAACAGCCCATAACGAGAAAACCTAAAGAAAGCAGGAAGGATGAATGTTGTTCGCTTAGAAACACGGAAAAAAGCAGGAAATATCCAAACAAGATATATAAGGACATGCATAGAAATATTTTAACCTCATTGATTACATTATACCTCTAGATAAGCAACTTCAAGAAGTGAGAAAATGCAATATGGAATGATAGATGACATTAGTGGCCAATTACGGAAGAGGTTTTCGTTCTTTTGGATCTTTTCAATGCCACCAGCACTGCTTCCATTTTCTAAAGCTTTTGCATCATCTATGGATTCATCCCTACAGTTGTGCTTGTGGAGTGTTTCCTGCAGGTATTTTAACAACTACATTGTTTCTGTAGACGAACTAAAAGGGTATAAGCAGCAAAGAAAGAGTGCAGATAAGCTGAGAAAGGCATACACAAGAAGGATTTTTCATGATAAAATGTCATCCTTAAAAAGTTAAAATAACATCCACAATACATAATAAAGAGGATAACAAAATGTTTAGTCAATGAAAACATATGAGGGATTGTAAGATACATACTGGAATCCAGATGCAGCCAATAGCAACTACAAATGCAAGTGCTGATATTACAAAGCTGGGTAAGAAGTATGGGAACCTACACAATAATTCATATTTGGGAAAATGAAAATCAGCACATCATTAAATGATAAAAGGGTAGAAAGAAAAAGGAGAGATGAAAATTGAACCGAAAATACTACTTACTTATCCCAAAAGGAATCCTTTGGAAATATATGAGGGTACTTTTCTACGGGCTACAATTAAATTTTTCCAAAGTATTAGAAAATGACACATGAATTATTTCAAGGGTCTCTGTTCCTCAACTGAATACAGAATTTGATGTTCCTCAACTGAATACAGAACAATAGAGATGGTCCAGATGAAAAAGAATATAAATACTACCTGAGACAAATAGCCTCCCAATGCTGGACCAATAACTAAACCTACGCCCCAAGCTGAACTTACCTAAACCCAAATCATAAATTCAATTACTATGTGGAAAATCAGTTCTAAGAACTAGGTAGAATAGCTGGTGAAGCTTACTGTTGCGAGTCCAAGAGCTTGGTGTTCTTCTCGAAGAAGTTCAGTAGTATAGGCCTGTTGAATAAATAAGTTAGGAAAATAGATATACTAATGGAAATTTGAATGAGATTGAACAAGCTAAATGTGCACAAATTCAAAATTGGTATCCAAGTACACTTATGGATGAAATATGAAATTGGTAACTGTTTGTAGTGAAAAATATGATACCTTCACTGGTCCAATCAAACAATTTAAACTTCCCAGAAGAAACCTCACGATAACAGCCATCCAAAAACTTGTGCTAAGGGCAAATAGTGTGTTGAAAATGACGCTGAAATCAAGTAAGCATTGATGATTATTGGAAACTTCAAAGCAAAACATAAAGAAAGCATGCAATTCTTTGACTTATATACTTACACTGAAATAATTGATATAATTATAACAGGTTTTCGACCAATGCGATCAGCTATAGTTCCCCAAAATAAAGATGTCAAACATCTGCCAAGCATGTATACAGAACCTGCAACATTTTGCATCATGCAGACATCACAAATAAATAGCTTACAAGAATTGAAGACTTCAAAAAATGAAAATACTAGAAGTAATCTTACCCACATAACCAGCGTAAAAACTAATATCAGCTTCTGTTTTTGCAATATTAAAATCCCTTACCTGAAAATAAATTTTAAATCATTGAGGACATGTGCACCAACATAAATTTAATCATTAATCAGTTTTATTTTCTGAGTAACTCATAACAAATAACAAAACAGGAGGAAGAACAATAACCAATTAAAAATTGACTTTGGGGCATTTGACAGTTGCATTTATCAGTGTTTAACAGTTCTAATTAATGAGTCAGAGTTACTTCTAAATTATGTAGATTGAACATTATGTAGTTAGTGAGAGTTAAACTCATTCTATTTCTGTCTTAATTAATAACCTCCTATTCAACATAGCTTAAATGACCCCTTTCAACAACCGACAAACACAACTAAGAGAATAGTTGTTGTAACAAAGATTTAAAAGAAAAATTATGTAACCAATTATTTATATTATTCAGACAACTTCCAACAATGTCGCAAAAGCATAGATTACATCGAGTGAAAATGTTACAGTAAACCCATTAAACTCACCATGAAATAAACGAATGGAAAGAGAGATGATATTGGCAAAGCTGCACAGAACAGAAGAAAGTGACATCAGCAACTGATTCAGGATGACAAAAAATGACAGCATCAAAACACCGACTTTCATTCAAAACACTAAAATCAAAAGTCCCATAAAATAAGAAATCATGTGTGAAGACTAATGGACTTATCTATTTTATTTTATTTTTTCAAATTTGTCTATTTTTGAAATTTATTAATGATGAGATTTGCCTATGTAGATAAAAAAAAGAAGAAAAAACCTGAACACTCAAACAATCGAAAAGTCACCTAAACATTTTTACCCATACAACTTTTCGTCCCATAAAATAAGAAAAAAAAATACTTTAACACATTTTGCACATTATTTTTACTCTTTCATTAAAAAAAAACACTTGGGAAATGAATGTAGATACCTACCATTCTCCATAAATTATATCTGAGCATTCAAGAGAAAGATCAACCACTCACCCTAAGAGTTGACCTTTTTCCTGTTTTTCTTCAAGAAAAGAAAAAGGATAAACTGAAGTTTTCACAGTATGTGTATGAATTGCGCTACAAGATTTGAGAGACTAAAAGTTCTAACAAGAAAACTGTTGATGTTGAATGAATAATAAGAATAAAAGACAATAACTTGAAAAAGAAAGAACGTTCTTTAATGTTACTATACACATAAAGTTCTTTAATGTATAGAATTAATAGAAACAGAAACGGTCGTTTAACACAGTTAAGGTAAACATCGTTTAATAAGTGCGTTAGAATAAGCTCCAGTAATAGATGTGATATGTTTTTGTCTCGTGTTCTTTTCAGTAAAGGAATGACTTGAGAGCCAATGAACACAAAAAGGAGAAGACACTTTTGTAGTATAATGGTGAAAAGAGAGTGAAATGCTTACAAGCACAGAGCACGAGCATCCACACGATAAAAAGCTTTGTGAAGAGTACAGAATGTCCCTCACTCAACTCTTTCGCTTCGTCCACTTTACAACCTGGGCAGCTCTCGTAGTACTTCTTCTTCTCCAACAATGGCTGTTCAACATTCTCCTCTTCCATGTTTCTGATAGAACCCCACACTTCTTCTTTGTCTCAGCTCCCTTTTTCCTACACATTTTACATGCAGCATAATTCAAACCAAGAAAAGATCATCGTTTCGTAAACGACCAGTCAAAGTCACTTTTTCTTCAAGCTCATTTCGAAAAAGAGACAGGTTGAGGAAACAAACATACACACGACCAAAAAGAACACTCTCGGACCTTGTCGTAGGTTTGGCGGTGCAAGAATGAACATCACAAGTCCTTCTTTATACTCTAAAAGAAATTAGGAATTGTAACAGAGCTAAAAAGAATTGAAACTTCAAATATTTAATTTTTTTAATTTTAAAACAAGTAAATAGAATTTAGTGACTCAAATGTAGTTGTGACGACCAACCCCTTCCCCACAAATTACTTTCACTCTCTCCCACTCTAATTTTATCTTCCACTTATTTTAACAATTTCTTTTAATAACGTTTTGATAATATGGTTCCTTATTTGAAAGGGACTAGTGACAAGCTGTGTATAAACTGTTATAAAAAAATTATCAAAAATAGTTATTAAAGATATATTTTCTTTTTATTTTTATTCTAATGGTATTTTTATGTTTGATTTTAAAAGTGCATACAATAAATTTTAAAATTATAAAAATTATATAAAATAATATAAAATAAGTCTTATTCATTAAATTAATAACAATTACGTTAATTCTGCGCTGATGTGGGTACATCTTTTTCTATTTCCTCTTATTTTTCTTTTTTTTTCTTTTTTTTATTCCTCTCAACATTAATTAAATGGTGAAAGTGAGCCAACTATAACCTGGTTTTTTACGACATCTTATTAGTATTATATGGCAAGGAGTATTTTATGGTAACAATGACTCTTTGAAATTAAAAAATAATATTTTTGCAGGATACGATGGTGCCAAGGCTGACATATGGTTGTGTGGGTCATCCTCTACGTCCTCCTCACAAGGTTTTTACCCTTTCAGGATGATAATTTGGTTGCCATGTATAAGAAAATGGGTCTCGATATTTTGACACCATTTTAACACCGTCACGAAGTGTGATGTTATTGGTTCTTTTTTTTTAAATAACTAAAAAATGATGTCACGATTGAGGATGATATTTGAATTTTTGATTTCCATGTTTTCCCTTGTCCTGTTTCATTAGAGTTGAACAATCTCTCTCTTCACATTTTTCCATCTTTGTTCCATTTCTCCATCTTCGGTCTCATTATCGTTGCCCCTTCGAGTGTCGTTTTTGGGCTTTGCTCTCGTCATCGCCTATTCCCTGTCGTTGTCGTGCTTCGTGTTGGGGCAAATTAGCAAGTGTATCGAGTCGCACAAGTAATATAAAATGGTAAGACCAAGTATCGTATCCCAGAGGACTCTCGGCGCTGAACAGTTGTATGAAAACAAGATTAATTAAGACTTAAAATAAAAGAGATCATGAGTTTGGGATGCAAAAATAACAAAATAAAATAAAGATGCAATTGATCAATGATAAAGGAGCATAGAGATGAACGAAGGTTGATTATGAGATGGATATGTTGTTGGGGTTATATTTCACCAAGTTCCCTCTCGTGTATTGATAACGGTTGAAAAACCGTTATTTTCATGCATAAATTTGATATCAAAACACACCCTTTTGGCTTAGAATGAGCTTAGAATCAAGTAAAACTCTTAAGTTGAGTCATTTGAGAGTCAAAAGTTATTTTTAGAGATATTATGCTTGTTTTGCATTGTGTTTGCAGGGTTTTGACGAGAATTGGAGATGACTGAAAAGAAAGGTTGAAGGTCAAACGGTTGCAGTGCAGAAAAGTCAACCAGAATGCAGAAAAGTCAACCAGTCAACCAGAAAAGTCAACCAGAGTGCAGTTGACCAGCGCCTGGCGGTGGCCAGAAAGCGCCGGGCGGCCGTTTTTGGCGCTGGGCGGTCCTACGGCTTGAGGCAAAGCGTCGGGCGACCAATTTTGGCGCCGGGCGGTTCTCTGATGGGCCTGGGCTTGAATTTTGTTACTTTTCTTGGTTATAAATAGCCCTAGTGCTATTTCATTCTCATTCTTTTGACAGAAGAGGGCGGCCAGACCTACTTTTCACTCTCTGGAGAGGATCTCTTGGATGCTTAGGCTCATTTTCATCTTTTCTAGGGTTTTCTCTTCCATTCTTTCATTATTTTCATCTTGGTTCACCATGACAATGGTGAACTAAACCCTTTTGTTGTTGGGGGAACAATGTAATCTTTTGAAACTCTCTTTTATTGAAACTCTTGTTTAATTATATAATTGTCATATGCTTTGTTTATCGATTGTTGGGTTTCTCTTCTGTGCTTAAAGCTTTCATCGTTTAACTCATTCGATAACTGTTGTTTGTCTTTACTGATACGGGAACGTACGATAATGTCATGAACTGGGGGAAATTCCTTGATCAATGAAATACCACCTAGGGATAGAGAGGTAGGACAGTCAATTGTTTTTGCTTCTGTTCGGTAATGCATTGCTGGTTGCTAGGGGAGGCTAGGAATAACAAGCCGGTAATTAGTAATGTGCTCTTTTCGCTGAGGGATCAGGCTAAGGGTAGGCCAAGAGAGTTTGCATAACATTAGATAATAAAGAAAATTAAATAAGAGGAGTAGATAAGAGAGGGCGGATAAGATGAAATTGTAAACCCCCAACAACTCCACTCTCCCATACTCTTTTCGTCAATTGAATCAACGCATTGCATGTTTATTTTGTGTTCTTGCATCCACAACAATTAATTTTATTTCTTTACAAGTCTTATTATTTTAATTCACATGAACGATAAGGCCGTGAGTCCTTTGGGAGAGAACGATATCGGGTTCTACCGATTTTATTACTTGAAATGATCTGGTACGCTTGCCAGGGAGTCAACATGTATGTAAGAATTCTTCTTTATGCATTAATGCCAACGTCCCTCATAAATTACTTAAACCCGATCCCTCGGTAAATAAGTCTGTGCCTAATTACCAGTTCATACAATTCCTAGCATTCTTGGTAAAAAGATGTGAAGATCAAGAGGTTAAGACGACTAAGACTCAAACCCTCATCCCTGAGCAATATAACCCTTAGAGTAATTTAACAAGAACATGAATTGAAAGGAACCTCCCGACACTGATGCAATTCATAAATAATCCTATTGTATAAGCAAGAATAAAAACAGATGAATTACTCTAACAATTAATGAAAAAACATATGGAATTAAGAATCAAAACAAATACATGAGAGTTTACAAGGTTACATCATTCCCCTAACAACAAATAGAAATTAGTTCCCCATAGACATGGAGGAACTCTATGAACAATGGAAGAAAGAATGAGAATGGAAGATTAAGAATAGGCTAAGAGTGTATTGCTATGCTCTTCTTTGTCAAGGATGCAAAACCTAGAGCTCATAGGGTCCTTTAAATAGTGTCAGAGGTATGCCAGAGCAAGGCCCGGTCCAAAAGAATCAAAACGGAGCAGAAACAGGGCCTGATCCATGAAATTCGATGCCTAGGCGGTCCAAGAGGACGCTCGGGCGGTCAACAGTGCTCATGTAAGGCCCAGGCGTTTTTGTGGACGCCCAAGCTTCGAGCCCTGCTGCCCGGGCAGCCAACGTCGATTTTCTGGCGCTCTGGTTGACTTTTCAACATTCTGGTTGTCTGGTGGACTTTTCTGATTGACTGGTCGACTTTTTTGGTTGACTAGCTGACTTTTCTGCATTCTGGTTGACTTTCCTGCATTCCATCTCATTAATACTTCAACCCTTCTTTCAAATCATTCCAATAGCCTACAAAATCAAGGGAATTAGTCAAAAAATCATTAAGTTCCACCTCAACTCCTTATTCATAAAACTAAAGCAAAAACATGAGTTCAAGCAAGTTTCTAAGCAGAAAAGGCTGATTTTAGTATCAAAATTACATCACAAATAACATTGTTTTAAACCATTATCACAACCACAAACTTAGAACTTTGCTTGTCCTCAAGCAAACAGAATGTAACTCAGCTTTTCAGAACAATCACTACAATGACTCAACCTTTTTAAAAAACTTTTGCTTTCAAGACAACGAGTCACTTTTATCAATTCAGCATAAAGATCTCAGTCAAGATGTGCAGATGCCTCAATTCAAACAAAGTCACTATGATGCTCAAACATTTTCAACAGGTGTTATCCTTAAGAATGATCAATCAACCAAGCAGAGATGCAATCAAAAATTCAAAGAACCATTCCTCACCTAGGAAAGTGTTTTACTCAAGCACTCAAAAGTATATCACTCAAGTACTCAAAAAGTGTTTCACTCAACTCAAAGGTGTATAGTGAGGTGTTTCATTCTGCTATCACAATGTTACACAAATTAATTTTTCCTTTTATTTAACTACAATCAAACATACTCACAAACAAGTCATCATCACAAGGGCTTTTCAAGATTTGTAACTTGGTTAGGCTAAGAAGGAAATTAGTTTTTTTGGTCAGCAAAGTTCTTTGAGTTAAGAGAGACATTTATGAATTTATCATTCAAGAACAACTCTCTTTCTTTTTCCCAGCTTTCCCTTACAGTGACCTCTTTCTTTTCTTTTTTAATTTTCTTTTCTCACTTTTTCTTTCCTTTTGCCTTTACTTTTCACTTGCTTTTTTTTTATTGCTCACTGACTAAAGAAGTGGGCTGTTACTTGGCAACCCTAAACTTGAACCTTTATCAGTACCTTATCAAATGTTCTCAACTTAACTCAAGGTAGAGATTTTCAAAACATGCATAAGGTTCAAGGTTCAAGGGTTAGAACAAATTGTTCTCTTTTTAGTGGGCAAAAATTTTGTGAAGGCCAAAAGAATAAGGGATAACAAAAAATGGCCTTGATCATATGAAACCTGCAAGCAAGTAGTTCAATCACAGAAAATTTGGGCAAAATCATTCATGCTTCAAAAGTAATAACAATTATATAAACACAACTCTGAAGCCCAAAACTCACACAGGTAAACTCGCAAGTCTCAAAATTCAGAAAAACATCCTGCTCAGAATCTCAGTCGAACTTTTATCTCAAGCACCTATTTCACATATTGTGAGCCATCACCTATATCACATCATGCATCATCTCAACATCAATCAAACACTAGAATCTCATAAAGAAATATTCACAAAAAAAAGAGTATATATTTGAATCAAAGTAGTTAAGTTCATTCAAGCAAAACACAATAAAACAAAAACAAAAATTAAAAATTAAAAGTAAAGTTCAGAGAACTGGGTTGCCTCCGAGCAAGCACTTCTTTAACGTCACTAGCTTGACCCAGTCTCCATCATCATAGCATCCATCAGTAGATGCTGTTAGTAACATCCATTAGTAGATGTCTAATCATATAACATCCATCAGTAGATGCTAACTTTTCTTGTCTTCATTTGTATCCCTCAGTAGACACCAATCTTTCTCATCTTCATTGGCATCCATTAGTAGATGCCTAATCACCTAACATCCATTAGTAAATGTCTAGTCACCATCTTTTCCATAGCAGCAGCCATCAGTAGATGCTCTCTCAAACTCTTCCAGCATCCATCAGTAAATCCGAATCTTTCTCATCAACATCGTTCAATAGATGTTAATCTTTCTCTTCTTCATCAGTATCCATCAATAGATGTTGTCAATACTGCCATCAGAAGCAGCGCATAACCTAAAAAAAACCTAAACACACGAAAACAAAATCAAATCCAAACCACACAAATAGTAAAAAAAAATAAAGTAAACAAATAAAATAAGACAAAATAAAGTAAAATAAAATAAAATAAAATAAATTAAAACGAAATAAAATAAAATAAAATAAAATCAAATCAAATCAAATAAATTAAAATAAAATAAGATGAAATCAAATCATATCAAATAAAATAAAATAAAATAATATCAAATCAAATCAAATCAAATAAAAATAAAATAAAATAACATAAAACAAAGATAAAAAAAAATCAGGAACTTGATTCAAGATATTTTTTTTTCTTTTTGTTGACTTTTTTTAGGAATTTAATATAACCAGGAACTTGTTCCAATGTCCCAATCATAGGAACTTTAATCTCCAATTTCTTGAAGATTTCCATGAAACGCTCAAACTGTTTCTCCTTTTTCTTCTTATGATCCTTCTTTGGGTGATGAAGGGTTTTTCATATGATTCTTTTGTTTTGCTTTCACCCTTCCCCTCTTTCTTTTTCTCCAAGGGACACTACTTAGGGCACAAAGGACTTTTTTCAATTTTTTTCTTTTGTCTTTCAACCCCTTCTTTTTCTTCCTCTACATCCTTCTCTTTTTCTTCTCTCTCTATTTTTATCTCATCCTCTTTCTTTTCTTCTTCTTTTTCTCTCTCCTCATATGACACCTTGTCACTTTCAATGACAACATCTCTGCATTCCTTATCAGGATCATCTCTCAAATAACTCTCAAGATTATCCAACTCTTGAATTTTGAATTTATACTACGCCTCTATCCTTTCGGATGCTACTTGAATGCTTTCCTGAATTGAGAGAGATTCCTACATGAACCACTAGAGGGTCTCTTCAAGCTTTGTAGCACTGTTAGCTTGTGGTGGTCAAGTGAATAGTCCACCAACTTACCCATATTGAATTTGATTTATGCTTGAGTGAGGTTCCCACCAGTAGTTGAAATTATCTTGGTAGAATTGTATCCTTGTTAGATCATATTGTGAGGCCTGTGAAATTTTCTCTAGGGAAGGTTCTCTATATGATCTATCTCCTTTAGGCCTCCTTCAAGTCCCTGCACAAAAATTCTAGAGAGAGATTGTAAGTACAAAGATAAAAATAAGAAAAAATTAAAAATGGGAAAAATAAAAAATAAGAAAATAAAATAAAGTCAAAATTAATCAAGAATCACACAAATAAAATAGCTTAAACCGTGAGTCCCCAGCAACGGCGCCAAGTGTACCGAGTCGCATAAGTAATATAAAATGGTAAGACCAAGTATCGTATCCTAGAGGACTCTCGGCACTGAACAGTTGTGTGAAAACAAGATTAATTAAGACATAAAATAAAAGAGATCATGGGTTTGGGATGCAAAAGTAATAAATAAAATAAAGATGCAATTGATCAATGACAAAGGACCATAAAGATGAATGGAGGTTGATTTATATGAGATGGATATGTTTTTGGGGTTAGATTTCACTAAGTTCCCTCTCATGTATGTAAGAATTCTTCTTTATGCATTAATGCCAACGTCCCTCACTAAATTACTTAAACCTGATCCCTCGGTAACTAAGCCTGTCCCTAATTACCAGTTCATACAATTCCTAGCATTCCTGGTAAAAAGATGTGAAGATCAAGAGGTTAAGACGACTAAGACTCATCATACCTTCATCCTTGAGCAATATAACCCTTAGGAGTAATTTAACAAGAACCTGAATTGAAAGGAACCTCCCGGCACTCATGCAATTCATAAATAATGCTATTGTATAAGCAAGAATATGAAATTACTCTAATAATTAATGAAAAAGCATATGGAATTAAGAATCAATTCAAATCCATGAGAGTTTACAAGGTTACATCATTCCCCTAACAACAAATAGAAATTAGTTCCTCATAGACATGTGGGAACTCTATAGATAATGGAAGAAAGAATAAGAATGGAAGATTAAGAATAGGCTAAGAGTGTATTGTTATGCTCTTCTCTGCCAGGGCTGCAAAAACTAAATCCCCAAGGGTCCTTTAAATAGTGTCAGAGGCGTGCCAGAGTAAGGCCTGGTCCAAAAGAATCAAAACAAGCAAAAACAGGGCAGGAAAAGGGTCTGATCCCTGAAATTCGATCCCTAGGTTGTCCAAGAGGACGCCCGAGCGGTCAACAGTGCTCATGTAAGGCCCAGGCGTTCATTTGGATGCCCAAGCTTCGAGCCCTGCATCCCGGGCGGCCAACGTCGATTTTCTGGCGCTCTGGTTTACTTTTCAGCATTCTGGTTAACTAGTTGACTTTTTTGGTTGACTGGTTGACTTTTCTGCATTCCCACTCCTTAATACTTCAACCCTTCTTTCAAATCATTCCAATAGCCTACAAAATCATGGGAATTATTCAAAAAAACATTAAGTTCCACCTCAACTCTCTTATTCATAAAACTAAAGTAAAAACATGAGTTCAATAACGTTTCTAAGCAGAAAAGGGTGCTTTTAGAATCAAGATTACATCACAAATAACGGTGTTTTAAACCGTTATCATAACCCCAAACTTATAACTTTGCTTGTCCTCAAGCAAACAGAATGGAACTCAGCTTTTCAGAACAATCACTACAATAACTCAACCTTTTTAAAAAGCTTTTTCTTTCAGGATTAAAAACTTAGAACTTTTATCATTTCAACATAAAGATCTCAGTCAAGATGGATGTCTCAATTCAAACCAAGTCATTGTGATGCTCAAACATTTTCAACAAGTGCTATCCTTAAGAATGATCAATCAACCAAGCAGAGATGCAATCAGAAATTCAAAGAACCATTCCTCACCAAGGAAAGTGTTTCACTGAAGCACTCAAAAGTATATCACTCAAGTACTTAAAAGTGTTTCACTCAACTCAAAGGTGTATAGTGAGGTGTTTCACTCTACTATCACAGTGTTACACAAATTATTTTTTCCTTTCATTTAACCACAATCAAACATACTCACAAGTACGTTATCATCACAAGGGCTTTTCAAGGCTTGTAACTTGGCTGGGCTAAGAAGGAAATTGGTTTTTTTGCTCAGCAAAGTTCCTTGAGTTAAGAGAGACATTTATGAATTTATTATTCAAGAACAACTCTCTTTCTTTTTCCCAGCTTTCCCTTACAGTGACCTCTTTCTTTCATTTCTTAATTTTCTTTTCTCACTTTTTCTTTTCTTTTGCCTTTACTTTTCACTTGCTTTTTCTTTTGATTGCTCATTGACTAGAGAAGTGGGTTGTTACCTGGCAACACCAAACTTGAACCTTTATTAGTACCTCATCAAATGTTCTCAACTTAGCTCAAGATATAGATTTTTAAAAAGGTTTTTCAAAACATGCATAAGGTTCAAGGTTCAAAGGTTAGAACAAATTGTTCTCTTTTTAGTGGGCAAAAATTTTGTGAAGGCCAAAAGAATAAGGGATAACAAAGGATGACCTTGATCATATGGAACCTGCAAGCAAGTAATTCAATCACAAAAAATTTGGGCAAAATCATTCATGCTTCCAAAGTAATAACAATTATTTAAAAACAACTCTGAAGCCCAAAACTCTCATAGTTAAACTCACAAGTCTCAAAATTCAGAAAAACATCTGGCTCAGTATCTCAATCAAACTTTTATCTCAAGCACCTGTTTCACATATTGTGAGTCATCACCTATATCACATCATGCATCATCTCAACATCAATCAAACACTAAAATCTCATAAAGAAATATTCATAAAAAAAAATAGAGCATAGTTGAATCAAAGCAGTTCAGTTCATTCAAGCAAAGCACAATAAAACAAACAAAAATTAAAAATTAAAAGTAAAGTTCAGAGAACTGGGTTGCCTCCCAACATGCGCTTCCTTAACGTCACTAGCTTGACCCAGTCTCCATCATCATAGCATCAATCAGTAGATGTTGTTAGTAACATCCATCAGTAGATATCTAATCACATAACATCGATCAGTAGATGTTAATTTTTCTTGTCTTCATTGGTATCCCTCAGTAGACACCAATCTTTCTCATCTTCATTGGCATCCATCAGTAGATGCCTAATCACCTAACATCTATCAATAGATGTCTAGTCACTATCCTTTTCCATAGCAGCATCCATCAATAGATGCTCTCTCAAAATCTTCCAGCATCCATCAGTAGATGCGAATCTTTCTCATCAACATCCTTCAGTAGATGTTAATCTTTTTCTTCTTCATCAGCATCCATCAGTAGATGCTGTCAGTATTGCCATCAGAAGCAGCACATAACCTAAAACAAAACTTAAACACACAAAAACAAAATCAAATCCAAACTACACAAATAATAAAAAATATAAAATAAAACAGAATAAAATAAAATAATAAAAAGTATAATAAAATAAAATAAAATAAAACGAAATAAAATAAAATAAAATCAAATCAAATAAATTAAAATAAAATAAGATGAAATCAAATCAAATAAATTAAAATAAAATAAGATGAAATCAAATCAAATCAAATAATATGAAATCAAATCAAATAAAGATAAAATAAAACAAAATAAAAGATAAAAAAATCAGGAACTTGGTCCAAGATATTTTTTTTTTCTTTTTGTTGAATTTTTTTGAGAATTTAATATAACAGGAACCTGTTGCAGTGTCCCAATCATAGGAACATGCATGAGAAGGAAGTTTGTGCCTCTAACAATTAAAAGGAATCTAGAATTAATGAGAGATAGTATTCAAGAGGGAAAAATATTTCTTGAGAGTTTAAATGACCATGGCTTCATTAGAAGAGAATTAGTATTTGGAGCCAAACTTAAAGAGCTCAAGGATAAGAAAAGGGAAAGAGAGATTAAAAGAAGAGAGCAAGAGAGAAAATAGGAAGAAAGGAGAGAAGAAGAGAAGAGAGAAGAAGAGAAGAGAGAAGAAGAGAGAAGAAAAGAGGAAGAGATAAAAGAGGAAGAAAAGAAGAGAGAATTGTAAGAGCGAGAAAATAGAGAGAAGGAGCAATTGTTATTGAGGGCAACTTCTACTCTTACCATAACCATGGAACCTAAAAGGGAAGGTTTTCTATTCTTTACTTCTTTTCCAATTATTGTTCAATCTTCAAACATTATTCTCTCTTTCATGTCAATTGCCATTCCATATTCAATGAAAACTTTTACAAAATATGGCAATTCAAATCTTGAGTTATTGTTATCTTTAAGAAAACAAGTAACTCAAGACAATATTGAATTTGGACTTCTAAAATTTTCAAAGATGACAAATCAAAATACTAGGAGTCATTATTCTCTTGTGTTTGTAGAAAATTTCTTCTTTGGATCGATATTAATTGAAGATATATTTGATGCATATTGCAGATTCGTGTTTGATCTAGGAGGAAGAAAAGTGGATCTAAAAGAATAAGGCCACTCCAAGATGGCCATGCTTCCAGGACTGTGTGGAGCTTCTTCATAAGGCAATTGCCAGATTTGAGACAAATCTTTTTTTTTAGAGGGAGGGTATGATGGAATCCTTCCTGACACAGTCCTCTTTTGTCACATTTTTACATTTTATTGTACACGTAGTGTAGCTTCCAAGGAGCATGGGTTACTATAAATACCCAACTCCTCTCTTGTATTCCTTACTTTTGAGATTAATGAGCATTAGCTTTTCTGAATCAGAAAATAATTCTCTCTTGAAAGTCATAGGCTAGAGAGTCCAAAGATTCCCTCTAGCCACCTTCCAACCACCTCTTTCATCTCTCATTTTCCATTTCCACTGTGCTCCATATTTCTTTCTCTTCCACGCTACACATTATTTCCACCAATCCGCTTCAGACGCATCATCGGCCACGTCTCCACAGCGCACGCGTCAGCTTTCCGCATTTTGACCTCTCTCGCATCAGAAACACATTCTCATTTCTCACGTTATCACTCTCATGTCATCGTCTTCGAGAGCCATTCTCTCGAGAGAGAACTCTTCACAAATTCACTTCTTCATCTCCCGTCAGCATCATTTTCTCACTGCCTTCTCCATCTTTACCAATTGAACATCATCTCCACTTTTCCACCGAACAACTTCCTCCAAACTTAGGGTTTTTCCCTTCCTTCACTATTTCTTCACATTTTGACTGATTAAACCTGCATTTGCTCCAATCTAGTCCATCTTCACCGTTTAAAACACCATTTCCACCGATTAATCGGTCAGTTTAGGTTTTCCTCACTTTCTAGAATTCGTTCACCGTTCGTTTTTCTCGTCTTTAGCTTCCTAGGGTTTCCTTGAGTTCATTCTCGGTTTCCTCAGTTTTCAATTGAGTCAATCCTTCGATCTCGAGTTACCTATCATTCCGCTGCGTCTTTTGTTTGTCGGAGAAGCTTCAAGGAGGTCCGAATTGGGTTCCCACAGCTCCAATCGATGTTCTCCTCAAGGTGTCTTCCATCACTACACAAAAATTCTAGAGAGAGATTGTTAGTATAAATATAAAAGAAGAAAAATAAAAAATCAGGGATTGAAAAATAAAAATTAAAAATGGGAAAAATATAAAATAAGAAAATATAATAAAGTCAAAATTAATCAAGAATCACACAAATAGAATAGCTTAAACCGTGAGTCCCCAACAACGGCGCCAAACACTTGTTGGGGCAAATCGGTAAGTGTACTGAGTCGCACAAGTAATATAAAATGGTAAGACCACGTATCGTATCCCAGAGGACTCTCGGCGCTGAACAGTTGTGTGAAAACAAGATTAATTAAGACTTAAAATAAAAGAGATCATGGGTTTGGGATGCAAAAATAATAAATAAAATAAAGATGCAATTGATCAATGACAAAGGACCATAAAGATGAACAGAGGTTGATTTATATGAGATGATATGTTGTTGGGGTTAGATTTCACCAAGTTCCCTCTCATGTATGTAAGAATTCTTCTTTATGCATTAATACCAACGTCCCTCACTAAATTACTTAAACCCGATCCCTCGGTAAATAAGTCTGTCCCTAATTACCAGTTCATACAATTCCTAGCATTCCAGGTAAAAAAGATGTGAAGATCAAGAGGTTAAGATGACTAAGACTCATACCCTCATCCTTGAGCAATATAACCCTTAGGAGTAATTTAACAAGAACCAGAATTGAAAGGAACCTCCCGGCATTCATGCAATTCATAAATAATGCTATTGTATAAGCAAGAATAAAAACAGATGAATTACTTTAACAATTAATGAAAAAGCATATGGTATTAAGAATCAATTCAAATCCATGAGATTTTACAAGGTTACATCATTCCCCTAACAACAAATAGAAATTAGTTCCCCATAGACATGGGGGAACTCTATGAACAATAGAAGAAAGAATGAGAATGGAAGATTAAGAATAGGATAAGAGTGTATTGTTATGCTCTTCTCTGCCAGGGCTGCATAACCTAGATCCCCCAAGGTCCTTTAAATAGTGTCAGAGGCATGCCAGAGCAAGGCCCGGTCCAAAAGAATCAAAACAGAGGAGAAATAGGGCAGAAACAGGGCCTGATCCATGAAATTCGACGCCCAGGTGGTCCAAGAGGACGCCCGGCCGGTCAACAGTGCTCATGTAAGGCTGAGGTGTTCATTTGGACGCCCAAGCTTCGAGCACCGCCGCCTGGGCGGCCAAATCCACCGTTCGGGCGGCCAACGTCGATTTTCTGGCGCTCTAGTTGACTTTTCAGCATTCTGGTTGACTGGTTGACTTTTCATCATTTTTGTAGCTTGTACATATTGGTTTGGATATCTGAGATATAATTTCAAAAACGTAGCGGAAGAGTGTTTCCAATTTTGTTTGAAATTGTTGATAATCTAAGTGGATTGGGTAATTATTGTTGGGGTAGTTTAGTGTATTGTTTTTTGGTATGTAGTTTTTTCAAAGCTTCAGATGGTTTGAAGAAAGGAAAAGGTACAACGAACGTTTATGTTGATGGTTGCACTTACATGCTGCAGGTAATTTATATGAATTGATTTAGAATGTCAATTTGTATTTTGGGTTGCATTGTGTTTTTGACCAAATGTTGAGATGAAATTTATTTTTAGGTATGGTTAGGGATGGCAAAAAAACCCGTGCCCATGGGTATCCGTGGATTAAACCCGTTGTGCATTAAACCCGTGCTCCTTATCGGGTCGGGTTTGGGTTTTGCATTATTCGTACCCGTGGGTACCCGTTACCCGCTCAGAAGTTAAAATTACATCTTTGTCCTTAGTTTAAATTAAGTTTTATGATTGTGTCTTTGTTTTCTCAACAACTATTTAAAAATATTACGAAACAGACAACCTATCTCTTTCATTTTATTTGTCTTCTTTGTTTTCTCAACAAACTTTCTTCTTTCATTTTCATTTATTCTCTAATTTTCTACAAAACCCAATCACGGTACAACAACGTTGCCCCTCTCCTAGATTCTCTCTTTATTTAAATTCTAACCATTTAACCCATCTCAAACTCCCTCTGCATAAACACTTTCCCCACACATACTTTAATTTCCTCTGCATAAGTCCCCTTTCTTCCTCCCACCATTCTCTTTTTATTTTACTTTTCTCAATTAACTTTCTTTCCATCTACCACATTTTCTCTTCCCTTTTTATTAAATATTGCAGCCCACACTAAAAATACATCTTATTATTCTTTATTTTATTCTCTTCTCTTCTTTAACTCCAGACACAGTAACTTTAACTTAAAATTTAAAACATTCTAAAATTAAATTTACAGTTATAATTTTTTTTAAATATTTGCAGGTTTAAAATGGGTATCCAACGGGTACCCGCGGGTTGAAAAAAATCCACGGGTTTTTTTACGGCGGGTAGCGAGGCGGGTAGTGGGTACAATTTTACCCAGCGGGTAGGGTTGTGGGTACGCACTATTCGTGCCCGACCCGACCCATTACCATCCCTAGGTATGGTTTTGTGAGAATTTCATTCCTCCATAAGGTCCAATAGGGAAATTTCCTAGAATATTGCATTAGATGAATATACATTTGGGAGAAAACATCGTGAAAGGAGTTATGGAGACGGGTGTGGTATGTGGTTAATTGGTTCATTGTTTATGATATATGTCTTGATAGTATGATAACAATTGTTGAATTTCAGGTTCATCATGATGTTGATTTTTGTACAATGAAGGATAACAAGGATCAAAAGGATGACCAACCAAGACCAAAAATGAAAGACAAGAAACCATCAGCAAAGAAGATACTGAAAAGAAAACGTAGAGAGAGTTTTATGCGTACTATAGAAAACGCACTGGTAATCGTTTATAGTAGGCTTGTAAACTTTTACGCGAAAGAAAATTGAGATTTGTACAAAAACTTCTATTGCAGGAACCAATTCTTAGTACATAGGGGACCAGAGTCTAAATTTTTCAATTTTTTTCAAAGATTCAATTGCTTTGGTGTGTTCTTGTTGTTTAGGTGAGATTTTAGTGTGATCAATCATGTTTGGGTACACCCTGTTGGGGATAGGAAAAAATTATGTTGAGTTCAAGTACTTGGCTAAAGTCCTGAACCAAGTGCAACACAAAAGGCACTGGTAATCAATTACAGATGCCGTGTAAACCTTTACGTGAAAGAAAATTGAGATTTGTACAAAAAGTTGTGATGCAGGAGTCAATTTTTAAAACATAGGGGACTAGTGTATGGAGTTTTCATCATTTTTGCAAAGATGCAACTGTTTTGGTGTCTTTTTGTTGTTTAGGTGTGATTTTAGTATGATCAATCATGTTTGGGCACCCCATGTTGCAGATACAAATCAATTTCGTCAGTTCACCCTACATCATTCAATCGAAGAAACCATAAAGATATTTATAATGAAATATAAAAATTACAGGACTTGAACGTAAATTCATTTTTTCTTTTCTGATTCACACCGATATTGGGTGGTTAACATTACAGCTACATCCATTAATGTGAACTTCTACTATAATATCATGGAAATGGTGGTCAACCTCGAAGACAACAACGTCTCCTTCCTTCAAGCCATATTGGATGCAAAATTCTTTCCAACCTTTTTCAAACTTTGTTGAATTCCTAGTATGTGAAACCAAAACCTTGCACATGATGCCATCCTTATGACCAAGAAGCACAACCTTTGTGAAGCCTTTGTTCCTAATTTCATTCCCAAATGCAGTACGCAAGTCCTGTGAAACAATCAATATGAAGTGAATGACATTGCGAAATTATATTATTCATCAAAAATAATTTGGGAAATTTGAAGTATTGCTTACGTACCAAATGACTTCCTTCACATTGTGATTTAGTCGATTTGATAGCGAATAATGAGGACTGAGGATCATAAGTACACCGATCAATGAAATATTCCCTACTCTTGTCAGTGCAAGGACCAAAATCCTGTAGTGATACGTTTGAAAATAAGAATAATATAACACACTTGAAGAAAATTATAACAAAACAACATGTTTATCAAATCATTGGGGTGGATGGTGAAAAACTCCCACAAGATTGTTGACATTCCTACGCTTGAAGATGCAGCCATGATTTCGAAAAGAAGAAAATATAAGTGTTTATATGTTTGTCTTTGTTCATTTCACAAATACTTCAAAAACAAATTTATAGTTCCTTAAGTTGTTTGTTGAATAGTTCCAACACTTTTGGTCAAAGCACTGCATTAAATGTTGGAGAAATAGTCATATTTGACCATGTTGAATGGCTTTGGGAAATTGTTTGACCGTTGAATGCCTTTTAATGTACCATTATTCCAGTCAAACCGTTTCACCAACCAAGGAATCAAAATTTAATGCTCCTTAAAACAATTAACCACCCAACTGTTGAAGATGGTGAATGCATTTCGTATCATTTATTACGATTGGATCTTAATTTGAAATCAAACATGGTCATTTCCTTTACTTTCATTGATTAGTATACGAAAGTAATTGAAAATCAAACATGGTCAGTGTCTTTCCTTTCACTAATTGGTATGAGAAATTACATTTCAAATCATGTTTAGGAACCCCAATATTCAGCAAAAGGAACAAAGGTTATGAGATGAATTAGGTAGGCGACGTGGTGCAACCTCTGCATGAAAAAAATAGCATGTAATCGTTTATAGCTTTATAGTAAACGATTACACGAGAAAAAAATTAGGATTTGTACACATTCTGGTACTGCAGGAGCCAGTTTTGACAACATAGGTGACCATCGTCTAAAATTATAGTTATTCGGCATAATTCGAATTTTTTTGACTTGATTTCGTTGTTTAAGTATGAGTACATTGTTACAAGTCATGTTTGTGAACCCCAATATACATAAAAGTATCAATGTTTATGAGATGGGCAACTTGTAATCGTTTACAGGTACTTGGTAAACGATTGCACAAGGAAAATTCAGGATTTGTACACAAACTCATACTATAGGAGCCAGTTTTGACAACATAGGTGTTTATAGTCTAAAATTATAGTTATTTGGCATAATTCAAATTTTTTTGACTTGGTTTCGTTGTTTAAGTATGAGTACATTGTTACATGTCATGTTTGTGCACCCTAGTATACATAAAAGTATCAATGTTTATGAGATGGGCAACTTGTAATAGTTTATAGGTACGTGGTAAATGATTACACGAGGAAAATTCAGGATTTGTACACAAACTCGTACTTGTTAGCGGATTGGAAAGTGTACCAAATTGTATCAAGTAATAAAAATGGTAAAACTCATTATCGTTCTTCCCATGAGACTCTAAAGGCCTTATCGTTCGCGTGAATCGAAATCGTAAGACTTGCGGAAAAAAAATCAATAATTGTGGTGGATGCAATGACAGAAAATAAATATGCAATGTGATTCAATTGACAAGATTTAGGCAATGGATGAATGAAGTTGTTGGGGGTTTACAATTTCATCTAATCCTCTCTCTTTTATTTCCTCCTCTTGTTTAAATAGCTTTATTATCTAATTGCATGCAAACTTTCTTGGCCTCCCCTTAACCTGATCCCTCGGCGAAAAGGGCCTATTACAAATTACCGGTTTGCTATCCCTAGCCTCCCCTAGCAACTAGCAACGCATTACAAACAGAAGCAAATACAATTGGTCGTCCTACTCCCCTATCCCTAGGTGGTATTGCTTAACCAAGGAAAATCTCACCATTTCGTGCCATTATTGTACGTCCCCATATCAATAAAGTTAAAGATCAATTACCGAATGAGTTAAACGATAAAGGCATTAAGCACAGTATGAGAATCCAACAATTGATAATAAACGCATATGAAAAACATATAATTCAAACAAGAGTTTCAATAAACGAGAGTATCAAAAGATTACATTGTTCCCCCAACAACAAAAAGGGTTTAGTTCACCATAGTCATGGTGAACCATGATGAAAATAATGGAAGATATGGAAAGCAAACCCTAGAAAAGACGAAAAGGAGCGTAAGCATCCAAGAGTGCAAAGTAGGTCTGGCCGCCCTCCTCTGTCAAAAGAATGAATTGGAATTCGTAACAGGGCTATTTATAGGTGAGAAGCGCAGTAGAAAAATAGGCCCAAGCCCAGCTGACCACCGCCCGGCGTCACACTTTGCCGCCTGACGGTGGACCCTAAATCGCACCACCGCCCGGCGGTAGGGGTCTGCCGCCCGGCGGTTTCCCTCGTGCCACAAAACCGCCCGGCGTTAGGGGTTTGCCGCCCGTCGTCCACTGCTGGTGTCTTCTCCTCCCGTCTGACCGCCCCGCGCCAGGGGTCTACCGCCGGGCGGTACCTAGACTCTTCTTTTCTTTGATTTTCTCGCTTTTCTTGAGTCTATGACCTTCATCTTTATTCCCAATATTCACTTCTGTCAATTTTGCTGCAAAACAAGCATAAAATCGCTAAAAACAACTTTTGACTCTCGATTGACTCATTTATTGAGTTTGGTTTGATTTCAAGCTCATTCTAAGCAATAAAGGGCGTAATTTAGTCCAAATTAGCATATGAAAATAACGGTTTTCAACCGTTATCACAACCCCAATCTTAGAAATTTGCTTGTCCTCAAGCAAAACAAAACAAAACCAAAAAAACAAAACCAAAAAAACAAAACAGAGCTTGACTTTCTACCCTTTCATCCAATGATTCAACATTTCCAAAGTACATGACAAGACTTACTCAATTTCAGATAATAGTGAACTCAAATCAAGATGCATGCTTGTTCTCAACTTAATTTAGCTCATGCGTTCCTCCACAGATGCTATACAGTATGAATGATCAGTTCACTAAACAAAAAAAATGCAATCATGAACTTTAGAAGTTCTCACCAAGCAAGTGTTTCACTCAATCACTCAAGTGTTTAGGGTAGCACTGCACTCTTTATTGTTCACAAGTCACATGAAATAAAATTGCCATTCATCTTAAAACAATCAACATCTTTCCATGAAAATGCCATCAAAAGGACTTTTCCAAGGCTTATAATGAGGTCGGGCTATCAAGAAAAATTGGTTTTTCTGGATCACAAAATTCTTGAGTCAAAAGAACTATTTCATCAATGAAAAGGTTCAAGTTTAAGCTCTCTCTTTGTCACCAATTTCTCTCATTCCCAGCTTCTTCCCTTTTTCTTTTTCATTGAGCTCATCTTCATGCTTTTATTCTTTTCTTTTCTTTTTCTCTACTCATGTATTTTTCTTTTCAACATTTGAGCTCAATGCTTTTCTTTTGCCTTTCCATTTTTCCCATGCAAAAACTTGAACCTTTTCATTCCATACAATTATTCTCAACCCAACTCAAGATAAATACTTTCAAATCAAAGGGTTTCATCCTGTTTTAGGCTAAGGTTAAAAAAAGATATAATCTTTAAAGCATGTTGGGTGAAAGTTTGGCTAGAAAAGGGTTTTCAAACATGGCCTTGATCATTTGACATTCACACAAAAATCAATCAATCATAAAGATTAAGGCAATAAAAGCTATGCTTCAATATGAACAATACATACAACAATAAAATCTCTGGGGCTCAATACCTCACAGAACATGCTTTCTCACGCACAGTCATTTATACATCCTGCTTAGCATCATGACCACAATCATACTTCATCACACATCTGTTTCATAGGATGTTAACATGCACACAACTCAATAATCATTCACATCAGATCATCAACAAATAACTCATCATGCAAAGAAGTTAGAGTAAACATCTTTAGAAGGAATATTCAAGTCAAGCATACACACTGAAAAATAAAATTTTAACCTATTCTAAAAATTTAAAATGCAAAAGTGAAAGAAGAAAAAAGAAGAAAAGAAGAAAAAATCCGGTCTATAATATGGGCATCTATCAGTAGATGCACTCAACCATCCCATGTTGTCATCTGAGTCCTCCTGACTCTCATCCTCAGTATCCTCAAAGTCATCTCCATCTGTGTTTGGTGCTCTGCCTGCACCAAAACCACTACTCTGTCCCTGCTCCTGAGGCCAAGCCACTGCTGCATGATACTCATCCATAGTCCACCTATGTACTGGTGGCTGATCATACATCCTGATTATCATCTCAGCAGTTGCTGTCTGCCCCCTGTAAAGAGCCTCCATCCTAGCCTCCATCATGGACATAGACATGTCCCACATCTGAAATGGTTCTGCATGCTGTGCTGGATCATCAAGCACCTGATCCTGCTGTGATGTAGCTCTCCTACGACGTCCCCTGGGTGATGCTCTTGCTTCTCCTCCCTCAGCACAGTACTGCTGAAAGTAAGCAACATCGATAAAACTCTTGGGTATCAATAAAGTCAAAGATCAATTACCGAATGAGTTAAACGATAAAGGCATTAAGCACGGTATGAGAATCCAACAATTGATAATAAACGCATATGAAAAACATATAATTCAAACAAGAGTTTCAATAAACGAGAGTATCAAAAGATTACATTGTTCCCCCAACAACAAAAAGGTTTTAGTTCACCATAGTCATGGTGAACCAAGATGAAAATAATGGAAGATATGGAAAGCAAACCCTAGAAAAGACGAAAAGGAGCCTAAGTATCCAAGAGATCCTCTCCAAAGAGTGCAAATTAGGTATGACTGCCCTCCTCTGTCAAAAGAATGAATTGGAATTCGTAACAGGGCTATTTATAGGTGAGAAGCGCAGCAGAAAAATAAGCCCAAGCCCAGCTGACCACCGCTCGGCGGTAGGGGTCTACCGCCCGGCGGTTTCCCTCGTGCCGCAAAACTGCCCCACGTTAGGGTTCTGCCGCCCGACGTCCACTGCTGATGTCTTTTCCTCCTGTCTGACCGCTCGGCGCCAGGGGTCTACCACCGGGCGGTACCTAGACTCTTCTTTTCTTTGATTTTCTCGCTTTTCTTGAGTCTATGACCTTCATCTTTATTCCCAATCTTCACTTCTGTCAATTTTGCTGCAAAACAATGCAAAACAAGCATAAAATCGCTAAAAACAGCTTTTGACTCTCGACTGACTCATTTATTGAGTTTTGTTTGATTTCAAGCTCATTCTAAGCAATAAAGGGCGTAATTTAGTCCAAATTAGCATATGAAAATAACGGTTTTTCAACCGTTATCAGTACTGCAGGAGCCATTTCTGACAACATAGGTCACCATAGTCTAAAATTAGAGTTTTTTGCCATAACTGCATTGAATTTTAGTTGAATTTGTTGTTTACAATTACATTACACAACTTGGTTTATTCATTTACATATTTTTGAACCATAATCCGCAAAAGGTTGATGTATAAATTGATTACGAGAACTTTAATTTTCCATAAAACACTTCATTATTAAAGAAACATTACAATACTGAAATACCAACATAGTCATCTAACAATATGTACATATTACAATATAGTTGTGAAAAATAAAACTTGTTCTAAACACTCCTACAACAATCCATATTCAGCTAGCGCTTCCATTCTTCTAATGTTCTCGTTGTCTAGAATCCAATCCCTTACATAGTGATGAGTCGATATTTTATTAACTTCACTTAGTTTATAGTACCGAATTTAATTAGGGAATTGTGCTTAAATGTCCGGTATTTTCCCGTTTTTCCTAATTGTGCTTAATTTGATCAGAAATTCTTATTTTAATTAATTTGAATTATCCAAGACTAATTATTTGCGTTATTAATTACAGGGAAAGTATTGGTTAATATTTGGGAAAAGAGGAATTCCACATCAATTATATTTTAAGTTAAAGTGAGAAGAGGTGTGAATTTCATATTTGGGGGTGCACATGGAGATGGACTTGAATATTGAGCACAATGAATTAAATGAAGGTGTGCTAGCTACCACCTTTGGAACTTGCTTCTGACACATAAGGTTATATTCCTGATTGCTATTGGAAAAAGGCAGCAACAATTTGAGAAAAAAAAATATAAAATGCTATCAAGCTATAATAACACGTGGTGGCAGCAGAAATTAAGCAAAGACACCTCCAGTAAATGAAGTAGCTTCCAACAACACATGTCTAGGAAGCACATAGGTATTAAACGCTACAGCACCGACCATTAGAAATCAATATTTGGTCCAGCATCACCACACGCACAAGTGGGCCTTGGACAAATAATATGGTTACATCTAACAAGCACCACGGTGCAGCAAGAAAAAAATAAGAAGCTTCACGCTGGATTTAGAATTGGTTGCACGTTCTTAAGGAGCAGCAGTCCAGCGTTGAGTTTTATAGAGGAGTCCACAAGCACCAGCAGCACCCGTCCAGCTTGCACTTCCAATTCCTCACAGCAGCCCACACCTCCACGCATAAAATATAGCACATTCAGCAGGTGCATGCTTAGGAAAACACCACAGCCCATAGCATGCAACTCACGGCCCATGAGCAGCTCCCTAACATCTTCATATGTCTACGGCCAACCTTCAAGCAAAGGCCTGCAGTGCATGTTGAGAAAAAAGCCCGCACTCATTTATTCATTCCAACTTTCTTTACGCAGCCCACACGGCCTAGTCTGGAAGCATACAGCTGCAAGCCACAATATCCAACAACTTTGGAAAGGTGCTTGGAGAAAGAGAAATGGTGCTCCAACTGAATGGAAGGAAGTGGACGGCCCAACGGAAAAGTGCAGCACGTTCACAGCCCAAGTTCATGTCCAACAGCTTGGACATTCTAGGCAGCTGCAACACGTCAACGGAGGAGGTGCAGTGAGAGGTTCAGCAAGCAATCTCTTCATCCATCCCGGTCCAGCAGAGGAAGAATGCAGCACGTGGTCTAGCTGCCAACCTAAGGAACATTCTCAATAGTAGGGCACACCTAGGGATTGCTTAAAAAAAAGCTACACAGCCGTCACACTAGAGCTTCCTCTCGGCAGATTCAAGTAGACTAGAAACGTTTTCTTTGGGGAACAGAGGTTGAAGAAATGAAGGTGCCACGGTCTGATGGCATTGGATGATTAAAATTTTATAGGTGAAGATGCAGCATCCAGCTGGAGAAAAGATTTCAATTCTTCTTCTTTCTTTTTAGAAAACAAGTTGATTTCTTTTTGATGTGCATACGCTGTTTTGAATTAATGAAAGAGGTTTCATTTTTTTTTTATTTAAATACTACAATCTGATGCTGCACATGAAGCGGTGATTTTCATTTGGAAATGTTGGTCATACGGTTTTCAATGTTTGAATTAAAGAAGCACGTTTCTTTCTCCTTTTCATTTGGTTGGACATTTATTTTTAGCATTTTCATTGAATGAAAACTATGCTGCAACCTTTCTTTTTCTCTCGGGAATTCACGGTTTCATTTACTTTGTTTTTAAAATGTTGATTTCAATTAAGCAAAGGTGTCATGGCCTCGGGATTGAGCAAGAAGCAACTTTAATTTTATTTTTCTTTTGCCTTAAGAATGTTTAACATTATATGTTTAGTAGTTTTCCATCCATTTAATTTAGCATTGCATTCTAATGGCTTTAATTGTGGTTAGATATTTGTTTGCCATAGTATTGGATTTAGCATTTTCACTCTCTTTAATGCTTTCTATCATGTTCGAATGTGTTTAATTTTTAATGTTAATTTCGTCAGTTGCATTCACAAGCAATACTTTTCACCAAAACCCCCCCATTGTGTGTGTTTGGCTTAATTCCTGAACCACATTTGGTCCTTGAGAGACGACCTAGGAGTCACTTCCTAGCACTATACTGCATTATCTATGCACATCAAATTTGCATGGGCCGCGACAGCCCATCACATAGTTCTTTCTAATTTCACGCAACTCCACCTGAAACAAAATCTTTTTTACTTTAGATAATATTAACAAAATCAAATAATATTGCTAACAATCATTTTGATACTTACATTCGTATATTGCAACATCCTCTTACTGTTGAAATTGTCCTCTCCATCCCAAATTTCCATTGCTTTTAACATGATAACTCCACAATCAAATCTAAATTAATAGAACCAAAACATTTGTCAGTTATGACAACAAACAATAATGAAATAACCATATATTTAAATAAAATGATTAAAACAACTTACAAGTTTGGTTGGGATGGGACATTTGATTATTGAACAGACAAACGACCAATTCTCCCAACGGGTCTATTGTACAACAAGCAAAAGAAATTCGCCATATTTTCACCCTACCAAAGAATTACAATAACCAGTTCAAAAAAACATCATTACATCACATAAACAAAATTTTTCAAAAACATTAACCGTTCTATCATACCACAAATTTGTCAATCCTTTTCCTATCTCTAACACCCTTGCCCAATGAGTCAATGGCAAATATTTGTAATGTTCTCATCTTCACAGCATAGCACCACTAGTGTTCATCATGGACAAATGGCATAAACAACTACAAAGAAAGAAAACCAAATGTCTTTGAACAAACTACATTTGGCAAACATAATAATTACATATTAAGGTGACTCACAAACTCAGCTGTGGGAAAGTCTCCAAGACCAAAATGATTAGACCTCATATACCCCACATAATTATGAAGGGTATACACATATTGATTTTCTGGACGTCTCCTAAAATCATTGAGAACATGGCTCTATGAACAATTTCAAATGCATCAATGCCTTACACAATATTTCTACCAAGAATTATATCTTATCAAAAAAATTAACCATTACCGAGTATAAAGAACTGAAATGAACCCTCCTAACAACACCGATCATCCTTTTCTAAAAGTGCATAAACATTGTAGGAGCAAATAACACCACCTACACAATGACAAATTGTCCGATTAAATAAAATAACTAACATTATTAAACATTAACACATGTCAAGTAATCCTTACCATGTTATCAACATATTGATGTGGTGCTAAAGTGTGAATAGACTTTGTGTTCAATGTTTGCCCAATGATTTCACACACAACCCTAAAAACAAATCCAATTTTATTCAATCACACACCATCGCCTTTAACAAATCAAAAATTAATTTCAAAACAATTACCTATTAGCTCTGTCTCTTTAGCTTACAACATAATACAATACATCAACATCCACAGTTGTACTTGGATCACCAGCAAATTGCGGATAGGTGATAACAGTCTAAAACCGTTATTTTCATGCTTGAATTTGATATCAAAACACACCGTTTAAGGCTTAGAATGAGCTTAAAATCAAGTAAAACACTTAGTTGAGTCATGTGAGAGTCAAAAGTTGGTTTTAGAGATATTATGCTTGTTTTTACATTGTTTTGCAGGGTTTTAAGGTAAATTGAAGATGGACGCAAATCAAGGTGGACTTAGACTCGTGAAATATGAAGAAAAAGGATGAAAAGAAGAGTCAAAGGGACCGCTGAGCATCAGAATGGACCGCTGAGCGACGAGTGCGATTAGAGGCAAACCACTCAGCGGTAAAACTGACCACTAAGCGGTTGTGCGGCTGGAGGGGAAACTGCTGAGCGGTTTATTTTGGCGCCTGGGCGGTTTTCTGTTTTTATTAGCTCAGGTTTTGTAATCTTTTTGTTATCTTTTTGGCTTATATATAGCACCAGTGCGAATTGAAAAATAATCTTTTGGCAGAGAGAAACGTCCAAAGCTGTTCCACACACCTTGGAGAAGGTTCCTTGGATGCTTAGGCTGCAATCTACTAAGTTTAGGGTTATTTCTTCCATTCTTTCATTACTTTTCATCTAGATTCACCATGATTATGGTGAACTAAACCCTAGGTTGTTGGGGAACAATGTAATCTTTTGAAACTCTCTTATATTGAAATTCTTATCTTCTTTATATGCTTGCATATGCTTATCTTTATCAATTGTTGGGTTCCTTACCTTTGCTTAATGCTTTTATCGTTTAACTCATTCGGTAAATGTTGTTTATCTTTATTGATACGGGAACATACAATAATGTCATGAACTAGGGAATTCCTTGATTATGCTAATACCGCCTAGGGATAGGGGTAGGACGATCAATTGTATTTTGCTTTCGTTTATCATGCATTATTAATTACTAAGGGAGGCTAGGGATAGCAAGCCAGTAATTAGTAATAGGCTCTTTTCACCAAGGGATTGGGTTAAGGGTACACCAAGAAAGTTTGCATGACAATATGATAAAGAAGCGAATTAGATAAGAAAAGTAGATATAAGAGGGTGGATAAGATGAAATTGTAAACCCTAACAACTCCATTCATTCATAGTTTCTTTTAGCCAATTGATTCACTGCATTTTGCATGTTTACTTTTGTCTTGCATACAAAACCTGAAATTTAATTCTTTTCTCAAGTCTTAAGCGATTGGTTTATACGAAAGTTAAGGCCTAAGAGTCCTTTGGGATAACGATATGGGTTTACCAATTATATTACTTGATAACGATCTGGTACACTTGCTAGGGTCTTAACAAGTTTTTTGCACCGTTGCCGTGGACTCGTGGTTTAACTTATCTAGTAGTGTAAACTGATTAATTTTGACTTGATTGTATATATTTGTATTTTTTTTTTATATATTTTTATCTTTTTATTTTTTTTATAAAAGTGCTACTAGGGTTTGTGTTTCTTGTGCATGCAGTAGGAGACTCGACATACTAGGAGCAAGAAAACTACACAACCTCTTCTTGAAGGATTGAGCAAGACAATGGGAAGAAGGAGAGTCAGACGCCCATCTACGGATTTGTTTCCTTTTCCTAACAGATTACTATCACCTTCACCAGATCGAAGAACAAAGGAGATGGCAGAACAACCTCCTCCAAGACGCACACTAGCAGACCAATCCAATGTTGTTGGCCCTTTCCACTTCAACAACATAGCCATGCCTACGAATCAAACGACCAACATGGTGATGAATCCAGTGCTTATACACCTGGTGCAAAGCAACCAGTTTCACAGCTTGTCAAATGAGAACCCATATGATCATTTGACAACGTTTAGTGAAATCTGCAATACTGTGAAGATGACAGGTGTATCAGACGAAAGAGTAAAGCTTAGCTTGTTCCCATTCTCATTGGTGGGCAATGCTAAGGTGTGGCTTAATTCCTTTCCTGAAGGAACATTAACAACATGGGAGACTGTGGCTACAAAGTTTGTCACTAAATATTTTCCACAGTCCAAAGTTACTCAGGGAAGATTGGAGATCTCATCATACAAGCAAGGCATGGAAGAGACTCTAGGTCAAGCATGGGAGAGATTCAAGGGCTTGCTATGAAAAACGCCAATCCATGGTTTTGACAAGACCACCTTAGTTCTTGCATACCTTGGAGGTTTAAATACTCAGTCTAAGATGATGCTTGACGCCTCAACTAGAGGTGATATTAAATAAAAGACTGAAGATGAAGCCTATGACTTGATAGAGAGTATGAATGCTAATGAGCAGGAAAATTATAGTAAAAGGGGCGTACCTACACAGAAGAGAGGAGTTTTGCACTTGCCTGCAGATAATGCCATGCTAGCTCAGAACAATCTTCTGACTCAAAAGCTAGATAATTTGACAAAGATCCTCTCGCAACTTCCTAAGGAGATTCGTAATGTCTCCCAAACAAAGCAGCTATGTGATTTCTGTGGTGGTGACCATATCAATGGTCAATGTGCTTTGCCTAAGGAGATGAAGCAGGAAGCTAATTACATGGGAAATTAGTACTAGTATAGGCAGGGGAATTTCAACCAAGGCAACTCTAGCCAAGGTTGGAAAAAACATCCTAGTATTGGTCAGGCACAGAACAACCCATCAGGGTAAACAGAAGGCTTCAAGCCGCAACAACCTTCACCTTTGTGGCAGCAGGTTACCTATTTGACAGAGGTCGTCAGAGACCTAAATGAGAGATTTGACAAATTCCTGAAAGTTTATAAGTCCAATCATGCAAGTGACCAAACTAGTTTCCGATCCCTAGAGATGCAAATTGGACAGTTGTCAAAAAGGGTAGAAACCACTGAGAAGCACCAATTTAGGGCTAATACTGATGTTAACCCTAAAGAGGAATGCAAAGCTGTTGTTACAAGGAGTAAAAGAAAAGCTGAAAGAGAAGTTATGGAGATTGGGAGCAGTGATGAGAAAGAGGAGGAAAGAGAAATCATTGAGATAAGCAGCAGTGAAGGTGAAAAAGAAGAGGAAGCAAGATTTAGTCACAATGTGCAGAACAAAGAAATTTTTAACCAAGTGACTGTAGTGCCTTCTGTAATTCAACAAATCCCTACATATTCTAAAAGGATAAAATATTATCTTGGAGATATAATAGATCTAGATGAAGATGAAGATGAGCAGGAATTTGAAATTCAACCCCCAAAGAGGAATTATCCGCCTAAGGTAAAAGATCCAGGTTGTTTGACTCTTTCATGTGTTGTAAATGATTTTGATGTAGGAGGAGCCATGATAGATTCTGGATCTAGCATTAATATGATGCCCGGACGTTTATTGAAAAAGATTGGAGGGCTAACATTAAAACCGTCTAATCTTATTGTGACGGTGGCGGATGGGTCCACTAAAAAGCCACTTGGTATGGTGGAAGATGTGGTTGTGCATGTGGAGTAGCTGGAGTTTTTGGCTGACTTTATAGTCATAGGCATCGAAGACGAGGAGAGGATTCCAATGATTCTTGGAAGACCTTTCATGGCTACTTCGAAGATGTTCATTAGTGTCCATGGAAGAATTATGATGAGAGATAAAGAGAATGTGTTCTTGCACACTGGCTCTAAAGAAAACAATGTTAGAATAAAGAAAAGAGCCAGACATAGAAAGTCAAGAAGAGAAGTTGCATCAGATGATAGCACAACAGGTACTGATTCTAACAGTTTTAATGTTTTACAAGTACCTAAAGATGAGGAGGTTGATAAAGGAGGAACAAGCCACTCAGAAGATACACCACTTCCACGAGGTTCACAAGTAAGATTCAAGAATAGGAATTGGATTGTCAACAAGATCAAAGAAGATGGCAAGGTGGAGATCAGAAGACCGTATACCAAAGCCATCAGAAGAGTGGATAGAAGGCAACTGATGAGTTGGGTGGATGAAGACCCCAACCAGGATGGAAGAACTTGATAATATTTGATCCCAATTATTGTAAAAACATTTGTAGTTTAGGTTTATTTGATTTTGGTTATGTAACTTAATGGATTTTTAAACACTTTTGGGTAGCATCTACTGAGGGATGCTAAAATTTTATGTATCTACTGAAGGATACAGGTAGGCATACCTACTGAAGGGTGTTAGAAGGACAAGCACTTACTGATGAGTGCTAGGCAGGTTTAGGTCAGGCTCGTGACATTAAACAAGCGCTACCTGGGAGGCAACCCAATTGATTATGTTTGTTTTTAACTGTGTTAAGTGCATTGCATGTTTTAATGTTTCATCTGAGAGGGGAAAGGTATGAAATTGAAAAATTGAAGGTTGAAACCAAGTGCTACAGGGTTGAACTGCTCAAAAGCAGCAATAAAAGAGGGTAGAAAAAGTACCGCAAACCGCTGAGCGGCCCATCTTGTCGTTGAGCGGTTGCGGCGGAAACCTGTCTCGGCTTTGTTAAAAGCTGAGCGGTTTCTAGGTTTTTCATTCTAAAACCTCTTCTTTGAAGTTCGCCTAAGCGGTCTCCCTAAACCCTAGCACTCCTATTTCACTTTCAAGAGCTTTTTAGCAAGATTTCCCCACTTTCTCATCACCCACTCACAAAAAATTCAATTTTCTACTTGTGCTTTGTCAAAGTTTGGGGTTTTTGGTTGAGTGTTGTGCATTGGAGAGGACATACATCATCAATTAGATAATTTTTGCAAGCATTCAAAGTCTCCACTCAGGTAAGTTGTGCAATTTCAAAATTTTTAGGGTTTCTATTTGGAAATTGATGATGAACATGCTTAGGAATATGATAAATTAGGGCTTTTGATTTCTATGCATGATTTGTTGAAATAGGAACTGTTTGGACCGATTGAATTGCATGAAATTGATATGGAATGATAGAATAGGTGTTTAGAGTGGAGATTAGGGTTTCAAAAGAGAGTTTTTAGAAAACTCAGTTGAAGACCCCTGAGCGGTCTCCCTGGCCGCTGAGCGAAATTCAACAGTTTGGGATTTTTTTCTTTTTTTGAGATGCTTGGATGCTGATGGGCCCTATTTTCCCTCAGTATTGGATTATGTGTGATCTGAGAATTAAATTGATGATGTACTAACCTTTAATGATGTTTCTGTGAATGTTATTGGATTTAATTGATACAGGAATATCTACCTCAAGGAGAGTGAAGATTTTGGGCAACAAGAGGAAGGAGCCAGAAAGGCCAAGGAGATTCTATTTTGCTAGGTTCCTTTCTAAGAAGCATGAGGAGCATTATGCTACTGTCCAGGAAAGGCGTTTGCTGATGGAGAGGAAGGCCATGTACATTCCTAACCAAGCTCTAGAGTTTGGACTGGAGATTGAGAGGCAAGGCTGGGAGAGATTGATCACCTATCCTGCGCCAGCTAGCATTGAGTTGGTGAAGGAATTTTATGCCAACGCCTTGCCCAGAGGGCAATTGATCAGATACGACCCCGACACCATCAACACCTTCCTGGGGACTAAGTGGCCAGGAGAGCAGTGTAGGTATGCTGCTATTCTAGGGGAGCACAGGAATTACGAAGACATTGAGAGATTGATGTGTATCCCTGGGAGACACTTTCAGAGGAACCCTAATGGAGCGCTAGTCAACATCCTTAGGGCATATTTGACTCCCCTAGCCAAGTATTGGATGGCATTTACTCATGCCAACATACAACCATGCTCCCATGTCTTTGATATCACGATGCATCGGATTCTTGTCATCTACTGCATGTTGAAGCAGATGCATGTTAACGTCGGCAAGGTGATCGCCGATGAGATTCAGAGCTGCGCTACTACTGTGAGTAGCAGGACACCACTAGGGCATTCGTCCCTGATCACACACCTATGCCAGCAGGTTTGGAGTGGACACTGCAGTTCTACCTTATGAGAGGCCGAGGAGGCTATTGATGCCTCCTATTTTCGTCAATACTGTAGAGAGGAAGAGTCAGTCGGAGCAGTTCCTAGGAGATGTCCTAGGAGGGCAGCAGCACAGCAGGAGGAGGTACCTGCAGTCCTGCAGACGCACCGGCGCAACATGTTGAGCCTTTCCAGATGAGGGACATGTATATGTCCTTGATGGAGGCGAGGATGGAGTCTCTCCGCAGAGGGCAGGTGGCCACTGCCGAGATGATTATAGGATTGTACGATACGCCACTAGTGCACAAGTGGACTATGGACGAGTTCCATAGTGCGATGGCGTGGCCTCAGGAGCAAGCATAGGGTAGTGGGTCTGGAGCAGCTGGAGCACCAGGCAGAGATGATGATGATGATGACTTAGAGGACATACAGGATGAGGATGAGTATGACTCAGATGAGGACTTGCACTGAGGGCATCTACTGATGGATGTTAGCACTTGGACAGGGATTTTTCTTTTTTCTTTTGTACTTTGGATTTGTAGTATAGGAGCATTTTATTTTCATGTCTATGCTTGGCTTGTACACTGGTTCTGATGATGGTTTGATTTTATAATGCATGACGAGTTATTTGATGATGATTGAATGTGGTTGATGATTGGGAATGCGTGTGTGTTGATATCCAGGTGAATGGTTCACTAACTGTGTGAATAGATGTATGGTGGTTTATGATTGTGATTGTGATGCTAAGCAGGATGAATGAATAATGTGTGAGGAAGCATGTTGTGTGAGGTATTGTGCTCCAGAGTCTTTACTGATATATGTACTATTCACAGGGAATCATGAATGATATTGCCTTAGTCTTCATAATTGATTGAATTGCATGCTTATGTTGTATGATCAAGGCCATGTTTGGAAGCCCTTGCTTAGCCAAATTTTCATCCAAAAAGTTTAAAATTTTATACCCTTTTTGAACCTTGATCTTGAGCAGGATAAAAACCCTTGATTTGAAATTATTTACCTTGAGTTGGGTTGAGAATAATTGTATGTAATGAAAAGGTTCAAGTTTGGGATTGTATGGGGAAAATTGAAAGGCAAAAGAAAAGCATTGAGCTCAAGTGTTGAAAAGAAAAATACATGGGCAAAGAAAAAGTGAAAAGAAAAAGCATGAAAGATGAGCTCAATGTAAAATCAATGAAAAAGGAAATCCATGTTGAGTGAAACACTTGCTTGGTGAGAATTGTTGAAATCCATGTTTACATCTATGCTTAGTGGATTGATCATTCATGAATAAAACATCTGTTGGGAAATATTTGAGTATGTCAACTAGATTGGATTGAAAGCATGCATGCATTTTGGTAGGATTCCACTGAAAATCTAAATTGAATAATAACTTGTTGTGAAGAAAAAGATTTTTGAAAAGTGATAAACTATTTGATGAAAAAGTGGAAGGCCAAGTTTTGTTTTATTTGCTTGCGGACAAGTAAAGTTCTAAGTTTGGGGTTGTGATAACAGTCTAAAAACCGTTATTTCCATGCTTGAATTTGATATCAGAACACACCCTTTAAGGCTTAGGATGAGCTTAAAATCAAGTAAAACACTTAGTTGAGTCATGTGAGAGTCAAAAGTTGGTTTTAGAGATATTATGCTTGTTTTTACATTGTTTTGCAGGGTTTTGAGGTAAATTGAAGATGGAAGCGAATCAAGGTGGACTTAGACTCGTGAAATATGAAGAAAAAGGATTAAAAGAAGAATCGAAGGGACTGCTGAGCATCAGAATGGACCGTTGAGTGGCCAGTTCGATTATAGGCAAACCGCTCAGCGGCGCTGTTAAAGGGGAAACCGCTGAGCGGTTTAATTAGGCGCCTAGGTGGTTGTTTGTTTTTATTAGCTCAGATTCTGTAATCTTTCTGTAATCTTTTTGGCTTATATATAGCCCCAGTGCGAATTGAAAAATAATATTTTGGCCGAGAGAAACGTCCAGAGCTATTCCACACACCTTGGAGGAGGTTCCTTGGATGCTTAGGCTTCAATCTACCAAGTTTAGGGTTATTTCTTCCCTTCTTTCATTACTTTTCATCTAGATTCACCATGATTATGGTGAACTAAACCCTAGGTTGTTGGTGAACAATGTAATCTTTTGAAACTCTCTTATATTGAAATTCTTATCTTCTTTATATGCTTGCATATGCTTATCTTTATCAATTGTTGGGTTCCTTACCTTTGCTTAATGCTTTTATCATTTAACTCATTCGGTAAATGTTGTTTGTCTTTATTGATACGGGAACGTACAGTACTATCATGAATTGGGGGGAATTCCTTGATTATGCTAATACCGCCTAGGGATAGGGGTAGGACAATCAATTGTATTTTGCTTCCATTTATCATGCATTATTAATTACTAGGGGAGGCTAGGGATAGCAAGCCGGTAATTAGTAATAGGCTCTTTTCACCAAGGGATTAGGTTAAGGGTAGACCAAGAAAGTTTGCATAACAATATGATAAAGAAGCGAATTAGATAAGAAAAGTAGATATAAGAGGGTGAATAAGATGAAATTGTAAACCCCAACAACTCCATTCATTCATAGTTTCTTTTAGCCAATTGATTCACTACATTTTGCATGTTTACTTTTGTCTTGCATACAAAACCTAAAATTTAATTCTTTTCTCAAGTCTTAAGCGATTGGTTTATACGAAAGTTAAGGCCTAAGAGTCCTTTGGGAGAACGACATTGGGTTTACCAATTATATTACTTGATAACGATCTGGTACACTTGCCAGGGTCTTAACAATTACCTATAAGCTCTGTCTCTTTAGCTTACAACATAATACAATGCATCAACATCCAGAGTTGTGCTTAGATCACCAGCAAAACTGTGGATAGGGGGGATTGCCAATGGTTCCTCCCCTTGATGATCATGATCATCATCGCCATTGATGAGTTAATATTTTATTGATTTCACTTAGCTTATTATACCGAATTTAATCAGGGAATTGTGCTTAAATGTCTGATATTTTCCCGTTTCTGCTAATTATGCTTAATTTGACCGGAAATTCTAATTTTAATTAATTTGAATTTTCTGAGCTAATTATTTGCATTATTATTTTCAGGGAAATTTTGGAAATACAATTTTGGACATTAGAGGAGACATCAATAAATTAAAGACTCTCCAATTAGACATTTTAAAATTAATTGTATTGTAATTTAGTTGTTTAAAGGCTCAAAGGGGCTATCAAAGGATCACAACAAGGTAGAACTCCTCCAAATGTCTATGTGGGCATTCACCTGCAAAACCATGAAACTTAGGCAGCCAATGTATCAGTTCAGTGTTGAAAACACAACGAATATCCTCCTCATCAAGTGGAAACAGCTCCCTAGGAGCACTCTCATGAGATGGAGGAGGAATCATACTGTTCTCAACACACAAATTAGCAGGAGAATCATAATCAGAGTAACAGGCAGAAGAAATAGTATCCACATAACCAAAATAGGTAGACATAGGAAAGAAGGGGGAAAAGAAGAATGCAATGCAAATATGCAACTAAAGTTACCTAAATGCAACACACAATGACGAACACACAAAACACAACATCACACTCACAACACAAGACAAGACACAACACACACTAACATAATAAAGACCTAAAACCGAACCGTTGGTCCCCGGCAACGGCGCCAAAATTTGAATGGTGTCGCAGCCCAAGCAAATTTGATTGCAATTTAAGAAATGCAGTATAGTGCTAGGAAGTGACTCCTAGGTCGTCTCTCAAGGACCAAATGTGGTTCGAGAATTAGGTCTAACACGAAGTGGGGGGGTTTTGTGAAAGGTTTGTGAATGCGGATGAATCAAATTAAAAACACAGATGCAAACAACAATGTAAATACAGATGGGAAAACGAGGAATCAAATGCAGAATGAAAATGGTTGGTCATTAACTCAATTACTAAGCTTCCAATCACAGATCAATGACAAGTATAAACTACTCTAATCCAAATCCGACACGAATCACCCAACTAAGCGAAGGTTAATTCGGTCTTCAAAATTACAGACTATGGAACGCACAAATTTAATCAATCATCCACCATACGGTCTAATCAACTAAGTGAAGAATTGACACCGATTAGGCAACTAAGCGTATACCTAATCGCAGGCAGACAACAAATTAAATATTGAGCAGGATCAAAGCAGTAGTATGGCAATTAAAGTTCAAAAGTCTCAAGGAAACAATGTAATATCGCTAACAACCAACCAACTAACCTAAGCTATCATCATAATTAAATTAATTAAAACTTGCGTGAACAATGAAATTAACATATATGAGTAAGCTACTTAACTTTAATAAAGAAAAATAAGGAAACCTTAATAAGCAATGCAACATTCTAAATGAAAATAAATTTAACGCTTCCTACAAAAAAAAGTAACTCATATACATCTTCTTTCTCTAAAGGAAACCGTGCGCTGGAATAAATGAAATATCCCGTGAGCACATCCGCACCTTACTTTCTCCAAAGCTAATGAAAAATGAATAAAAATAGGACAATGAACACCTTTCAACAATCTTCAACAATAAAAAAAATCTAAAAAGAAAGGAAATGTTTTTCCTCATTCCAGCACTGCCAACAACGTTCCATTAATTCAAGATGCAACAAGTTTTTTTCTAAAGGAAAATAAGTGCTCTTCTTCAAATAAGTGCTACAACAAAATGTGCTTCTAGAATACCATTATATTGAGTCCGTGACAGCTGCAGCATATCCAACAAAAATAAAATGATGTTAACGAAATAAAAGGAAAGAAAGAAAAAATGTACTTCTTAATTTCATTCGAAATCTAGCAAAAGCATGTTACCCATTCAGGGGAGCCCCCTAGAAAGATGTGTGACTGCTCCTTTATTCTCCCAAAATGCCGAGAGAGAGAGCTTTTCCCTTTTTCAAAATGTTGTAGCCCCCTTCAGAAAAAACGTTGCAGCCTTTTTTTTTTATCCATCATCAAATTGCCAAGACATGGTTTTTTTGAAAGCCAATGCAAAACGTTCCAGCAGAATCAATATCCAAGTGACGGCTGCCCTCTTCAACCAAGGCCATGTGTCTCAAAATTTTAGGGTGGGGTCCACCCATCCCTAGGGTTGCCAAGTGTCAAGTGTCTAATAAAATTGGGCCCAACAACATTTTTCCAAAATTGGCCCAAGATGCAAAGAGTTTGTCTAAAAAGTTTTAACAATTACATTACAATACAACTAAAATTTAAAATGTCTAAATTTGAGAGTCTTGAATATATTTGGTGTCTTCCAAATGTCCCAAATTGTGTTTCCCAAATTTTCCCTGAAAATAATAATGCAAATAATTAGCTCAGAAAATTCAAATTAATTAAAATTAGAATTTCCGGTCAAATTAAGCATAATTAGGAAAAACGGGAAAATACTGTACAATTAAGCACAATTCTCTGATTAATTCTAGCACAATAAACTAAGTGAAATCAATAAAATATCGACTCATCAAGGAGCAATCTAAATAATAGTAATAGACCTAGGAAGGAAACCATGTAACACATAACACCTATCAATGTTGTGCCCTAGCTAGCCACAATGGTTACAATTGAGATGTACTATTTCTTGGCATGCGAGAACGATTGCGATCATGACATTAAGATGCCAACGTAAAGGAAAAAGGTGTACCATTAATGGGTTAACTAGGTATATGGAAAAGAGTGGACCAAGTAGAAGTCAAAGTAGGAACAATATATGAACCCAAAATTTGATCATGGATATGAGAATATTCATTAATAAGGTCGTTCAACACCAATAACATGAAGAACTTTAACTGTTGCTCTATTTTTTGGGCACGAGTAGAGGTAAGAGACCATAATTCATTAAATTCAATAAAAATAGCATGAATTTTACCAATACAATCAACCATAAAGTCTTGATGTCGAGGAGCAACAACATTGAAAAGAAAATGAAAAATACCATAAAGACATTGAGTATCATTAGTATATCATGTTCCCAGATTTCAAAACATGTTTTGTAGGAATGAAAAATTTCTTCTAAAGAATAGTTAAGGGTACCCTATTGAACAATGCATAACTGAGCATCAATTTTTAACCAACAGGTAACGGTAGCAGAATCAATAGTTGTCACGTTTGTTGGAAAATAGGTAGGCTTCGTTTTAACAACAAAAGGGGGGTGAATTGGTGTGTTTTCAAAATCAGAGTCTTTTCGCAATCTTTAACACAAAGTACAAAACTTTACAAACTTTCTTGAATCGCAAGTAATAGAAATTTGTGTGTAGCGGAAAATTAAAGTTGACTATGTGAAATGTAAAGTCGACTGAATGTAAAAGAGTAGGGATAGAGAATTCAAACGCAAGTTTTTATACTGGTTCGGCCTCAATGCCTACATCCAGTGTCCTTCCAATACCAAGAAGAAAATGCACTATAATGGTAAAGGTTTTTACAACAAAGCTTTTATAGAGACCTCCACATCAAAAATATAAAACACATCTTTAACCCTCTAACCAAAATATAGGCAAACAACATAGCAAGACTTGTAGCAAGATATCCCCTCTCCTGCAATCTGCAACCCACTTTGAACAATCCTCAAAGTGTACCAGACTCTACGAGTCCAACCCCTGTAGTCACAACAGGTCCAGCAAATACCACAGAATGCAAACACGAATCTTGATCAACCCAGATACACCTCAATTATGCAGATTTTGATCAAGCTATAAGCGCAATACAATTCTCCTTCAGAAACTCTTCAAAGAAAGATCACCACCATCTTCTTGATGAGTTCTTGGAGCTCTTAATCACATAGCAACAATCTGAAACAAAATATCAAAATGTTAGTTCATCAAAAGTTTCCTTAAATGACCAGGTCTCGTCTATTTATAGATTCCTATAAATCAGACGCTCTTGAAGTCGATTATGCTACTAATTTAGTCGACTGTCCTATGACAGTTATAACAGTTAAGTCAAAATAGTAGGGGTCCAGTCAAACAAATTCGTCATTCATTACTGTTGACTATCATTGAATGCTCAACTAACTTTTAAAAATATAGCCATTACTGTTCATGAGCATAACAAAATTCCAAATCAAACAACTAATACAGTTGAATGCATGCAGCACACAATCGACTTCAATACAATAGTTCATTCTAAAATTCTTTTCAATGCAAAATCTCACATAGCACTATTTTTGAAAATCTGTACAAAGTCTTCGGTCACAGTCGATTCAATTAATAATGAAGTCGACTTTAACTATCAGCTTTGTCACACAGTTTAAGTTTACAAAAGTGCATGTGTTTTTCTTCTTTCAAAACATGTGTAATGCAACCAAATATAATGTAACATATACAAGCTTAGTAAATGTGCATTTACATATCACGATAAACACAAAAACATGTTCAACAAGATATCAATCAATAAGCAACAAAACATGTAACACATCAACAATACATGTGTTTAAAAATGTGGTCATCATAAAAAACCAGAGTGATATAGATATTGTGTTGTCAACAATCTCAACAACGTTCTGAGTAATATGATCAACATACCCTGACTCTTAAGCCAAAGTTTAATATCTGATACCAAAGTGGCCTAATTAGTGTCATTTAACTTATCAATAGATAAATGCACATTGACATCGTTAGTATATATGAACAAGTCAGACGTACTAGTGGTAAGATTAGACGTACTGGTAGAAGAAGAGAAGTTAGAAGCCATGAACAAGCCAGAGAGAGTAAAAATCTAAAACTTCAAAGAGGCACAATCAACCAGATCTAAAGAGAGGAGGTCGCGAAAAGTCCAACGAAGGTGGTCACCACTAGAGACAATGACACATGTACAACCACGAGCGACTGGAAAGTATGGTCGAAGCGAACTGTGATCGTGAAAGCATGTCTAGATTTCGATTGTAGCGATCTCGACACGTTGTGGTCGCTTGGCTGAGACGAGCAAAACTGTGGTTGTCGATTTAAACTGATGATCCAGTGACGGTGACAATGGCATAATTACTTTAACCACGGCAGCGACAGTTGTAGTGGTCAGGGAGGACGAACATTTTTTCAAAAAACATTTAGACTCTAGATACCATGTTGAATATAGTGAAAAAATATGTATGAGATTAATCTCCCTTGTGATCACATAGGGTACTTTATTTATAATAGAAGAAATATGGACTAAATCTAAAACACAAATAAGGAATAATAACAAACTAAATGAAGATAAAAGATAAAGATAATATATCTAACAATTTCTAAATGGGTAACTAAAATAGTTTTCATTATAACTTGGTCTTTAAATTACTCACTAACATTAGCTATCAAGGTTTTGGCTACCAAAGAAATTGGTTTCTAATTAGAAAACTGGTCTCTAAACTGGTCTCCAGACATATTTTTTATCAATAAAATTGGTTATTACTTAAGAATCTTTTTTTGTAGTAAAGTGTACAACAACTTTGTATAAGACTTAGTGTAAATCTTGTTTTGCATTTTTAATATAAATTATTGAAAAAGAAGAAGAGAAAAACATAAAAAAATTTAGAAGTTCCATGGGAAGAATGCTTTCAACCTATGCAGAAGCAAGAGAAGAATCTTATTCAAAAGGCAAGGAATGTGAACACGCTTTTTAGAATGTCGCACATAAAAGGGCAAGGTTTGGAGTAGATGAAGGAAATATTTCATTCCATAATAAATTGGTCTCTAAATTACTCACTAACATTAACTATCAAGGTTTTGGCTACCAAAGAAATTAGTTTCTAATTAGAAAATTGGTCTCTAAATTAGTCTCCAAACATATTTTTATCTCTAAAATTGGTTATTATTTAAGAATTTTTTTGTAGTAAAGTGTACAACAACTTTGTATACGAGTTAGTTTAAATCTTGTTTTACATTTTTAATATAAATTATTGAAAAAGAAGAAGAGAAAAACAAAAAAATTTAGAAGTTCCATGGGAAGAATGGTTTCAACCTATGAAGAAGCAAGAGAAAAGTCTTATTCAAAAGGCAATGGATGTGAACACCACTTTTTAGAAGTATGTCGCACATAAAAGGGCAAGGTTTGGAGTAGATGATAGAAATATTTCATTCTATGATCCTTCTGCCTCTATCTAATGAAGTTTTTCATGAGGATGCAAAAGAAACCCTTTAAAACCAAAAGAAGTTTTTCATAACAAAATTAATTTGCAACAAGATTCTACCAAAGAGACAATTGTCTAGGTTGTGTGCCAAGGAACTTAATTCAATCTTCTTGGAACTCCAAGTCATAGATTTCAAGGTACAAGGTAAAGATGCAACAATGATTTTTTTGGTCTTTCTTCCAATGTCATACAAGAACTTGGTTAGCTATTTGAGCATTAGGAAGGACAACATAACACCTGAAAAGCTTAAGTTTAGCCTTACACAAAGAATTTTACTTCAAGTGTTGATTACAAGATGGTTAAAAAGCCAAAACAGATAAAAAGTGATCTTAAAGATGTTTGCATTATGGTTCAACAGATGAAGTCCTTTGATGATAATGACAAGGTGTTGATCATCATTTTAAGAAGATGGAAGATCTCTAGACACAGGACCAATTCTTAGGGTTATGCTTATGAGGATATAAGAAGAGTAAGTCTTAATTTAGCTCAATTGGATTGTAAATATTATACAAAGTAGAATAGCATATTTTGGACCTTGTATTTGGACCAAATAGTTTAGACCATGAGTACATTAGGGTTAGATAAATCTCGAGTTTCAAATGGGTGTCTTGTAGTCCAAGACAGACCTAGGTCGGCCTTTGGAGAAATAACATACTTCTTGCATTTTGAGTATGTTAAGAAGTGGACTTAAGCCTAACTCAACCCTACAAAACCAGCTTGTAAGGTGAGGTTTGCACCCCACTTATATATTATAAATTGGTCTTATCTCTAGTCGATGTGGGACTTCCAACACACCTCTCTCACACCGAGGTATGTACATCTCGAAAGTGGAACTAGACATTAATGGGTAGTCCGATAGCGGCCTGAAAGCGGGTGGAACAATATGCCCAACAAATATCGCTAAGATAGACTTTAACAATGGCTTTGTTACCATGTTAGCAAGTGGACTTAAGCCTAATTCAAACCTACAAAACTTGCTTGTAAGGTGAGGTTTGAACCCTACTTATATATTATAAATTGACCTTATGTCTAGTTCATGTGGGACTTCCAACCGTCTACATACTTAAATGTGAAAAACATGGGTAACAATACAAAAAAATAACTAAATTATTGTTAGAATTTTATTGACAAAAAAAATCGTTAATAAAATAAAAATTTATCAACAAATTTTATTGAAAAAAAAAATCATTGATAAAATATAATTTAGTAACAAATTTTATTTTCCTCCACTGTAGATGTTTGAGTAAGAAACAACTATCACAAAATAAAACTTGTTCAAGGACAATAATAATATTGAGTAAATAGACAATAACGTTTCTTGCAAGTTGGCATAAATTATATATGAACAAAGACGCATATAATTCATATTGGAGTTTTGGATATGAAAGATTTTGAATGCAGTATGAAGAGGGGAAGTAATTTAAATAAAAGAGAAGCACTATAGTCATGTGGATGCATGAATATAAGGATATACAGAAGTGACATGTACATTAATAGGTGAATAATAAATAACAAAATTATATGCCTTTGGGAAGGGTAACTAGAAGTGTCACAAAATCAAGGTTTTGGTTCAAAATCATATTTCTTTAAAATATTCTTTTCTTTATTTTCTTTTATTGAATTGAGGTTGTAATTAGGTTTTAGTAGATTTCCTTTTCACTATAAACACCTTTTTTATATGTTTACACCACATTTGCTTTTGCGATAGTGGAAATACTTTACAGTGTTAATTGTATATTCAGTCTACTCAACAAGAAGTATAAATTTAATAATTAAATTAAAAATAATTATATGTGAAAAAGCATTGAAATAAAAGAGTTTAATATAATAAAGATAAACTAAACAAAAATTGCATCACTAGAACCCACAAACCAAACTAAATTAAGAGGCAATAGCAGTAACATAAACAGAAGATGAATACAGTGGTAAACAGGAGGAGACAAAGTTCAAAGATGGAGGTGTGGAAGACAGGTAAAGAAATAATTTTTTTATGTGAAAAGTTATTTTTTTTCAAAGAAACACTATTGAAAAATGATGATATTAGAATAGGAACTTGATTGCAACAGAACCAATTTAATTTAAAAGACGATGATAATTTAATAAATATTTGAAAAATATTTTTAATGGGAAAACCAATACAATACATATTAGATTAGTTAATGATGAAATCAGAGTCTAATATGTACATATATTAAATCAGTTAGAAAAATAACTTATCTAATGTGTTTTCTTCCTTAGTGTAAAAACATTTTTACTTTTCACACTTTTTCTTTTTTTCTTATGCTTCCATTATTTCTTCTTTTCTTACTAAACAAATGAGGAAGTTTTTGGTCTTCCAGCACACCATTGTTATTGTCATGTCCTAAGAATTAACAAACTTAGTTTTTTTTTTTCTAAGGCAGTCCAAATCATCATCACCATCACATCAATCAATTGGGTTGTGTTCTCTCTTTTCTTCAATTCCAATTCTAATTTATCGATATTCCCTCGTCATCTTCAACAATCTTGGTTTTGATTCAATAGTTTCATTAAGGTAGGATTCTGTTTCACAATTTATTTTCCTCAATTTTCTTGAATGTGGTCAATTTCACACATTTGTTTTTTCACTTGAACCATTTATTGCTTTTTAATTACGATTTTTGTTTGGTTGTTAGAATTTTAAGGTTTTTTTTCCTGATGTGAGATATTAGATTTTGGAAAATCTTGAATAACTATTTATGTATAGTGTATTTTTTTTATTTTTGACTTAAAAATATTAGATCAATTTGTAAAATTGATCAAATATGCACTCTATATACAATGTTTTTTCTTTACTCAAAAGTATTAGATCCATTGCAAAATTGATCAAATATACTCTCTAGAACTAGTCTAATATATTTATTTTTCACCAATCAAAATATATTACATACCACCCTAATTGTATATTTGAATTTAATTTCTTAAAGAGATACTTAATTCATGGTTAGAAAATGTTTTTCTCAATTTAATAAGTTGTTAAGTATCAATTCAAGATTAGTTTGTTATCAAATTAAGTTAGAATTTTATTTTTTAGAAAAAAAATAATATAAATAAAATCCTATAAAACATGGGAACAAAACTGTGCTAAAATCGATAATAAACACGGAAGATAAAAAAAAGTACATGTGATAAAAAATCAATTTAATTAAAATTATTTTAATAATATACTATTTTAAATTTTGTAAAAAGTAAAAGTCAATCTAAAATATTTGTTATTTTCGTATTCTAAGTATAATTTATTATTATTAGGAAATATTGTAATTTTAATTTATGTATGATAAAAAAAGTTACTTTTTCTTAAATGAATTTTAAATGTTATAAAACTAGATATTTATGTTTTGTTTTAAACTTTAACATATTATATTTTTAAAATTATTTAATTATTATAATAATTTTATTAATACCAATTTAGTTCCATCACTTGTTAAATCAGATAAGAAGAGAAGTGTTCTTCTTACTTCTTTGGACATTACTAAAATAATTGCACATGCTATTCACAGGGTAGAATACACATTTAGAATGAACATGATAACTTTATTTATTTGTCATAGATATCATAAATTTCAGTATAAAATATTATAATTCAATTCACTACATTAATTTAAATGGACTTTTGTGCTTTTTGAAACATGCACATTTATTTTAGAGCATGAATTTTCTGCTTTGTATCCAAACAAAGAATGTTAGCAATAGAAAATAACATACATAATGTAAAAGAAAATGTATGAAAAGTACACACTTTCTTTTTCTTTAATGTAGGGTCTTTATCACATTTTCCAGTACATTGTGTCAGAATTTGTTTTGGCAAGTTGCATTATTGTGTGAAATTTCAAGATTTATTAATCGAAGAAGAAAAGAAAAAGAAAAACTCTTGAGGAAGAAAGTCAAATTTAAGTCCACTAGAAAGATGTGAAGAAATACAAAAGAAACACGTCTTTTGGAATAGTCATCGATTTTTAGAATGATTTTAAACAAATCAACTCATTTGGGAAAGAAAGGACAAAACAATCAAATAATAAAAAGTAAAACAAAATTAAATAAACAAGATAAGAACAAGTTCAAGAAAATTTATTAGAAAATTAGAGAAATCAATAATGATATATAGAAAATAACTAATATATGCATGATGTCCTTAAATTTTTTAATTAGTTTAATTATCAAGTAAATTAATCCATTTTAAAATATATCAACAAGTTCCTGAATGATAATAGTTTTTTAAAAAAAAGTATTTTAGAAATAATTTAAATTTATTTTATATTTATTAGAATGAAATTAATCCAATTTATATGAATGAATTTTTACTTTATAAATTGATTCATTATCAACATGGTTCAGAATGCAAATTGAGTTAAACTTTTATATATATATATATATATATATATATATATATATATATATATATATATATACTTTTCAATAATATTTTTAAATTTTTAAAAATATTTAAATCAAAATTCTATTTCCAATACATTTTAAACAAATAATGTTTTCTTAAAAAATGTTTGATTTTTATTTCATGTGCTCCAAACTCTTTTTCTACTTCTTAAAATTATGTGGTCGGTGTTTTTCCAATATATCCAATCATTACTGATCCAATCCTCAATCATACTTACTCTTAGAAAGGTATCTCTAAAAACAATAAAAATAAAGGAGGACACTTATCTATACTCATTTAAAACATTAAAAATAAATATTATATAAAAATTAAATTTTTATATTTAAAAAAAATTGCATCAAATAAATACAAAAAAATATTGTCGCTCTAAATATCTGTTTCTATTTTACAATGGAGAAACAACAGTGTCATTTTCAAAATCTAAAAAATCAACGGTGTCATTTTTTCTTTATGGTTTTGCTGTGGGGGAAATTTTCACTTTGTGTCGGTTTCACGTTACTACTGTTATATGTGTTTGTCATGTGCCTTCATCATATAACTGAGAGAGACACACCAGACCTTGCACTACGTTCATCTTTTGTTTCTCAAAAGCTAGAAAGGACCACAATTTGTAGAGTTTTTCTCTGGTTCTGTGTGGACGTTTGTTTCCTCAAATCTTTTACTGTTGTTTACCTTGTGTGCTTGAAAACAAGACACCCTCATAACCCTTTTTATTAAATTCATCAACTTTTTGGGTTTGGATGGTGCATGCGAAGTAGTAGGAAAGAGGTCATCTCATAAACATGGTAGAGGAGAAAGGTAAACAGCCATTGTTGGAGAGGAAGAAGTACTATGAGAACTGCCCCGGTTGCAAAGTCGATAAAGCCAAAGAGTTGAGTGAGGGACAGGGTGTGCCATTTACAAAGCTTTTTATCATGTGGATGGTGGCGTTGAGTGCTGGTATAAGCAATTCACACTACTCTTAGTCTTTTAACTTCTGCATGAGTATTGTTCTGGTTTTTTCTTGTTCAAACTTTTGGGTTGTTGGAAAGTCTGGTTCTGTTGATTCCTGAAGTGCAACTTCATAATTCCTGTTGGAAAAACAATTATCACTTCTAGATGACAATAGCAAAGAGAGATAATGAACAGAGTTCTTGTAAGTCAAAATTTGCTTTCCGTGTAAGCTTGTAGAAGCTTCTTAGACCTTAAATGTCACTTGGTTTAAAGAAGAACAGTATGTTTGGTTCTGTGTTGAAAAATTATTTTCTCAAGTAGAAGAAGCAATCATCTGCAATGATAACTTATATATAATTTTACCAGCATTCTATGCTTTGTAGGTGAAACTAAACATTTAAGAAATGTAAACAGATGCAATTGTCCACTTTTGTGTATTTCTTGGAGGGCAGTTGGGGTTGGCAACAAAGTTGGTGTCTGACTTGACTGAAGTTGAATACCAAATTCACATGTTACCTTGTGAATTTCAAATTTACCTTTACAGTTAAGCTTTTTAAACTAAAACAGTAGTACTAGTTTTATTCAGTTTGAACATTCCTAACTTCTGTTCATCCTTGTAATGGTCTGAAATTGTATACCTTTAGTAGCTCAAGAAGTAGGGCCTCCATATCCCATAGTAGTGGGGGAGAATTGAAGTTAAATACAAAATTGTCTGAAGGTATTTTCAATTTTATACTTTGAATGGAAAATCATTGTTTGGTTGTGTTCTACCAGTTGTCATTTTTCTTTTCATTCTCAATCTGTTGAAACTACTTTTATCCAATCTGATGCCATTTTATTTTGTCTTGTTCAGCATTGCCAATATCATCTCTCTTTCCATTCCTCTATTTCATGGTGAGTTTAACCATCAAAATGAGTACTGTAACCATCTTACTACGTACACTCTGATTTGGTCACATTGTTGGATGTTGTCTCAATGCATAATTATTTATTTTGAGTGCTTGAAGTTCAATTTCAATTTTTATTTATGTATGTATTATCACAATTAGAAAACGAAGACACGTGCCACTCCCTTCAATCTATAATTTAAAAACCATTCTGAGTCATTACCCAAGAAGATTTCTTCAGTATATCTAGTAGTACCATTCCTTCCTGTTCCCTGTCAACCATAGAATGTTTGTAAGACTGATAATTGATACCTGTTAGATGTGCCAAATTCAAGTTTTTGTTGCTTATTATTGTTTTTTCATCTGCTTTGTCATTTATCATGAAATACTCAATAAATCAAATCTTTGATCAATATTTAACTCTGTGTTGCTGAACATAAAATACATCCTCAATGGTGCAACATAATGATTTTCAGGTAAGGGATTTTAATATAGCGAAAACAGAAGCTGATATTAGTTCTTATGCTGGTTATGTGGGTAAGACTAAATTTTATTATGTCCAGTTTTTTATGGCATCAACAATTCTTGTAAGTTATTTATTATTGATGTCTGCATGATAAAAATGTGGTAGGTTCTGTATTCATGCTTGGCCGATGTTTGACATCTTTTCTGTGGGGAATCATAGCAGATCGCTTTGGTCGAAAACCTGCTATACTTATAGGGGTTACTTCAGTGTAAGTATATATGCCAATGAACTGCAAACTTTGTTTTAAGTTATCCTTTGAAGATTCCCATAATTATCAATGCTTACCTGATTTCAGTGTCGTTTTCAACACACTATTTGGCCTTAGCACAAGTTTTTGGATGGCTATTATCACGAGATTTCTTCTGGGAAGTTTCAATGGTTATCTAGGACCAGTGAGGGTATCATATCTTTAACTCCTAGTATTTTATACTTTCATGTGCATGTGCATTTGGATATCACTTCTTCAATCTCTTTCAAACTTCAATTTCTACATCTTCCTGCATAACTTCTTTATTTAACAGGCCTATGCCGCAGAAATTTTTAGAGAAGAACATCAAGCTCTAGGACTGTCAACAGTAAGCATCACCAACTCTTTTACAGTGTTAATTCTTCGAGCTGCATTTCCTCACCAACAAGTCATGCTGTGATTATTTGCTTTTAGGTAAGCGCAGCTTGGGGCATAGGTTTAATAATTGGTCCATCACTGGGAGGCTATTTGGCTCAGGTACTATTCATATTCTTAGTCATCTGGTTTATAAGAGGAACCTTGCATAAAGCATTGAATCTGTATATGTTTATAAGATGAAATGTTTTGAATTGAAAGTCTTTTTGGCTTTCTGAGAAGGTTAACTGCTGAAATTCTGTATTTAATTGTAGCCAGTAGAGAAGTATCCAAATATTTTTCCAAAGGATTCCTTTTGGGATAAGTAAGTGGACTTTCATATTCAGTTTCCCTTTAGATTTTGTCCTTCCATTACTTTATCATTTGGACCTATTTGGGTAAACTTCTTCATGAACACTTACAAATAAAGAAAAAAATAAGGAAAAAAGAAATAAACTTGTCCTTGAGCTAAAATTTGTTAATGCTTGAATCATCTTTTAGAGAAGCTATAGTACAAGAAAACTTTTTGTAAATTAGATTAAGGATAATCTGATTCTTGCTTCTGAAGAAACTTATTATTTTTTCTTTCTTATTTTATCTTCATGTAAGTGCTCATGAAGAAATTTATCCAAATAGAATCTTAGTTATTTGCTGAATTTCATTTACCAAACATAAATCATTCTGCAGGTTTCCATACTTCTTGCCCAACCTCATAACATCAGCATTTGCATTTGTAGTAGCAATTGGCTGCATCTGGATTCCAGTATGTATCTTACTCTGACAAATGTGTTCATTAAATGCCATTTTCTTTTATCTCCTTTATCTTTTGTGGATGTTACTTTTAAAATTTTGATGATAACATTTTACAATGAAAAATCACTTTAGTATGATTTTCTTAGCTCAGATGTGCTCCTTCTCCACGCTTTATATTGTCTAGTTGACCTACAACATTAAAATAATTGTTTGAAATACGTTCAGGAAACACTTCACAACCACAATTCTAGCAATGAATTCACAGAGTATGCTGAAGCTTTAGAAAATGGAATTGATGGCACAGACAATGAAAAGATAACAAAAAAGAATGAAAACCTTTTCCTGAATTGGCCCTTAATGTCATCTGTCATTGCTTATTGTGTCTTCTCACTTCATGACATTGCTTATCAAGAGGTATGATACTTAATATGGTGAAAATGCATCCATATGCTTCTTCTTTTATATATGTTGTTTCGATCCTGCTTTGTATCCACTTGTTTTTAACTGAAGAACATGCATCCATCACTTTCTTTAGATTTTCTCCTTATGGGCAGTGAGTCCTCCAAGTCTGGGGGGTTTGAACTTTACAACTAATGATGTTGGTAACATTCTTTCAGTATCAGGTAACAGATTTCCTTCCTGACAATTGGCAATTCTGCACTCTTTGGTTCAGTACTGACATAATAAATACATACTACTGCAGTAATGATATATGGCTACGGTTATTTTCCATATTATATATTAAACTACGGTTAAAGAACCGTAGTATATGAAGACGTAAAAGATTATAGGTTATAGATTAAAATTGTAGGCTATATAGTACATAATAGACTACAGTTCTATAAAAAATCCGTATCCAATATCTTCTCAGAAATTGCAAAGATGTTACCGTGCTTTTATAGGCTACGAAAAACATTGTAGCCTATGTGTAGTTTAATGTGATATTTGCACTAATGATATTACTGATATTTGTAATGTTCAGGTCTTGCACTTATAATTTACCAACTTGCCTTATACCCTTCTGTGCAAAGAGCAAGTGGAGCTATTGGTAGTACCCGCATTTCAGCTCTGTTAACCATACCTCTTTTGCAAAGCTACCCCTTCATTGCATTGTTCTCAGGCTTAGCACTATTCATAGGGTTGAGTATTGCTTCAAGTCTGAAGAGTATTCTGTCTGTAAGTGCACCACTTCATTTGTTCAATTGTTTATTAGAGATTTTTGGTTGTAGAGTTGAATTATACATACTAAACCTTGGGAGATTAGTTATTTTGATTCAGAAAATTTTATGTACGTTACATATTTGATTGATTGTACTCTTTTTATGGGATTTAGATCACCATTGTGACTGGTTTGTTCGTTCAACAAAATCGAGTAGTGGTAAACTTTTTAGTAGTTTTTGTTGACTTTTGAATCTATACATTGATTGAGACTAGTTAGTGATGTAATTGTGACACGTTTAACATGTTAATTTGGAAAACAGGAACAACACCAAAGAGGAGCTGCTAATGGCATTGCAATGACAGGCATGTCCCTATTCAAAGCTATTGGCCCTGCATCAGGTGGTGCAATGTGAGTGTTCTTTTGATTTCTTCAGCTTTTATTTGACTTATCTCCTAGTTCAAAAAACGTGAATGTAGATGATAGAACTCTCAAGAGGGCCCTTAGAGGGCAAACAGGCTTTGATGCGTGACCAGTGGCGCTCAGCACCCCTTAGAGGGAAGTCAGGCGTCCTACGTGACCTCCTACGCTGAGGGCCCCTAAAGAGGGCAATTAGGCGTGGTTGAGTGACAACCAGCGCCCAAGGTCCCAGAAAAGGGCAACCAGGCGCCCTACGCCTTCTTTTGCCTTCTTCTCTGGTGCTTTTGTTGTCCCTCTTGAGTTTTGACTTCTAATACTTTTGCTCCTCTTCTGAAACATACCAATAACCTACAAAATTAAGGGAATTTAGTTATAAAATCATTAAAGTATAACCTCAATTCACATATTCACACAATTAAACTAAAAACAAACAATTAAGCAAGTTTCTAAGTCAAATAGAGTTGATTTAATATAGAAATTACATCACAGATAACAATAAATTCAACTGTTATCAAAAGTTTAGAGGTTACATCTTCCCTAACAACAAATGAATTTAGTTCTCCATTGTCATGGACAACCTTCGTGTACAATGGAAGAATAAGATGGAAACCCTAGAAAGAGAAAAGGAAAGCTCCTGCATGCCCAATCCGCCTCCAAAGGGTCAAAAATTGTGTTTTTGTGCTTCATCCGCCAAAAGATATCAACCCTAATGCGTGCAAGCCCTTAAATAGATCTATTAAAATAGAATGGCTCAATTTCTCACACCAAGAGGGGAGATGAATTGGTGAAGTGTAAAAATAAAAGCTTTTAAAATATTTTTCACAAAATAAATTGTCTTTACAGTTTTCTTGAATCACAAGTTAAGAGATATGCAATGCAGTGGAAAAACTTAATCGAATATGTAGAGAACATAATCAACTTGGTAAAAAGAGGGTAGGGATTAGAAAATTCAAATGTTGATTTTTATATTGGTTCGGTCAACCTGCCTACATCCAGTGTCCTTCCAACCACGGGAAGCAATTGCACTATAAAGATCAAGGTTTTTCCAACAAGGTTTTTACAGAAGACCTCACGTCAAAAATTTAAAACACATCTCTAACCCTCTAATCTAAATACAAGCAAACACACAACAAGACCAGTAGCAAGAACACCCTCTTCTGCTATCTAACCCTTTGAGGCACCCTCAAAGTCAAGAACACCACATGTTCTTCTTATTGCAGTCAGAACCGGGAACCCAAAACAATCTTCAAGATTGCAAATCTTGATCGGGCAGTATACACCCAATTGTGCAGATGGATTACACGTTCAAGAAAACTCAGAATCTTTGATCACCACGGAGTTAAAAATATGACCGTTAGGTTAGTTGTGTTAAGCATTTAACAGATTTTCAAAACATCAACCAACTTAGTCGAATACAAATCACATGCAATCGATTAAACAACAATACTTAGCACAATTTTGAAAACTTTTCTTGAAAAATCTCACAACACACTTGAAAAGATTTTTTGCAAACACACGAGTTTTAATCGATTCACCCCATAATGTAATCGACTTAAAATTTTTGTTTTGCCACACATTTAAAGTTCAACAAAAGTGCTTGTGGTTTTCCTTTTCCAAAAACTTAAGTCATGCATTCACATATAAAATCACATATTAGACATAGTGATATGCAATGAACAACACAATCTGTTCTCAGATATGCTTATACAGATCTAACACAGTAATAAAAAGCATATAACATGTAAACACAAAACATATAACACAGAATATACATGTGTTATTAATTATATGTTGTCATCATCAAAACACAGATGTTATTAAGATTGGGTTAAGCAAAACCTGTGCTCCCCCTATCAACAATCTCAACAAACTCCCCATTTTTTGATGATTCACAATCATGATTAATAATCAACCATGTTGCACAGTCACAACACAACCATACAGATTATCTTCAATTACAAAACATTGTAATTCTCTCCCTTTGGGAATTATAAAAAAAGATAAGCACATTGTAATTGATATACAGATAACCAACCATATTGATATGCATCAGATGTAATAATCAAAACAGATTATGATGCTCCCCCTGTCAATAATATTCACATGATTTTAAGATTTTCTCCCCCTTAAATGAAGACATGTGAACAGATCAATAATATGCAATTCTCCCCTTGTCATTATGCATGTATTAATCTAAAATCACAAATGCACAATGCAGTATTCATAGTATATATCAAAGCATGTAATAACATATTCCAGCATTGTATCATAACAGATGTATAGTAGTTATATCAAAACATAGTTGATAAAATTTCAATCACCAAATAGTTTAATCTCTTATCATCTCATAACATAGATACAATGGATAAGAACAGAGATATAAGAAGAATAAACATTCAACAAAATATAAGCAAGGTTTAAAGATAACATATATTCCAAGTTTGGAATCTTCAAACCAATGTCGAAACTCAATCGATTAGATCGTTGTCATAATCGACTTCTTGTTGTAACACTTTGTTGATTTCCCTGTTTACACAGTCAGCAAGTATTTTTCCTCCAAAACCTTTCCTGATCTTTCCAGATCAATGTATTACAGGAATTATCATAGATAAATGTATGAGTATGCAAAGATGCAAATGTAACAATAAAATGTATCATATTGCATACAACATAGTGTAATCAATTATCAATCTATCAACATTCATAATAATTCATTCACTTATAGATTGACCAAACAAAATCTGATTTCATTAATTGTTTCAAACAATGTAGTACAATCAGATTATAACAAAAGAAAATGGAATACAATGCCAAGCACTACTACAAAATCAGCATAAACAACAAACAAAACAGAAAGTCCCTTTAATATGACTCTAAACTGTGCCCCCAAAACCCTCATTCTGATTTAGGTGACTCTACAATCTTCTTATCAGCATTGTTCTTTTAACTCTCAGAGTCATCCACAGAGGTGTCACCAAATGCATTTATCCTCAATGCATAATCCATCTTTCTATGTAGCTCAGTAAAGGATCTTTGGAGCATTGACATTTTATCATCAAGACTTTTAAACCTTTCATCAACAAACTTCTCAAATCTTGTTTGAGGCCTAAACCTATATCTTGATGAATCAATGTTGACAAGATTAACCTCATCAGTACCAGGGCAATATAAATCCTTGAATATCCAACCTTCTTCGCTTTTTCTAAGACCCAAGTGATCTAGAAACAATTTTTCAATTACATTCTTTTTGTTGCAACACATGGTTATTTCATTTGTGATGTCCACATCATGAAATCTTAGAATCCGACTTATGAATAGGGTAGATGATATTCCTTCTACCTGACTACTTTCATCATGTGATCACTAATTATAGAAGTCTAGTCCGTCTGAATCTTAGTTCTTAGTGCATGCAATAAATACACATGTTCTGTAGTTAGTATTGACTGGTCTTCACCTCTTGGAAGTAGAATCCAGGTGATTACATATGCACACAGTCTTTCCTCTTTGCTTAGATGATCAACATTTAATGAGTCATACTTTCCTATCATGTATGGATTCATCAAGTAGTTGTTGTAGATACCAATTTTATTGAGACCTGGTATGCCATGATGAGATTTATTTCCCTCTGGTTGAAATTCAGTAACAAATCTCCATACTGCTTCATCTATACGAATAGTTATACCCTTTACATTGGACAAAAGACAATTTCTCTCTTTCTTCAGGTTTGTATAGAACACCTTCACAAGATTCGAATAGTAGTTCCCTTGGAGTTCGACAAACTTCGATAGACCAGCGAGGATAAGCCATTCTTGGAACATAAATCCTTCATCACGAAAGAAGGTGATGCTTAGACATTTATGTTTGATGACCTCCGTGAAACCCCATTAACAAATGAAATCTATTCTTTGATCATCATCACTGAACCACCCAAATGGATTTGCTTCTCTGGCCACGGAGGCAGGGCACTTTCAAAATTAGAAAGCCCACAATAGGGAAATAATCGATTTCATTAAAGCCATAGTCGACTTAGTGTTTAATAGAGTGTTACTTAAAAACAGAGAAACATATTCACAGACATAATCGACTTAATTCATAACACAATCGATTAAAAGTCGCGTGTTCAGATTTTCACATGATTCAGTCAATCACATAGGCACACAACAAACATGCATACAACAATCATTCATATAAATTTTTATGATGCATGAAAATAATTGCTCCCCCTATCAACAATCTCAACAAGATCAAAAGCTCCAAATGAGCCAATGTCATTGTTGAACAAAACTAGCAAGCGTACCAGATCGTTTCAAGTAATACAATTGGTAAAACCCAATATTGTTCTTCCCAAGAGACTCAAAAGGCCTTATCGTTCGTGCAAATTGAAATCGTAAGACTTGTAAAGAAAAAACAATTGGTTTGAATGCAAGAAACAAAAAATAAACATGCAAATGTGGTTGATTCAATTGACGAGAAAAAGACTATGGTTAAATGGAGTTGTTGGGGTTTACAATTTCATCTTATCCACTTTCTCTTATCTACTCCTCTTATTTAATTTGCTTTGTTATGTAATTGTTATGCAAACTTTCTTAGTCTACCCTTAGCCCGATCCCTCGGCGAAAAGAGCCTATTACTGGCTTGCTATCCCTAGCTCCCCTAGTAATTAATAATGCATTATAAACAGAAGTGAAAACAATTGATCGTCCTACCCCCGTATCCCTAGGTGGTATTGCTTAATCAAGGAATTTCCCCCAGTTCATGACAGTATCGTACGTTCCCGTATCAATAAAGACAAAAAACGATTATCGAATCAGTTAAAAAATAAAAGCTTTAAGCGCAGAAGAGAAACCCAACAATTGATAATCAAAGCATATGACAAGCATATAAATAAATAAGAGTTTCAATAAAAGAGAGTTTCAAAAGATTACATTGTTCCCCAACAACAAAAGGGTTTAGTTCACCATTGTCATGGTGAAACTAGATGAAAAATTATGGAAGAATGGAAAAACAAACCCTAGATTGGATAAAAGGGAGCCTTAGCATCCAAAAGATCATCTCCAAGGAGTGAAAGGTAGGTCTGGCCGCCCTCTTCTGTCAAAAGAATACATCTGAAATCGCAATAGGGCTATTTATAGCTGAGGAGCGTCACAGAAATCAGGCCCAAGCCCAACAGACAACCAACCACCCGGCGTCACACTTATGCCGCCCGGCGGTTTGCCCTTAACCTCGTCACCGCCCGACGGTGGATTGGGCCATCCAACGGTTTGCCTCTAATCGCAAAACCGCCTGGCTGCACCCTAGGGCGCGAGACTGTGGCTCCCCCTCGCATTTGGCCACCCAGCATTGGATTTTGGGCGCTGGGCAGTTCCTAGACTCTTCTTTCTTCATGTTTCTTCATTTTTCTCGAGTCTAAGACCTTCCATCTTCAATCTCATTCTTCATCTTTCTCAAAAATGTTGGAAAACAATGCAAAACAAACATAATATCGCTAAAAACAGCTTTTGACTCTCAACTGACTTAACTAACGTGTTTTGCTTGATTCTAAGCTCATTGTAAGCCTTAGATGATGTATTTTGGTCTCAAATGACACATGAAAATAATTGTTTTTCAACAGTTATCATTCGCTAGCGCTCAACGCCCTAACTAGGGGCAAGCAGGTGAGCTTGTGAGGAGGCTGGCGCTCAGCGCCCTAGTTGAGGGCAACCAGGCGTTTTGTGGTGTATGAAACTGGCACTTAGCGCCCCTTAAAGGGCAAGCAGGCGGTGATGCGAGCTACCTGGTGCTGAGGGCCCCTGAAAAGAGCAATTAGGTGTGGTTGTGTGACAACCAGTGCCCAAGGCCCCAGAAAAAGGGCAACCAAGCGCCCTGCACCTTCTTCAACCTTCTTCTCTGGTGCTTTTGTTGTCCCTCTTGAGTTCCAACTCCTCGATACTTTTTCTCCTCTTCCAAAACATACCAATAACCTACAAAATTGAGAAAATTTCGTAATAAAACCATTAAGTATAACCTCGACTCACTTATTCACAAAACTAAACTAAAACAAGAGTTTAAGCAACTTTCAAAGTCAAAAAGAGTTTAAGCAACTAAGCGTATACCCATTTGCAAGAACACAACCAGATTCCATAGAATGCCAAGCCAGAGCAGCAAAAACACACTTCCAACGCAGAAATTGTTAAGACTCCGGCAAGTGTACCGAATCGTATCAAGTAATATAAAATGGTAAGACAAAGTATTGTTTTCCCAAGATACTCACGACACTAAACAGTTGTGCTTTTGCTTAACAAATTAAGACTATAAGAACAATATTTTAGGGTTTTTGAACGCAAAACGATAAAAGTAAATATGCATGCAATTTGATCAATTGAGGTTAAACACAAAAGTGAATGGATGATGTTGATAATATGAGATGAATATGTTGTTAGGGTTTATATTTCACCTAATCACTCTCATGCATAAACGAATTCATCTTCTTCATTAATGTTAATGCCACTTTCTAATTTACCCTAAACTCGATGTTTCGGTGAAGAGACAATACTCCTAATTACTTGATGACGATGCTCCTAGATCACGGACTCAAACCAACAACAATGGTTGCAAATGAAGCAGCAGCTAGCTTGAAGCGAGTTGTAGAGGCTGTGAAGTGTGGTAGAGTTCATATGTGGTTACAAGATGAAACACGACACTTTGAGTAGCAGTGGCAGTGATGAGATGCGTGAGTGAGATGTGAATAAATTGGATGAAATGTGTTGCAGAATGAAAGGTATAGTGATCTGAAGTAGAAGAAACAGAGACGCAAACGAAGGAGTGGATGTGTTTCGGTGAATGAAATTGATGGAGGAAATGAGCTTTGGTGGTGGTGAAGACTAGCTCAGCCGGCCTTCCATTGGAAGGAAGCTAGTTGAGATGTGGAGAAGATCAGGGAGGACTTTCAGCAAGAATTCTAGTGCTGGAAAGCTTCAACAGCAAGAAGAATTTCATTACATCCAAAAGTATCAATTACATGTGCTACCAAGTGATTTATAGTAAGCCTATGATCTACGCATGGTGTAGAAGGAGGGCGAGAATCATGGATCATCATCCACGTGGCAGCTTATGGAAAGCATGACTTTCATCTAGAAGTTCTATGTGCAGATTATGTTACATATGCTAGAAATGAACCGTGGTGTGCTTAGCAAAGAAGTGGGGTGCAACCAACATTTGTGACCTTCATTTGGACATTTCTACCCTTCTCCTTGTATTGGTCATGCTTCTTAGTAATGGGTCCATGATGGGATTGGACCCAAGTCATCATCCCCTCCCCTTTGGAAAGGATTTGTCCTCAAATCTGATGGCTTGTCTGAGGACTTATTTTTGTTCACAAGATTTCTTCCTGGGTCAAAGATTAATTTGTAATAAGCATCAAACATTACTCTAATAAGTTTTCTATGACCCAAAAAAATATATAAAAGAATGTGTTTAGAAGAAGGTTTCTTAATTTTAAAATTTTCAAATTTAATACAATAAAGAAACCTGACTTCAATTTTATTAGTATCTTGAGTTAGTGGTAACCATAAAAGTAACCCTAACCCAAGTTGTGATTTGCCATTAAAGATGTCATGGAAAATTCTTGAAAAGAAAAGTGAAATTTTGGAAATTAAAAAATAAATGGAGAGAAGTGAAAGGATAAGAAACCTCCCCTTAATAGACTAGGTTCTATTGTAAGTGTAGGAGGAGATGTTGCCCTTAATTGCTCTTTTTCCTTTTCTTCCATTTCTTTTCTTTCAACTTCTTCCCTTTCTCTCTTTTCTTTCTCTTGTCTTTCTCTCACCTTCTCTTCTTCTCTTCTCTTTCTTTCTTCATCTTTTCTTCTTACTTGTTCTCTGTTTTCTTTCTCTCTCTTTAATCCATCTATCCTATATTTGCTTGTCTCTTCCCATTGCCTCTTAAGTTTTTCTAAAAACTCACTTTCCATACGAGAGAACCCACTTAAATTTTGAATGAATAACTTGCCTTCTCTGATAAGCTCTCTCATAAGTTCTAAGTTTCTTTGAATCTCTGGAGGCACAAACTTTCTTCTCAAACAAGCTTTCAATTCTTTCCAATCATGAATGGGAAATTTTCTACCTATCCTAACATGATATTCTCTTTCATCCCACCACTCTTTTGCATGATTTTTAAATCTAGAAGTGTAAAGACTAATGATATATGATTCACAGTCACGAGAATAATAGGATTCAGACTGACTTCTTCTAACCATAAAGAAATGCATGTCATCAATTTCCTTTTCCCAAGCTAAGTAAGTCAATGCATCAATATCCTCACCAAAGAAAGGAATATTTTCCCTAGCTTGTTTATACAAAATATTCTCAATCCTATCAAACTCATGAAATGAACAAGTCTTCCTCCTAAATTTATCATGTTCTCTTTTAATTTCTTTAAGACCAATGGGCTGATCAAAATTAAAGTTCCTAGATGACCTATATGAACTAGATGAATAACAAGACATCTTTGTTTCTAAAAGTTTTCTTAATTTAAAGAATTAAAAGCTTTCACTTTAGACAAATCCCAGGTAAGAGAGGTGAACCACAAGGGTTGCTTAAATACCAAGTCTTGCCTTAGCCAGATGTGTCTTAAACTACTTACTAATTACCTTTTAAAATAAAAATCACTTTTAAAATCAAAGAACACAAGCTCACAAATAATCAAAACTAAACTGCTAATATTCAGACTCTAATGTGACCCCTATGCGTGAAACACAAATTTAAACACATACAAGAAAAGTTTTGCCAAGAGTTGAAAGAGCACCAAGGACTCTTCCAAGACAACTTGGACTTTGAATGGCCTTTTACAAAGAAGAAACTTGCAAAGCAACCTATTACAAGTCAAAAATGAATACTACAATTACAAAAGAAAGCTAAGAATTGTTGCTGCCACATTCTGATTGCGTTCAAATCCAAGTGTTGGACAACTTTGGACACTTTGAAATCGCTTAGCTTGTGGATTCCACTCTTCCTTTCTCGGTTTTCTTGCTGCAACTTAACAGATTCTCTTTTGCTTTTCAAAACTGCACAAGGAATGTAGAACAAATTTAGTAGGCAGCTAGCAAAGCTATTATCACACCTATCACAAATTTAGAATTTTCCCCTTTTGGTTTTCTTGCTGCAACTTAGAAGATTCTCCTTTGCATTTTTCAAAATTTGGCTCTCGGTGTGATGTAACCAAAGGGTTGTTTCCCAACAGAATATGCTGTATTTGTGTGCTGCTATGATAGCACTTGGATCGGTGCAGCAAAAGTGCCTCTAACTCAGAAGCTTCGGTTTTTACTGCACCAAATCACTCTTTTATGAATAATCCACACTTGTAATTGATTGGAAGCCCCTCATTTAATGCCAAACTTGCTGCTGTGATTTCTGATGCTTTGAAGCTTTTCCAGCTTCGGCACTAATTAACAGTCATGTGTTTCCAATTTTCAGACTGTTGAAGCTTATCACCAACCGGTTGCTATATCACCAACTAGGTTTAACACCTACACAAATAGATTACACCAAGAACAACAACTTTTCCAAGTTGATCAAAATATTAATGAGTCAATTGGACAAATTTTGGTGACTTGAACAGCTAGAAAAGAATAACCAAACTGGTCAAAATAGTACTGTATCGAAACAACATTTTAGCTAGCTATACAAGTCCAAAATAATGCTCAACTGAACAAAATAAGACCAGCTTATTCAGATTTGCTCCAAAAATCAATTTGACTATATGAGTTGCAATCAAATCTGAATATGTGCACTTTCAAAAATTGCCTTTTACACAAATGAGAAAGTAAAAATTTTCAACTCATGAAGGAAAAGAGGAGGGTGTGGAAAGATGTATGCAGCTTTGGTTTCTCATTAGAAATAAGAATCAAAGAAGATTCTGCAAAGCTCTCAGTTGTGGGTGAAGTTACACTATGCTGGAAACATTATGCAGATTTGCAGAATGAAGATTCATGTGAATTTTGCACCAAATATAGCTCTCCACCTGGACTTCTCCTTTCTCAAACTTCTTCCTAAGATGCCACCAATGATAAGGACAGTTGTAGCTAGTCTCTGCATCAATATAAGACTCACAAAAACCACCATAATTTGGTTATAAAACCGCACAAATGATTTGCTGCTTACTATATAAGTATGCTAAACCAGAAACACTGTTGTCATATTATCAAACAGCTTATGTGCAGAGTTTCAAGTAATGACAAGCAATCAATTAAACGGTTTTTAAAGGAAGGTGGCACTCAAAGTGAACTTAGGAATGGTTCTAGAGTGGATTAACAAAACAAGAAACAAATGTAATCTGTAGAATTTGCCAAATTCGAACTCACTTTAAAATAGGAAAATGTGTTTGATAAAATGCCTAAGAGAAATCTGAATTTTATGCATCAGAATTTAGTACTATGTATGCGGCACTGGTGCTGTATGCTTTTTGCAGTACAATTCTTTTCACAATGCAGAATGTATTCTCTTTTACTTTACTGCACCAAGCTTTTGCTGCCCATTAAAAGTAAGTTTTGATGTTTATAACACAGTTTCACACTCAAAGAAAATATGTTGAAAATTGATGGCTAAAACAACAAATGGACATAAACCAGTGAAAACGTTAAGTTTGATGATTTGAGCAACTTTACTTTATCATTTTAAACATGTTTCAACAGCTAGCATGAGCAAGAAACATAAATCTCAAAATTAGACAGTAGCAGTTGCTTAAATTCACTATAATTATGCCAAATTACCATTCAATGATCAACATTGGAATCAAAGAGATTTGATAATAACTTATATCAATTCAGATCAGCAGACAAAGTTGAAGGAAAACTTGAGGATTGTTTTAAAAGATGTCTAGCAAGGAATCATGTGCTAAACCAGATTGAAAAACAGTAAAAATGACTCCACTATGAAGACTTGCAGATCGGTCAAACTGCAGCACGGTGTTTCTGGATGTGTATAATGACGTTACCCATTTACTTGACTTAAACAAGTCACTGTTCATATGGTAAGCACAGTTTTATCATCACAGAACGTACACACCACCAGAATACAAATTTCACACTATCAATTCAAGTTTTTTTTAGACAGATTCAGATTATGCTTCAGTTGGCAGTGCACTGAAATGCAACTTTCGAATCATTGAGCTCTTATATCATTGCTCTTTTTTTGTGTGATTCTTTTGAAAAAAAAAAGTCAATCAAAAACAACAAGGTTGTGCCAAACCAGTTTTCTACTCAGATTTTTGACAATCAACGAACCATCATACATGACCAAACATGACAGTATCAGATCTAAAATAAAAAAACTCAATACCACAAGATTTGACCGATTAAAACGAACAACTAAGGCAAAGAAAAGCTGGTTGAAACAATTAACACAACAAAATTACTGGAATTGAGAATTTTCAATGGAATAGTGAAACAACACGAAGAACACGCAAGGAAATTTGAGACAACACGGATCAATGCAGTAGCACTTATCTGGAGCATGATGCAAGCCGAACCTTGCTTTAAATACCAATTGATGATGTTGCTCCTAGATCACCGACTGAAACCAGCAACAATAGTTGCGAGTGAAGCAGCAGCTAGCTTGAAGCGAGTTGTAGAGGCTGTGAAGTATGGTAGAGTTCATATGTGGTTACAAGATGAAACGCGACACTTTGAGTAGTAGTGGCAGTGATGAGATGCGTCAGTGAGATGCGAATAGATTGGATGAAATGTGTTGCAGAATGGAAGGTATAGTGATCTGAAGTAAAAGAAACAGAGACGCAAACGGAGGAGTGGATGTGTTTCGGTGAATGAAATTGATGGAGGAAATGAGCTTTGGTGGTGGTGGAGACTAGCTCAGCCAGCCTTCCATTGGAAGGAAGCTAGTTGAGATGTGGAGAAACTTAGGGAGGACTTTTGGCCAAAATTCTAGTGCTGGAAAGTTTCAACAGCAAGAAGAATTTCATTACATCCAAAAGTATCAATTACATGTGCTACCAAGTGATTTATAGCAAGCCTATGATCTACGTATGCTATAGATGGAGGTCGAGAATCATGGATCATCATCCACGTGGCAACTTATGGAAAGCATGACTTTCATCTAGAATTTCCATGTGCAGATTATGTTACATATGCTAGAAATGAGTCGTGGTGTGCTTAGCAAAGAAGTGGGGTGCAGCCAGCATTTGTGACCTTCATTTTGACATTTCTACCCTTCTCCTTGTATTGGTCATTCTTCTTAGTAATGGGTCCATGATGGGACTAGACACAAGTCATCATTACTATTTACAATGTCTTGTCTCCCTAGCAATTGATCATGCATTACATTCGCATAGAAGCTTAAGGTAATCGGTCCTCCTATCCCTATGTCTAGGTAATATTGCTCCCGAGAGAATTTCCCCATGTCTAGATTTACCCATATGTGTCCATATTGATAAAAGAAAAGATCACGCTATTGAATGAGTTAAACAAAACATGCATAGAGAATAGAGGAAAAACTTTAACAATTAATGAAAGAAATATAATAATAATCAATTCAAATACAAGAGAGTTTAGAGGTTACATCTTCCCTAATAACAAATGAGATTAGTTCTCCATCGTCATGAAGAAATTAGGTGTACAATGGAATGAAAGTAATAGAAACCCTAGAAAGAGAAGAGGAGAGTGGTGGGTTGTCGCAACCCATGCAAATTTGATTTCATATTAAGAAATGCAGTATAGTACTAGGGAATGACCCCTAGGTCGTCTCTCAAGGACCAACTGCGGTTCAGAGTCAAGTCTAACATGAAGGGGGGGTTTGTGAAAGGTTTTTGCAAGGAAAATGAAATTATAACAGTAAAAATGAAACTGCTACAGTAAATACGAAAATTCACGTTGGAACTGGACAGCTCTGACCTTTGCTCAATGTTTTACCCATAACTTTTTCTACAAAGCTCTAAATGAGATGAGGTTTTTTTTCCTGGAAAGTAGAATCAATTATCTTTCATATGACATATAAAACGTAGCATTTGGACCTCTGGTATGGTTGCAGTTATTTTTTTAAAATCGACTCCAGAGAGTGAAAATGCTAACCCAAATACTAGACTAAACAAATATCTAAACACAGTTAAATTAAATATGCAAAACTAAATTAAAGAAACTAAAAAGCAACTAATCCTACTATGCAAAATAAATTAAAGCTAAAGAAATAAACAACATAATTTTATTCTACCATTCATGTGACCAAGTGTTTTTACCAAAAGGAAATTGAATTTGCAAAGCTCCTAAAAATTAACCCTTGGCCATGACCTTCCACTTGTTGACTTCAAGGAAAAATAAAATTGGGAAAAATTTCCCTCATCCAGCTGTCACATGTATGCCCGAGAATATGACCAGCGTTCCCTCATCCAGTCGTCGCATGTGTGCCAGAGAATATGAGCAGCGCATCCTTTTTCTCAGCTGAAAACTACCGCTTCTTCATGACCGTTTTAGACGTGCTGCACCACTTTTGCATTGTAACGTGTGTGCCCTGGCTTAAAGCAAGAGACAAATGCAGCAACAACAATTGGAAATAGAATAAATCAATTCCCAAGCTCTCATCCTAAAAGCAACTAAAATAAATGAGTGTGTCTCCCATTAGCCATCAGACCGTGCATCTAAAGATGTGACAGTAGAAAAGAAAGGAAAGCAAGTAGCTAGAGTTCAAAGCAAAAGAATTGGCAATTTAATCCCAGCTGTCACCGTGAGCAATGAAAAATCAATGATTCTCCATTCATTATAAACTCAAAATCTGATCTCCATTTAATTCACACTATAATAAAAAACTTGATTCATGAGCTCATATTTTTTAGCCAAGAGACGTTCAAAAATCAAAACATCCAAATCTCCAAAAAGAAATATGCCAAGTGACGGCTACCTAAAGCTCTTCCATCAAATCACCATTTAACAACTTCTCAACTTAAATGCAAAGAAAACTAAAGAAAGCTTTTTCCAGCACGAGAATCAAAGAGTAAACATGATTTCATTCTCAAAGCAAATACAAAATGTGCTTTTCTCATTCTCTAAAACCATGTTCAACACTCAAGGGCTACCTATAAAAAAAACGTTTCCCGAGCCATCAGCCAAAAATGTTCCAGACCTAAAAGAAAAGAGCAACGTGTGACGGTTTTCTCTCAACAAATGGCAGCACCGTGACTATTAATAGAACTCCAAATAAAATGAAGTCTTTGCACCCCGAAAATGAAAACTGCCGAGAGACCTCAAGGCCTACCAAAGTGACAGCTCTCCCTTGTTCTTCCAGCCAAAACCAAAAATATGAAAAAGTCTGTCCAGTGAAGTGACGGCCCCCCCTTGGAATCCCTAGGTCCAAGGATGTCTCCTAAAGGGTGGAGCCCACCTACAATAAAACCCTAGAGCCATGTCACCATCCCTTTTTTTTTTACTATTGGGCTTAATCTATCCTAACAAAAATTAGCCCACATTACAAAATTGATCTAAAAAATCTAAACTACTAAACTAAGCTAGATTAATCCTAAATTGCCTTGTGCAGAGTCTTCATTTAATTGGTGCCCTTCCAAAAGTCCCACAGTGTGATTCCAAAATTGCCCTGAAAATAAAAATAGGAATAATTAAGCTCAATTAATTCAAATTAATTAAAATATGAATTATTGGTCTAATTAAGCCCAAATGGTAAAAATGACACAATAACTAAGAATTAAGCGCAAATCATCAACACAATTCGGCGCGAAAAACTAAGCTAATGGTATAAAATATTGATTCATCAAAATAGACCACACTTAGTCTTTGCACTCCTGGGCAAAATCAAGACGCAAAATAGGGAACAGTTCTGAGGACATCAGGAAGAGACACAGACTCAACAGACAAACACAGAGTTGCACAGTTCTCACAAAATCTGGACAGTGAAAGGCATAGGCAGAATCCCACACAGAGTCAATGAAAGCAGATACTCACAGAATCATCCAAGCAGTTCAGTACATGGAAAACAATCAATGAGTTCAAGAGATGAATCAAAAGTAACAGAGCCTCACAGATGCACACAATCAGTGTTTCTCTCAAGTGTTTAAGGTAAATCAATATTTCTCAATGCACTCAAGAAAGCAGACACAAATAGACTTGGCAAACCTCTAATATCAACACTCAAGCACATACGCATGTTCAAATCAAAAGGTCTTTTCATGGTTGTAATGGGGCCAAGGGCAAGGGAGGATACATCTGGATAAGAAGCTACAAACCATAAGGAACAGAGGAGCAATGGGGAACAAGTGTAAACACATTCAAACACACCCACAACCTCTAATTCCATCCTCTTCTTGACTCCATTATTCACAAAATTTTTTTGTATTTTCTCTTCTTTCTTCTTTTTTTTTTTCATTTTGTCTCTTTTTTTTCTATTCAACACACAATTCAAAAGACAAGATACATGATATTTACAATGCAACCGCAAGAAGAGGACTCACTAGCCAATTCATCTGCAACTCCTAAGAGACCACACTTATTCCCAAACAATTCCAAAGCTTCAAAATTCCCTAAGGTTCAGGTAATCATGGTTTTTCACTTAGGCTATTGTATGAGCTTCAAAACAAAGAAATGGGGGAAGTATAGGCTCAAGGGGGCTAACAAAGAGATCATAACAGGGTAGGCTATCTGGCTAGAGAGGCTCAATCAACAAAATGCCTTTATCATTTTCAAACATGCTCATGAATCAAGAATTAACAACAGAGTCAAGCCAAGGCAAATGTGCAAGCAATCTAGAGACATATCACACACAAGAAAGATCATCAAATGGCTCAAATCTCACACAGGTAATCGGTCACAATTAATCCAACTCTCAAACATCATGATTATCTTCCAAGCAAAGAAGAGCAAGGAGTCCAACAAAACAGAGTATCAATGCAGTGAAGGGAAACTAGCAACCTAATCACAGTCCAGAGTTCGCAAAAGGCATGCAAAACTGTACACCAGACAAAACAACTACATAAAAACCGAAACATAAAACAAAGGAACAACCTCCCCTAATAGACCACACTTAAACTACACAATGTCCTCAGTGTGTCACAATCAACAGATCAACAATCAGCAGATATAGACAAAATGCAATAAAAGTGAGGAGAGAAGGAGAAAAGAAGCTCCCTGAGTCAGATGGGAGGGTAGGTGGGGTGGACCAAAGACGTCTCCTCCACCACGGCATCCAACAAAGAAGGATTGCTGAGGAAAGGCTTCAGTCTATGCCCATTCACCTTGAAGTTTGTAGCTGCAGATGGATCCTGTATCTCGACTGCACCATAAGGATAAACATTAGTCACAAGAAAAGGTCCAGTCTACTTTGATCTCAACTTACCACCCATGAGGCCGAGCCTAGAGTTATACAACAAAACCTGCTGGCCAACCTCGAAGTCCTTTCTAACAATGGAACTATCATGGAACCTTTTGGTCCTTTATTTGTAGAACTTCGAATTCTCATAGGCCTCCAATCGGATCTCATCCAATTCATTCAGTTGCAACTTCCTTTCCTCTCCAGCTTGGTCAATGGAGAAGTTGCAAATCTTCACAGCCCAATATGCCCGATGCTCAATCTCAACTGGTAAATGACATGCCTTTCCAAAAACAACCCGATAGGGAGACATCCCAATGGGTGCTTTGTAGGCAGTCCTGTGGGCCCAAAGAGCATCGTCCAACCTATTGCTCCAATCCTTTCTGTTGGGCTGGACAATCTTCTCCAAAATCCTCTTAATCTCCCTGTTGGAGATCTCAGCCTGCCCATTTGTTTGGGGGTGGTAAGGTGTAGAAACTCTGTGCGTCACCCCATATTTCTTGAGCAAGGCTTGCATGGATCTGTTGCAAAAATGGGTTCCCTGATCGCTAACAATCGCTCTAGGCACTCCAAACCTGCAAAAGAGGTGAGATCTAACAAAATCTACAACAACCCGAGCATCTTTAGTCCTGGTGGCTCTAGCTTCCACCCATTTTGAAACATAATCCACAGGAAGGAGAATATAAGAGAAACCAAAAGAAACAGGGAAAGGACCCATGAAATCTATACCCGAGACATCAAACACCTCACAGAACAGCATAGGCTGTTGAGGCATCTCCTGTCTCTGTGAAATAGGTCCTCCTGCTCTCTGGCATGGCTCACAGGTGCTACAAGTCCTCTCCGCATCCTTGAAGATGGAAGGCCAGTAGAAACCGCAATCAAGCACCCTACGAGCTGTTCTCTGTATCCCCAGATGACCACCAGGTGAGGAGGCATGACAAAACTGTAGGACCGAGTCAATCTCATGATCCGGAATGCATCTCCTAGTAACCTGGTCACTACACAACTTCCACAGATATGGGTCATCCCAAACATAATACTTAGCATCACTCTTAATTTTGGCAATCTGAGCACGTGATGCTAAGGGAGGAAAAACAGAAGCAACCAAATAATTCACAATGTGTGCAAACCAAGGAGTAGGGTGAGAAGAAGAAATTGTCAACAAACTCTCATCAGGAAAGTCATCCTGGATAAGCAACACATCAGCTTCATCCTCGGCTCTCTCAATTCTACTGAGGTGGTCTGCAACCAAATTCTGTGCTCCACTCCGGTCTTTAATCTGTAAGTCAAACTCCTGGAGTAGTAGCATCCACCTGATCAATCTAGGCTTTGACTCAGCCTTTTTCAACAGAAACTTCAGAGCTGCATGGTCAGTATACACAATAACAGGAGATCCAAGCAAATACGACCTAAACTTATCAAGGACAAAAACAATTGCCAGCAACTCTTTCTCAATCGTGGTGTAGTTTGCTTGGGCAGCATCCAAAGTGCGGGAAGCATAGTAGATCACTCTAGGCAGCTTGTCAATCTTCTGTGTCAGGACAGCTCCCAAGGCATGATTTGATGCGTCACACATGAGCTCAAATGGGGCTGTCCAATTTGGTGCCTGAATGATCGGAGTGGTGGTCAAAGCTTCCTTCAGGCAATCAAACGCCTGCTTGCACCTGTCATCAAACTCAAAATCGATGTCCTTCTGCAGTAGTCCAGACAAGGGAAGTGCCTTCTTGCTGAAATCCCTGATGAAGCGCCTGTAGAAACCTGCATGTCCTAGAAAAGATCTAACCTCTCGCACGCAAGATGGGTAAGGCAATTGCGAAATCACAGATATTTTAGCAGGATCTACCTCTATTCCCTTTTCAGAAATGATGTGCCCTAGAACCAAACCTTGTTCAACCATGAAGTGACATTTCTCAAAATTGAGAACAAGGTTTGTTTCTATGCATCTTTTCAAAACGTTTTCCAAACTGTCTAAACATGCATCAAAAGAGGATCCATACACAGTAAAATCATCCATAAACACCTCTATGCAACTCTCAAGAAAGTCGCTAAAAATGCTAAGCATGCACCGCTGGAAGGTACCAGGGGCGTTGCATAGGCCAAAGGGCATCCTCCTATAGGCAAAAGTGCCAAAGGGGCAGGTGAATGTGGTTTTCTCTTGGTCCTCAGGAGCAATATTGATTTGGAAATAACCAAAAAAACCATCAAGAAAGCAATAATGAGATTTAACTGCCAGGCGCTCCAGCATCTGATCAATGAATGGCAGGGGGAAGTGATCTTTCTTGGTTGCTTGATTGAGCCTCCTATAATCAATGCAGACTCTCCAGCTGTTCTGCACTCTTGTGGGAATCAACTCATCCCTCTCATTTTTCACAACCGTGAGGTCAGTCTTCTTGGGCACAACATGGATGGGGCTCACCCACTGACTGTCTAAAATAGGGTAGATGATCCCAGCTTGCAAAAGCTTCATCACCTCCTTCTTAATCACGTCCAAGATCACAGGGTTTTGCCTTCTCTGCGGCTGTCTCACTGGTTTGGCCCCATCTTCCAACAAAATCCAATGCATGCATGTGGATGGGCTAATACCAGGGATGTCCGCCAAACTCCAACCTATGGCTTTCTTATGCGCCCTCAACACTCCAAGCAACCTCTCCTCTTGCACAGAAGTGGGGTGCAACCAACATTTGTGACCTTCATTTGGACATTTTTCTACCCTTCTCCTTGTATTGGTCATGCTTCTTAGTAATGGGTCCATGATGGGATTGGACCCAAGTCATCATCCCCTCCCCCTTGGAAAGGATTTGTCCTCAAATTTGATGGCTTGTCTGAGGACTTACTTTTGTTAGCTTCACAAGATTTCTTCCTGGGTCAAAGATTAATTTGCAATAAGCATCAAACATAACTCTAATAAGTTTTCTATGACCCAAAAAAATATATAAAAGAATGTGTTTAGAAGAAGGTTTCTTAATTTTAAAATTTTCAAATTTAATACAATAAAGAAACCTGACTTCAATTTTATTGGTATCTTGAGTTAGTGGTAACCATAAAAGTCACCCTAACCCAAGTTGTGATTTGCCATGTGTTGAGAAGTTTAATGATTTTAAAGATATCATGGAAAATTCTTGAAAAGAAAAGTGAAATTTTGGAAATTAAAAAATAAATGGAGAGAAGTGAAAGGATAAGAAACCTCCCCTTAATAGACTAGGTTCTATTGTAAGTGTAGGAGGAGATGTTGCCCTTAATTGCTCTTTTTCCTTTTCTTCCATTTCTTTTCTTTCAACTTCTTCCCTTTCTCTCTTTTCTTTCTCTTGTCTTTCTCTCACCTTCTCTTCTCTCTTCTCTTTCTTTCTTCATCTTTTCTTCTTACTTGTTCTCTGCTTTCTTGCTCTCTCTTTAATCTATCTATCCTATATTTGCTTGTCTCTTCCCATTGCCTCTTAAGTTTTTCTAAAAACTCACTTTCCCTACGAGGGAACCCACTTAAATTTTGAATGAATAACTTGCCTTCTCTGATAAGCTCTCTCATAAGTTCTAAGTTTCTTTGAATCTCTGGAGGCACAAACTTTCTTCTCAAACAAGCTTTCAATTCTTTCCAATCATGAATGGGAAATTTTCTACCTATCCTAACATGATATTCTCTTTCATCTCACCACTCTTTTGCATGATTTTTAAATCTAGAAGTGTAAAGACTAATGATATATGATTCACAGTCACGAGAATAATAGGATTCAGACTGACTTCTTCTAACCATAAAGAAATGCATGTCATCAATTTCCTTTTCCCAAGCTAGGTAAGTCAATGCATCAATATCCTCACCAAAGAAAGGAATATTTTCCCTAGCTTGTTTATACAAAATATTCTCAATCCTATCAAACTCATGAAATGAACAAGTCTTCCTCCTAAATTTATCATGTTCTCTTTTAATTTCTTTAAGACCAATGGGCTGATCAAAATTAAAGTTCCTAGATGACCTATATGAACTAGATGAATAACAAGACATCTTTGTTTCTAAAAGTTTTCTTAATTTAAAGAATTAAAAGCTTTCACTTTAGACAAATCCCAGGTAAGAGAGGTGAACCACAAGGGTTGCTTAAATACCAAGTCTTGCCTTAGCCAGATGTGTCTTAAACTACTTACTAATTACCTTTTAAAATAAAAATCACTTTTAAAATCAAAGAACACAAGCTCACAAATAATCAAAACTAAACTCCTAATATTCAGACTCTAATGTGACCCCTATGCGTGAAACACAAATTTAAACACATACAAGAAAAGTTTTGCCAAGAGTTGAAAGAGCACCAAGGACTCTACCAAGACAACTTGGACTTTGAATGGCCTTTTACAAAGAAGAAACTAGCAAAGCAACCTATTACAAGTCAAAAATGAATACTACAATTACAAAAGAAAGCTAAGAATTGTTGCTGCCACATTCTGATTGCGTTCAAATCCAAGTGTTGGACAACTTTGGACACTTTGAAATCACTTAGCTTGTGGATTCCACTCTTCCTTTCTCGGTTTTCTTGCTGCAATTAGCAGATTCTCTTTTGCTTTTCAAAACTGCACAAGGAATGTAGAACAAATTTAGTAGGCAGCTAACAAAGCTATTATCACACCGTATCACAAATTTAGAATTTTCCCCTTTTGGTTTTCTTGCTGCAACTTAGAAGATTCTCCTTTGCATTTTTCAAAATTTGGCTCTCGGTGTGATGTAACTAAAGCGTTGTTTCCCAACAGAATATGCAGTCTGTATTTGTGTGCTGCTATGATAGCACTTGGATCGGTGCAGCAAAAGTGCCTCTAACTCATAAGCTTCGGTTTTTACTGCACCAAATCACTCTTTTATGAATAATCCACACTTGTAATTGATTGGAAGCCCCTCATTTAATGCCAAACTTGCTGCTGTGATTTCTGATGCTTTGAAGCTTTTCCAGCTTCGGCACTAATTAACAGTCATGTGTTTCCAATTTTCAGACTGTTGAAGCTTATCACCAACCGGTTGCTATATCACCAACTAGGTTTAACACCTACACAAATAGATTACACCAAGAACAACAACTTTTCCAAGTTGATCAAAATATTAATGAGTCAATTGGACAAATTTTGGTGACTTGAACAGCTAGAAAAGAATAGCCAAACTGGTCAAAATAGTACTGTATCGAAACAACATTTTAGCTAGCTATACAAGTCCAAAATAATGCTCAACTGAACAAAATAAGACCAGCTTATTCAGATTTGCTCCAAAAATCAATTTGACTATATGAGTTGCAATCAAATCTGAATATGTGCACTTTCAAAAATTGCCTTTTACACAAATGAGAAAGTAAAAATTTTCAACTCATGAAGGAAAAGAGGAGGGTGTGGAAAGATGTATGCAGCTTTGGTTTCTCATTAGAAATAAGAATCAAAGAAGATTCTCCAAAGCTCTCAGCTGTGGGTGAAGTTACACTATGTTGGAAACATTATGCAGATTTGCAGAATGAAGATTCATGTGAATTCTGCACCAAATATAGCTCTCCACCTGGACTTCTCCTTTCTCAAACTTCTTCCTAAGATGCCACCAATGATAAGGACAGTTGTAGCTACTCTCTGCATCAATATAAGACTCACAAAAACCACCACAATTTGGTTATAAAACCGCACAAATGATCTACTGCTTACTATATAAGTATGCTAAACCAGAAACACTGTTGTCATATTATCAAACAACTTATGTGCAGAGTTTCAAGCAATGACAAGCAATCAATTAAACGGTTTTTAAAGGAAGGTGGCACTCAAAGTGAACTTAGGAAGGGTTCTAGAGTGGATTAACAAAACAAGAAACAAATGTAATCTGTAGAATTTGCCAAATTCGAACTCACTTTAAAATAGGAAAATGTGTTTGATAAAATGCCTAAGAGAAATCTGAATTTTATCCATCAGAATTTAGTACTATGTATGCGGCACTGGTGCTGTATGCTTTTTGCAGTACAATTCTTTTCACAATGCAGAATGTATTCTCTTTTACTTTACTGCATCAAGCTTTTGCTGCCCATTAAAAGTAAGTTTTGATGTTTATAACACAGTTTCACACTCAAAGAAAATATGTTGAAAATTGATGGCTAAAACAACAAATGGACATAAACCAGTGAAAACGTTAAGTTTGATGATTTGAGCAACTTTACTTTATCATTTTAAACATGTTTCAACAGCTAGCATGAGCAAGAAACATAAATCTCAAAATTAGACAGTAGCAGTTGCTTAAATTCACTAGAATTATGCCAAATTACCATTCAATGATCAACATTGGAATCAAAGAGATCTAATAATAGCTTATATCAATTCAGATCAGCAGAAAAAGTTGAAGGAAAACTTGAGGATTTTTTTAAAAGATGTCTAGCAAGGAATCATGTGCTAAACCAGCTTGAAAAACAGTAAAAATGACTCCACTATGAAGACTTGCAGATCGGTCAAACTGCAGCACGGTGTTTCTGGATGTGTATAATGATGTTACCCATTTACTTGACTTAAACAAGTCACTGTTCATATGGTAAGCACAGTTTTATCATCACAGAACGTACACACCACCAGAATACAAATTTCACACTATCAATTCAAGTTTTTTTTAGACAGATTCAGATTATGCTTCAGTTGGCAGTGCACTGAAATGCAACTTTCGAATCATTGAGCTCTTATATCATTGCTCTTTTTTTGTGTGATTCTTTTGAAAAAAAAAGTCAATCAAAAACAACAAGGTTGTGCCAAACAAGTTTTCAACTCAGATTTTTGACAATCAACGAATCATCATACATGACCAAACATGACAGTATCAGATCTGAAATAAAAAAACTCAATAGCACAAGATTTGATCGATTAAAACGAACAACTAAGGCAAAGAAAAGCTGGTTGAAACAATTAACACAACAGAATTACTGGAATTGAGAATTTTCAATGGAATAGTGAAACAACACGAAGAACACGCATGGAAATTTGAGACAACACGGATCAATGCAGTAGCACTTATCTGGAGCATGATGCAAGCCGAACCTTGCTTTAAATACCAATTGATGACGTTGCTCCTAGATCACGGACTGAAACCAGCAACAATAGTTGCGAGTGAAGCAGCAGCTAGCTTGAAGCGAGTTGTAGAGGCTGTGAAGTATGGTAGAGTTCATATGTGGTTACAAGATGAAACACGACACGTTGAGTAGCAGTGGCAGTGATGAGATGCGTCAGTGAGATGCGAATAGATTGGATGAAATGTGTTGCAGAATGGAAGGTATAGTGATCTGAAGTAGAAGAAACAGAGACGCAAACGGAGGAGTGGATGTGTTTCGATGAATGAAATTGATGGAGGAAATGAGCTTTGGTGGTGGTGGAGACTAGCTCAGCCAGCCTTCCATTGGAAGGAAGCTAGTTGAGATGTGGAGAAACTTAGGGAGGACTTTCGGCCAAAATTCTAGTGCTGGAAAGTTTCAACAGCAAGAAGAATTTCATTACATCCAAAAGTATCAATTACATGTGCTACCAAGTGATTTATAGCAAGCCTATGATCTACGCATGGTGTAGATGGAGGTCGAGAATCATGGATCATCATCCACGTGGCAGCTTATGGAAAGCATGACTTTCATCTAGAATTTCCATGTGCAGATTATGTTACATATGCTAGAAATGAGTCGTGGTGTGCTTAGCAAAGAAGTGGGGTGCAGCCAGCATTTGTGACCTTCATTTGGACATTTCTACCCTTCTCCTTGTATTGGTCATTCTTCTTAGTAATGGGTCCATGATGGGACTAGACCCAAGTCATCATTAGTAGTTTACAATGTCTTGTCTCCCTAGCAATTGATCATGCATTACATTCGCATAGAAGCTTAAGGTAATCGGTCCTCCTATCCCTATGTCTAGGTAATATTGCTTTCGAGAGAATTCCCCCATGTCTAGATTTACCCATATGTGTCCATATTGATAAAATAAAAGATCACGCTATTGAATGAGTTAAACAAAACATGCATAGAGAATAGAGGAAAAACTTTAACAATTAATGAAAGAAATATAATAATAATCAATTCAAATACAAGAGAGTTTAGAGGTTACATCTTCCCTAATAACAAATGAGATTAGTTCTCCATCGTCATGAAGAAATTAGGTGTACAATGGAATGAAAGTAATAGAAACCCTAGAAAGAGAAAAGGAGAGCTCTTGCATCCCCAAATCTTCCCCCAAAGGGGTGAAAAATGTGTTTCTATGCTTAAGTCATCAAAGATACATTCTCTAGGGTGTCCATGTCTTTAAATAGGGCATAAAAATAACAGAAAACGGGTCTAAGCCGAAAATAGATCATAAAAATAACATAAAAACTAGCCAAAATCCACGAAAATGGCGCACAACGTTACAGTACCGCTCAACGGTAGGTGTGACACTCAAAATGGCGCCCAGTAGTGTCGCCCAAGCGAAAAAAGTGAAAAATTGGCGAGAAAACTGGCGTTCAGCGCTAATTACCGCTCAGCGGTGGCGCTCATCGCCATGGAGGGCGCTGGGGCACAAAACAATGCTAAATTATACGCCTTGGTTGACTTTTCTGCACTCTGGTTGACTGATTGACTTTTCTGGTTGAATGATTGACTTTTCTGGTTGACTGGTTGACTTTTCTGCACTGCAACTCCTTGATACTTCAACCTTTCTTTCAAATCATTCCAAAAACCTACAAAATCAAGGGAATTTAGTAATAAAATCATCAAGTATATCCTCAACTCTCTTATTCACAAAACTAAAGCAAAATCACGAGTCCAAGCAAGTTTCTAAGTCAAAAAGGGTGTATTAAGTATCAAAATTAAGTATAAAAATAACGGTTTTTGAACCGTTATCAGAAATCTCAAGGAAATGATGCAATTTCTCTAATGACCAACAAAGCACATTTAACCTAACATTAAAACGAGATTAAAATAGCAAACCGAATTGAATTCATGAAACCTAGTAACAACATAACAATAAAACACAATTCTGGAATGAAAATGCAAAACTAAGCACAACTAGAAAAAGTAAATTCAACTATAAAACATGAATTCAATTGGAAACGTAAATGGGCATCAATGAAAGAGGGAAAAACGAAAGTGCAAAGATGAAAATAAGAATGAAAATGACAACGAAGGAAGAACACGAAACGGAAATTTTGCAATTAAAATAGAAAAGATTCAATACAAGCATATGGAATTAAGAATCAGTTCAAATACATGAGAGTTTACAAGGCTACATCATTCCCCAACAAAAAATAAAAAATAGTTCCCCATAGACATGGGGGAACTCTATGAATAATGAAAGAAAAGAAAGAATGAAAAGACTAAGAATTGGCTAGGAGTGTATTGCTATGCTCTCTTCTGCCAAGGATGCAAAACCTAGAGCTCCAGGATCCTTTAAATAGCGCCAGACGCATCCCAAAGTGCGGTCCGGTCCAAAAGAATCAAATCAGAGCAGAAACAGGGCCCGATCCACGTGAAATCACGCTCAAACGTCACAGGACCTCGCCCAAGCGTGAATTTAGGGTTCTGTGAGGCTTGGGCGCCAGTTTTGAATGCCTGAGCTTCGGGTGAATTAAGGACCAACGTCGATCTTGGCTTTGCTGTTTGTCGTTCCTGTCGCCTAGGCTTCGGGTTTCCTCCTTCTTGGTGCCTTTTTGACCCCTTTTTAGCTCCATCTTCATGGCTTTTCACTGCTTCTTCCAGTATTGCTTCAATCTCTGTTAAAGTAAGGGGAATTTGTTAGAAAACTGTTAAAATCAAACTCAACTCTCTTATTCACACAATTAATTGAAAACTCATGAGTTCAAGCAAGTTTGTAAGTGAAAAAGGGTGCTTTTAGTATCAAAATCATATAGCAAATAACGGTATTTTAATCCGTTATCAAAATTACAGCAAGAGCTTGAAGAGCCAACAATAGAAGGTCAGATATTCTTCACATGTTTTGAATGGAAGCCAGGAGATAAAGAGCAAGAACCAAGATGATCCAAAGAAGGGAAAGGCTAGGGACCCCTCGGCAGTTGGATAAGCTACTCCAAGCAACATACCGTCACATGCTTAAATTCACTTTACCATATTGTAAACGTGTTATTGATAACGGTTGAAAAACCGTTATTTTCATATGTCATTTTAGACCAAATTACTCCCTTTACTGCTTAGAACGAGCTTAGAATCAAGCAAAACACATAAAATGAGTCAGTAGTGAGTCAAAAGCTGTTTTTAGCGATATTATGCTTGTTTGCATTGTTTTGCAGCATTTTTTATGAAAGTGAAGAATGAGGTTGAAGATGAAGGTCTTAAACTCAAGGAAAAGGAAGAAAACTGAAGAAAAGAAGAGTCTAGGAATCGCCCAGCGGTCAAATTCACCGTTGGACAGCCAAATGCGAGGAGATGGCACTGTCTGACACCCTGGCGTGGACGCCGTGCGGATTCGCGATTAGTGGCAAACCGTCGGGCGGTGGACCTCTAGCGCCGGGCGGTGGCGCGATTACGGGCAAACCGCCGGGCGGCATAAGTGTGATGCCGGGCGGTTGTCTACTGGGCTTGGGCCTGTTTTTGTGACGCTCCTTAGCTATAAATAGCCCTATTGCGATTTCATTCTCATTCTTTTGACAGAAGAGGGCGGCCAGACCTACTTTTCACTCTTTGAAGAAGATCTCTTGGATGCTTAGGCTCCTTTTCATCCTATCTAGGGTTAGTTATTCCATTCTTCCATTATTTTTCATCCAGGTTCACCATGACAATGGTGAACTAAACCCTTTTGTTGTTAGGGGAAACAATGTAATCTTTTGAAACTCTCTTTTATTGAAACTCTTGTTTATTTATATGCTTGTTGTATGCTTTGATTATCAATTGTTGGGTTCTCATCTGCGCTTAAAGCTTTTATCGTTTAAATCATTCGATAACCGTTGTTTGTCTTTATTGATAAGGGAACGTACAGTATAGTCATGAACTGGTGAGTAATTCCTTGATTAAGCAATACCACCTAGGGATAGGGGGGGTAGAACGATCAATTGTTTTTGCTTCTGTTCGATAATGCGTTGCTAGTTACTAGAGGAGGCTAGGGATAACAAGCCAGTAATTAGTAATAGGCTCTTTTCGCCGAGGGATCGGGTTAAGGGTAGGCCAAGAAAGTTTGCATAACAATTAGATAACAAAGCAATTTAAACAAGAGGAGTGGATAAGAGAGAGCGGATAAAATGAAATTGTAAACCCCCAACAACTCCATTCATCCATAGTCTTTTTCTCGTCAACTGAATCAAACGCATTGCATGTTTATTTTGTGTTCTTGCATCCACAACAATTAATTTTTCTTTACAAGTCTTACGATTTCAATTCGCACGAACGATAACGCCTTTCGAGTCTCTTGGGAAGAACGATATTGGGTTTTACCAATTATATTACTTGGAACGATCTGGTACACTTGCCAGGGAGTTAACAACTATACATGGCTTCTTCTAGAAACATATCACATGTTACATATGCTAGGACACGTGGCAACCGATCCACATATCATAGGCCACGTTTTCTTCACCGGCCAAGTGAGTTAGGACTATAAAACTCACCACGGCAGCATCCTGTATTCACTTTTGGACGTAATGAGATTCTTCTTGCTGTTGAAACTTTCCAGCACTTGAACTATGGCCGAAAGTCCTCCCTGATCTTCTCCCAATCCCACCAGCTTCCTTCCAATGGAAGGCCGTCTAAGCTAGCCTCTGCCACCACCATAGATCACTTCCACCGTCAACCTCCTTCACCGAACACATACTTCCTTCCGCTTGCGCCTCTGCCTTTTCTACTTCAATTAATCACGCATTCCATTTTACACTGATCCTCACCAACTCTCTCAGCATTTCACTGACGCATCTCACCTTTGCAACCGCAACTCACCGTGCCGCATCTCATCTTGCAACCGCACATCATTTCTGTCACACTTCACCTTCTCTGCAACTCGGTTTATACTCGCTGGTGTTTCATCTGCAACCATTGTTGCTGATTTCAGTCCTTGATATAGGAGCAGGCTATCAATTGGTATTCAGAGCAAGGTTCGGCTTGCATCATGATCCAGATAAGTGCTACTGCATTGATCTGTGTTGTCATCAATTTCCTTGCGTGTGCTTCGTGTTGTTTCACTGTTCTATTGAAAATTTCTCAGTTCAGTAATTCTGTTGTGTTGATTTCTTCGAGCCAGATTTTCTTTGCTGTAGTTTGTTCATTTTAATCGGTCCTATCTTGTGCTATTGAGTTTTTCATTTCATATATGATACTGTCATGTTTTGATCATGTATGATAATTCGTGCTTGTCTAAAATCTGAGTATAAACTGGTTTGGCACAACCTTACTGTTTTTAATTGAAATATTTTCAAAAGAATCACACAAAAGGGCAATGATCTAAGAGCTCAATGATTCGAAATTTGCATTTCAATGCATTGCCAACTGAAGCATAGACCGAATCTGATTGCAAAGTTGAACTCAATCTCGTTTAGCACATTCCTTGCTAGACATCTTTTAAAACAATCCTCAAGTTTTCTTTCAACTTTGTCTGCTGATCTGAATTGCTATAAGCTCCAAACAGATCCATTTGAATCCAATGTTGATCATTGAATGGTAATTTGGCATAATTCTAGTGAATTAAGCAACTCATACTGTCCAATTTTGAGATTTATGTTTCTTGCCCCTGTTGGCTACTGAAACATGTTTAAAATGATAAAGTAAAGTTGCTCAAATCATCAAACTTAACGTTTTCACTGGTTTATGTCCATTTGCTTTAATCGTCAATTTTCAACATATTTTCTTTGAGTAAGTGCAGAAATTATTGTCTAAGTGTGAGACTGTGTTATAAGCATCAAAATTCATTTCTAATGGGTAGCAAAAGCTTGGTGCAGTAAAGTAAAAGAGTGTACATTTTGTATTGTGAAAAGAATCGTACTGTAAAAAACATAGAACACCAGTGCCGAATACATAGTACCAAATTTCGATGCTTAATTCAGCTTTCTCTTAGGCATTTTATCAAACACATTTGCCTAGTTTAAATTGAGTTCGAATTTGGCAAATTCTGCAGCTTACAGCTATTTCTTGTTTTGTTAATCCACTCTAGAACCCTTCCTAAGTTCACTTTGAGTGCCACCTTTCTTTTAATACCGTTTAATTGCTTGCTTGAAATTCTGCACATAAGTTGTTTGATATTATTACAGCTATGCATCCGGTTTAGCAAATTTTATAGCAGCAGCAGCTAATTTGTGCGGTTTTATAACTAAATTGTGGTGGTTTCTGTGAGTCTTATATTGGTGTAGAGACTAGCTACAACTGTCCTTATCATTGGTGGCATCTTAGGAAGAAGTTTGGCAGAGGAGAAGTCTGAGTGGAGAGCTATTTTCGGTGCAGACTTCACGAAAATTCTCATTCTGCAGATCTGCATAATATTTCCAACATAGTGTGTTTCCACTTGCAGCTGAGAGATTTGTAGAATCCTCCGTGATTCTTTATTCTAACGAAAAGCCAAAGCTGGATACATCTTTTAGCACCCTTGTTTTGTATCTTTATTTCCATTTGCTTTGTAAAAGGTCATTAAGCAAGTGAATTGGAAGAATTCTCAAGTGTTCTTCCATCCCTTGTGACATTTGATTTTAAATGGACAATTGAAATTGTTAAGCGGTGAGTGTGTCTTGGTTCCAAAGTTCCAAGCCTCACCTAGGAGACCTCACCCTTTCATTTTCTTGTCAAAGCGTTTAGGAAATTTTAGAGTCCGGCCTTAGAGTCTTAGTTGTTTTCTTTGTTTGATTTGAGTCTTCTTTTGTGATCTTAGAAGTGATTTTTAAGTTACAATAGCTAAGTAAGTAGCCTAGAACATTTTTGGCAAGGAAAATGCTTGGTACTTAAGCAACCCTAGTGGTTCACCTCCCTTACCTTGAATTTATTCTTTGGTGAAATCTAAGTAGTTGTAACACAAGAAAACTTTTACAATCACAAAATGTCAAAGCGTCAATCTCCAAGAGTTAGTGACTCTGAGGAACAAATTACTCTCAAAGACATTTCAAATCAACTTAGAGAGTTAACTCAATAGAGAATTGACAGTGAGAGAAAAATGGAATATGCTCAACAAGATAGAGAAAGACAAATCACCATAATTCAAGATGAGTTGAGAGTCATGAGAGATGAGCAAGGAAGAGTGCGGGGAAGTAGGAGTGGAGATTCCCACCATGAGGGAGAGAGCTTTAGAGACTATTATGGGGATTATTTTTCCTCTAGAAGGCATAGGCGGGAAATACTAGAACCACCTCCCCCTAGAGAAGTCAACATCAACTTGCCTCATTTTCATGGAAAAGACGATGTAGAGGCCTTCTTAGACTGGGAAATGAAGGTGGAGCAACTTTTTGCTTAACACCAAATTAATGAAGAAAGAAAGGTTCCTCTAGCTACCCTTAGCTTTCAAGGGTATGCCATGTATTGGTGGACTGGAGTCGTGGAAGAAAGAAGGCGCCACCAAAATCCTCCAATACTATATTGGAATGATTTGATCACTGCCCTTAGGAGGAGACATATTCCTTCCTATTATCATAGAGAGCTTATGGATAAACTCCAAAGGCTCCAACAAAAATCTATGTCTGTAGAACAATATAGACAAAAGATGGAGTTGTATATGATAAGGGCAAGAATTGAGGAGACAGATGAACTCACAATGGCTAGATTTTTGAGTGGGCTCAGTTATGAAATTAGAGATAAGGTTGAACTACTACCTTATATAGATGTGGATAGTCTTGTCCAAATGTGTATCAAGGTAAAACAACAAAATTTGAGAAAATCTTCTCTCAAGAGAGCTCAAGTACAACCTTCTTTTGAGAGGAAAAGTTTTAAAGAAAAAGAGTCATTCAAACCTCTAGCTAAGATTGTTGAGAAGTCCAAATAAGAATCCTCTTCCCACACTAGAACTAGTGAAATCAAGTGTTTCAAGTGTCTCGGTAGGGGTCATGTAGCTGCTCAATGTCCTACTAAAAGAACCATTATTCTAAGAGGAAAGGACATTTATAGCAGTGAAAGTGAATCCCCTACCAGTGATAGTGAGGGTGGGACCGAAAAAAAAGAAGTGTTTGCGGATGATGGTCAACTTCTCATGGTGAGAAGGGTGCTTAACAGTCAACCAAGTCTAGAACATCTATCACAAAGAGAACATCTTTCATACAAGATGCAAAGTCCAAGAAAGTCATTGTTCTCTCATTATTGATAGTGGTTCTTGCTGCAATTGTTGTAGCACAAGATTGGTTGAAAAATTGAATCTTGAAGTAATACCCCATCCTAAACCTTATAAACTTCATTGGCTAAATGAAGATGGGGATATTACAGTCAAGACTCAAGTCAAATTGGCATTTTCCATAGGAAACTTCAAAGATGAAGTCATTTGTGATGTAGTTCCTATGGAAGCTTTCCATGTGTTATTGGGAAGACCATGGCAATTGGATCATAATACTATACACAATGGTCTTACCAATACAATTACTGTGAACAAAAAGGACAAGAAATTTGTGCTTCATCCTTTACCACCTGCACAGATGGCACACAATCAAGCACAAATGAAGTCCACAAGGGACCAAGAAAAATAACAAAAAAAAAGTCAAAAAAAGAGAAAAGAGTAGTCCTTAGGATGAAAAAGAGGTGTGGGAGTCTGGTGTTCCCTCCCACAAGGTCACTCAACCTGAAGTCCTTTTAAATAAAAAGACTTTAGAAAATACTCTTCAGGTTGAGCAACCTTCATACCTTCTTCTTTGTCAAGGAACACTCACATGCACATCTAGTGAATGCAAGATTTCCACTCAATCTTCTTTTATTCAAAAACTCTTGAAAGAATTTGATGATATATTTCCCAAAGAAATTCCATTTGGACTTCCACCACTAAGGGAAATAGAGCATCTAATTGATTTCGTCCCTGGGGCAACTCTTCATAATAGGCCTCCCTATAGGACTAATCCCCAAGAAACAAAAGAGATTGAGTCACAAGTCCAAGATTTGTTGGATAAGGGCTTGGTTCAAAAGAGCTTAAGCCCATGTGCTTTGCCTGTGTTGTTGGTGCCGAAAAAAGATGGAAAATGGAGGATGTGTTGTGATTGTAGGGCTATCAACAACATCACAATAAAGTACAAACATCCCATCCCTAGACTTGATGACATGTTAGATGAATTACATGAGGCTCAAATTTTCTCAAAAATAGATCTTAAGAGCGGATATCACAAAATTATAATCAAAACGGGTGATGAGTGGAAAACTGCTTTTAAGACTAAGTTTGGGTTATATGAGTGGCTAATAATGCCTTTTGGCCTTACTAATGCCCCAAGTACATTCATGAGACTTATGAATCATGTCTTAAGGGATTGCATCGGGAAGTTTGTAGTTGTTTATTTTGATGACATATTGGTCTATAGTCAAGATTTGCAAAATCATGAAAAACATTTGAGAGTTGTTTTAACAATTTTTAGAACCAATAAATTGTTTGCAAATCTTGATAAATGTACATTTTGTGTTGATAGTGTCATCTTTCTAGGATTTGTAGTGAATAAACATGGGATCCATGTTGACCCTGAGAAAATAAAGACCATCCAAGAGTGGCCAACCCCAAAGAATGTCGGAGACGATAGGAGCTTTCATGGATTGGCAAGCTTTTATAGAGGATTTGTGCCTAACTTCTCTAGTCTTGCTTCACTTCTCAATGAGTTGGTGAAAAAGGATGTTACATTCCTTTGGGGGGAAAATCAACAAAAAGCATTTGAGCTACTCAAAGAGAAGCTCACTCAAGCACCCATTCTAGCTCTACCCAATTTTTCAAAAACTTTCGAGTTAGAATGTGATGCTTCAGGACTTGGCATAGGTGTTGTATTATTACAAGAGGGCTACCCCATTGCTTATTTTAGTGAAAAACTTCATGGGGCCACTTGTAATTATCCCACCTATGACAAGGAACTTTATGCTCTTGTCAGGGCTCTTCAAACTTGGGAACATTACCTTGTTTTCAAGGAGTTTATCATTCATAGTGATCATGAATCAGTAAAATATTTGAAGAGTCAACACAAGTTACAAAAGAGGCATGCTAAGTGGTTAGAATTCATTGAACAATTCTCTTATGTTATCAAATACAAGAAAGGAAAATCCAATGTTGTAGCTGATGCTTTATCAAGAAGAAATAATCTTTTAGCTACATTGGGAGTCCAAATTCTTGGCTTTGATAACATAACTGAGTTGTATTCACAAGACCCTAAGTGTTCTCATATGTATGAGGAATGTCTCAACAAAGCTCAAGGAGGTTTTTATGTGAGAGAGGGATATCTTTTTAAAGAAGGAAAAATTTGTATACCTTAGGGATCACATAGGAAACTCCTTGTCAAGGAGACACATGAAGGAGGACTAATGGGGCATTTTGGGGTAGAAAAGACACTTGGCATGTTGAAAGAAAAATTCTTTCGGCCTCACATGAGGAGAGATGTCCAAAGGCATTGTTTTAAGTGTATTACTTGTTTGGAATCCAAATCTAAGTCAATGCCTCATGGACTCTATACACCTTTGCATGTTGCTTCAACCCCTTGGGAGGAAATTAACATGGATTTTGTATTAGGACTTCCTAAAACTGCCAGGGGATTTGATTTTATATTTGTGGTAGTGGACCGTTTTAGCAAAATGGCTCACTTTATTCCCTGCCACAAAGTAGATGATGCAAGCAACATTGCAAAGTTATTCTTTAGAGATGTGGTCAAACTTCATGGTTTACCCAGAGTAATAGTTTCTGATAGAGATGCTAAATTTCTTAGTCACTTTTGGAGAACCTTATGGTCTCGATTAAGGACAAAGTTATCTTTTTCTACTACTTGCCATCCCCAAACAGATGGACAAACTGAAGTAGTTAATATATCTCTATCCACATTACTACGGGTAGTTTTAAAAGGCAACCACAAATCTTGGGATGAGTACCTTCCTCATCTTGAGTTTGCCTATAATAGAGTAGTCCATGGGACTACTAAATTATCTCCTTTTGAAGTTTTTTATGGATTCAACCCTTTGACACCTCTGGATTTACTACCTCTTCCAACTTCTTTTGACTTTGTTCATCAAGAAGGGGTATCTAAATCTAAGTTTATTCAAGAATTACATCAAAGGGTTAGAAATCAAATTCAACATCAAAATGAGAGATATGCCAAGGTCCATTATAAAGGCAAAAGAAAGTTAATCTTCAATGAAGGTGATCTAGCTTGGATCCATCTTAGAAAGGAAAGATTTCCCCGACTAAGAAAATCCAAACTCAATCCTAGAGGAGATGGACCCTTTAGAGTCTTACGGAGGATTAATAATAATGCCTATCAAATTGATCTTCCACCTGAATATGGAGTCCATTCTACATTTAATGTCTATGACCTTCGACCTTTTGCAGGCTATGACTCTGAAGAAGAAGATAATCCTCTGGATTTGAGGACAAATCCTTCTCAAGAGGGAGGAGATGATACACGGGGTCCTAGCACCATACCTCAAGGCCCTCTTACAAGACAGATGGTCAAGAAATTACAGCAAGAGCTTGAGGAGCCAACAATAGAAGGTCAGATATTCTTCACTGTTTTGAATGGAAGCCAGGAGATCAAGAGCAAGAACCAAGATGGTCCAAAGAAGGGAAGGGCTAGGAACCCCTCGGTTGGATCAGCTACTCCAAGCAACATACCGTCACATGCTTAAATTCACTTTACCATATTGTAAACGTGCTATACATGACTTCTTCTAGAAACATATCACATGTTACATATGCTAGGACACGTGGCAACCAATCCACATATCATGGGCCACGTTTTCTTCACCGGCGAAGTGAATTAGGACTATAAAACTCACCACGGTAGCATCCTGTATTCACTTTTGGATGTAATATGATTCGTCTTGCTGTTGAAACTTTCCAGCACTTGAACTCTGGCCAAAAGTCCTCCCTGATCTTCTCCCAATATCACTAGCTTCCTTCCAATGGAAGGTCGTCTGAGCTAGCCTCCGCCACCACCATAGATCACTTCCATCGTCAACCTCTTTCACCGAACACATACTTCCTTCCGCTTGCGCCTCTGCCTTTTCTACCTTAATTAATCACACATTCCATTTTACACTGATCCTCACCAACTCTCTCAGCATTTCACTGACGCATCTCACCTTTGCAACCGCAACTCACCGTGTCGCATCTCATCTTGCAACCGCACATCATTTCTGCCACACTTTACCTTCTCGGCAACTCGGTTCATATTCGCTGCTGTTTCATCTGCAACCATTGTTGCTCATTCCAGTCCTTGATCTAGGAGTAGGCTATCACATCCCTTACAGATCTTCTTGGGAGAGTTAATCAGAGGCACTCCTCTTACCAAATCTTTACTGTTTAGCAAACTCAGACGTTTGAAGTTCAAGTGCCCGAACCTATAATGCCATACCCAATTTTGTTCTTCAACTTTCAACGAAGATAAACACTATATTGAGGTTGCATTTAGATTTACTCTGAACGTTCTATTCTTGGCTAATGGCGCTTTAACCACCAGTCGCTTCTTCTTATCAAACACATATATCAAATTCTGATGCATATGCATGGTGTAGCCTTTCTCCAAGAGTTGACCAAGGCTTAACAGGTTACTCTTCATCGTTTGAACATATAGCACGTCGTCCATGTATGCCACTCCATTGTTCTTGTAATTGATTAGCACTCTACCGACTCTTTCTGCCATCACAGTATTATCGTCTGCGAATCTTACATTACTTCTTTTTCTCGGATCAAGATTTACTATCCACTCCCTTCTGCCGGTCATGTGATTAGAGCACCCAGTATCTAAATACCAGCACGAGTCGTGTTCAGCGTGGTTGTGTACGCTTGACATCGTCACACGTTCCACTTCTATATCCTTCGCTGCATGACTCTCCTTCTTCGGGTGTGACGCGTGTTCGAAGCAACTCATACACTTTTCTGCATGTTGTGTCACTCCTGGTTGCGACACGTGTTCTACTTTGCAGCAACATTTGTCTCGTACTTCACATATGTACATTTCTTTTTCTTCAATTCGTTCTGAAACACCCATCAACACTACGTTGTCCAACTTCGAATTGCATGCATCTTATGCCAAGTTAGTTGCCTCATCATTCTTGTTCTTCTTGGAGGATTCGTTGTGCCAACACTTTGAAGAATAATACCCAATTTTTTTTGCATGTATAACATTATATATTTCTTTTGTCGAACCCCTTTCTTCCTCTTCCTCTAGAATGTCTGCCACCTCTGTTGTTTGCTTCTTTCTGCTCATCTCCATTTTCTTCACCATTTTGATCTGAAGGTTTTATGTTTCTTCCACCGTTGCGTCCACCACGTGATCTCCCTCTACCTCTGCCATGACTCTTGAAATTTTGTTTTGATCTCGCTTGCAGTGCTTGACTCGTTGCTTGCGTCGCGGTTTCCTCTGCATTCTTCCTTTCAAGCAACCTTTGCTCATATGCCACGAGTGAGTTCTACAGCTCCTCTATTTTCAACACCTCCAAATCTTTGCATTCCTCTATAGTGATCACAATATGATCGTATTGTGGTGTTAGAGTTCGTAAGATCTTTAAAATTATCTTCTTATCCTTGATGATTTTTCCGCAAGCTCTCATGGCATTGACAAGAATCTGTATTCTTCCAACATACTCTGTCACCATTTCCTCCTCGCCCATGCCAAGAAGCTCGTACTACCGTTGAAGGGACTACAATAGTATCTTTTTCACCTGGAGTTTCCATACCCATCTTGAAAGATATCCCACACTTCTTTGGTTGTGGTGGCTTTTGAGACTTTCTGAAACATCGCAGGAGAAATGCACTGGTGTAGCAGCATCCTCGCCTTGTAGTCAAGACGCCGATTTTCTTTGTACAGTTTCTTCACCGCTTCTGTATCATCCTTCAGGGGTTCTTGGAGTCCCTTCTTCACCACTTCATCTACTTCTTGGAACCCTAAGATGGCCTTCATCTTTATGCACCAGTCATCGTAATTTTTACCATTGAATATCGGAAGGTTGCTGTGAATTAATCCAGCCATCACACCACTCTTTGAACGTCACTCTAAACTTCACCAGTTTTTCGAAACTGTACCGGTCACCCGGTCCGGTTTTAGGCCGACCCGAAGGGACACCAGACGTAAAACCGACCTATGGTCGGGCGGCCTCAAGAATAGTTAAAGAAGGCTACGGCCGACCGGTCATACCCGGAGACCCCCCAAGGTAAATTAACTTTAATAGGAGTTTAACATTTTTTGGGCCTTGATTAAAGTGTCATTGGGCCTTGATTAGTAGAACCTTAATCACGGGCCCAAAACGGACATTATAAATAGAGGTCAACAATAAGAGGTAGGTAACTTGAATCGAATAGCATTTAATACTGTGAACTTAAGACCGAACGGACATAATTCTAACTTGAGCGTCGGAGTATCTTTAACAGGTATCCGACCGGCCTGTTTGGAGAAGAAGGCAAGGAACTGACGGACGGTAGAGGAGCGGACGGCTAGGAGGACTGAGAAGTAAATGTGTAGGTGAGTGTGACCGGATCCACTACCGAAACATTTTGGCGCCCACCGTGGGGCTCGGGGACAAAAACCAATGGTGACCACGAGAACCACTAACGCTGACGAGCAAGGAGAGATGATGAGGATGTTAGAGAGACGTTTGGAAGAGATGAGGAAGCAATGTGAAGAGGAAATGGCGGTGGTTAGGGCGGAGTGCGCGGCACAGATCACCAGGGCCATTGCTGCCCGGGGTGAGGAGGGCATGGAGGATTGGAGGCAGGAGAAGACGGTGATTGGCACGGGGAACGAGGGAGAGGAGCACAGTAGCGCCCCAACCCGTGAGGGGGAGAAACGGGAGAAGGCGGCTGGGGACAAGGACGAAAAGGTGTTGCCGATAGGGGTCGAGGGACCGACCGTGCCTGTCCCTTTCGTACAGGCTATAATGGACGTGCATATCTCCGAACAGTTCGTCCCGCCTCAGTTCAAAATCTACGACGGTACCACCGACCCAGACGCCCATGTCAAGTCTTTCACTAACGCCATGTCATTCCGCACCGGGTGTGATGTCGTCTGGTGCCGGGCCTTCTCTCTCTCCTTGGAGGGGGAAGCTTTAGAGTGGTTCAATGCATTACCGACCAGTTGCATAGCCAGTTTCAAAGGACTGGAGGCTATGTTTAAGAAAGAGTTTGCTGCATGTATAGCCAGGGACATCACTGTTGTCAACTTGATGAATCTCAAGTAGGGAAAGGAGGAACCATTGAAAACCTTTATGGACCGGTACCAAAAAACCGTCCGGAGGGTCAAAGGGTTGACTCTAGAACTGGCATTGCAACATATCATGTCACTGTTTGTACCATTGCAGCCATATCATGTCACTCTAGAACTGGCATTGCAACCATTGCAGCCACCGCAGAAGCGACCGACACCGCTTAATGCAGATGATACTAAGCACTGTTTGTACCACCAAAATTTGGGTCATGACACTGAGGATTGTGTCACCCTGAAGGACAAGATCGAAGAGTTAATTCGCGCGGGCAGACTATTGAAATACGTGAAAATGTATCGGCAGGATCGATCACCCGTCCGGGAGAGGAGCCCTCGGAGGGCGAGTCCTCGACGGGGGGAGGATAGGAGGGATGCCCGTAACCGGGACCCGCGATATCGGCGGCAGGAGCACCCTCGAGACGACAGGAGGCGAAGCCGGAGTCGAGGAGGAGGAAACGACCGTCCTCTGAGGGGAATGATCAACACCATCTCCGGTGGGTTCACTGGGGGAGGTTCTTCGCCTAACGCGCGCAAAAAACACATCCGTGCGCTGCGGTTGGTTCATGCCGTCGACGTCCCTAAAAGGATGATGTCGCCCATCACTTTCACAGATGACGATTTCCATGCGCCCGACCCGGAGCAGGACGATCCAATGGTGATAACTGCCAAGATCGCGCAGTATGGGGTCAGAAAGGTATTTGTTGATCAAGGAAGTTCTGTCAACATCCTTTATTGGAAAACTTTCCAACAGATGGACAAATCTGAAGACCTGATTGTGCCGTATAATGAGCAAATAGTTGGATTTGCAGGGGAGAGGGTAGATACAAGGGGTTACTTGGATTTGTTTACCAGGCTGGGAACCGGCCGGGAAGGGGACGAGAGAAGGGTGAGGTATCTGCTGGTGGAAGCAAATACGTCATACAACGTCCTCCTTGGGCAGCCCTGTCTCAACGCCTTCGGGGCTATCGTATCGACCCCACATTTGACGCTGAAATACCCCGACCACCGGAAAACCATACGCACGGTCAGAGCCGATCAAAAGACAGCCAGGGAGTGCTATGCGGCGGGATTGAAGCTGTACCCGAGGGAGGAAAGGAGGAAGATCAGCCGCTCTGAGGTGGCTATGGCCGACCTAGACCCCAGGACAAATACGGAGGATCTGCTCGAGCCGATCGGAGAAACCAAGCCTATAATCATAGGAAAGGATGCGAGCCAAACGACGGGGATCGCCAACGGCCTGGGGGAAGAGGTGGAGGGGCGACTTAGGAACGTCCTCTGGCATAACAGAGATTTATTCGCTTGGACAGCGGCTGACATGCCTGGGATTCATCCCTCGGTGGCATCCCATAAATTGTCATTGTTTAAAGAAGCCCGGCCGGTATCCTAGAAGAAGAGACGGTTGGGCGAGGAGAAGAGGAGGGCGACCGAGGAGGAAGTCGGGAAGCTGTGGGAAGCGGGATTCATCCGAGAGGTCACATACACCACGTGGCTGGCCAACGTCGTGATGGTTAAGAAATCGAACGGCAAATGGAGGATGTGTACGGATTATACTGACCTTAACAAGGCCTGCCCCAAGGATTCCCATCCTCTGCCTAGCATCGACGCCCTAGTCGATGGGGCCTCCGGGCACAAAATATTGAGTTTCTTGGACGCCTACTCGGGATACAACCAGATACCGATGTATGCGCCCGACTGGGAGAAGACGACCTTCATCACCGAAAGGGCCAATTATTGTTATGAGGTCATGCCTTTTGGGTTGAAGAATGTCGGGGCTACTTATCAGCGTCTGATGGACAAAATTTTTAACAACCAGATCGGCCAGTGCATGGACATATACATAGACGACATGGTAGTGCGTTTAGCAGAAGCAGAGGCGCATATACAAGATTTAGAAGAGGTCTTCCTGCAGATCAGAAAGTACGGGATGCGCCTTAAACCGGCCAAATGTACTTTTGGGGTTCCGGCCGGAAAGTTCTTGGGATTCATGTGACGTCGCGGGGAATTGAGTCCAACCCGGACAAATGCGACACCATAATCACCATGAAGAGCCCGACCAACTTAAAAGAAGTTCAGCGGTTGATCGGGCGGTTGACGGCCCTCTCGCGTTTTATTCCCAAAATGGTCGAACGAGTACGTCCCATGTTGTGAAAGTTAAAAAAGGGGAATTCCTACAATTGGGACGACGAGTGTGAACGAGCGTTCCAAGACGTCAAGCTGATACTCCAGAACCCTCCGGTCATGAACCGACCAAGGCCGGGGGAAGAGTTGCAGGTGTACTTGGGGGTGTCTGATTCGGCCGTGAGCGCCGCCTTACTTCAAGGCGGCCGTGAACCCAGGCTGGTGTATTTCGGCAGCCGTGCGCTGCTGGATGCCGAAACCTGTTACCATCAGGTCGAGAAAGTAGCGTTGGCTTTCCTCCACGCGGCAAGAAGGTTAAGGCCCTACTTCCAAAACCATCAAGTAGTGGTTAAGACCGACCACCCCATATCCAAGATTCTGAGAAAGCCCGACCTCGCCGGCAGAATGGTCGGTTGGGCAGTTGAATTGTCCGAATTCGGACTTAGATACGAGCCTAGGGGATCGGTCAAAGGCCAGCATCTGGCCGACTTTGCCGCCGAGTTACCATTGGGAGTTAGCGAAGAATGGTGTTTGTTCGTGGATGGAGCATCTGGGCGGACGATTAGCGGAGCCGGGATAGTACTGGAAGGGCCTAACGGTTTCCTCCTCGAACATTCTTTAGTGTTCAAATTCAAGGTTTCCAACAACCAGGCCAAGTACGAGGCCCTTATAGCCGGGTTGGAACTGGCCCGTGACATGGGCGCGAGAAGGGTGACGTGTCGGACCGATTCCCAGTTGGTGGTTGGCCAGATGAATGGGAATTTCCAGGTAAGGGAGGAGAACCTATGTAAATATTTTCACAGGGCGACGACCTTAGCCCGAGAATTCGAGGACATTCGAATTCAGCACATCCCCCGGGAACAGAACGCCCGGGCAGATCTCCTCTCCAAACTTAGCTCGGGGAAAGAAAAGGGCCAACTCACCACAATCATAAGGCAAGTCCTGCTCCAGCCGTCCGTCGAAGGCCACGCCATAACTACGAGCGACGAGCCGGACTGGAGGGCAAAGATTCGGGAACTGATGAAAGCTCAGGACGACGGTTCGGCGTTATCTGTCGCTGATACCAAGAAGATTGTGCGGTTCGTGATCATCGGGAAAGTCTTGTACCGACGCGGTTACTCCACGCTGTTGCTTAAGTGTCTAGGCACAGAGGAGGCTCATTACGTGATGAACGAGCTTCACCACGGCATATGTGGGTTTCATACCGGTCGGAGGGCCCTTAAGGGGCGCATACTCAGGGCCGGCTATTATTGGCCGAACATGGAGGAAGACGCCAAAGTCTTCGTTCTGAAGTGCGTTGGATGTCAGGCTCACGCCAACAACCCACGCACACCACCCCACGAATTACACTCGATTGTGTCCCCATGGCCCTTCGCCCAGTGGGGAATGGACATCGTCGGTCCATTTCCGCCCGGCCAGGCACAGAAGAAGTTTCTCCTGGTTGTCATCGATTACTTCACCAAATGGGCGGAAGCCGAGCCGCTCGCAACGATCACAGCGGCCCAAGTACAGAAGTTCTGTTGGAGGTTGGTTTGTCGATTCGGTTTGCCACGGACCATCGTGACTGATAACGGCCGGCAGTTTATCGACCGGAAGCTGGAACTTTTCTTCCAAAATTTGGGTATCAAACACACCACTAGTTCGGTTGAGCACCCGCAGACGAACGGTCAAGCCGAAGCCGTGAACAAAGCCATTGTTCTGGAGTTAAAAAGACGTTTAGGAGTGAAGAAGACGGCGTGGGTAGAAGAATTGCCCGAGATCCTCTGGGCATACCGGTGCACGCCGCACGGTACCACCGAGGAAACACCATTCAACCTAACTTACGAGACCGATGTCATGCTGCCGGTTGAGTTAGGAGAACCGTCTCTTAGGCGGAAGATGGAGGATATACACTTAAACGACCAAGAACTCAGAGTGGAGCTGGAAACTTTGGACGAGCGAAGGGACCGGGCGGCGTTAAGAGCGGAAGCTTGCCGACGTATGGTGGAGCGGCGTTATAACACGAAGGTGCGGCCCAGAAAGTTTAACGAAGGGGACATGGTGTGGCGAAAGACCGGTGAAGCTAGGAAGATAGCGTCCCACGGCAAGCTGGCGGCAAAGTGGGAAGGCCCTTTCTGAATCACAGAAACGTTGGGGAATGGCGCTTACCGCTTAAGTAAACCTGACGGGCGGCCCATATCGAACACGTGGAATGCCTCTCATTTAAAATTTTATTTTAGTTAAAGACCGTTATGTACTCGCATGCTTTATATAATGAAATTCGCAGCAATTTTCCCAAGTCAATTCGGACTATCGTCAAAACGACTGACACTGACCAACTTACCATGAACTCAAGCCGAGGCATAGAACCGTCATCTTGCCTCGACCAAGAGGCGAACGCCAAAGCCGTGCAGATTCGAGCAATCGAAGTCCAAGTCGAGGAACGGAATTATCCTCTTGATTTGGCCGGGGTGGTGAACAGCAATGCCCTGCCGCCCCGACTCGCGAAGTCCAGGTCGAGGAACGGAATTATCCTCTCGACTTGGCCGGGGTGGTGAACGGCAATGCCCTGCCGCCCCAACTTGTGAAATCCAAATCGAGGAACGGAATTATCCTCTAGATTTGGCCGGGGTGGTGAACGGCAATGCCCTGCCGCCCCGACTCGCGAAGTCCAGGTCGAGGAACGGAATTATCCTCTCGACTTGGCCGGGGTGGTGAACGGCAATGCCCTGCCGCCCCGACTTGTGAAATCCAAATCGAGGAACGGAATTATCCTCTAGATTTGGCCGGGGTAGCGAACGGCGATCGAGGGTATAACGAAACGAGAAAGGGAAATCAAGTGAATAAAGAATACGATTTAAAGGCGTCGTAACTTGAAGAAAAAATGAATCAAAACATTCATTGCATTAAAATCAAAAGGGGCGGATGTACATCAACCCGACGGCAACAAAATACGCCGACTGGACTAGTAAAAAAGGACAATTATCAAAAAGCAAAAAGTATCTACCCCCTCCCACTTTTTAGAACCTAACGTCCGGACGCTACTGGCCGGCGCTATCACCATCATCTTCGCCGACATCGTCCTCGGCTACTTCATCTTCCCCCGCCATCTCCTCGACCACGCCGTCCGGTATAGGAACAGGCCTCATCTCCCCGTCAAAAATATCCTGGGCAATATCAAAACCGACCGTCATGGGGTCGGCCTTGAGCAAATAGGCCACTTGACGGAGGGCCTTGTTGAAACCTTCTTAATGTTCAATCTGAACATCGGCGCGGAGAACCGTGATGGAGTCATTGGCCGAGGCAACCTCTTCGGCCAACCGGGCGATCTCCTCTTTCTGTTTTTGCTCCCTTCCTTCCGCCTCCTGGAGGGACGCCTTCATCTGCTCATTCTCCTCGGTCACCTACGAAAATCTTGTCCGAAGGCCGGTCAAATGTTTGGTAAGAGTGGCGACCTCCATAGAGACGGCCTCGTGTTTCTTGTTTAAAGCCGTCTGTGTTTCTCTGCACTTCGAGTGCTCCGAATCCAGCACGGCCAGCTCGGCCCGGACGTCCTCGGTCTCCTTTTTCGCGACCGCTAGGTCCCGCTGGACCTCATCGGCCCCCCAGCGATCAGCAAATCGGTTCAGATACCAATTCAGCAAGGCGCCGCGATAGTGGAACTCAAGGGCCGCCTCGGTAAGCTCCTTCTCGGAGAGAGATTCCACTATCTCCCTCTGAGCAGAACTCATCCGGAAATCTATCCGGTTGCTGACACCGAAAGCAGCATCAAGCAAGCCCCCGGTCAACGAGCGTGAATCGCTGCCATCTCGCCGACTCTTCTTAGAAGAGGATTCTTTAGATTTCCTCTTCCTCTTAGGGGAACGGTTGGCATGGGATGACGGTGTGGCCTGAGCAGAAGTACCGGCCTGACCGACCGGAATGGCCTGAGCTGAAAGGGTGGGGGCGGCCTGCGAGGACTCAAGGTTCACCACGGGAACGTGATGGGCAGTCGTCGTATTCTTCGCGGCCGCGGCATCAACAGTCGGCGTGCGGGATTCGGCGGCTGGGGGCACCTTGCTGGAACTGGCTACGGCCAGCCGGGGTTCTTTTTTCGGGGCAGGAGGAATGAAGTTCGTTCGGAGAGGAGTAGGGAGTGACATCCTATCTGCAACGCAAAGAAAGTCTTAGTTAAGTTAACAATGAACTCACACACATACAGGTAAAAAAGCATACCGAACGCCACGCGGGTAAAATCCTCGTGGCAAAGGCAGCCGACTAGTTGTCGGGCATGGAGACGACGGGGAAGATCATCAATAGTCTTGACAGCGTCGCGCTCGGCAGGGGTCATATCATCGGTGGAAACCGCGCATACCCGGGCGGGCTTCTCTGTCCAATAGAAAGGAAACAGCGGCTCGCCGGCAGCATCAAGAAACTGGCTACGGCCGGCTTCCTTTATTATTACTTTAAAGAAGCTCGACTTGAACTTCTTGAATGAATCGGCATAAGCCTTGAAGAGGTAGGCGTCTTGAACCGATGTCAATGAAACCCACCCATGCTTTGGAGGTGGCCGGACATGGAAGTAGTGAAAAAACAAAGACAGGGTGGGCTTGATACCCAAAGCCGCACACATCACTAAGAAAGCTTGGATACAAGCCCACCCGTTCGGATGAAGTTGGCATGGGGCGACATTCATGTGACGAAGCACGGCCGCTTGGAAGTTCGAGAATGGTACTCGAACGAACATCCTCGCAAATAAAAAAGTATATACAAAGAAGAAATCTTCTGCGCTTGACCCTTTCCCATGAAAGACACGCTCATTAGGGCGACAAACGCCCAGACGGATTAACCGGGCGTCCTCTTCATCTCGAACCACAAAGGATTGGTTAGCCCAAGCTAGCAAGTCCTTGCGACTCTTGATGTCGGACTCATGGGCAGCCACGTCATGTGAAGCCCAAGTATACCCGTCTATGGCCGGCCACCCTCCGACTGGAACCGGGTCCATCCCGTCAACCACTACTCCGCCTTCCAGAAGAAAAAGAGCGGCGCCATGCCAGATCCGGTCGTCGCCCGATCGTGCGGAGCCCGGACTGGTATTGGACGATGACCCCCCGCCACTGCTGGAGGAGCCCCCGCCGTCTCCACCTGTTGACCCTGTAGAAGAAGACAAGGAAATCGTTGCCATTTATTTACCTGAAGATAAAAATTCTCTGAAAAGCCCGACGGCCAAATTGAAGCAGAAGAGAGAAAGGTAAAAATGAAGAAATAGTCCCCCCTATTTATAGTAAAATTTTTGTAACCGCCAGCGCATCGCCACCGTTGAAAGATATCGCGACGAAGGGCTCAGATTAAAGGGACTCTTCCACTACCCGAGGCACTCAACCAACCGCAGAGCGACACGCGTTTTCCCGCCCAAAGTCGGAATGCGTTTTAAAACCCAACGGCAACAAGTTGCCTAGGGCTTGGGGGGCTTGATGTACCGGTTACCCGGCCCGGTTTTAGGCCGACCCGAAGGGACACCAGACGTAAAACCGACCTATGGTCGGGCGGCCTCAAGAATAGTTAAAGAAGGCTACGCCCGACTGGTCCCGAGGTAAATTAACTTTAATAGGAGTTTAACATTTTTTGGGCCTTGATTAAAGTGTCATTGGGCCTTGATTAGTAGAACCTTAATCACAGGCCCAAAACGGACATTATAAATAGAGGTCAACAGTAAGAGGTAGGTAACTTGAATCGAATAGCATTTAATACTGTGAACTTAAGACCGAAAGGACATAATTCTAACTAGAGCGTCAGAGTATCTTTAACAGGTATCCGACCGGCCTGTTTGGAGAAGAAGGCTAGGAACTGACGGACGGTAGAGGAGCGGACGGCTAGGAGGACTGAGAAGTAAATGTGTAGGTGAGTGTGACCGGATCCACTACCGAAACAGAAACCAAAAGCTCTGATACCACTGTTAACTAAAAGAATGAGATTATGCAAAAACAAAACTTATGTAGACAGCATCATAGAGAAAGAGACAGTTTTCTCATTAACATCAAAGAAAGTACAAGTCAAAAAAATGAAAGAGTCTCTAACTATAAACCGTAAGACAGTGGGACCCTCCCTTTATGAATTTAGTTTTCTAATCTCAACAATGCTAACAATTGTTATTGGTTTTTAACACCACACCATACTTCCCAGCTCCAACACCCACATGAGTTGGCTGTGCAGTCTCATTTCTTATTATTTCTTAGAGAATGGTGGAAGGTTTTGATACAATTGTTACTGACAATCCACTATGATCCATTAGCATTTAACTATTTGTTTCATTAGTGGATGTTTTCAACCACATACTTTCAATCTCCAATATTCTCATATGGTGATGGTCAATGCAGATTAACTTGGTCACAAAAGCGGATTGATTCTTCCTTCCTCCCAGGTATGATGCTCAACTAGTTTATCTGTGCTGGTTTCTATTTTATATATGACAGATGTGAACCCTTTGTCTAAATTTATATGTCAAGAACTCTTTCTTTTCACATTCAACAACATAAGTCATTTAGAGTATTTATTTGTACCAAATTGCAGGCACACATATGGTGTTCTTTGTCTTGAACATAGTTGAAGCAGTTGGATTATTAATGATGTTCAAACCATTCCTTGGTGAGAAAAAGAAACCTGATCAATTACAGTGATAGAAATCAACAAGAAGTTTCACATCATTGATTGGAACTATTGATTATGAACAAATCTATATCGATGGCAACAATTCAATTTGTAACTTCTCGTTAGAGAAAAAGAAAAAGGCATCGAAGAAATGTTGTATGTTCTTTTACAGTTGAAAATGACCTGTGGCCACACATTTGACCCCTTTTTCTGCAGAGATGTAACATACAATTGAATTGCATTACCACCATGAACAAAGGAGTCATTAAATTGTTTTTGTTATGAAAACATTAGTCATTTTCATTAGTTTATAACTAAAATGAAAAACTCATGTACCATAATTTGTTTTTATTTCAATCCAAAATGTTTTTATATTTATGTACATATATATTGATGTTTGTGGTAGATTTCGTTGTCTGCATAGTAGCAGAATACAGAATCTTTCAATAAAATATTATAGTTATTTTACGATATTTTCTTAAATTATATTTATTATGTTTATCATTACAATAATCTCTTTTACCGGATGTATAACCCTTTTTTTTTATAAAATGTCAGAGAACTAAACTTTTGGTTGAAGGAGATTGTTTTAAAAAGTTATTAAACTATTTTTTATCAATTTATATTTGCCTCTTTGTGAGAGATTCGTCGGACACTGTATAACAGATTTTGCTGTCTCCCCTTTTCGTCTGTGGCCATTATAGGGAAAGTGTTTTTTAATGGTTTATTGTTTTTTTATCAAATTTATTTTCGTACTGTATTTTTTTTTTTAATTTTGGAAACATATTAATTTACTCTTTTCAATATTTATATTTAATAAGTGTTTTTTGACCGTTCTGTGTAACGATCTAATAAATTTAAGAATTAAAAATATTATAACCGAATTGAAATATAAATATTTTATTATTTAAATATAAATCTTTTAAATAAAAAATTGAACTATTGAAATTCTATTTTACAAAAAGAAAAATGATATTTTTTTAAAAATCATCTTCACTTTACTTTCTTTGTCTTTAAATTTTTTAAGAATCTACTTATATTCTTTCATAAAACTAAGCATCCTGACTAACACCAAATTATACCTAATGAGAATTTTTGTAAAATAGGTTTCTTTTCCTTTTTCTTAAGTTGTTTTTTTTTTTAAGTTTTATATGTAATATTTTAGGGTAAAGATGA